>JAWNKW010000033.1:0-1200000 GCA_035041775.1 Chymomyza caudatula | reverse complement strand
CAAACCCTATGCACAACGCTTTTAAGGCCTGAGGTGGCTCTACTCGTCTCGAAAGAACACAGTGTCATTCTTAGTCGCATCATACGACAAGTTTTGACCTGCTGAGGTGGTATTCTCTAACCCGCTCACCACACGGGTTGCAGCTATAGTATCAGCGGTTCGAAAATATTCGATACTATCGATAGTATTATCAGTTTTTTTTCCATCCCACCTTCGTCACCGTAACTGCTTGGCTTATGCCATAGATAGTAAAAAAAATCGATAGTACTATCGATAACTTTACAGCTTTATCAAGAAACTCATTAGAACCTAAACATATATGGAATAAGAAAGCGGATATCCCGTTGTTAGGAGTTATTTATTACGTTATACTTGATAAATTATTTTTGAAATGTGGAAATACTGAAAAGTTTTTGCCAACATTTTTAGTTAAAGTCAATAATTATGGAAATCTATTATGAATATTTCGAATGAATATTAAGGCAAAACTTATGCGTATAAGTGATTTTGAGATAAATGTTGTTTAGGCGATAAACTTTTGTCATATTTGAGCAGGGTATTTCTTATTACGCTTTTTGTTAAATACTATTATGATACATTATCCGATCTTTCGCTTTTGGAATGCCATTTTTATAGATGAAAGGAAATAAGTCAATAGCTCTGCTTACATCTTGTACACTGATTACTAATTTCATTATGTGCCTGGTAGCACCAGCTTCTCAGACTCAGAAGATGAAGCTAGCTTGCTTCCTTTTGCAGAGCAAAGTATTTGAAAATAAACCCATTTTGTGAAAGAAATTTTTTAAAATTAAGAACATTTGTTTAATGAATTAAGAACTCCTTAGGGTAGTCACCACGATCCATGTTTAACATATTTATTAACGACTTGCCGCTCGTACTCCGCTTATCGAAAATCTTTATGTATGCGGAAGATGTTAAGGTGTGCAGTCAATCATTTAAACCTTTAATCCGATAAATGCTAAAGGATTATCACTATTTACCATTATAATCTTGGTAGCTCCCCTAGTGACAAGGTGGATTTCTTCAAAGACCTGGGAATTCTGCTAGATGTTAAGCTTACATTCAACGAGCACATCGACGTAATGGTCAATAGTGGTCAAAAGTGTTCTTGGATTATTATGTGACTAAAAGGTTATTCGTATCTCTTGTTCGCCCCATTTTGGAATACGGGACTGCTATTTGTAATCCTCAATATGCAGTTTACGCTGAGAAAATCAAATTAGTGGAAAAGCAGTGCCTTATATTTGCGCTTAGCAGCCTAAATTGGCCGCACGCTTTTAGCTTTCCTTCAAATGAAATCCGTCTGATGTTAATTGATCTGCCGACTCTCAACGAAAGACGATCTACTTTAGGAATATCATTTATCGCAAAGCTTATTGCTGGTGGCGTTGTACATTTTAACGTTATTTTTAAAATTGAATGCAAAATGAAAATTGGAATTGCTATCGAGAATAGAACAGCTTTTCTTTTTCAACACAAAGAGTCAGTCAAGCATTATTCGATAACGTAACTATAGCATAGTGTAGACCTACAAGTGTATTCTACTCATTTTCACCTACCTTATAATACACATCACACTTCTCCTTCCCTGTCCCTCTCCTATCGACTGTCAGTCTGGCTGTCGCATCTGCCATGTCCTGACTTTGTTTGCACACGCATAAGTGGCATTGGCATTGGCTTTACACACACTACACTGTTTACGTGTGTGTTTGGCTGTCTGTCTTTGTGTCTGTGTGTGTGCATGTGTGTGTGTGTGTGTGTGTGTGTGTGTGTATTGTTTTGCCTACAGCAGCAGTCGCGCTTGTGCGCCCACATAGAGCGCATATTGAAAGCATAGAGCGCAGCGCCATCTAGAGCATCACAGCTACTTCCGTTTCCGCTTGTTGCCGCCATTGTTGCTAGCTCTTGTTATTGTTGTTACTGCTGGCGTCCCGATATTGACAGTTGTTATTAATGGCATCACAATATTTAGCTATGGCTTTGTTTTAAGACAATTTATGCTTGATTGCATTGATTGATTAGGCGCACTTGTTGTCTCCAGTTCTGTTCGCTGCTGTCTAACCAATATGGCTGCCAGCTCTGCCCTTCACATTGTGTACCCTTGTTTGATTTCAAACGAATTTTGTGTGAAGAATATTTTCACTTTAATTAGAAAATATTTGTGGCAATGCTGACAATGACTTGAATTTCAATTTTTTCAGATTTATGTACATTTTCTTTACGTATTTCCACTTACTCGCTCTTGTGCTACTCTCATTTCAAAGATGGCTTGTCGCATTTTGTAAATTGGCCCATTGGAAAATTTGCTTTTAAAAAGCCTACAACATATATGTACGTTGTTTATTTTAATTGGATTGTTTGACGCTTGAATAATTTGGGTTTTATGTTTTCTTTTTGTTTGGCATCAATTTGCTGCAAACTTTGTAATTAAAACTTTCGCCAAGCAAAATAGCTAATATTGCATAATCATTGGCTTCGAAACTTAAAATGGAATAAAAAACTTATAAAAAAAAATAGACTTCAAGTGTGGCCTTTGTAGCAAGGGAGCACTAGATAGCTCACATTAACTTTTATTTGACAGGCCATAGTACACATTAAAGTGCTGCCATCAATGACTTGATTTATACTCTAATAACAATGTCAACGCTCAAATCAATATCAACATTATGGAAACTTTGCCATTTTGTTGTTATAATAAGTATCACAAGTGAAATCGAGACAAAGCCAACAAACAAAGGAAAGTTCAGTTTCTTGGCCAGAAGCTCCAAGTAGGGCTGAAAATACAGTGCCATGAACTGTACTCGCTTTAAGTAAGTATGACAAGCATAAAGCATATTAATTGCCTCACATAAAGCAAAAAGTATACAACTAAATCTTTATATTAATGTGTCTGCATATGTGTTTGTGTTTGTGTGTCTAATAAGGCTGACTCATTACTATGCAGTGCACACATGTGCGAGCGACATGCGAGGACATGCACATTACAGAATTGTGCTTGAAGGCCGATGTCGCCTTTGACGCTACTCTCCTCAAACCCTACACCCTTTATACAACCATTGCCACGCCTCATAAAGCAAATCAAAGCTACCATATAGAACGCCGGTTGTCATTTTTCACATGCTACAAATTTTACATTGCCTCGTGGTTTATATTTACTAAATGTATTCGCTTTTTATACACTGCAACCTATGGCTAAGGAGTATATTGGTTTGGCTTAGAAAAACAACATTTAGAAGGAAACGTGAAAGTCGCGCATAAATAGACCCTAACTTATGTGGTCCTGTTTAGTGGTGTAAAAAATACATCGATGCATCGAAACCATTGATGGTTGGTCTGTAATTTTGAAATGTTTTCCGATGTTTTCTCACATACGATGCATCGACAAAACATCGATATTTTTAAGACCATAGAACATTTCACAATCTCTTACGCTGCCCTATTATTATCCAATGGTAGACAAATTATTTCAATATCGTGCCAAAGTAAGTCTAATTCTCAGTTTAATAATCTTTAACAGATTCTTGTTCTCGGCACATCAGTGCCGAAAAATCTCAAAGATAACTCTCTGAAGCAGGCCAAACTCTCAGCGACAAGCAAACTGTGACTGCTGTCGGAATGCTTATTTAAATGTTTATGTTTACTTGGCTTTAGCTAAGTTCAATTTAGACTGTAATATATAGCAGGAGGACCTGGGTTGTCGTAGGACTGGTTGTCGTAGCTCCTGACCCCTGATCACCTCTACGTGGTGATCCCTGTTTAGCTGCTCTAATTACCGCTAGGGCTTAGGGAAGTGAGCTTATGTACGGGAGTTTAATTGATGTGCTTAGTGTTTGGTTATCACCGCGTAAAACCCCACTCCCAATGAAATATGGTATGAACTGCTGTCAAGAAGAAGTAGATATAGGATCTAGAAATCTCCACATAGCTTTAGTTTCACATATTTAGTTTTATTTCTATTTTATTACTAAACATCGGAAAACCATCGATGTTTTAAGTACGATGCATCGATTGACTCTTTGATGGTAAAAAACGATGGTTTCGTCTGGATTTACATGACATCTATATCAAATACCAAAATCTTTGAAAGCAACAATAGCTAATGACATCTTTATATCTGTCAATACATCGACTTTTGACTTAAAGATTAGTGTATATGAATATATGTGTACTTTTAGAAAGACATGAAAGTCGTTTGTAGAAAACTCTTTTCTTATTATTTGGAACTCATAGCGTATTTCGAAAGCCAGTATATTTCGGCTGTCACTTGCTACATCTTTCATTTTATTATTAGCAATTTGTGCAAGTAATTTGCTGCTTTTAAGACACACTGACTCAGCAAAAAGTCCTGCTCATACATTACATGCTTAGCTACTTCTTCTGAATACTGAATATCATATAAAATACACTTTGTAGGCAAATGAAACACGCTTGTATTTAAGCATAAACTGACGTCAGCCCGAGGCAAATGATTCCTGCATAAAACCACTTTTCACATGTGCGCACTTCGCATTCTGTATTTGATAATCCTTTAGAAGGACTAAACACAATTGTGCGGAACATTCGTTTTGTTGCTACTTTAGATCTTGTAAGCCGACTGCAGGCAATTCAGGCATGGCGAATGTTTTTATGTTTCAGTGATTTGATTAAAGTTTCGTATTTGAAGTTTATTGAATGAGCTGATCCTGCCCGAAGGCTGCACATGTAAATGCAAATCAGATAAGCCAGAGGGTTTATGCTTTAAGGCTCAAGTCATGCTGTGCTATAAGCTTGTTTAAACATGGCCAAAACCACTATAGACTACAAACTACACGGAACATGGGCTTGTTAGATGCCAATTTAAGTGATTACAATGCCTGATGAGCATTTCCAGATACGAGCTGTGGGAAAATGCATTTCACACATGGCTAGAGCCTAATTTCAGGACATTTTTGGCAATCGATATTTGAGCAATGAGCTTGCTAAATACCAAAGTAAAGAGTTCATTCATGTAAAGGGTGTAATTATTATTTATGTGGCGATAAAGAATGAAGAATGAATTGTCAGTTGTTCTGTCTAATAGTTAGGAAGTTAGCTTGGTTTAAAAATTTAATTTGTGGAGTTTGAACTTATAATCAAAGTTCATAGGATTGCGGGTTCTCTGCTTAGGGGTTTTGCTGAGTTAAATTGAAAACTGTAGTGAGTGTTTTGAAAAGCAAATGTTACATGTTGGTTAAACTTCTTAAAGATTTGAAAGAAGTTGACCGAAGTGACTATAGATCTTATTAAACCATACCTTATCATAAGCAATTTTTGCTAGATTAAATCTGACAGGTAGAGGTAGTGTTCCAGCTTCAGCTTCAATTGGTATGTCATTAAGATAAATGTGTGTTTTCTAAACTATGACTATGTCTATTACTGGACTAAATGGATAGCAAAAGTATAAACACAGCTCTCTGTGTAGAGCGCGACGTGCATTCTATTAGAAACTGCGGATTACTGACAATGAAACCGAAAATTAGCTGCTACTATCATATTATAGCGAATGTATCTTCAAAAGTTTCACCTTAATAGTGCTGTTGTGCACAGGGTACATACCATGGGTTTTAATTTGTTTTTCAATTCGTCCCATTCGGTAGTTTTAAACTATTCGTGGCGAATATTCGGTATTTGATAAATTCCGTAGTAGTTTTATCTAAGCGTAGAATCTTTACCAAACAGCTAAAACAGCTTTGAAAAGTGTTTAGAAGTTAAATGAGATTTTATAATCCAAATTACAAATTTTCATATATATTTAATATAGAAATATGTTGTTTAAAAATTGAGTAGTTATAATCAATTATCTGCATTGAATTTTGAAAAGTGATGTGCGGGGAATCTCTCTTAACAGTGATTTGCCAGACATCTTGTGCAAACGAATTTCAGCTGAAAAGCCATCCATCAATGTGGCACAAATATGTTTAAAAACGTGGCACCTCCAAGGGGTAATCCTCCAACCGAGGGATTTTTTAAGGGTTATCAAGTGAAACTTTAGGCTAAGTCGTCTGGTGTTTTTAGGCTCACCAGCGGATCAAGTGCTTTTCAAACAACCAAAAGTATGCTACAGTTTTCTGTACCACTCAAATGCTCAGCGAAATCTTGACTACTTACTTCTTATAGATAAACAATCGAAATTGTTAAGCGTCCCAAATGTTGAAGGCACAATATTTGTATGTACATATGTTTTGGCTTCAGAACAGATATAAATAAATGCGCTTTGTACAAACACATATTGATTGATTTACATTGATCAACTTTGCCCTCTAGCATTAACATGAACGCATTGGGCTAACTCATTAGACTCATTTCTTTATATGGAAATTCAATAATACACAAAAGACTTATGGCCGAATCTATTCTTATCTTTCAATCATTGCTGCTCCCAAATGCCACAAACCAGCACAACAGCATGTAAAGTGGTTATAAATATTTAACCTTATTGAAATAGTTCTCCGAACTATCCGAACAATCGAAACAGTGGCACACGAACATAGCAATGCCATTAACACGTTGCAGAGAGTTGCTGTGAACCACAACAACTGACGCCAACAGCGCATGGAAAACGCGGAAAATGCGCATAGAAAAAAAATATACAAAAAGGTGTAGCGTGGAAATTCGGGTAATGCTAGCCGCAACAATTTCGCTTGCCACAAGGGGGCAAACCACAAAACTTGACAACGCGATGTGTCCGCCATGTTGCTTGACCACAATGTTCAAAATGTTGTGTGTGTGCGTTGTGTAATTAAACTAAAAAGCCCCAAAAAGTTGTTTGGCGCACACCAAATAAATTAGAATAATAAATTATGCATAATTTCAATTTAATTGCTTGTTTCGAGTGAAAGTCAATGTTAAATTTCTATCCAACAAATATAAGGACAAAAATGAAGTGTGTGTCCGTGTGTGTGTGTGTGTGTGTGTTGGAGTGGTTGCCTTTGCGTTTGAAGCTCGTAGCATTACTCATACGCCATGTTGCACTTATAATGTCAGACAGTTAAACAAACACACACACACACACGCACACACAGATACTTTCCGCACATCAATTTTTAATTTTATATAACAACGTATCCTGTGCCCTTCCTTTCTTCCACTGCTCTGCTTGGAACTGCTTGTTTTACCGTTAACGCCCTCGCCTGTGGCACGGCAGAGTCGCGCACCAAAAGCCGCCATTTGCAAGTGTGTGTGTGTGTGTGTGTGTGTGTGTGTGAGTCCTTGCGTGTGTGCGTTCAGGCATATTATATATTGTGTTGTTCTGTGTATTGTTTGTTGTTTGGTTTTGTTGTTTTCAAGTATGTTATTCTTTCCGCCAAAAGGTCAAACTCGAATGTTTCAAAGCGCTTTTCCTGCCTTTTTTGCACTCTACACCTGGCTTTATAAGTCCTTCTATAGCATAACACCCACTTAACGCTGCGTCAGTTTGGAACCAAAACATGTAATTAAAGTTAGTTACAGTATAAACCAAAAGAACAACGCTGACTCGAGAAGCTAAAGTTTGGAATACCCTTATGTCACGTACTCGCGAAATATTGTTTTTTGTGTGTAACTGTATCTTTAGACCTGATTTTCATTCTCTTCAAAACTTCGGATTAAGTTAATATTTCACATACTTATCAAGGACTGCTGGAAATACAATTATTTTAAGTTTGTCCTAATATCCTGGATCAGCAATAATCTTAAGTAACGTTTTATAGTGGGCTAGCATTTTACTTAAAGGTACTTACAAGTTATAACTGCTGCAAGCAGTAATTTGAAGTAGTAGCAGTAGTTTGTTTGCTTGCAGCAAGTGTGGCACTAAGCAGATGAGTATCGAGACTCACAATCAGAAGAGAACAGAGTTGCAGCAAGTGTGGCACCACGCAGCTGAGTACCACTCAAAATCAGAAGAGAACAAAGTAGCTTGCTTGCAGAAAATGTAGCACGACGCAGCTGAGTATCGAGACTTACAAACAGAAGAGAAAATAGTAGATCGCTTGCAGCAAGTGCGACATACATTCATACCAGTAAATTTAGTTTTAGAAATCGAAAAGCAATATCTATAAATGATATCGAGCTGCCCATGCTTTTTATTTAAAGGGCCAATTCGGAAGTATCAAACAAATGACATAATAAGTTGCAACATTGATGTGAAATCAATGCTTACAGTTACTAGACAGCGCGTGTAACAAAAATTAAGCGACTTGATGCATCGTAACTATCAGCTAAAGTGTCCTAAACCATACCTAAAAAGGGGTACAAAGATACACGGACTACATTTTATGGGAAGTACAAGAATTGGGTCCTAGAAATCATTCTCCTCCTCGAAAGATAAAAGTTGTGTCTGGACTTTCCTGAAGTTCTCTATTGCCACGAGAAGAAAAAGGGTGAGTCAGGGATTTCTTCATCTTCTTCTTAACTGGCCATAACAACCCGTTACCGTGTGCCTGATGTATTTCTTTCATTGGGATTGGGGTTTTACATGGGTCCCAAACCCTACGCAAAACCCTTTTAAGGCCTGAGGTGG
Organism: Chymomyza caudatula; assembly: GCA_035041775.1. Taxonomy (NCBI): domain Eukaryota; kingdom Metazoa; phylum Arthropoda; class Insecta; order Diptera; family Drosophilidae; genus Chymomyza; species Chymomyza caudatula. The sequence goes on along the minus strand of JAWNKW010000033.1, from coordinate 1,191,464 downwards.
CTCTACTGGTCTCGAAAGAATCCAGTGTCATAAGTCGCCTCATACGACAAGCTTTGACCTGCTGAGGTGGTATTCTCTAACCCGCTCACACCCTTATGGGATTTACTTATTATTAAGTCCTGAATAGGCTTTTACACGGATCGAATAAATAGACTAGCATAAATAGAGTTACTAGACAATGAGCTTATCTTATTTCCAGAGGATGTCCATGGCGACAGCTGGGCATTTCAGCAAGAAACCATGCTGCATTGACTACAAACGTCAAACTTTAAGAGGCAAAACTCTCCCATGCTGATGTGGCCGACCATGGGCTAGAACCTTGATCCGATTGGAGACCTCAGTGTTACCATTTCTGCCAAAGGTTTTGGTTTTGAGTAGCAGTATGGCTCTTTAAGGCAGCAATTGGGCAAATATTCGCTTGATAGTTCTACAAAATTCCTCAAATTCAAAAGCCGATCATCAAATTTGTGCACAATTTCAAAATAAAGCAACATTCCAAGTACATTTGAAGTTGAATTTTCGTCAATGTGACAGATACTTCTTGAAGCGTTTGTGGAATCTAATATCGGTTAGAGTCGATCGTATGATATATTGTAAATGAAGGATTAGTGCCCAAATGGCAATCTCGACAACCAATCTGCTGCAGAATCAAAAAAGTTGGATTTTCCCATAAACTTTTCATGTACATAATAAACTCTGTAAAGTGTACGAAAAGCTGTCGCTTAGCCAAGTTCTTCAGTTTTCCATTAATTAAGCGCTTATTTTGCCAAAAGGTGTCCACATTTTCCGACCAGTTTTAAGGATTGCATTTGGAACCAGTCAAATTTGACACTGACATTTCTTACTCTTTGCATTTGTATAAATCATTTTTTTCTCTTTTATTTTTGTTTTTCATTTAGCACTCAACTGAGTTTGATTGCTTGTTTTATCGGATTAGTTTGTTGCATTATTTGGCATGACTCTGTTTCAGCTGCACAGCTAAAGTACTCACTCTAGCATCGATGCTTGGCAAATGTCGAGTGCAAAATGAATTGTTGATTTCGGGATAACAGTTAAGCTGAGTGGCTTTACGCCTCGAGAGACTGACAGCGAGCGTGAAAAAGAGTAGTTTCGAATGACTGCGAATGGATTGCCCTTGTCTAAGGTATACTAAATATCGATTTGACATTGTGTATGTGCCACGTTATTGTCAATATATTTTTTACGCACACAAAAGTTCTTTATAAGTTCTGCAAATAATGAGTGTAAACTGATGCTAAAATGCTTATAATGTCAGCGATTAAATGCAAATGACTTCCACGTGCACATATACACTTATGCACACATGTACACATTTTTAAGCTTATTTAAGTGTTTACACATGCACACATACACCCATTCGCATGATAATATGGCAACATATATGTACATATAAAATTGTATTTGTAGCGAGATAAGCAGCTTGCCATGAGCTCTACGTCCATTTTAAATGAAACTTTCTCGTTTTTTTATGTTATTATAATGCCCTTTACACAAAGTGTAGAAGGGTATTACAGATTTGTGCAATGTTTGTAACAGGCAGCAGAAGGCGTGGCAGACCATAGAAATGTCTCAGATTCTATAAAAGATACAGACACAAAATTTGTACCAAAAGATGCGCTTACCCCTCAACGCATCGATACCAAATATTCCACAGAAATTGTGGAAATTTCCATTTCATGGGAAAAATGGTTAAAGGGTATCCCAATGTTGGGCCACGAAATGCATCATTTTTATTTTTTATATATTTTTTATTGTATGCCTACGCTTGACTGAGGCTCCTTTAAATTGCCGTCATTCAATCTTAATTTGCATTTTAAAGTTGTTTAAATGCCATAATTATTAACGTCAGTTTCGGTTTATTATTATACTCATGTTTACTACTTATTGTTACGACATGCAGATGATGCACATTATTTCTATAGTGTTCGCAGAATTACATCGGTAGCAAGAAATGAGTTTGTGTTTTTGAATGGAAACTTGTGTACAGCATTTCCCAGTGGCTTATGTATGTTACTTATAGAGTGCTCTCACATAATGAAATGAAACTTCTTTTGGGAGTTAAAATGTAACGGTAATCAAAGAGAAAAACTTTGTTAATGGGAACCAGTAAAAGCAGTGTGAGCACTGAAGAAAAGAGCGCATTGCAAAGCGATTGCTCAGCGTAAACTCCAAAGAATCGAACAGTTCTCGAAAACATATTGTAACGGACATAAGCGCTTATCATACAAAACAGAAGTCGGCTAACAGTTGTGTTTTTAACCTGTTTTGAAACCAAATCAAAAAAACGAGTGAACTCAGAAATTTTTAGAGAGAGAAAGGGAAAATACACTGTTTTTTAATTAAGTTTCCAAGCACTAAAACAACAAACACAAGTTCTCAAGTGCAAATCGGTCTCAAAAAATCTGAACCTGAAATTCTTAACCTTGCACCTATAAAATGTGCTAATTGCTTAAAAAATCGTTAAAATTTTGAAAATCTTTTGGCAAGATGTTGGCAGTCTATTTTGATCTTAGTCTAAACGGTCGCTTGATAGACAAACTTTCGACGAGAACGATTTGTTGAAAAACAAGCACAATTTCGAACATGGAATTTTTCCATGACATGCAAGGATAAGAAATTTGCAGTATATAATATCGAACTTTACCACCATTTTTTGAAGCTCCCTCTATGCACAGCTTATTTATCGCAGTGTATCGCAGAAGCTTTAGGAATCCTCTGTTATATGCATTTTAAATTTTGTAAATTTCTTTACTTCCTCAAAAGTTATGATTTTCGCCGAAAAAGAAGTCAGTTGGATCCACTGTGCATCGTTCAATCGAATGCGGAAGTCATTGCCAAGTCGTAAAGGGCCAAAGATCTTACGGAGTACTTTCTACTTAAACATTTTTAAGCGCATTTTCTTTAGGCTACGTCATCACCCATGTTTCATGGCCATAAAGCAAAATGGGAAGGTTAGGCGTTTGATAGAGTACTAGTTTCGTCTCTCGAGAGTAATATCTACTACTCATTTGCCTACTGCGACCAAAGTAACATCTATTGGCAAGAGTGATTCTCCGCTTGATCATCATGCTGACATCGTTTTTCATCGTGATGGTAGACGCCATCCTTGTAAACATAGGTTTCAATAACAATCGGAGAGTCCAATCGTGGCGTCTTCCTCTGCATACGAGTAATATCATCGATAACATCTAGATAGGCAAGTAACTTGCAACTTACAGTTGAGACTGCATCTCATTTCCGATTGCCTATCAGAGAAGGAGACGCCAATCGATTATAATTGCAGTATTACAACGTCCAACTTACTCTGTGAGCTGGAGCTTAATTATCGCTATTATTATTCACAACGCGATCAATCTAATTGCTTGTAGATTGATCAGAAGGTAGCTATGCAGCCTTGTGTATATCGGGACGCTGAAATCGGGTATTATAGATCATATTTCGTGAAGTCAATTAGTCTTAGACTTTTTTTCAAAGTGGTCTCGTGAAGACTGAATTGTGTGACCGTGTTGCCAAAGATAATATCTCTTCCAAACTTGCCGTTAAAATCGCCTAGAACTATTGTAATATCAAGGGATTTGCAGCGACGTTTCCCAAACCCTACACGCAATCCATTTAGAGCCCGGGGAAATTCCATTAATTTATTAAGCGCATTACAAATTTGTTAAAAACTCTGACAGATTCAATTAAGAGCACTTTAAATTCACTTCACGTGAAGTGTGCAAGTCCATTCAATATTTATTCATTAGATTAAAATCACATTAGTAGCCAATGGAAACATTAAGTTCAGCCCAAAATTATGCAACACAATATTTTACATATAACATTAAGCCCCGAATTAAAAAGAACAAGTTGGAAACAGATTTTATACTCATTGGTGGGTCATACAAATTGTTCACAAAATTATATACCCTTTAGGCAGCATGGTTATTAAAGGTTTGGCAAGACGTTTGCAGCACAGGAAAGCAAAAATAACAACCAAATTTTTAATTAGAAGACATCCTTTGATGTAGAGGCAGAACACCAGAATTTTAGAATAAATTTTAAATAAAACTTTAGCCAAATCCGTAGATTTATATAACTTTTATGTTTTAAGCATTGTTAATCATGTAACATAGTTCGATTTTTTAAAATATATTTTTTATATTTGAGACGAACGTTTTAGAGCGTTTCAAGCCTAACATTCGCACCATCTCTACTCTTTTGTCCAATCTTAAACGTCTTTTAAACGCTGACAGAAAAATGTATTGGCAAAGCAAGTTGTCGCCTTTCGAAGATGAAAACTTCGTAAGAAAGATCACTACTTTAATTATACTATCGACTTCTACATCGATGTGAGCTCATTTCAAGATAGAAAATCAATAAATGGGAGCTTTGATATTAATCAATGATACCCATCAATGTTATCTAGTAATAGATGCAAGATGTTTGCTCTTCGAGTTTTCTTCTTCTCAGCTCGAGTTTTAGATCTTTAGCAGCTAATATTTGAAGATGTAGTTTATCTGTCAAATTTTGGGTCTGGCGAAGTGAATTTGCTTTAAACGAATCTGTATTTTAATCAATTATTTTAAGTCTTCAGTTGAAAACGTGTTGCTAATTCACAGCTCTACAGGTTGCTATAGGTTTTGTATTAAAAAGTAATGAAATTTTTATTATTATAAACTATCGGAAAGAGCGAAATAAGCTAAAGGAAATACGAATGAACGAAAATGTTCAGCGTGAAAAGTTTTGTTTGATCGAACTAAATCAGAACTATTTTAGCTAACTCTGACTCATAGTATAAGTGTACAAGGTATGAGCCGTCTGGAAAGAAAAGATTGGTTTGATCGAACTAGTTCAGAACTATTTGATCTAACTCTAGCTGATAGTATAAGAGTACAAGGTACAATGTCTGCCAATGCCTGCTACTTTTTAAGCAACTATTTGGCATTCTGTTGCAAACGTCAATGGGGTTGGTTGTGTCTACACAAATTTAGTACCTTAGCCGGCAGACGGCTCATACCTTGTATTCTGATACTATACGCTAACTTTATGCCAAACAGTTAGTTTTATGAAAAAAGCTTTTTCTCTCAAAGAGTATTCCAACTTCGACGATGGAAAGTTACCTGTGTTTTTTTTCATTATAAAGAAGCTGTGCAGAACCAGCTGCCGCGTCTGTTTAATTTTTTTATACACGTGGCGAAATAACTGTAAAAATATTGTACACAGCTCATACATATACATATAGAGAGCGTTTTTTAATGACTGTGTATGTCGTATGTATGGCTGTGATTTGGAGTGCGAATATCTGTGTGTGCGTTGAATTTATGAAAGCAGAAAAAACCAAGTATCGCATGTGTTATCCTTTCATCTGAACCGGTCTGTTCCTGTCGCTTCTGCAGCATAAAACACAAGAAGGGAACCAAAAAAAACCGCACATAGACTCACACATACACTACACTCACATACAACTATGTGACAGTTTTTGCATGCAGTTCATATGTGTTTGTGTGTCGTGTCTTTGTAATTTATCCCAAAGCTCCAAAGCTGATAGTACAGTAGCCGCCTGGCATTGAATTTTCAGTAACTGGATCCACACTTTACTGCAGGTTCTTATGCCATTATTGGTGTGCGGCCTTTTTCCTAGAGGGAAATTTTAAACGTGCGATTCAATTCAGCAGTGATTTCGGCTAACTAGTACATGCGAACCAAAACGAAATTTGAAGGCGATCCCAATGCATGCCAATTTCCATGGTGTCACTCTTCTTTCTATTGCATATAAGGCCCTATCGAACATATATTGTGTGAGACACTAAAGCCATTCGCTAAAGAACTTATTGGACCTTATTAGTGTGACTTCAGTCCTGCTAAGTACACCAATGACCAGGCATTCACCCTACGCCATGTCTTTAATTGCTTGTTGAGGGAACGCATACGCGCCGCATATTCTTAGTTCGATATCCCAGCATAGTTCGAACCATAGGACCTCTCTGAAGGTTTGATACCGAGTAAGGCATCAGACAAGACGGTGGAGAGTCTATTGCGAAAGGCGGAATTACATCGGAGCAGGTGCAGTTGAAAGAGAATCTACAAGGGTTGGTCTGGTGATAAATGGGAGCAAGACACAGTATCTCTTAGATTGTCGTTAACAAATTTTTACTTGGAGGAGTTTTTGCATCAGGTTGTAACCAGATAACGGGTTATTTTATTCAGTTAAGAAGAAGCGAAAACTTCAATTCAAATACTCAAAATAGGTATACCTATATTTCCATTCATCCGATGACATTGAGGCCAAGCATTGTCAAAGGGTCCATTTCAAGCCCAATATACGCTGCTGGAACATTTTTATGACTGAACATTTTCATTTTCATTTTTTCATTTCCATTTATCATTTTTGACTGAACATTAACAAGGAAATAAAGACTAGGCGAGAAAACAAGAAAATTTATTAATACAACCGAATTTGACAAAACATGTATTTCGATTAGTTCAAGACTTTTAGATAAGATTAGATTTTGGTTAATGCGATACCTCATCTCAAATGGGCTGAAACAATTATGGTTTGTATCATGTTCATGTATCTCTGCACAATTGTGCAATTGTGCATGCTCGAGGTCTGTCGCATTCTTCCGAGTGGAGTGGAGTGGAGTGATGATACTACAACAAACCAACCCACCAAGACCACAGATGCGCTTGCGGTACACCATTGATACCTGTATCAGTATGATTTGTGGCTGTGTATGCAGCCTTGCGTGACCACCGCAGAGTTTAGCCATGGCTAATTTGCTATGCTTCAAGTTTATTTGTATAAATAGTATAACAGAGTCATTCAGACCCATTTATATGATTAAGCACGTCACCCCTGTTGGGGGAACATGCCCACAGCTGCCCCGCAAGAGTATAAAGTCCCTAAAAAGTAAAAACTTAATACGTGACGCCTGTGGGAGTGGGAATCAAGTAACTCCGAGGTATTCCACAAAGGCACAAGAATCACTTGGTCGCCTTTACCGAGGACCCGAAACGACTTGTCGCAGATAAAGGCGAGCGCGTATGCCGTACCTTGTGCAGAGCACCTTCAATGACTCATTGTCTGTTCCCACCATCAATGAATAGCCAGCAGAGCTTGGGTATTGGCGTGCCGGTATATTGAATGAGTAAGATGCGTTGAATGAGTATGGTTGTAATCGTTAAGATGAGACACAGATATCAATTCGTTATCAAGCCAAAGCAGCCAATGTTTCTCGATAATAGTATTGCGTGAAATTGCCTGAATCCGTTCTTGAGCTCTAGCAAAGAAACAGGCGTTAGGTGAAAATAATAATTTCAGTTTGAGTTTTACATCCAGGTTGAATATTGGAATCTAAATACACCCTGAAGTAATTCAATGTATCCTAAATGCTTGCTTAAGTCCATATTAACCAAGTCCATCAATTGATCAACGTTTTGCTGCCAATAAAAAAATAAATACCCTGTTAAGCCCTTAAGCACTAAGTGGAGCAAGGACAAGTGCGTTCAATTTTCGTGCTTCTACTATTCGAAGCTAATATAATAAAGAGAAAAACTGCATCAAGAAATAGCTAATTAATTATTTAAATGCTAGTTTAATCGCCTGCCGAACTGTCGCCGCATATAAAAACAATTAATGTCACGTAACGCAATCAAGTTGCTCGAATCAAATTGATGTCACAACAACTACAGAACGAAAAAAACGAATAAAACAATAAGTGTCAGTTGTGATTTATAGCAGCAACAACCTGGACAGAAGAACGGACAGACAGCAAGTTAACCAGTTCTTGGCTTGACACTCGGCCATAACACTCCACGCTTGAACTTGAGATGGTCAGGGGCAAAGCGAAGGACATTCTATAAGTCAAGAATTTCGCAGAGCTGCGCAGAACGAAACCCAAACTTGCTTTTCGCCAAGTCAAGGCAACCAGCGCCACGTGTGTGTATATGTGTGTGTGTGTGACTTCGAAGTCAAAGGAAAATTTGCATGAATTGCAAATGAAATTCGTGCTCATCAAATCTGAGATATAGCCGATGGCTGCATTTCATTAGCTTTGACTCAAAAGTATATGAAATTCTTGTATAGCATTTCAAAGATGCTTTTTTATTTTGCACACTTTAATGTGCTATAATTTGTGCCAAGTCATGCCAACTTGGCCTAAAGTGGCTGCAACTATTGACACAGTAAGCTCTTCAAGTGACTGGCCATAAAAGTCTATTGCCAGCGATTAGGCCAATATCGCAGGCTAAAAGCCAACAATGATTGCAACCAAATATCAAAGTTGGACGCCATTTTCTTGAACATTAATTTGATTGAGATTAATAGCTAAATAAATGCTCCAGGTTTTTCCAGCAGCCACACACAAGTGTGTGTTCGGTAAAAACAAACTGAAACAAAAGGCAAATCAAGTTTATTGACATGGCAGCAAATTATCCTGCCGTGTTTTAGGTATTAATTTTATTTCTTGTTAACCAAAATCCGACGTATAATTCATGCTGCGTCTTGCAAGTGCTTCGAGTCATTCGAAACACATTTGAATGTGTGTGTGTGTGTGTATGTGTGTGTGTGTGTGTGTGTGTGTGTGTGTTTGTCCTGTGTGTTGACGAATTCTGAGGTTTGGGCCCTTTTGTTAAGTGCTTCTGCGCCTTACATTAATATTGCTCCTTGTTGGTCTAATTAGCATAAATCAGCTAAGCACAAATGAATACACACGTCAATGGGTTTCAATGGGTTTTTGAAGGGCTTACGCCACACACACATCCCTTAGAGGTGGCATATAGTTATATACAATGGTGGCATATAGTTATATACAATTATAGTCTGCGGTATAATTGCTTATGTATTGAACATTTTGCATTTGAAATTTATGTCATTCTATAGCAATAACCACAGCAAATACAGCTCACATTATCCATTATATAAACACACATACATATACCCTATAGACAGTGACTTGCAGTTAGTCAGTCAGACAGTCCCTATGGCACTTTGACCTAACCAAATGGTAGCATTGTTTATATTCCTGTATCTTTCGGTCTGTCTATTGGTCAGTTTATCTGTCAGTTTGTCGTGTGGCCAGTTTGTTTGCTGTGTCGCTATTTATCATGCCACAAAGGCCCGTTTATCAACCAAAGACAACGCTAACCGTAAATGCTTGCCGGACGCACATATACATATGGACACACACACACATACACACACACACACATACAGATACTCACACACACAATGAGAATTACAGTGGCTGCTCTGTACGCGTTTTCACTCTCATTTTATATCCTTGGCCAAAACGACAAAACCATTTTTGCTTACATAAATTTCTTTTTTGAAAATCCTTTTTACAAAATCCTGCACACACACAGGCCATAAGTCAGCCTTGCCTTTTACTTTAGTCATATGTGTCTGCCGGCACCACAGTGCGTATGAGCTTTATATATTTTACATAAAGAACTACAGTTGTCACTCGCACATGAAATTGTTGATTTAAACTTTATTTTTCTTTGATGAAATCGATAAATGTTTGTCTGTAATCAACAAAGTTTTTTCTAAAATTTCTCACTGTTTGCTCTTTTGGTTGCTATATGCAAAGTTCAGTGCAATCGTATTATAAAATTTTTTTGTTACTACTAAAAAATGGATATACATATAATATTCTTATTCGAATCTTCAAGAAATCTTTAATGGCAGTTCCCAAAAGTTTTTTTTTTGGCTACTTTTAAAAAGTACAGAAGCTTGGTTAGGTATTTATTGGCTTTTCGGCTATGGAATTTTATCAATCGGCCAGTTTATCTTAGTTTTTCCCGATTTTCGGTTTTGCTGAAACCAGGCTTGAAATGATCTACAGAAATCGGTCTACTGAATTCAAATGAGACTTAAGGATAACTTAATTCAGTTTTGAATAATATTTGTAGTAAGATTAGAAAAAGTTTATAAATTTTGGAGCTGTTGAAGAAGCAATTAAAGTAAAGTAAAGTAGCTTTAAAGCTTACTTATACTTGATCTTGATGGTACTTTGGGATTAGACAATGCGCTGGCCTTATCAATTTTTCGCTATGCCAGATATCAGGTATCCCCTTTCCCAAGAAGGGCGATCTCTGAGTTCATTCTATTGCATATAAGGCTCTATCGAGTGTACTGTATAATAGACTAAAGCTATGTGCGAAAGAAGAGTGTTGTTTTAAGAATGGTAAGTCCACCATTGGCCGGATATTCATACTACGCCAAGCCCTGGAAAAGACCCACGAACACCAATTCAACACCCTTAATCTCTTTGAGACACCGACCAGCATTTGAGGGATCGCGTGTCGAAAGTTGGTACAACGATGCAGAATGACGTTGAGTAACACACGCAGCTTCGTCAAGGTTGTGTGTTGCGAGTACATCGGAACTGGACTATGTTCTATCGGAGTGTCCACTTGCTTGCATACGCAGATGATATCGATATTATTGATCGTACTGAGCAAGCAGTTATCGGAGCTTTTGTGGCTTTTGAAAGAGAATCTGCCAAGGTGGGTCTAGCTGTAAATGAGAGCCAGACAAAGTAGTAGATGATGTTGGTAACCACCGTCAAAATAAAGAACGATATCAGCATGGAGATCAAGCGGATCTTGGCAAAAGATGTTACTTTGGTCTCAGTAGGCAAATCGGATCACTTTCGCCAGACGAAACTAACACTCTATAGGACGCTCATCCTTCCTGTTTTAGAGTGTTTGAGCGGAAAGTAATCCATAAGATCTTTGGCCACTTACATTGGATAGAAAGAGGAATACAACTCTACCACGACGGTGACATAGTCAAGGGAAAAAAAATATAAGTTGAAGAAGCTATTACGATAAGGGTCTTCAATGTGGCTGTTGAAGGGAAGTTACGAAAAAGAAGGTCATGACTCCGTTGAAAGAACCAGTTAGAAAGCGCCCAGCTACGTGTGGTATCACCGATTGGAGAAGCGCGCGCAGAGCAGAGATGCCTGGAGGAGAGCTCTCTAGAGTCGTGTTGTGAAAAAGGAACGTTGTTCAAAATTGTCTATGCTAATTACTTTAAATTTGTCAAACACCAAAGGGAATCTGTCATAGACACGTTTGCGAGCGTTTACTGTACGTAAATGTATGTAACTGTGTTTTAGCTCTGTTGCCGTTGCTGTTGTATACTTATCTACACTCTCTCTTCCTTTGTTCCTCTCTTATTCCTAGTCATGCTCTCATGATTGATGGATTTTTGCATTTGGTTTCCGCGCGTAACTTTTCCGCCTATTTTCGCCGAGCGAAAAACACACGGGCGGCGCACACTCACACATGCATGGATACACGCACATCTCCGTTTATTGTTATGTCACAAAATTTGGCTACAAAAACAAGAACAACAACAGTTTTGTTGCCTTTTTACGATTTCAATCAAGTCAAGTGGTTTTGCATTTTTTTGTTCAAGTTTTGTTCGTCTTCTTTTTTGGTTTTTTTTTTGCCGCTTGCGACTGTCACACTGTCATTAACGCCTGTTTATACTCACTGTTGTGTATCTATGTGAGTGTGCGTGTATCTTTGTGTGTGTGTGTGTGTGTGTGCGTGAATAGGCGCCGTTTCTTATCAACTTCACGCATCTAAGTGGGTCAATAACAACTACAAAAAAATTTGATGCAGACAGTCGGGACGGTGCCCGACAGTGGAATACCCTGTGCCCATTTTTTTCCATAAAAATCAAATTTCTGTGTAAATTTTTGTATCGAAGCGTTGAAGGGTATGTGCGTAATAACGGTACCTGTTCTATGGCGGCAGGAGGGATGATCAGAAAATAAATCAACATTGTTTGGTTTAAAGCCCTAATGTGCCACATTAGGTTAACATAAATGTTAACTTTCACATTTCTGTAAAAAGTGACATTCTGTTGCAGTTCATATGAGAGGGGCCTAAAATTGGCACAATATTAGCTATATCTTCTAAAGTTCTTATCCGATATAAATCATTTTTACTCTACACATGCACAGTATGCTTTTATGGTGTGGGTTAAAGCCGCGAAAATCTGTCACGGGGGAAGGGAGTGAGATAACGACATAATTCGACAAACTCGTATTTTTCGGTATATGCGCATCTTTTGGTGACAAATTTTCTGCTCTAGCTCCTATAGTCTCCGGGGAACGGTGCGACAACAGGGACAGACGAACATTGACCATTTTTGCCCATGGAACATATAATCTGCGACGCTTCCATCTGCCTGCTACACAAATCTATAATACCCTTTTACACTTTGTGTACAGGGTATAAACAACAGCGAAAGCGCGCTCTTAAAGCTTTTCATTTTTCTTTTGCCACAGTGTGCACGCGCATTTTGATAACAATTTGCCGTGCTCTTGACCATGTCCACAGACACACACACACACACACACACATAGACAGTGTGCAGAAACCCTTATAGCAGAACTGGCTGGCTGGCTTGGCTTATTAGCTTTAATTAAGTTTCTATAGTGACAGCTGCTTAATTGTATCACCATTAATATTTCCTAATTAATTTCGAGTCCCTAATGCAAAATGTGCACATAATCACAAACTGAAGTGCCATTCAACTGGAAGCTGTTCATTTATGCAACACTTAATTGGATCTTAAACTAGAAGTACGCTCGCTCCAAAAAGGTGAATGAACTTGTGCCAACATACACGTGTCTGCTGCTCTTAAGCAATATATGTATTCAACCTAAGCATTTCGCCATAAACTTACCCAAACATTGCCAAAACGTGAGCACTCTGAAATTAAAAAAAAAGCACATCAAATTGTAAATTTTATCAAATGGAATTTATGCATATATTGCAAGTTTTATTTGTTCCAACATAAAGTTAAGTGTAAAAGTATATTTTAATAAATCAAAAGTAAAGAAGAAAATCTTGAGCTCAAGTCATGTCAAATGTTTCTCTCAACAGTTCCTCAACAAACTCGCACAACTGAAAAACTTTTACACAATTCCTGTTGCATGCTTCCAGGCGCGTGGCAAGCTTCAGCCAAGTCCCTGGCCCGTCACTTTCTGTATTTGCTGCTTATCAAAGGACCAAAGGAATAGTTTAAAGCACCCCAAGGTGCGGTGTAACTCACATGCTGTGCGGTCAGTTTGACGTACCCCCCGGCAGTAATTCCCAACGAAAAGTTCAAAAAGCAAACGAATATAAATTTAAATAAACAAGCAAACGAAGGTTGGACAGCCGCACGAGGCCCCCCAAGGGCACAGAACAGCACAGGACAAGACCTAGCCAGTTCAAACCAAAGTGAGTGAGTGAGTGTCCAGAAACGTTCTGGCCCACATGTGGGCAATAATTTTATTAGAATTTATGGCGCGTCGGAGCTCACTGTTTCACAGGGATAACTGCTTTAAAAAGCCGTCATTCAATTCTCTTTGAGCACATAAAATTTGCAGACTGTTTACCTTTTTCAAATCGCGATATTTATCGTTTCAATTAGCTCATTTTAAGGTTCTTTTGTTCAAACGTAGAAACGAAATGCATGAAACAACGAATTCTGTGAAATATAAGCTGTAAGTGGTAAAGAAAATAAAGTTATTAATGACAGCTGATCGATCATATTATGCGACGATAACTTGGGCGGATATTATCAATAGTGATGATAGCATGTGACGATAACGTGGGAAGATTTGAATGCTTCAAAACTTTCAGTTTGAGTGCCACAATAACAAGAGATGGCGTTAGACCAAAAGTATATGACAGTGACTGCAGTAAATAAGGTCCTACGCCATTGTTTATTTAACGTGACATATACCTTTTGAGGTTTTAAGTCAAAATCACTTTAAAACCTCTGCCAGTCTTAGGATCCCAGCACCCGGTTGCTTAGATGCAACTCCACACAGTGTAAAGACACTTTCCGCTTTTTAGTCTAAGCCACAACCACCAGCGACTATGCTGGCTTTACTGTGGGCGCTGAGGTTGTGGAGGGAACACTTCTCTGGCTTATTATCCCGCTCCCGAAGTTCACTTCCCGACGTCCACAATCATAGATAACGGCGTGGTTATACGGTCGCCTATAGGCTATAGCTATGACGAAGTCAGTATCGCAATCAAGCGGCTCAAGAACAACAAAGTTGCTGGCGCGGATGACCTGCCTGCAGAGTTGTTCAAAACTGGCAACAATAAGTTGGGAAGGTACATGCACCATCACCAACACACAAATGGCTTGATGAGAGAATACCCGACGATTGACACCTTGGTGTCCGTTAACTTGTCCTTAAGAAGGGACATGTTGTGAGCTAACTACCGTAGTATCAGTTTTTTTTCTGTTGCATAGAGGGCCCTATCGGGCGTACTATCTTAAATACTTGTCATTTGCGAAAGAACTGATTGGACATTATCATGTGGTTTCAGGTCTGGTAGGTTCACCATTGATTCAAACTATGCAAAATCCTGGAAAAGACTTACGACCACCAAATCGAGACCCATCATCTCTTTGTCGATTATAAAGCAGCATTTGATATCCCGTTGAGGGATCGCGTATAAGCCGCACTATCAGGAATTCCTGCAAAGTTGGTACGACTATGCAGAATGAAGTTGGGCAACACATGCAGATCCGTTAAGGAAAGAGCCTTTTGATACCGAGCGAGGCTTTATATAAGGTGATGCTCTCTCCTGCAACTCTTCAACTTTGTGATGGAGAACGTGTTGCGAAAGGCCGAAGTAAATCGGAACGGGACTATATTCTATAATGATACTGATATCTTTGATCATACTAAGCGAGCAGTTACCGCAGCCTTTGCGGCTATTGAAAGAGTATCTACCGGGATGGGTCTGGTTGTAAATGAGAGCAAAACGAAGTATATGTTTTCTTCGAGTGGATAGACGCAGCGATTGGACTCTCAGATTGATGTTGTCATGGACCACCGTTTTGATAAAAAACGATCTCAGCATGGAGATCAATATAGCCCAAATATGTTACTTTTGTGCCAGTTCCAGACAAAACTAACACTCTATAAGACGCTTGTCCTTCCCGTTTTGCTTAACGTTGCTATAGTGAGTGTCGGCGCAGTCTGATGAAAATGAGCGCTATTGAGGGAAGGTAGTTTAAACATAATCACTCATTAAACTTCAAACATATAAAAAAAAGTTTGAATTTTGCAGACTAGTGTAATGATTTTGAAGCTACATTAAAAGTTTTGATTTCATTCACTCATAAGACAAGCTAGACGAAAATTGTGCAAGAAATATTCAACCGACACTTAAATATCTTTTATTGAAATATCAGTTCATGTCGATTGAGAGTAAAGTTTCCTAGTAATATGAGATTTGCTGACATAGCAACTATCGAATTTTTATTTTTTAAAAGCAATAATCAGAAAATGGTGCTTAAAAATTTAAAACGATTGCCTTATTCAGAAGCAGAAACGCAAAATTTTCCAGAATCTGCTTGAGATCAAATTTGTTGCCCAGTAATATTATGAATTCTTATCTAATAAAAGCAATCTATGAAAATATTTTATGTTGCATCACAAAACTCGTGTTTTATTGCAACTTCAATAAAAACGCAGAAGTGATAACAAGAAAAATGCACTCAGAGCTGAGTTATATGACTCAATTAGTGAGCATATTGCTTGTTCAAAATCGATTGAAACCAACACTTACGAGTTCCATGTCATTGCAATTTTCCTTCGCTGAAATCCACCTTCTGAGCTTTAAGCGAATAGTTCAACTTGTGTTCTGCACCAATATTAATTTGCTTTTTAATTGCAATCAATTTGCCACAACTACAACGACTCTTGTCAAAACATTTTAAATTTTTTATTTCGCCTCTTTGCGACATTTTATAGCCAAAGTGTGAGACTTTTGACAGCCGATTGCAGATTAAGCGACGCTCAATTGGCAGGGCATCGTTAAGCCAAGGCCGGAAGCCAAACGGAAGGCAACTGCAAAACGGAAGCTATTAACGATATATTTATTTCGCGTCATAAACTTCAATATGTGAACATTACAAAGCGCCAATGGCGCGGGAAGTGAGATAAGCGAGCAGCAGTTGCAAAATGAGTCAAGAGCAAACCAAAGCCCAAACATCGCAGAACTCTAATGGGAGTCTGTGTCTGACAATCTAAAGATACGGCAAATGCAACATTTGGCAATGCCAGGACCAAAACTTGTATCAGCAACGAACCGCTTTTTGTGTATCTAAGTGTGTATGTGTGTGTGTGTGTGTGTGTGTGTGTGTGTGTGTGTGTGTGTGTGTGTGTGTGTGTGTAAGTGAAACTTACAGTACAAGTCGCATAAAAGTTTTACAATGGCATCGACAGCAGCTGTCGCCGAAGTCAGCAACTGAAACAACAGCAAAAACCGCCATATGCATCAATAGAAATGCGAACAAGCCAACGGGGCGTATGAGTTGCCTTCAAGCGCTTATTTGCTCTTTGCCTCAGCTCTCATCTCTCAGCTGCATAACAAATTTATTAAACGGGAAAACACATTTCACCTTAACAGCTACACGCGGGACTTTTACTTGTTGATGTTGATGGATGTTTTGCGGTGGTTTCGTTGCCAGCAGCAAGCCAGCCCTGCAACCAGGCAACCTTGCAACAAAGCAACAACGAAGCCAACCAGGCATCCGTCGACTCAGTCAGTCAGTCATTCAGTCAGTCAAATAGCAAAGCCGCTTGTGGACCGCTGAACCAGCGGTCGATGTGGCCAATGGCTTTGGCATGCCATGACTTTGCTTGCCTTGGTTATTGCTTAACGTGGCTTATACGTATATAAGTGCATATGTACGGTTTATATTCGTCGTGTTGCAAGCTCTTAAAATGCAGCAAACTGATTTGTTGTAGTTTATAAATTTAAGAGCGCATGCCAAAATTAAATGATGACAGATTATGTGGTTTTTGTAGCACAACTTTTTTGTTAGTGACAATCACGGCTTATGTTAGAAGTTAAATCAGTATTTGGAACCGTAACCGTCTTTTAGTATCACGCGCAGGTGTTTAACTAATGGGACAATGCTAAAAATGTACAGCTAAGTTTATCCAACTTAGTTTACTCATAAATGACGTAGCCAACATCTCAACTTCGGAACGTAGCCTTAGGGCGTGACCATAGAGGCACATCAACATCTGAGAGACGTTTGTGTGAATTTATAATCCAATCGCTTCTTTTTTTTATTTAGCAGCAATCAAGGCACTTATAGCCTTTTATCTTGCTATTTGTCAAATCAACTAAAACACATAATGGTCTTCTTGACTGGCCATAATAAACCGTTACGAGGTTACGGCCTGATGTAAAGCAATCCAATGCGTCTCTGCTTTGAGCAGAGCTCAAGTCCCATCGCTTATACCAAAGGAAACTAGTGTACTCTAGTAGGAGACTTGGTCTGCTCAATCGTCGCCGCCCTATCACATCCGTATTGAAGACCTATTTCAAAGGAGATTCTTCATCCATACGCACAACACGTGGCCAAAGATCTTACGGTGTTCTTTTCGCTCAAACACTCCAAGACCATTTTCATGAGACTGCGTCATCACCCAAGCTTCAGCGCAAAATGGGGCGAATGAGCGTTTTATAGGTTGTATGTTTCATCTGGCGGCAGTGGTCTCTACTACCCATTTGCCTACTGAGACCAAAGTAACATCTATTGGCAAGAGTGATTCTCCGTTTGATCTCTTGCGGACATTTTTCGTTCTTTAATGTGGTGCCAACGTAGACGGAATCCTTGACAACAACAAAAGTATAGTTTTCAAAATCAATCTGAGAGTCCAACCGCTTTGTCTCTATACTCTCAGAAAGAATATATTTCGTCTTGATCTCATTTACAACCAGACCCACCCTGGGGGGGGGGAGGGGGGTGGTTACATACAATTGGGAATTAAGTTGATGCTTCACTTGACAATAGGGATAAAGCGGTGAGTGGAACCTCTTAAAAGCTAAAGGTGACCGGTGACACAGTTCCATCAGAGTTCTAACATATGAACTGGTCTTGAAGTGTAATTAACTTGTGATAAAAATAACCTCAAGGATCCGGTTTAACGTTGAAGTTAAATGAATCAAAAGCAACCTATTAAATTATGGAGGTAAGCGCAAAGAGCAGGAGTTGCTATTCAACTTTTTCATTGTGAAATTGGTGTTTAATATACTAATGGTTCCACACACCCGAGCAGTATTCCAACCAGCGATGCACAAGAGCCGCAAGGAGGAGTTTCGTTATATAAGGGTCATTGAATTCCTTAACCCAAAAAAGATTTCGCTTTATTTTCAATTCAGGAGATATGGATATAGAATCAAAAAGGAGTCAGGAGAAACATCATCAATAAGATGGCCAGGCTCAGTCATACCGAAAGACAACAAAAGACATAAACTAGCATTTTGGATGATTGGAAATAAATGACTTAAGCGAATATCACTTCCGCATGCCATTAACATCATTTTGTAGAAGAAAACTACAAAAGAAAACAAATACTCCGCAAACAAACTTAAATAACATATTAAATCTGACACAACGTTGCCACATTGTTCAAGTTTCTTAAATGGTAAAGACAAGCTCTTTATTGTAATAAAAGTGTACTTCACTTTTGCATAAATTTTGCGCAACAAATACTTTCAGCAACTGACTAACTACATATGAATAGCCATATTTGCATTGTGCCTAATTTGTAAAGTCCACTAAAAGACTGCTAATGTCCGCTTCTAAAGAAGTTGTTAGCTTCAAAGCCGTAAAAAACCCCAACTACCTAGTAACCCTAACTAACACTTAGCATGCTAATGCTCAGCCAGTTAGTCTTCTTGAATATAAAATCAAGCCACACGCAAGTTTGTCGAGCGCGTTACGTGACTAAAAGCAATCTAAATCTAGGCAGTTTGTAAAAAGCATTAGAAAAAATGTGCTACAAAAAAAATATAACAAATTTAACATAATTTATAAAACAAACAGCTGGGCGCTAAAAACGTCTGTGATTGCAAATTTGAAATGTCAATAGATGAAAAGTGAGAGGGAGAGAGCACCAGAGAGATAGATATATTTAGAGTTATCGATTGTGAGCAGCGTAAACAAGCAGCCTACGCTGCGTATGCGCTATGTATGTAAAGCCTATACGAAGGCAAACACAGCTGACATCAGCTGATGGGCTGTGTCTAAGCAGCTGACGTATTGATAAACATATTTGCATTAATAGTATATTTTGATGAAAAAAAAATAAAATAATAATAATATTTGTAAATATTTCATATAAAAAATTCACAAATTGAGCTGCAATTGTAGCTGCTGTAGCAAGTTTCGAGCAGCTCTTGACGTGGCCATAACTTTGATTTATGAGCTGTGTTGCTGTTGTTGTTGCTGTGGCAACAATGCGCACGAACATAGTGTTGGCTTTTGTGCTGGCAAAATGTATTCTTTCTGTGACATTTGGCAATTTATTTCATAGTACCTCAAACGTCATTCGACACTCAAAACAGTCTTTCTCTATTTTAACCCGCTTTAAGCCAGTTTACAGTAGATATTCTCACTCTTTTTTGCTGGAAAAAACATTTGCTGACACACAAATTGCTTTGATGTTCGGCAATTCGTCAAACTAAAATATTGTCTGTGGACAACTGTAGCTGCGGGTTCAGAGGTTGTAAAGCATTTGAATTGTAGCTCGACTCGTTAATTTAATGCTGCACTTGCTGCAGCACAAGTATTGGTTGGATATTAACACATCTGTGTAAAAATTTTAACGACAATGTCCTTAGCCTGGCTAACCAAGTACAGTACTAACAAAGGACAACGGGCAATAAAAGCGGTAAGCACCGGAAGCGGAAGGCAGCGAAAGTAGGTAAGAAATAGAGTATATCTCATTAAGCCTTGGACGGAAGTTGTAAAACTTATTGTGACTTGTGTGTGTCCTTGCAGAGCCACAACAAAGCCGAGCTTATAAAATTATATGCCTGCGTAAGGATATCATTATAATCATTCTAAAATTTCGTTAACTTTTGTGCTCTTTTGGCAGTGAAAGAAACATTGCAACAACACATACCAACACACTCACACTCTTACATTACGTCAATAAGCTATATTCTGGTTTAATTTTCGATTCTTAAATGCCGAGTAGATTTTAGTTTTAGTTTTACTTTTCCGCATTCCCTCATTTATATGTCTTTTGGGTTTAACTGCATCACGTACAACATCTTCAGAGCACATGCGAAACTTTAGTTGAGTATTCTGCCCCAAAAGATCGATACTGCTTATGCAGCATGCAGCAAATGTTATTTTTGGCAATTTGATGTTTGCTCAACTATTTGCAATATTTATACAATTTCCATGGAAGCACAGGGCTGCCTCCTACGTGCCACATTTGTTGAGGATATTGCTATTTGTTGACTTCATATGTTGAGTTCATATTGACATAGTATGTAACAGTTTTCCAGCAAAGTCGTAATATGCATTGTGTCCAAGTTCGTAGAAAGCGTTTCTTTGTATAATTATGCCGTTATGCGGAATTTTACAGTAGCCCAATCGAACGTATTCATTTCACTCGTAAATTTGTCTATGTACTATATATATGTACACACCTTGACGCAGTATCGTTTAAAGAATTGAATATTGAAGTTGAAGTTGAAGCAAACATATCCATCATGAAGTCACACAGTTATAAAGAAATTTATGTTTTTTTTTTTGCAAAAAGCTAAGATTATACAATTGAAGATCTGATGAGCTATAGAAAACATTTTTGTGTTATATAAGGGCAATGTAGAGCTCTCTTAAAAGATTTGAATGTAAAGAGACTCTTCAAGCCAGTGTATATCTAACAAGGTAAGCAGCTGCAGTAGATTGAGGGTTTCTCTTGACACGAAATGACGAGCACAAGATTTTTAAGATTTAGAACCCCTTCGCCGCACTTCTTCGATTATAGTAATATTAATGTGACGTCACAAATCGTTCTTGCAAACACTGTATTTAATTGGACTAGTGACTTTAAGCGTTACCATCAAAAATCATCACAATTTATGAACCCCCAACCCCCCCAAACTTCTTATTGATGACGTAATTTGTGAACATCCCCTTGCCCTCAATTTTTTACGTATTTTTCAATATAGTGCGAACGCTGACGAGAAACATTGTCTCCGCGAGCTTATGTCTTTTCAGTAAATTAACACTTGCGTGTGAATGCACACATGTGTCGCACACGAAACAGATGTCGGTGGTTATGACAATGTTGTTTTTTAGGTTCAAAAGTGTGAGAGCCTTTCTCTAGCACTTTTTCAGACTTAAAGAAAAAAAAAACATAACTGTGCAACCGCATTGGACTACCTTGTTAAGTATGCCCTACTTCAAGCAACCAATGAACATCGAGCTTGGAATGCACATCTTCATCAGAGCAAAAGCAAAGCTATTCATATCTATTTGGATATGTATTTCCAGAAGTTTCATTTTTGATTTAGGTTCACATAACTTTGCTTTTTCCGGTGTCTCACGCTCGCGCAAAATCCGTGACAAGCTGAAATCCTCAGCATTAAACGAGCTTTGACATTATCGTGTAGGATTGCTTTTTAAACTGGCCCTACTCCTTGCATTAAACACTGCGACCTTCTTGGGCCAACATATTTCACTCCAATATCTCCAATGGACTGCCAGTACAACAATTATTGATAAAGCTCTCTTGCGCCTGAAAAGCATTTTCAACAAGTACATACTAGGTTTAACATAAAACTGTGCTTAGCAGAGTAAAGTGTCAAATTTGCAAATATTTTAACTGTACCCATATAAAATTCTGAATGTAGGAGTTGGGAAGATTGTGTTAATATGGAACCTCTATGCTAGCCTACTCTATTTTCGTACACCTTCCCTTATTTTAAATGTACTTTCTCGCGCTTAACTTACTCTAATGCTGCTAGGCTAGGGTTGGGTCAATCCTACTCTGATGAGCTATCACACCCATTATAAATCTTATCTAATCTAATACTTCTTTTTGTTTTGTGATCCAGAGAAAAAATCGCCTAGTAGGACGCACTGGCAAGAAAAAGAATGAATCTCCTAGGCAGGCATATACTCTCGATGCCTGAAATAGCCCAAATAATGAGTACATATTAGAGATAGCCCTTGTAGGAGAGCTTTAAGCTAGATAGGGGCACCATTAACATATTATTATTATTACTAGCATTCGCCTTGTCGTCGACATTCGGTGACTTAATACAATTTCTTAAACCCATTCATTACGAGAAGTTGAAAAGAAAACACGAAATAACAACATTTGTGTGTACAATGTAGTATGTTGTTGTTTTTTTTCTAACGTATACAGTACATTTTTTACTTCAAACCAATTGTTACCTGACTAAAACGTAACGTATCCAGGTGAAATGTATATTCGGCATAGCGGAATCATTTTATCTTTCGAATTTCACTTAATAATGTTGTGTTTTTGAGAAGCAATCGGTACCACACTGAATTTTTGCCTAGCGAATTTAGATATAGACTAATCTTCGCCTTGTCATCGACATTCGACGACTAAATACGCGCTGATTACAAATAAGAGAAAAGAAAAACCGAAAGAGCGATGTTTGTGTGATCATTGTATTTTGTTGTTGTTTTTTTTACTTCAAATCAGTGTTTACCAGGCTAAAACACAACGTATCCAGATGAAACTTATATTCGGCAAAGAGCAATCATTTTATATTTCGAATGGTAGAGGTTTCACCTAAAAAAGTTGCGTTATTGAGAAGCAATCGGTACGACACTTTGCCTAGTGCATTTTTAAATAGATGCTTCTAATTCTTTTCTTTCACTTTAACTTTAAAATTTGTACAATAAACTTGCAAGACAGCAATAAATAAAGGGGGGAAGGAGTTCATCGAATTGTATCTTTTTGTAACGATTTAACGAAATCAAGCAAACGTTTTAAACTTCCTTAAACATGCTCATCTCTTGCATGATCTCAATAAACGCCTAATTGCAGCTTGTAGATAGTTTAAAGAAAAAGCGTTGTCGAAATTGCCAGCGAAAAGATGCTTAATGGCACTTCACTTGCAGCAGTCAGCGATGATGTTCGTTACATAACTTTGCATAAATTTATGCGTAATTGACATGAATTTGCAAGCATCACACATAGACATTTACTTTATAGACTAACTGTGTGTTTGATTGCCTAAGCCATCTTGTGTTTATGACAAGTGCCGCCGCGTTGTTTGATGTGTGAGTGTCTGCGGTTGTGGCATAGTGCTGCCTGATCACCGCCTGAATCCTGCCTTCTGTTTGTACTTGGTGGCTGACACGTCACTAAGTACTCAGTTGTATTGCCTGCTCGTATCTGTGTGCGTGCATCTTGCCAGTGGCATGGCTCTATCTGGCCGCAGTCAATCGTGCGTCATGTAGAGCTCAGCTGCCACAGCTGCTTCTTATGCTGTAGGCTGCTTTTAGTTTAGTTTTCCACTCTCATGGCGGTTTTGTTCATCTGGTTTTAAAACATCCTGTTGCTGCTGCATGACACCCGAGCTCTTACGCACTAACACACACACACACACAAACTTTGCATATCAATCACATGCCACGATGCTGTCACTCTGTCGTCACATTGTTGGCGTGTGAGAATTTTCTGTCTTTCTGCCGTCTTCCGTTGGCGCTTGTCGAATTCAAAAGCGAATATTTTGCATACGCAGACATTTAGTGCGACAGGGTTTCAAAATGGGTACATATTGGACATGGTTCCAGTTCCGTTTCAGGTTCTTTTCGAGTGGCATACACTTTTTGTTGCACTTTTTAACTATCATGGTTTGTTTGTTTACTTTAGTTCACTGGTTTTGATTTGTTTGTTAATTCGAAGTGAAAACGGGCAGTCACAGGGAATTACAGAAGGAATGGAATTGACAGTCACAATCATGGTGTGTGTGCTAGACTAGAGAGCTGCACAAGCATAAAAAAATGTTCTCTCGGTCACACTTCACTACTGTACAGTACTAAGCAAGTACTTTACTTCAGTATCACGATAACAGCAATGTTATATATTTTGATGGTTTGCTTCTCAACAAAACAAATAATGCATGGCTTGCATTATTCTCTCTGCTCGCGAAGATGGCGCTGGGTTTCTTTCGAGCAGCAAAAAATTAAGGCGAAAGCGACGCTGCAGTAAAGTAACGGTAAATCATAGCAAGAACAGCGAGTGCAGCAGAACAATTGTATAATAATTACAAGGTAAGAGTAGTCTACTCTAACACTGCTTGTGAGCATATATTTCATTCTGCAGATTGACCTTACCTTGTAATTATTAACCATTCAAAGGGTACTCATTGCGCGCTCAGATAGCTACTTTTTTCTTGTTTTTACTTCATTTTGCTGCTACTTCGGCAGGCTTCTTCGTAAGTTTTCTTCTAGTTTACTTTTGCTTTTATGCTTTATTGGCTTGTCACTTGCTTGTTTAGAATTTGTTTTGTTTCAAGGTTCTTTCGTCACTGAAGTATTTGCGTTGAAATGCGAGAGAGAAGGTTATGAAGTAGTTGAAAAGTCAGCTGATTATTATTTGTATGGTTGTGCAGCTCTGTAGTACTAGATTTAACATTCAGATTGAAAAATTTTGAAGTTACATTTGTTTTAAATAATTGGCCTAATTGCTTAAGTGGTCATTTTTAGAAATATCATTAATTGAACTCTATCAACAACAATCAAAACAATTTGTTGTTAGATGGTAACTCTGATAAACCTGTCACAACAATTAGTTAACAAACAGCTGACTTGTTTGTAGTTTCGATAACACAACTCCGAGAAATGAAATGCCTAGAAGTCCTGTGTCAGCTACGGTTTCGTTGCATAGATTTGCAAGAAAATAATCTGCATCATCTTTACACTTGTATAAGTTTATTTTGGCCTACTGCTAGTTGATTCACAGAAACAACAAGGATTTTTTCCAAATAAAAAGCAACTATGTACTTCATTTAATGTAGTTTTCTGACATTCAATAGCTTCTAAAAATTCTTTCTGAACCACTTTAACACTGTAAAAATTTACGGCAACATTAAAGTTTTTATGTTTAAGAAGGTTTCTTATATCCCCCACTAGGTAAAGATTGCTACGCCATACAAAATTCGTTGTTATTGGCTTGCAATTGTCGCGTAATTCCCAGTGGGAGAGTGCTTATCGCATAACAAACGCCATTTGTGAACAGTTTTTGTAGAAAACTTGTTTTCATGTTGCCAAACGGAATTACCATCGGTTCACTTTGTCGAATGGTTCCGATGCTGGTTCCGCAGTCGTTCAGACGCCCTGTCACACACACATATGCATGTGCTGTATCCATAGATACAAATTTATGGTACGTTTTGCGTTTTGAAGTGTACAGTTGCTATTTCTGCATACATTTCACTGCTATTTTCCACAAATATTATGCTTCCATTACCCTGCCATTGCAGCTGTTTGCATAGCTCTGCACAAGTGTGCGTAAGTGTATCCGTGCGTGTGTGTTTGTCAACTGTTGTCCGATTGAAATGTCAGTCGGTCACGTTCAAAATTGACCGTGCATTTCCATAACGAAATTCAATTAAAACGCGCTGCATGTTTCAATCACTTGAATATATTTTCAAAACTTAATCTGGCAGAAATTACAATAAATTTTGCCACACAATCACAACAAACACATGATACACACATGACAATTGTTTTGATTTTATCATAAAATGCACTTAATTTTGAAAATATGCTACATGAAAGCATAAAGTGTCCATTTAGCACTGCTTTTGTGCTCGCATTTAATTAAATATAATTATAATTGAATCTCAATGTCATTCTAATGCCCATAAACGAGTATCATATGTTAAATAGTAAATAATAGCAAAAGAAAAGCCCATTGCAAACACTTTTGAATTGCGAACTGTTTTTGCACATGCTTGTCTACAAGTTTCCATGCTTACTTCAGGGCATGCACAAATAATTGAAATAAAAGTAAATATAAGTAAGCCTTTATGGTTAAAATTGCAAAGAAACTTACCTTACAATATGTGATGAGTCCAAAAAAAGGTGACCCTGAAAGAAAAAAAACTGGTTATTAACTTTGTGCGTCTATAATGTAGAAAAGTCGTATTCCGATCTGCAGCTGGAACTTGTATCTATTTCGAAATTAATATCGAAGCATAAAAAAGTTCATAACGCACGTTTTTAGCAACTGTACAAACGTTTTTTTATCAAGCTCGATAAGATGAAAAACTTTTTCGAAAGAAGTATTTAAAATATGCAATTTTTATAGAAACACCGAGGGACTTTGGAAAAATATGTCCCACTCCTTGCGTACTACTGTGGAGAACGAAAACGGTTTCCAACGGAACGGAAGCAAAGAAGAAGACACTGCAGTTAAGAACGCCGCCTAGAGAAGGACCTTGCAGTCGGCTGTGCGAGCTGGCAATGCTTCTTTTCAGAAGAGCGAGCAAGAAGCGAGAGGGAGAAGAGATCGAAATGTGCAGTAGCAGAAATGAATTTCTTCCAAAAAGCCCAGCGTCTGGCTGACGGAGCAGACGATGATGGGAATAAGGACGCTTCTCGAGTTAACTTTACGACTTTTCCAATCAAGTCAGATGACCTGACTGCAGAGTTTTTCAATACTGTTCATGTAACAGCTTTTTTGCAAAATATGGCTAGGTGAGAGCATGACCGATGATTGAAATCATGGTGTCATCTGCCCTGTCCTCAAGAAGGGTGAGCCGACGCTATCGACACCCACAATCTGTTTGCTGCTTAAAAGCAGCTTTTGATAGCCCGTTGAGGAATCGCGTATATGCCGCACTGTTCGGTATCCCTGCAAAGTTAGTGCAACTATGCAAAATGACGTTAAGCAAAATTCGCAGCTTCGTCAAAATGAGAAAGAACCCATCCGAACCCTTAGATATAGAGTGTGGCTTCACACAAGACCCTCTCCTGTAACCTCTTCAACTTTGTGATGGAGAATGTCTTACGAAAGGCTGAAAGTATATCGTAAAAGTTTAATACTAAACCATAAAAGTGTCCAGTAGCTCGCATTCGCAGACGATATCGATATTATTGGTCGTACCAAGGAGCTACCGGAGCCTTTGCTTATATTGAAAGAGAATCTGGCAGGGTGGATCTGGTTGTAAAGGAGTGCAAGACAAAGTATATGCTTTCTTCGAGTAGATATACACAGCGTTCGAACTCTCAGATTGCTGTTGGCAAATTTTTTACGACGATGGGTAGGTCATTCAATTTTGTTGTTAAAAGAGATGACGAAGGGACAGGCCATATGTCCGTTGGAAGGACCAGGTGAAAAGGACGCTAGCCACCTTTGCTATCACCGAATGGAGGAGGCGCTCGCAAAGCAGAAGCGCTTGGAGGAGTTCTGTACATCAAGCCATAACCTACGGGGCTATTATGGCCAGTAAAGATTAAGAATGAATAGCAGACCAGGGAAACAGTTGCTTGAAAATGTCGCTTGTTAGCTTTAAGAAGACTTTCTGTACTGAAAGCACAAATCATTGATAATAATATTACATAATTCTATTAAAAATATTGAATTCTTCTTTAAAAGTTGCACTTAATGACTGTGTTTAAATAGCTTACATAACAGGTGTATTTGAAAGCTCTTGACTAAAGTTTGACTCGTAAAATTAATATTTTAAAGATCATAAATAATATATTAGATACAATTCCAAGAATTATGCGAAAGCACTTAATCATTGCCATTTAAATTATTAATATATGTAATTTGATTCAAATAGTAGAATATGTTTAATAGATAAGCTATGTGGATTAAATAAGTTTGAAGTTCTCAGAAAACAAGCATTCAATGTAATTGAAAAATGAATGATTTATTTCATACAGAAGTTACATTTGAAATTTGATAACTTCATTTTTCCATAGGAAGTTATGTTAATATCGATGTTATAACCCAAGGTTTTGTTTAACTGGAATTTAGTCACAAACTGCATAGAATTTATTCCAAGAAGTCATCGATTTGACGTTATCAAAGCAACGATTTGTATAAAATTGTATATGTATATTGCATAAGTTTATGCTATTCGTTCAATTATTTTTTTTATTTACATAACAGTTGACCTTTGATCAAAAACTAATTACAAAGCAAAGAAACAAATACAGAAAGTAAGTCAACAAATAAAAATAAAAAACATATTCGATGTAAAAAACATATGACGAAAGGTAGGTACTTGTATGCAAATCATATTGTAATTCTATAATTATTTTATGAATTTCCATTGTCCGAAAGAGAATAAAACGCCAGAACAAATGTGTTTTAGTTATAAATTTACTTTATGTGTATCAAAATTCAGAACGCTGCGGTAAAATAGAAACAGACAATCATTTATTGGTTTTTCAGATTTCGACAAAATATTGAAAAGTCTATAATTATTGACAAGTACATTGTATTTACTTCATTTTAGTCTTGATGGTTTTAAATTCATGCCTAGATTCCATATCTGCTTTTAACGGAGCTCTATGTCTGCCCGACACCCCGCTAGAGCTGAGGAATATTTGATTTAAACCACAATATCTTCCAAACCAAGAGCTTAATCAAAGAAGTGTCCATGAAAAGCTTAATCTATGCTTTAATACCTTGACAGTGGTATATGGTTTGATTGGAATAGAGGTTCTAGTCAAAAGTTCAAAACTACGTGTAATTCATAGCTAGTGAGCTACAGCACTTCATCAGAGTCTTTCGCATTCGTCACAGCACGAACTACCGTTCGTTGTGATAACTCAAAGTAATTAAAATGTAAAAATTTCACAAAAAGATTCAAACATATTTGTTGTATTTACGAGAGCTGTTTGATAAGTCAATTAGTTTTTGAATGGAACTGTTGCGAGGCGACTTGTTCAGACAAGCGCTGCTTTGTAAGTCACCCAACTGCTACAGCTAAGCGTGGGATTGACTCCCTTACACTCACACTTAAAGTGCTTAAAGAGTGGCTGCCGTTGCAAGCAGCAAAGTGTATGAGAAGAATGGATTGAGCGCGGTCAAGGCCGCACAGTGTAAGGCGCAGGCAAACCATAAGTGTAAGTAAAAAAATTTATGAAATGAAAGGAAAAACATGAAATATTAGAAACTACAGATTTCAGTACTTCAAAGCGTACCATAAGTGGAAGGCTGTGCTTTATTTCAAGGAAGGCTCGACATACGTACATAAGTGACACATAAGCCAACCGCAACACAGCTAATATTAATAGAGTACTGTCAAATTTTGAGCAACCTGCGTCATTTAGTTAATGTTTGACAGCCGTTAAAAGTAGACTCATGTACTCATGTACTTTGATGTATAGTAAATGGAATAACTGGAATAAATTAGACGATAGAAGAATGAAATAGCGCGAGCTAGCTAAACGAGTACATTACATTTTACATGAATTTTTGGATAAGATAGCCCACATTTAACCATACGCGATGTGTAACCGGAACCCCTTTCAAAATCATGGATGAAAGATAAACTCATTACCAAACACCGGTGATAGAGAAGTACTTAAAGCAGTGGATATGTGGGAATGAATGTGCTGCAAAAAACGCTAAAATTGGTTTGTTGGTTAACAAGGTTATGCCGACAATCGGCAGACTAAAAGAGAATGGAAAAGTGAAAAACATAGAATTTTTAGAGCTCTTGGTCAAATTTGAGAGTTCTCTCTCTGTTCTAGACCTGCAAAACAATCGATAGTATTATCGATACATTGATTTTTTTCGTTTGGGTCTCACTATCGATATTTTTTGTTTCCCTATCAATAGTTTAAAACAAGGCGGCGCCAGCAGAGATGTCGGCAGAATTTCAATAGTATTTGTGAGTCAGCAGAGAAAAGTTGTCATTGTGTTTCCTGCATGTATACGAAAATTGGCGCAGTTTCCATCTATTGGTTTAAACCCCCATGCCGGCAGCGTCAATCCTTTTTTTTCTAGAATTGGTGAAATTATTGTCGCCTTTTGGCAACTTTTTTTCAACAAGAACGCATTCCCATTCTGTTCGTATCAAAGGATGCTTCTTTAAAATCGAGTGCTACACGATTTCTTTTCCAGCCATTTCCTCCGAATCAGAAAGGATGTTCAACAAAGCTGGCTTCCTCATTCGTGATTTAACCACTCTTCAGTAAAAATAATCAAACAAACAAAAAACCGATAGTACTATCGATAATATCAAATTTCTCAGTACTTTGAGAAAACCTTTCATATTGTGCAAAACATCGAGAACAATAAATCCAGCTAAAAGGTTACTATGTTAATAAATAAAACGATTTGTTTTACATTCAAAAAGTCACGTTTGGCATTTCAAATGTTTTTTAAGTCAACCCATACAATAAATGAATAAGAAGGCGTTTTTAGCCTAAGACTCAGCATAACTGTCGCTACGAAACCTTTGAAGCTGATATTAAATCTTGTAAAGGTCATTAATAGGTATAATTCTAAGAATTCATTAACATAAAATTGTACTTTTCAGTTGCTGAGGTAAGACGTTGACGTTCAATTGAAAGTCTAAGCTTAATTCGTTTAACGAAACGTTTGAACTAGAATTAAGTCTTTTAAAGCTTGTAAAATAAGTACACTGTATTATAAAAATTGATTGAATTGAAAGCATCGTTCTTTATAGAGCTTATGGAGTTACATAAGGAACACTAATTCTGTATAACAAACATGGAATAGGCCAGCATTTCGTTCTGCTACTAATACCCGCCTATAAGCAACCAAAAGTTATTGCCAATAAGGCTTAACCCTTTTCAAACTACAGCTAATATATTTTAAACAATTTTTGTGGTGGTTTTACGCTCAATTTTTTTGGCCCAACAACTAATTGCATAACCCTTGCTTAGTAAAAGTTTAAACAGCCTTAACTGCATTAAGCCATTAAACAAATCCCTGTGGAACTTTACTTGGCTCAACGCAGCATTTAACTCGGAAAGAGAATCACTTTGAATCAGTTTGATATTTTGAAGCTTCAACGCGTTTGGCCTTGCTTGGTACTCACACACATGCATGCATAACTTTTGGCATAGTACCATGTGTGTGTGTGTTTGCGGCCACAAAAAATTATTCATACGCCTGGTTGGCTTGCCCAGTGTCACGCCCAGCTTGGTAGAGAAAGGGCGCTGCTCGTCGACCGCAACTAAGAGCATATATTTATATGAGGGAAAACTGTTTTTGGGCAGACCGAGAACGATACTGACGACACGGAGCGAGCGTGTATCGATGGCGATATCAACTACGAATAAAATTGCTTTTACTCGTACCGCAAAAGAATTTCAATTTTTACGCTTGAAGAGCACACAATTCATAGCATACTTCAAGGACACATGGCATTACATGCACACCCTGTGTATGGACATGTATGTGTTCGGGTATGTGTGTGTTTGTGTTTTAATGTTGTGTGCATGCTATTCTTTTGCAGTCTATAGAAATTATGAATATTAAAATGTTGCCATTGTTATTGTTGTTTTAGTAGCACAAACCGCCATAACAAACTTTTCACTCTTTCCCGCTCGCTCTATGGTAGAACTACAGCTAACTCTTTTACGCACATACATTTTTAGTCCATTCGACAGTTTGCTTGTGTTTCAGACAACATGCGTGTTTTCACATGATTGTGTGTGTTTGTGCGTGTAAAACGTTAGAAACCAAGTTGTATATTGAAACTTTTAGATTTAACTTGCCGAAACGCACGAATTACTCTGCACTCGCTCGGCCCTTTTCCTAGCCCTTGGTTAACATGAAAAATAGGGCTGCCATTTGCTCTAGCCACACGGCAGATTGATGTCTTTTACTATAGGGCACAATATTGAGCCATAAGCTAGTCACACACTACCTACATATGCAGGGCAATCTATTATCGAACCATCTTGTGACAGAATATCAAAAAGGCGAATTAGTGCCTTACCAACACTAAACAACAAAGTTCAAATACATGCATACATGTATATGTATGTGTGTGTGCTTTGTGCATGATAAACGAGCTTGAAAATTGTGAGCATTAAAGAAAAATTTGAGTTTAACTGAATTTACTGACGGAAATTCTTTAAGATGTAAAAAAATGAAATTACTCCATTTGAAGTGGTAAAATTTCGTTTGCTTTTGAAATCTTATTACTTATTGATTACTTATCTTCGTATTTCTTGATAACATGATGACGTCATCATAACCCGAACCGTAGATACACAAAACTAAGCGCTAATTTCGAATCCCCCTTCAGGGTTGAAGGTTAGGTTGTCTTGGGCCAATGCTGAAGGCGGATTCGAATTCTGCGCTATAAAACACATAGCACTACACAGATCGTGTCATATCAGTGATGACGTAAAAGACGGTCTCTTATATACAAATTTTGAAAAATAAAATGAAAATTCTATTAAAAGTGTTGATTTGTGATGTACCTGGAGTATTTGTAAGTTTGAGGTCTAGCGTCATTTCGAATCAAGCAACTATTATGGATTTTCTAGCACGGTTATCAAATTAAAGGTATTTCAAATAAAGTCTACAGTTTGATAGCTACGACGGCAGCAGATTTCGTGTAACTCGGAAAACTTACTTCCGATCAAGATGAAATAAAACTTAATTTAAAGGATACCATGGTATCAGCTTTTTCTCTATTGCATATATTGAGCATACAGTTTGAAAAACTTAAGCCATTTGCGAAAGAGCTGATTGGACCTTATCAGTGTGATCTTATGCCTGGTAAGTCCACCATTGTCCAGATATTTACAATACGCCAAATCCTGGAAAAGGCCCACGAAATTCAAACCAGCACCCACCAAATAGCATTTGATAGACCGTTGAGGAATCGCGTATTAGCCACACTTTCTCAGTTTGAAATCCTTGCAAAGTTGGTGCGGCTATGCAGAATGACGTTGAACAATACCCGCAGCTCCGGCAAGGTAGGAAATAGCACCTTCGAGCCTTTTGATACCGTGCGAAACTTCAGACAAGTTGATACCCTCTCCCGCAACCTCTTCAACTTTGTGATAGAGAATGTGTTGCAAAAGGCCGAAGTACATCGGAACGCGACAACATTACTATTTTTACAACTATAAGAGTGCTTGCATACCCATATGATATTGACATTATAGGTCGTACTAAGCGAGCAGTTACCGGAGCCTTTGCGGCTGTTGAAAGAGAATCTGCTAGGATGGGTCTGGTGGTAAATAAGAACAAGACGAAGCATATGCTTTCTTCGAGTAGATTTACAGAGTTGTTGGATTCTCAGATTGATGTTGAAAATTATACTTTTGATGTTTTCAAGGATTTCGTCTACCTTGGAAGGATCGTCTACCGTTGGAAGGACCAGGTAGAGAGCACACAAGACATCATGAAATTTTTGAAAAATTTAAAGATTGTCGTGCTCCTTAAGCAAAACTAAAACTAAAAAAAACAGTAACAGCTCTTTTGATTTCGAATGTCAGTGATGCTGTGGGAACCGAGTTTATTGGAATGTGAATGTTAATGTGTTTTTTGGGTTAGATTTTGCCTATAACATTTCTTGGTCTCATATAATTCGTGTGAGTGCTGCTAAGGAGTGAAACACTTTGTGTTGCATAAAACTGATAAGAATTTACGGCAGAGCTTAATAGTTACTCATAACCATACACTCACATACCCTTTGACAAAATACAAATTACAACATCAATATTAAGCCGTGCTCCATTATTGTTGTTGCCCATTAATTATACCCTATATACAAAGTGTAAAAGGGTATAAGTTTAGCCTTGCATTTGGGTCGTAACTGTCCACTCACTGGACCTTGGAAACAGCCCCGCAGCACCATGACACTATGTAAATTTGCATTTTGAGAATTTATTAG
This sequence comes from Chymomyza caudatula, assembly GCA_035041775.1. Classification (NCBI taxonomy): domain Eukaryota; kingdom Metazoa; phylum Arthropoda; class Insecta; order Diptera; family Drosophilidae; genus Chymomyza; species Chymomyza caudatula. Next base: position 1,157,771 of record JAWNKW010000033.1, on the reverse strand, counting down.
CAGCTAATAAATTAATATTTCGTTTACTTGGTTGGTGGACTAATGTCGCCTGGGGTTAGCCTTGGCGCACTTCAAGAGCGTGTGTGCATATGATGGAGTTTATATACGACACGCAATACACACACACACACACACACACACACACATATATATATATATATACAAGTCATTTATAAGCATTCCATTCAAATGATGTTTACTTGGGCCGGGCGCAGTTAAAAATAGACGTAATAATATATTGGATTGAAAATAGCAAACCGAAAATCAAACATTATCACATTACGTATACGCAAGATCAACTTGTGTGTGTGGGTGTTGGTGAAAGGCTTGCTAATGTGCCTAAATGCAATTTGTGTGTGTGTGCGTGTGTGTGTGTGTGTGTGCGTGTACCAGTTGTTGCCACAAAGAAGATTGATTGATTCCAGAAGTGACGATAACAAGTGCAAAGTGAAATGAAAAAGCAAACAGCAAGCAACACGGCACGTAAACATAATATACAACTATAGTATTTGCGCACACACACAGACACACACACACACACACACACACTTATATGTACTATACACCCACGCATACACGCACATTATTCTAATGTTAGCTGACGCCATTGCTTTTTCTAAGTGGCTGTTTCCTGTTCACTTCAGACATCTCTGTTGCGTGCACGTTGCTCGTGTTGAGCTCTCTAACTAAATTTATGCACACGCTTAGCGCTGTCCATGTATTGGTAACAGTTTGCCTGTGTGTGTGTGTGTGTGTTCGCCTGTCTCAGCTTGCACCGCCAAAGACAGCACTATAAAGTCATATGCAGGCATAACAATAACTCTTTTATTTTTATTGCAATTGCTCTTACAAGCCAGACAACTGAGTAAAACTTAAGTCGAAAACAACACAAATACACACACACACACACACACGCATACCTTGAACTTTGCACGCTTTACACCTACAGGTTTTGGCAAAACTAAGAGCACACTTTTTGGGCTATTACGGCACCACAGTCTCTACATATATAACTCATTCTCTATCTCTGCCAAGCGCACAGCTGGGGCCCCATAGTTGACCAACCAAAAGTAATTAATTTTATTTTTATTGCGTGTATTTCCTACATTTCTTCTTCTTGCCTGTTTCCGCATGTTACTCGTCCTTAAGGGCTTTTTTTTGCATGTGTCGCGTTTTTCTTGCGCATTGAGGCCATAAAAACTGTAATTAAACACGATAACTAGTGTCACATGGCGTATACGTGATGTGTGCCATATTTCGTATAATTGTCATTCGCGTTGCTCATACGCAACGTGTGCACAGCTTTGCTCCACTTCACTCTGCTGCTTCTTTGGACACATTTTACCGCCTTTGTCTTTCGTTCGTTTTTCAACTTTATTCTGTTCCAAATCAAGGTTACCAATTACTGTAGTTTTTCGTTTCTCTTATTGCTTTGCTCTTTTGCCACTTCAGCAAACGAATTTCTAATTAACTTGCTTTGGACGTTTGCAACATTTTCGTCACATCGATTGTAGTTTTTTTCAATTGCTGCTGCAGCTGCTCGGAAATTTTGGTTTCAAGAGGATTTTGCAGGTTTCGACTAAAAACGTATTTGTGTGCAAGGACTTTTCGTTTGCTAGTTCGAAATAACGACCAAGTGATTGTGTGACTGTGGAAACAAAACAGATTCGTGTTCATAGATCTTCAGCTAAGTGAGCGAGATTCATGATTGTATTGAGCATTTCAGTTGGTCGGCAACAACAACTTAACATGTATTATCACCATGGATCACTATGGCAGAAATAATCTATTTTGCAAATTGCATACAAGGAATCTTATCACTACCTACAACTAAGCCGTTATATAATCAAGCAGCTGACGCAGATTAAAAGTAGTTATGATCTGGCTATTGACGTATAGTTGACACTGTTCTGCTTTAAACCTTTCATTGCGAATTTGATATTCCTATGATATTTGACAGCATAGAGCCAAACCATATCAATTACAAGTGTTGCTTAATCAGCATCACGAAATTAAGTCTTTTCTCAACCCAGCAGAAACCAAGTAACGCACAAATGACAAACAAAACAGCTCGTTAATAATCAGTAGATGCTTCTATACGAGTGTTAGTGCACCTGTAAGGACATGAATAGATTAAGAGCATTTTGCCACAAGTGTGGAAAATATGCATGAAAACTTAACTTAACCAAGCCATGTGCCCAAGGGCCAGTAGACAAACACACACATGCACCAAAGCTGACATACTACCAAACGAACATGTCTGTTAAACACATGTGAGTACTAGACACGCACACACATACATACATAATTACATGAACATTGTGTAGATATAAGAAGCAATGTTTATGGCTGCCTGCTGCTCATTTTCTCCATTTTGTTTGTCGTCGTTCTTGTCGTCTTTGTTTTTGTTGCCATGCAAAATGTCGAGCAAATGTTTAACCTCAAGCGCACTTCAGTGGCACACACACACACACACACACACACACTCACACACTTACACACATGAGATAAATAAAAGCGCAGCAGAATAGCAACCACAACAACGACTCTTAAAACAAAAAGTGTATGAGCATAATAAAAAGGGAATGGCTGCAACAACAAACATGGCGGTTTTGTTCCGTTAGACCTAAAGAACTAATGTAGCATAGATTTTTAGCATAAACAGCAAGAATCGTTTATGGCTAACACAGATACGGCGTACTCACACACACACACACACACACACACGCACACACGCACACTTATGCATGCCACTTAAGTCGGTCATGTGGTAGAGGCGAAGTGAAGACTGAAGCTTGGCGGTGACTATGGCGACGTTGGCAGTCTCATCTTGAATTGCAAAACCGCAAAATATACACCAGCAACCTCATACACACACACACACACACACGCACAAACACATACACACATAAACGCTTTACATCTGTTCTCTTGCAGATTTATCTAAGGTTTGGTTGTATTTTGTGTGTGTGTGTGTATAGGTGGCTTACATATTTAGTTACATTTGTTAAATAAAATATTCATACATTCCTGTGCATTTGCGGAGAAAATGAATACTTGTGGCTGGCACTGTTGCTGTCCACAAGTTGGCATACATACTTATGCATACACTTACAAAATAAAGGGGTTGAAATTAGCAAAGCTTGTAATTTCAACAATACATTGACATGACAGACATGACCGATGAAACCTTATGCAGGTGGATTCGACGGATATGGAACAATGGCTTAGTCCACAGTCACTCTTCTGACCAAACTGTGCTATGAGCATCACCTCAAGTGATGCCCTTAACGCACTCTTAAATCTAACCCCGCTTGACGTCTTTGTACTAAAAGAGACTATAAGAGCAGCTAGCAGACCTCATAACCATATCGATGAGCGAACTGGGATTTAATCACACACTTATAGCCAGGAAGCTAAGTGAATAGTGCGAGCTTTTCTCAATGACTAATGACAATGTTGTGCCGAATATGAAGTACTAAGATACAACGTGCTGTTCACTGAGATGCAAAGCCCATGTCATTTAAACAGGCTGTTCCAAAACGAAAAACGGTTGTTATCTTGACGAAAATTCAAGCTAACTATATGCGACAGGTTATTTGGCGTCGGTTTTTTAAACGCAACTCTGAATGCCTTGAGCTAGATCCATGAAAGCTGCTGAGGGTAACAGGGTATCTGTAGTGACAGTCGAGCCGTCTATCACACCCACCACAAATCTAATCTAATCGAACAACAAATTCACCTTTCACCATCTGCACTTAGTAGAATCAGCGATTCAAACCGAAACACCTCTCGGATACGGTTACGATTACGGTAGTACGGGTACTATAGACCTGGTAAAAGGTTTAATTTCTTTTTCCAATAATATCGGTTTCGATTCGATTCACCGATATTGGTTTGGTTTGCCGGTTATACCGGTACCTATACAAAAACCAAAGAGCATGAAAGTAATAGAGTGTCAAAATTCAAAATTTTTGCTGAAAAGACATTTCTTAGACAGTGTACGTGTGATGATGCTTGTGTTGCTGTTTCTGCTAGACCAACTCGCTCGTAGCCAAAATTGAGAAAGAGAAAGAGCAAAAAATACGCACATGTATACACTGTCTTGGAAATTACGGTTTGAATGTCTGATTAGAATGAAACTTGATTTACGTATACGTAGATATGTCTATAGACGTGTGAATATTAATTACTTTTTCTTAAAGCTCTGCTCGAACTGAGGCTTGAGTTTGGAACCAAGCTGAAGATGCGAACCGAACCTTAACGAAAATTTCACACGTTCGCAGCCCAGATTCTTTGTTCTTTATGTTAGCGAGGTGCGTTTTACTCATTAAGATTCCATACACTAACAATTGCGTTGGTTCGCCTCAAAGTGAACACAACTAAACGTTCATCTCTAATTCACAAATCCTAACCTTTTTCGCTCAGTGTCGTATATTTCACACACCAAGTGTTACGCTCTGACTAACTGTTACCAAGAGCAGGAAGTTTTCCCGCTGAGGCTTTTACGCGTATGTCTATCTGCCTCTAGCTGTCTTGCCATATCTCTTGTCAACTGTCAGCTGTAGAATTTGCTTACACTTCAAATTTTTTATGCACTTTCTAGTTTTAAATGATATTTTGCCGCAACCCGTTAGCAACTCTATGAAAATGTGTGTAAGTGTTTGTATGTTTTCACTTCCGCAAGTGTGTGTGCCTTTTTTATTTCCTACCCAGCCTTTAAAGTTAGCACAGTTTGTCGCCCAGCACCAACTGGGACAACCATCTGGTCAAATTGCCTGCGACTAATGCAAAAGTAGAAAAATAAAAAAGGAAAATTTCAAGAAAACTCAGTGGACATTGAGTATAGCAGCGTATTAGCCAGCAACGCTTTTCAGTGCTTTTTAGTGCTCTGCTTTTATACAATTGAAATGCTTTTATGAGAAAGGCACAAGGACACACTTTTCATATTTTATGCAACTCTTAAATTACTGCTTCTTTTATTGCTTAATTTTATGTGTAGTCATAACTTGTCAGTGGCTTGTCTCCCATTGAGCCAAACATTATTTAATGCAATTTACTTTACAAGTCCACTGGCATAGAGCTCGGAAAAGAGAAGTTTACTTGACTCGAACGCTAATAAATTGAATTGAGGTTTTCATATGAAGCTTACTGATAAGCTTGCATGAGTTGCCATTGAATTAAGAGTTGACACAAATGTCAATATTTCAATCTGCGCAATATTTCATGCTAACAATCTGCAAAAGTTTGACTCTTAGCTTTGCTGGAACAGTTATACAACTCGTTAAAGGGCATTTAATATGACAGCTTCATTTGGCTTCATTGGGGTTAATAGGATCAAATTAGTCTATGCATAGGAATGGGTAAATAGGTATAACCTTGGAGTTCTTTTACATAAGTATTTTGCACTTTTTGAAAGCTCGCCGTCTTGAATGTTTAAAATAACCAAATTGCAATAGTTCCGCAATGTCTCGACTCTGTATTACTTTAGTTTAGATTGAAACGGCTACCAGGCACTTTGTGTGACTAACTTTTGATACCTTAGGATCTACAAAAACGCACTCATTACCTTTTTTGAATCAAAAAGAGGACCATCCGAATGCAGTTATCGTATATCCGCAAGTCCATTCAGACCTTATTTCAGAGAGATTTTCTGCAAAGAGCTGGACATGACCAGTAGAGGTGCTCGCTGATTCTTCTCCTTCCTCGTCCCAGCGGCTCCTGAAAAAATCGATATAAGGGGCAGAAAACCTTGCATCCATGAACCAAACAGCCAATGCCCGATAATGGCGCTCACGACACTACATCATCTCTCCCCATCAAGGGAACATAGCTCCAGTGTGCGTTTGATGTTGTTTTCAGGCCAAATTTGTTTAGCGATGCGACACTTTGTCACATTTTTCCATTTTTGGTTGACTTTGTGTTCATATTTCTTGATGTGATGCTTACATGAGGTACGATTGTACATCCTTTATCAAGAAGAAGGGGAGCGGTAGTAGCCCGGCACCAATAGCAGGCTAATAACTAACTACTGATCCATCCCATGCGGCTTTGATTAGAAACCTTTTTTCTTTCAAAAAGCTGGTTTTAGTCCATAATGACAAGAAATTGTGTTTCGACTAAAGCTGAACGCTTTAGAAATTAATTTTTTTTTCTTTGTATTATATATTTTCAGTTAACTAGACAAAAATTTTTACATAACCATTATACAAAAATGGTCAAAAAGTCACTTTTGATAAAAAAGCTGAGGCAAAACTAAGTTTATTATGAGTTCACTTACCAAGAATAGACAAATTTCCTAATCTGAAAAAATGTAGAAAATAATAAAATTAGTTTTTGAAATCACATAGTCGAATTACATAAAATAAAACTATGCAACAAATTTGGACTCAATCTCTAAAGTCTTATGGAAACATAATTTTTCCGGTAAATGTTGGGTCGCTGATTTCAAATCCGGAAACCATTTTGGAATTTCTAGCACCGTTTTCAAATTATCGCTATTCCAAACCGTTCGAGTTTTCGAAAGTTGCGAAATAAGCAAATCCCATAATACCCGATTGCAATTAACAGAGCAATGAATGAATGAAAATTGAAATTTCTTCTTATTTTTATTCCAAATGAATAAAATCAAAAAATAAAAAAAAAATTTAATGGGTTATTTCTGAATTCGTTAAATTGATTCTTTGCGAACATTTCAACACCAATTCAAGCAAAATAGGTATCGAAATGGCGATGTTATTAGGGATTATAATGTAATGTTATAATAACAACTAATAATAATAATAATAGTGACAACAAAAAGTTGATTTTTTTTAAACTTAAAAAATAAATATATTTTCTTAACCAACTCGCAATCTTAAGCTAAAAATACTCCAATTTTCCAATATAAAAAAACATGTCGAATTTTTAATCCACAACATTTATTTTCGCGGTACGCAGCAATAACCAAAATACACAGCCTGTCATACTAAAAGTTGCCACATTTTATATTCAGAGTTGTCACCTGTTATACTAAGAATTGCCATACTGACAGCGTTTGTTGACTGAATGAACAGCTAAAAATTCGCGCGAATAATACAACTATCAATTTAAAATCATTGATAGTGGAGCGAAAATGTAAAAAAAGGACAAACACTTTTGAGCTTGAGGAAAAAAATAGCATTTATATAAGCTGTTAAAGCTAAGGAATGTATCTGGAACATAACTGTAATAAACAGCATTTGGATGAATGCACTTTTATTTCTTAATGGCAATGCTGCACATTTGGGACAAATTAGTTGCGGCACAAGTTTTGCCGTGTGTAAGTACTAGGCCCTTACTCACTCTCTTTAATGGCAACAAAAAGCGGTTATTATGTAATTTTTCTTATTTTTTCGGTTATCTAATCAACCTTCTATTTATTTGTTTCATTAGCATCCACAAAACAACACGTAGCGAAAAGTTTCGCGTATCTGCGTACTAGTCTTTATTGAAAATTATTCCACTCTGTTGTATTTGAGAGTGGCACATTCTCAAAAATTAACACTTAAACTTATACATACAGGTGCAGGCATAGCAGAACTTTCTCGCAGGAACTTCTTAATCCACAAGTCAATGTCATCGTAGAACTCATAGAATTCGGCGTTCCATCGAATGCTACATCGCTATCGAATATCGATTTCATCTGCGCATGTGAGCAACTGGACCAAAGAGCGTGAAAGTAATGGAGTGGAATCTTTGACCGTTGCATTGAGTTGACTTGCTAAAATGCGGTTATTCCGAAGAAACTATTTCTCAATTTTACCTAAGAAAGAGTCGTTTTAAGAGAGAGTGCAACTCAACTCACACGTACGCTGTCTTGGAAATAGTCTCTTTTTAGCAAAAATTTTGCATTTTTTAACTGTCCAAGATAAGTTTTCATGGTCTTTGATATCCACGTTTGAACCGGTTGGGCTCAATATTGCCGTGCAGCTGTGTTTCTTATAGCATTGTTTAACTTCGCTTTTTCTTATGTAAACACTGCAATAGGCAGAAGCTCCACAAATGCGCTAGTAATATCGAATAAAATGAGAATGAACTAGTTACTTTTAACTTGAATGTCAAATTTTAAGAATGAATTTCAGTGCAATTTGTATGTCCAAAAAGCGACATCCCAATTTTGTACGTGAAATGCGACATAATGAAAAATAAGCCGTTTACTCTCTCTTTCTCTCTCTCTAAGCTCTCTTTCTAAGCTCCTACAGGATTGCTAAAACTTTTTATTAATTGTTCTGACGGTTTTTAACTTACAACTTATTTTCACTGCAGTATTTGTGGTTTTAAACGTGCTTCTAAGTTATGCTCTTGTTACTGTAACTTCCTAAAAGTCTCTTCTTAAATATATACCAGCACTTGTGGCTTTTAAACTCTGGTTGCAAGTATCTAAGAGTCTGTAAATTGCAGCTGCCGTGCTCTTTTACAATTTATTTCTATGGCAACCAAAGTTAATATGCTTTCCATTCAACAAGCTGTAACTTAAAGCTTGTCAAGAAAATGTTCAGCATTTTATGGCACAAATTTTGACTTCTGGAACTCAAATGTTATTACATGCTTTTAACGCAATTTAGAAATCAGAGCAGTAACTCTTGCGGCGCTTTGAAGTGAAGTTTACAAGACACCAGAGAGAGAGCAGGGGCTAGTGAGAGCGAGTGGGCATGGAAGTTGCATCACTCGAGCCAAACCAGGAGCTTAACACTTCTAATGAAAACAATTTTGAAATGATTCAATTTGCAGTCAAATAACTGCACAACAAAGTAAATTGCAATTTATGTTTAATTAGTTAAAAGTATGAAATATAATAATATAACACAAGCAATTGCTTATAATAGTTTTCAAATCAAATTCCGTTAATTGAAGCATTTGACGAAAATAAAAAAAAAATCTAGCTTCAAATAAGTGTAATGAAATTGTGCTGCAAGCGACGAGTGGCCAAGTGGCAAGTGGCAAATGGCTCGTGCTGTTAGCTGATTAACTCTTTTTGACGCGCGATTTGAAGCACAACCGTGCTGAAGCACGCGTAGTTACGCCTGCTGCTTGCCGCATGCTACTTGCTCCTTGACTGCTCCACCGCAAGCCACAATGGCTTGAGCCTTTGTTGTGGGCGCAGCCCAGCCGAGCCAAGCGCACCCGTAATCCTAATTAATCCTTTCGTTTGGCGCGCTAAAAGTTAAGCTCGTCGCACACAAAATGGCGGACAACAGCGCTGCCAACGACAACAGTTAAACACTTAAAAGTTGGCTGGCAAAAACGCCAACACCAATGTCGATGTCAGCACTCAGCACTTGCTGCTGCTTTACTCACGGTTACGCCCATTGCCACGCCCAACTTCGGCAGTGCTATGGCAATGACAAATTAACTCAATGAGCGGCTCTTGTCGCAGTGGCAATTGTTGTGGCATAATTAAATTATGTAGCCGTGTTACTCGACCGAGCTCAACACCAAACGCAAAATGGCTGCACAAGTGGCCGTTGGGCGAAGAGTTAGCAGCCAGAAGATAAAAGGTTGCCGCTCCTAATCATCCCAGCTTGCTCACAGCCCTTCATTGCCAGGCAATGCCTAAGCTTTTATCTTTACCGACTGGACAACTGTCATTTCTTTATTAAAAATTTGATTGCCGCAGAGGGAAAACTTCGAGCAGGAGAGCGTTTTATATACTACAGCCTTACAATGTTTGCAAGGACATAGAACATTTCGCAATAGGGATGCCATTTCATCGGCATAGCTGCGTCATTTCTGAACTTTATAGACTTTGCGAATTAGACAAAATAAGTCTTCTGAGTTCGCTAAGCAAAGTTTAGGAAAGAGTAATTGTTGTTTGACGCCGTCAAAAGCCTTTTGCCTGAACAACAAATTGGATTTAGAAGAGATCACGGAAGTAATGCCGCGCATCAAGTGCCTTGAGGATATGATCATTGGCTTGATGGAACACCACTCATCACATCCTCAAGGCACTTGATGCGTGGCATTACTTCCGTTATAAGGCTTAGGCCTCATGTAGAGCACTTCTCCAGGCAGCTTATACCATCTTTCATTGGGAGGGGGGTTTAACGCGGTGAGGCCCAAACACTACGCACAACCGTTCTAAAGTGTCATTACTCAATTCATTATTTGCTGATGAGGAGCAAGTCATTGACAGATTGTGTCATAAAGGGGTAACTACATAAAGTAGTAGTTCTGTTTACTTCCCACTCTTAAAGTCTTCTTCGGAAGACAGGATTTCTGATTACAAGATTATGCCTGCTGAAGTTCAGCACGGAAGTGTTTTGAATCCAATTCTGTTCAGCCTTTATATGTACTGATGTTCGCATTGTCGTCTACATTCGACGACTTCATACATGCTCTCATAACAGCTGATTGCGAAAGGAAGAGAAGGAGAAAAGAAAACATGAAAAAACAAAATTTTTAAAATTATTTTTTTTTATATTTTTCAACATAGTCCCCTTTTAGGTCGATACACTTATTTCAGCGATTTTCCAACTTTTTGATCCCGTCCGAAAAGTCATTTTCCGGGAGGTCTTCAAAATACTCCTCCGCGGCGTCGAAGATCTCCTCGCGCGAGCTGAATATTTTATTGATGAGCCATCTTTTGGGGTTTGGGAACAGATAATAGTCCGAGGGAGCCAAATCGGACGAATCAGGTGGATGGGGAACCAATTGGAGCCCTAAGGCGTTGATTTTAGCCATGGTTGCGATGCTCTTGTATGCCGGCGCATTGTCTTGCAAAAACAAAATTTTTTTCGCTTCATGTGAGGCCGTTTTGCAGCGATTTCGACCTTTGGTTGCTCCAATAATGCGCAGTAATACTCGCTGTTGATCGTTTTTCCTTTTTCAAGGTAGTCCACGAAGAGTATGCCATGACAATACCAGAAAACAGACGCCATGACCTTTCCGACCGATTGAGCCTCCGTCGGCCGCTTCGGAGCACTCGTGCCGGCTTCAGTCCATTGCCGGGCACTCATTCTGTTCTCCGGCGTATAATAATGAATCCAGGTTCATCAACAGTTACCAATCGACGCCAAAAATCTACCCGATTCCGCATCAGCATGGCCAAAACGCTTCCGAAGTGCGCTCTCGCTCGTTTTTTGCTCCGGAATTAGCATGCGCGGCACCCAGCGGCAAGATAATTTTTTCATATGCAGAATCTTGCCCAAAATATGGGGTGTGCGCTCAGTATTTATCCTTGTGGCATCTGCTAGTTCGCGCCCTTCACTTTCCGGTCGACGAACACCATTTCACGTGTTTTTTTTACATTTTCCTGTGTAACCGCATCGGAAGACCTGCCGCTGCGGACTTCATCGGCAGTGGCGTTTCGGCCACCACGAAACTCTTGAAACGAATATTTCACGGTGTAATCTGAAGGAGCACTAGCCCCATAATATTTATCCAACGTTTCTTTTGTTTCCTTCTCCGTTTTGTCTCTCAAAAAATAATGTTTTATGAGAGAACGAAAATCGTTTTTTTCCATACTCAACATGATGCCAAACACGCCAACAAAAAAGGGCTGTCAAAACTAAACAAAATAATTTATCAACCTGAAATTTGACAAGTGTGCCTAAATATGAATGGACTAGAAGGCACCATAATCATTTTTCCGATCGTAGCTCATTTTGGCGGTCAAGGAGGTTACTTTTCACCCCACCTAGTATGAGGAAAGACAAAGGCTCGGCCTCATATCTCCAAAAATGTTTGGAAAAGCCCGTTGAAAGGTCAGCAGTTTTAACCAGGCGCGGATTTACTGAAGTAGGCAAGTAGGCCAGTGCCTAGTGCGCCAAAAACTGGTGGACAGCAAATTTAGGAGGACGTTTTCGAAATGTGCTTCGTCCAAGAAAAACTGGAACGTTTAAACTTAAGAAAAAACTTCAGTTCCAATTGTCATATCTGTCAATATTTAACAACTCGATTTGTAGATTTCAACCATTATGTTGGTACACGCGTACCATTATCAACATAATGATTGGAAAACCCAAAATTGGAAAATAAATCGACTTACACAATCGGAGTTAAAACACTACATGTCTCGATTTTTCCCTGATATCAGCGATATTGCGTATTCGATAAGTATCGATAGCAAATATTATTTAATCTCTTCTAGTGACAAGTTCCGGCGGCACAAATTTCAGGTTTGTAATTGATGTAAGTATTATTTTTCTGATCCAAAGGTTTCCAAAAATGAATGGTTCGAATGTCTAGAAATGCAACTCCTATCAGAAAAGAAACTTTAAAAAGATTATTTTTTCGCACATTGCTCTCTATTTCTTTTTATGTCGTTTAAATTACTAGAGTCCTTAAACAACTTATAACCCCAAAGCCAAGGCTGAGCGCTGTAACATAAAAACGCTTTGCTAATGTATAAGCAAAATATTTCAATTAGTGTGGTTTTGCCCATACTCTCGTATTTTGCCTAGTTATAACCATTGAACAAACAAGTGAGCACTCTGTCCCAAAGAAACCAAATGCGCCTAATTACGGCGTACTACACATTATGACCTACTTTTGCTTTGCTCTCAAACTCTTGCATGCTTTGTTACCAATTTACTGACAGTTTGAGCTACGCGGCGTATGCGTAATTTATGTTATTAACTGCTGCTAACCGCAGCTCGTTAATATGTCGGCTTGCTGCCTATTGAGACACGAAAATAAAAGTAATTGCCTATAATTCGACAAGGAGCAAAGCCTTTTAGTCGTATAATCAATATGAAAATGCTCGGCATAAATGGAACAAATTTAAATGCTTTTAATTGCAGTTGTAAATATACACACATACAGCCGCAATGTTGGCTTAAACTTTTGTGGCAGGAAAGTGAAAAACATGTCTTACCCAATTCGCAAAGTAAGAGTAAACAAACAAAATGGAACTTTGTGGCAGATGTGGCAAGCACAGCAAAAATAGTTAAATAATCGACCAAAATAAATGTTTTCCAAAAATAGCGCAAGGATAACGCCAATGTATGCCAGAAGAAAAGAATAAAATACAATAAAGCTGTTGGGTGAGCATGCGACATGTGAGCACGGAAATCCATAGAAGTACAAAAAAATAAAAAAATAGAAGAAATAAAACTAGCACAGCAAATTTATGCGGTGTAAGAGCAAGCGCACAGCGACAGAACCTCAGACAATAATTTTCATTGCAAGCAAAAAAACAACAACAAAAATGTTAGGAAAATGCCATGTAAAAGAAGAAAATAAGAAAAACGCAGGCAATTCCTGCCTGTGGCTGAGTTGTTGTTTTTGCTGTTATTTCCGTTAAACTCAAAGGCAACTTGCAACAAAAAGGGGCACACAAGCAGCTGCTCGTGCTGACTTTTGCTGTTAAATGTTGGCCAGGAATCAATAGCAAGTGAAAAGTTAAGCAAACCAGGCACAAAGTTTTTGAAAAATAACTAAGTGTGCAGAAAAACAGCACGGAAAATGTATAAGATGGATAAGCAAGCGAAAAATGTCCGTCGTCAGTTGAAGTTTCTATTCGATTCTATACTTGTTATATTGACTTTTCACATAGTTCATCACCAGCGCTTAAATTGACAAAGACAGAGCGGTAAAGAGACAATCGGTTAAAACTTTGGTAACAGCTGACTTTGGCAAGATCCTCACTATGATACCCCTCGCTTGCCTCCAAGGAGGAAGGATTAACTATGCTGCCACATTATGGACGCAACTTGAAAACTTTGAACAGTTTTGGCAAATTTGGTCGCACAGCTGAGGCCGCAGTTTGAAACTCTGTTATTAATAATATTCAATTTTTATTTTTACAAAGTTCCAGCAAGAATAACTCTATTGGAATTGGAAACCAATGTACATCTTATTAAGGTTTGCGATTGCCACATTCTTTTCAAAAGATTGAAAAATTGGTTTATTGCATCTATGTAACATAGATTTCCTGTCCGACTCGTCACACACTACTGCAGCTCCAGAACACAGAACACATTTGGAACCCTTAGATCGCCAAGAAATCTATCTCTCATCTAGTTAAATCCGAATTGCTGTGAGACCATCTCTGCGCAGCAGAGAGTCTACACAATTCGTTTAGTCACCAACTACAACATATGGATTTATCTAATGAGCTGCTGTGAAGACGCTAAAGCCCCTATGCATATGCTGTGTGTACGCCCTGTCATTGCCAGGCTACGTCTTAAGCACTTCCGGCAGGCTTTCCGTTGTCCACAATCCGTCGGAAGTGGGGCGATGACATATAGCATACCCTATTTATAGGTATGACAAACAAAAATTATAAGGCATATTTGACGACACGATGTCATTCATATAAGTATTTATGAATGCGACATATGCAAAAGTCCCTTTTTGCAACCTTAAGCCTTGATGGGACAGAGTACATCAAACATCCAGCACTCCACCGACCTTAGTTTTTCATGTGCGGCTGCTTCAATCCATCCCTAACAACTGTCGACGACTCAAGCTCCTCGTTTCGACAACCTTTCTTTGGGTCCGTCTCGCTGTGTCAGCCAGGAACTTCATCGACGCTGTCCATCCAGTTGACATCTTCTCGCATGCCCTCTCCAATTTCAGGTATTATTCTGCTCGGCCAGCATATGGGACATAACAAATGCTTGGAATTGCGGCACGATATGGGCAAAGATAGCCAGATCTTTCCGACTAATTTTACGTGGTATGTTCCATTCCACACATAGCACTGTGAGTCTAGTATAACGCACCTCCGAGTAAATCCGTCCGAGCTTGTGCCTATTCTATACCGATTTGAATACACATCTTCATGCATTTGGTGTATCTATCAACTCTGCTGCTATATGGGCGAAGAAGAAGAGAAGAATCTACCCGCGATTTAGGTGTCAATCACAGTTACTACGATACTCCAGGGCAGTAATTATCCCAGTTAAAAAAGCAACAACTATACCTTATAACAACAGTCGGTAAAAGGTTCAGAGAAGTTGCCACTGGCAACAGCGAACATTTTCAAATGCATGCTTGCAACACATGGACAACTTTTCTCTGCTGACTCACAAATACTATTGCAGCAACTTTAACTCTGACCAATGACAGCTGACAATAGAAAAGTTCTCGAACACATGCATGTGAAGGTTCTTAACACATTAGAAACTTTTCTCTGCTGACGTCTCTGCTCACTTAGCCGAATGTTGCCTTCTAATAACAGCCAAATCTCCACACTATTGACAAACGCTAACGACATAGTCAACATGCTCAATTGTGTCCATCGGATTTCTCGGATTCACCAACAAAAACGCTTGGATTCCATCGTTCTGGATACTAAACGACTTTGTTTAGCTTGGCCTTTGATTAAGATCAAAGAAATTCAGAGACGGTTTTGCGCACTAACATCCCAATGACACCAGCAGGCCATGTAATCCAATGTGGCATTTCTCTTCTTGTCTGTTCCTGCCAAAGCTTTGACAAAATCTAAGAAAACTTTTTGCAAATTCGAACTATATACCGTGCATTATTGAATCGAAATTAGCACTATATCTATTGACCTAATAATCAAGCTCTAGCTCTGAGTCCAATCTCTTCAACTGTGTGAAGGAGAATGTTCTGCGTAAGGCCGAAGTAAATAGGAACGGGACTATGTTCTATAAGAATGTCCAGTTGCTTGCATACGCAGATGGTATCGGCTATTGAAAGAGAATCTGCCAGGGTGGTTTGGCTGTTAATGAGAGCAAGACAAAGCATAGGTTTTTTTCGAGTTGAGAGACACAGCGGTTAGATTCTCAGATTGATGTTGAAAACTATACTTTTGATGTTGTTCGAATACCTTGGTATCAGCGTCACGATGAGAAATGATGTCATCATGGAGATCAAGCGGAGAATCAATCTTGCCAATAGATGTTAATTTGGTAAAGTAGTAGAGACCAGTCTCGCCAGGCAAAACTTACACTCGACTCATCCTTTCCATTTTGATTTATAGCAAGCATTGGTGATGATGCAATCTACTGATAATGCCCTTGAAATGTTTGAGCGGAAGGTACTCCTTATGATCTTTGGCCCTTTACGCGTTGCAATGAGCTGAACGATGACATTAGCATAGTAAAGAATCTCCTACGAGAAAGATCTTTAATGGAATTGTCGAATGGAGTCGACGAAGGGGCAGACCTTGCCTCCGCTGGAAGGACCAGATAGTGAATTTTCTTGTTTTTACCGATCGAAGAAGGCGTGCACAAAGCAGAGTCGCCTGGAGGAGTGCTTGACATTAGGCCGTAAACCGGTAACGAGTTGTTATGGCCAGCTATGAAGAAGAAGAAGCATAGAGAAGAGTCGTAAGGAATAATTTTTGAATACTATAGAAAAACCCATTAATTTTTGAGCACAATTAATGGTATACAGTTAATTAAGTGCAATAGAAATTCTCTAATTTAAGTTAAATAAATTAATAGTTGTTATTACTCAGGGCAATTTTTCTTCCATATGCGGCTATATCGTTCCATAATAATCGGTACTTAACCGCAATAAACGATAAATAGCTTAAAAAATTTCAAAATAAAGTTTTAAGTCGTTTGTTTTTGATTTTTTAAGTACGGTATGTATTTCATATAGCTGCCTGGAAATATAACGGTACACCTGCATTCAGGTGCCAATAAAAAATGCTTGATTAATTATTTGATTACGCATACTAATGTACTTAGGTCTGAACGCCATACAACGACGCTGCGTATACTTTATTTATAGATTACTTCTTAAGCGACTCAGCAAAAGGCAAGCACTTCCTATATACAACAATTTTACAGCTACTTTTTTAGACCGAAGTCGATAAAAGCTGACTCAACTGAAAAGTATATCAAACTATAATGTCCATTCAAATTTCTTAGTTCACAAAGGCTTCTAAGTTACTTATTTTTAAGTAATCAACGGTTTCGGCCAGTTTTTCCATAATTTCTTTTTTAATAATAATATTTTTCATTTCAGTTGGCAACGCCAACTAAGAATGTCATTAATTTTGTTTGTATATTTCTTATTAAATTTATTTTGTTACTAACAATGCAATGACAAATATTAAAAATAGTCAATGTCATTAATGGTGAAATTTCAACTACTCGGCGAATGCTGTTCCTGCAATGCAGCTAATGAAACAACGTAGTGTATACTTAATTCATTAGTTACGGCGACGGAAAATACAATTTAGTTGCAAATACGTTATAAAATATCTAAAATAACTCATAAATAAGAATACCACATTTTAAAGATATCAAGAGACAATGCTGCGTATACTTGACCTATAGCTTACTTAAGAATAACACATTTCAAATATAAGTTGTTTATATAGCTATGCTAAAAAGTAAAGCACGTCTACAAACTTGCTAAAATCACAATTTCAAATTTTATATAAGACCAAAGCACGAATGGCTTTTAGTGTCGCTTCAGCACTCTAAGCGTGTAGGCTATGAGGCAACAGCTAATGCAATAAAATGAAGTTGGATTTATATTTGGAAATAATTTGAGGGCGCACAAACCAAATTAGTGCCAATTTAACTGCGCTAAATCAATAAACCATAATAAAATGGCCAACCCAAAGCACCAACAGCAACGAAAAAAACACGAGTGTTTTAATAAATGAATTGCTGATTAAATAAAGTTGGTCAAAACAAGAGCGCTCAGTCAAGCAACCAGCCAGCCAACCAGCCAGCTAACCAACCAGCCAATAATAACAAACAACTGGCCAAAATGCAAAGAATGCCCAACAGAATTTGAGGAACAAAATAAAGTTGCAAAATTGGCCCAGAGTGTGTAGTTGAAGAAGAAGCAGCAGAATAAGGCAGCATAACAACAAGACTCACACACAGTCTGACGCCATAATGCGGAACAGGCAAGGTTAAAGTAGACAAAAGTCTGACGTTAAGGCAAAACTCGTCGCTGCTTTTGTAAGTTTGAGTGTGTGTGTGTGTGTGTGTGTGTGTGTGTGTGTGCGTGTGTTCGGCCAACGAAATGTTTGCAAAGACACCATTTTATGGCTGTTGTTGAAGCAGAGGAAGTCACAGTAAATGGGAAAGAGAATAAAGGAACAATAACAAAAACAAATATCCGCTTGCGTGCCTTGTCAGTGTCTATGCGTCGGTCCTTTTTTTTTTGTTGTGCGTGTTGGTGTGTGTGTGTGCGTATGTGTGTGAGTGCGTTCGCGACCATGGCCGCTCATAAAGCCAATGAACGGCAACTCAACTAGGACCCGACTGTGGCACAAGCCGGTCCGTTCAGACGAAAGCGTGTGAGGCGCAAACGAAGAAACAAACATAAACAGAATGGCAACTCTAAGAGCAGGGGTTGCCAGATGGGTGGCGCTGCGTTGGCACGGGTTCCGGAAGAGACAACGACAAAGGACGCTACAAACTGTGCGTGCACGGGAAAACGGTTATTTTTAAGCGGCTCAAGGCAGGCCAGCTTTTAGCGGTACCTCAAAGTGGGCCTATATAGTGCAGCTATGTACTGTACGCTGCAGCAAAGGGTAGCCAAACTATAATACATAAATTGGAAAATGCTTGGGCACAAGCGTAGCCTTATACTTTGAAAGCGTTTAGATAACATTTGGTTTTATATGCTAATGCACTTAGCTAGGTTGTGAAGCGGGCAGACTCTAATAAGCTTGCCGAGTTATACTTAATACTATTACAGCTGTTATGCCAAGGTAATGATAAGTATGTGTCACATACATGAAGCCATCAAAAGAGTTCTAAAGCTGTTTTACGGCTCAAGAAAGAAGATCAACGCAAAAATTGAAGCAACTCGGGTTGGGCTACAGCTCCAGTTGCCATTGATTTAAAACAGAGCAACTGCCAAGACATAGTAAGTATCAGAGTATCTCGGTAAAGCACTTGGATGCATTTGCCACCGCCAGAGGCTCAGGCCTCAAGCACCTTGGCTTGCGCCATATAGAAAGTAACCTTATTTGGTATTAAGCGATTTTATTAATGGTACAAAACAAAGAAGTCTAATTTTGCTGGGAAAGTAACTTCAAATGATCTGTGCAATGACTCTTACTTCTCACGCGCTGATACAAGCGTAGCAGAGCATTTGGTGTGCTAATGGAATAAAACGAATAAAATAGTCATTTGTATAAAAATCGATGCCCTGGCTGCACTGAGGTTGTGCAGGGAACATTTCTCTGGCTTATTATCGGTCTTTGATGAGAATAATGCCGCACTCGGTGTTAACTTCCCGACGTCCCCCATCATAGATGACGGCGTGGATATACCGCCGTCTAGCTATGACGAAGTCAGGGTCGCAATCAAGCAGCTCAAAAACAACAAGATTGAACTGTTTGAACAAGAACTGATTTGACCTTATCAGTTTGGTTTTAGGCCTGGTAAGACTACCATTGATATTCAAGCAGGAACCTGGAAAAGACCCACGAAAATCAAATCGACATCCACCATCCCTTTGTCGATTATAAGGCAGCATTTGATAGTCCGTTGAAAGATCACGTATATGCCGCACTGTCTGAGATTTGAATCTCTGCAAAGTTGATACGACTATGCAGAATGGCGTTAAGCTACATACGCAGCTCCGTCAAGGTATCAAAGAGCTTCTCCGAGCCTTTAGTTACCAAATGAGGCTTCAGACAAGGTGTTGCCTTTTTCTGCAAAATCTTCAACCTTGTGATGGAGAATGTGTTGCGAAAGTACTGGACTATATTCTAAACGGGTGTCCAGTTCCTTGCATATCGATCCCTTGCGGCTATTGAAAGATAATCTGCCAGGGTGGGTCTGGTGGTAAATGAGTGCAAAACGAAGTATATTGATGTTGGAAACTATACTTTTAATGTTTTCAAGGCTTTCGTATAAATTGGCACCACCGTCACAACGAAATACGTTGTCAGCATGGTGATCAAGCAGAGAATCACTCTTGTCTTCAATGCTGTTATGGACAAGAGGTGACGAAGACACAGACCATGTCTTCGTTGGAAGGACCAGGTAGAGAGCACACTAGCTACCTTTGGTATCACTGATTGGAGAAGGCGCGCGCAAAGGCGCCTAGAGGAGAGTAACGGATTTTTATTGGCAGTTAAGAAGAAGTAAACAAAATTCGATTATATTCAATTATTGCATATATGCAATCGATCATCAGAGCTCAGCGATTAAGTTTTGATTGAAATGTAATGCTATATGCAAACTTCCTTTTAAATATTGTGCTTTTGTGTTTTTAATCGTATGACAATGCTGTTATCGATTGATCTATTCCAAATGTAAACATTCAATTGCGCAAAAAAGCATTTAACTTCAAAACAGAAAGTAACCACATGTCAGGTTTTGCACAAGTTCAGCGTTAGTTTGCATATAACCGATTATTGCCTAAAAAGATTATTTTTCATGCATACGATTATCGCTTATATGAAATTATCGCTTACATGCTAGAACTGTACTGTATTTTTGCTATTGCATAGAGTCGATATCCAATGCATTACTTTAACCAAATGGAATCTGAATTATTAACGTTACTATTATGGATCTTCTTAACTACTTCTTAGCTATTATAATTAAAAAAAATATTTATCAGGCGACAAGTTTTGGACTGTAGTACATTCTTGCACTAAGGAAACAATTTAAAAAAAGTAATAATTTATTTTTATTTATTTATCGATAACTCACAAATTATTTGGAATGTGTGGCATTTTTTCTTCATATGAAAATAATTGTGCCAATTATTTTAAAATCTTGGGAGATCGATTTTAAAATCGGTCGTTTCACTAAAATTATGCAAATTCTAATTGATCTGGAGTAGTGTAGGATCCAAGTACATAACGGCATTCGCACACACTGTTTAGAAGGTTCTAGGCCACAATGGAAATATAATGGCTAAGTGGGAGAAACATGCTATAAATATTAAGTGAGCCCTTTAATAAACTCAGAACATAGAAGCTTAAGATACAAGCTACCATCACAATGAAGTGTATAGACCATAAAGCAAAGAAATTCTCACTCACTTACGAAAAAACGCATTCGCACCTCAAGTTAACTGTACATACTAAAAGCCTGACGTATCTTTTGAATTAAAATTGAATTTGGCAGCTACTGACGTAGCCATCAGCCTCTCCAAAGCTTTCACATTCTTGAAAAGCTTGAATCTTGAATATGCTATCTACTCAAGACATTGTTCATCCATTGACCAAGATTGTCTCCAGAACTTCTAGACTAGAGGTTGAAGCCAATCTGAACAAGCTACAAAGCTTCCTTTTTGTGCATTGATAAGGTTCCGCTACTTTGAGTCCCTGAAAATTCTGCAGGATTCATTGTAGGAAGCGTTGAATCAGGAATAGTTGACACAGCTCTCTATTTAGGAGGCAGAGGCGTTTAGTTTTGATGATTTTGATCTCAATTCTTAAGGCCAAATGGATGGCGATAACCTACCGACACAATCCTTTCTTGAATGAATTTCAGAAAGAGTACGTGTCTTCAGTGCTGGTTAGGCCTGTCATAAACGGAAGGTTTCATTACAATAGTTGAGCCAACTTTATACTTTAGTGGTTCGTAAAATTTGAAATTCCTTGAAACTTAAAGAGTTCTGAAACTATTCCAATTTCAACGACTTTACCTTATCCCTTGAACGACAACCCATTTGATTTACAACTGTTTCGTTTGTAAGTAACTTCGTTACTCAATCGTATGGATTCATTCTTAGCCGAGTGACTACAATCTACTGATATAGATAAACAAAAGTAACAGCTGTCAGCTGCTTGCTCATATGAACTAAACTCTATTGATCTAAAAATTATTTACACTTTAGCTTTTCAACAGTTGCATGTCTTTAAACAAATATTTATAAGTAAATACCCATTGTTCTGGTTTAGTGAGCAAAATTCGAGTTCGATTGTTTTGAATTGTCAATAGATTTGGCACACGAACCAAAAATCTTGCAAGTATCGCAATAGTACAAAAAAACGTTTTGGTAAACATTGCATTATATCTCATCGATATAAGAAACAAATGCAACAGTTGATTCAATAGAGAGTTTCAACAAAAGTTGAACTTTACCATATATTTGTTAGGCGCCACAAAGTAAGTTTTTGCCAAATTTTGAAAAAAACAATTGTGCAAACTTCACAGCAACCTTTAAAAGATGTTCAACAGTTTCCCCTTAATCAGGCGCTATAAAAAGCAAGCACGTGGCCATAGTACATCACTCAATAATTGATAAAAAATACTTTGCTATGAGAAATATAATTTTTGGCCACGCTCTTCTTTTGGCTATTATATTAGCCGTTTATGTACCTCAAAGTACAGCGGTTACTTGTGACCAAGATCCGAATTCGGCAAGCTGTGTTGATTGTACCGCCACGACCTGGGATCCCGAGTGTATGGGTCAGAATACCACACAATATCAATGGGAAATTGAAACAACAACAACCTCAACAAATTGCCAACCAAATGAGGTTGTAACAAAAAATTCAAAAAATAGCTAGAGATTTGGTAACTCTAGGATGAATTTTGGAAATATTTAGAGTCCATGTGTATATAACCTGCTAAGAACTAAATAAACACTGAATTATTTGTGACCAACACCTATCGTAAATTTACACCGATATGTAGCTTTCTTCAATATAATCTTAGTTAAGGGAACGAAAATGGAGACAACGGTCATACAATGTATTGGAGACAAGATGCCCTTTACAAAATAAACTTTAGCTTGGTAACAAAGGCCGAGAAAGAAAACAATTACTAACAACAGTTAGTTAACAGTTAAATCTATATGAAGATCACTTAATCTCCAACAGAGGGACTTTGGAAGCATATATCCCACTCCTTGCGTACTAGCGCTGTGAGCGCAACTAGTCCAACGCCCATTGCCGAGGAACCAATGGTACAATCAGAAGTGTCGCGAAGCAACTGCAGTGAAGAAAGCCACCTATAAAAGAACCCTGTGCGAGATCGCTATCGGTAGATAACAAAGATCTAGAGGCGCCTTTGCAGGATGTAAAAAGACGCGCGAGAAAAAGGATATACAAATCTTCAGCATCTGTCTGAAGGAGAATTTGTTGCGAGAGGTCGAAGCACATTGGAACGGGACCATATTGATCTATACGAGTGTCCACTTGCTTGCATACGCAGATGATAGAGAGACACTTCGATTGTACTCTCAATTTGATATTGAAAACTATACTTTTTATGTTCTTAAAGAATTTGACTACGTTGGCACCACCGGCACAATGAAAAAGGATGTCAACAGATGTTAATTTGTTCTTAATAGGCAGATGAGTAATAAACACCACTCTTTACTTAATATTCTACAAGACGCTTATCCTACCCGTTAGAGCTGAAGCATGGGTGATGACGCAGTCTGATGAAAAAGCCGTTAGAGTATTTGAGCGGAAAGTATTCCACAAGATCTTTGGCCCTTTAAGCTTTGCCCACGACTGACGTATTCGATGCGACTGCTGAATGTAGTCAACGAAGGGCAAGCCATGTCTCCTTGGGAAAGACCAAAAAGCATGAAATTTAATATAGTGGAATCCGGGGACTTTACATTGAGACGACTTGCTGAAAAGCGACCGCTTTCAGCACAGTACACATATGTGCGTTTTTTTGCTCTTACTCTTTCTCAATGTTGCCTACGAGTGAGTCGGTCTGACAGAGACAGCAACACAATCAGCCTTACACGTACGTTGAACTGGTTGCTTTGGAGTGCTTTATATCAGGCCCGGTAACGGATTTGTTATAGCCACTTAGCAAGAAGAAGAAGAAGTATATAAGTTAATTAAAAGTTCAGTATCGTTTTAGCGCCTGACTTTAGCAAACGTTCGCTATCTGGGAAATATCTTTATTAACCATTCTAAGAATAAGAGTTGGAGCTCACTGCTCTTACTGACAAACTTAGTTCGAAGACCGAACCTTGTACGTCATCGTTGGTTTTCCACATCTTATGATTTTGGTTGATCAAATATAAATTTCAAATGCTAAAAAGCATGCAAATAATGCTTTTTATATTTACCAGATTGAAAAAACCACAATTTGCTCTTTAATAGCTTTCTTTTACGATATTGGCAAATTTGTTGATAACAGCTGATTAAATCATTTGAAGCCCTCGAAAAGTTTGCAGCACCTGCTATAAAAAGCTATAAGGTAGACGAAATTTCTCAAATAAATTTCATATTAATACATACATATAAGTACGCTCCACGATGAGAGCTACTATTCATCTGTGCGATTGTATTGCTTTTTTGGTTTTTTATCTACCAGAAAGTACGGCGATCACTTGAGAGGATTATCCCGATGCGCCCAACTGTGTGAATTGTGTATTGAAACCGGATCATTGGGAGTGCTTGCCCTCAACTACGACACCCCCTGTTACTACAACGAAAGCGGGTACTGCAATAGAATTGGGAAAAAACGAAAGGTGATATTCATAGAACATAGAATTTTTGAGATACTGGTGTGAAAAGTAAAGAATACCATAGCCAGATTTTCATTCGAATTGGAAGGGTAAGAGTGTGTTTCTACTTGACTTGGCCAATGGACTGCGCCCATATTTGATACGGTTGCGGTACAAAAGACTGCTATAAGCTGAACCTCCAACATTTTCATGAGATATCTTAAAAACAACAAATAGACTCTACAAGAACATGAATGATAATCACCACATAAGGCAACATTGCATCTGTTTCTAAGTTCGAGCTTTTATCTCAAACCTGAAGTCGATCCTATTCTATTAATCCACAGCTTTCTTCAGTTTTCTGTCGTTTTCATCAGATTGTTGTCTTCTTCTGATGTTTTCGTCAAATGAATCGTTGAATGTTCGTTAGATGACTGCCGTTTTCGCCAAATGAATGAATATTTCGTCAGATGACTGTTGTTTTTTTTCGTCAAATGACTATCGTCCTTGTCATTTTCTTAAAATGACTCGCCTTCGTAGGATAAGTCTTGTTTTCGTTATATGACTGTCGTCTTTGTCAGATAACTGTTGTTTTGGTCAAATCGAAAGATGATGTTAGATAACTGCCGTTCAAGTCAAGTGTTGTTTTTTCTTTTGTCATGATTTTCGTAAAATAACTATTATTTTCGTCAAATGACTGTTGTCTTTGTCAAATCGCAGCCGTTAATAGGAATCCCATTATATACAAAACGAAGCAAAAATGCAACAATTTTTCCGAAACAGAAATAATTTTGATTACAGAACATTAAGAACGCACAAATTTAGGTATTCAAATTTAGTACGTTTTCAAATGGAATTCTTTTCTCAGTGTATATTTAATTCCGACAAATCACACGCAATATATTGTGACTTTTTCACAGGTTTCAGCTTAGTAGGCAAAACAATGTTTTAAAACTAGTTAAAATAAAAAAAAATAGTATTTACTTTCAATAAAACTTTTCCTATTTGAAAGGCGCTTAATATTAGTTAGATTTAAAAAACAAAATAAAACGGTTTTGTAGTTTTTCAAAAATTTAATTTTTTATTAAAAATTAGAAAGCAAATAAATATAACTGTTAAACAGCCAATGATTCGAAAATAACTCTAAAGATATTTTAGTGAATTAAAGGCGGTGAATTGCAATTTAAAATGATAATATTAATGTGACATAAACATGAGACAAAAAAATGAATATAATATAAGTACAGTGAAAGCTGTCTACATTGGACATACTTGGTTCGAAGACCTTTGTAGACAGAGTGTCCAATGTATTGATATTTTATTATTTTCAGTGCTCTGTATGTTTCAGTTGATTAGATATAATATTTTTTGGTATATTTGATACATATGTACGAATTAATAGCATTGATAATGTTATTTGTGTACATTGTCTTAAAGTTTCTTGTTCAAATCATTAGTTACTTTGTAATCGGTACTACCTCCTTCTCTGCAAAACGTTTTAAAAATCATTTGGTGACGCTAAAAAAAAAGACTGAAGGGACCCATTAATTGCTGAAAAGGTTTCAACTTGTAGCTCCTCAGCACTTTGTAAGGCTTTTGTCATTTTTTTTTTTGGTAAAAACAATGCTTTGAAATTCATTTTCCAATGTGCATAGACTTTTTACAAGTCGAATGGCCTTAAAAATACCAAAAAAGTGTCCAATTTATAAGGTTTACAATTTACACAATGACAAAAATGCAATATTGTATAAAATTTATTTGGTTTCACGTGTAGACAGTGTCCAGATTAGACAGTTCTCACTGTATAATCTCTTACTTTTCATTTTTTTTAAGCGTAGGACCTATTTGCGCTAAGCGTGGGGTACATTTTTTTTATAATCCATGTTCCGTCGGTAAAAATGAGGCAGATTAATGCATGTCAAGCGCATTAAACAGTGCTTGTAAACACATTTACTAGACTACGAAACAGGGAAACACAATTTTCGTACTGTTGGAACGAACTTATGCTTAATTGGTACATGATGGTGAAAACTAAAGGATTTTTTTTAAAGCTATGTCGATGACAAATAGTGTAGTATAGCTGTACTGACATCTAGTGTAAGGACTCCAATAAACATGAATAAACGTGTCTTGTAAACCTTCGCTAATTAGGCTAACAATGCAAGTGCCAGAGCGCTAAACAACCCAAAGTCAGTCAATAAATGTGACAATTTCTTTTTTAGATATTTTAAATGTAAGATTCGCCCAGAAAAGGTGACAGCATAAAAATGAGATAAGAAAAATAGCAACTTCGTCGGGGCTTAAAAGGTGTCTTTGACGTTTTCCACGTTGCTGGCCTTGTGGTTCATAGAAAGAAAACAAAACTTAATGGATTTCACAGACACTTTGGCAGTCTGGCGAACCAAAAGAAAATGCTCGGAAAAGTAAAGCGCCATGCGTGAAAGAACTTTAAAGTAATTTGCGTTGAAAATTGTATGTCAAAAAGTTTGGCAAGCAGCATACACGCGCCTTTTATTTATATTATTATTATATTTATATATTTTTTGTGGCAAAAAACTTGCTGAAAAGCTTGAAGCACCGTTGGCATTTGCCAACATTTTAAGGGTGAAAATTGAAAATTGAAATTTTTACTTTTGGGGTGCCTAGTATGTAATTTGTGTGCTTGTGTTTTGTTTACCGTAGCACTTAGTTGGAGGAGACACACACACACACACAGACACAGAGACAGACAGAATCTAACTTACCTACACACATGCAGCAGGTACATATGTATGAGTGCTGCCTGATGCCGAATTCAAATGCAATCAAATGTTTTGCTTTTGATTATAAGTTTGTTTGCTTTTTGTTTTGCTTTTTGTTTTGTTTTTTGTTTTGCTTTTTGTTTTGTTTCAGCTAGTTTGGTTTTGCTTTTGTTTGTGTTTTATTTACCGTTCTGATAACACGTAAATGAGCGCGAAGCGGCGGCTGCTGCTGCTGCTGCTGCTGCTGGAGCAAGAGACAAGCAGAGAATGCGACGCGAGCAGCAAAAACTTTGCACTGCACTTGACAAAAAATTGTTTACGCGAGTGCGCTAGTATGTGTGTGTATGTGTGTATCTGTGTGCGTTTGCATTTGTCGCTCGTGTGTAAATATGTTTAGTTTTCCGCTTGTTTTTCTTTGTTTATCTCTTGCTTTTTACACATACAAGCATGCAGGCTTGTGTGTGTGTGTGTGTGTGTGTGTGTGTGTGTATTGTATTAAACTGTTGATTTAACTGCAGCTTCGATTTGTTTTTATATCGTTTTCTCACTAACGCGACATTTTGATTATGCAAAAACTGCGCTGCCTTTGGTATATTCTTTTGTTGCTTTTCTTCGTTATATATTTTCTTTTTGTTTTTTTTTTTTTTGGTTTTGCAACCGGCGGCAATTCCGCTTACGCACAGTTTGTAGCACGGACTTTGTCGATTTCCGGCACGACTTTTTCACAGCATGACGACAACTTTTGCACTGAGCGCACGTCAAGCAGACATAGAGCCAAAATGTCAGCCATAAGCTTACTCTGTTGCCGAAATACAACAAAAAATGAAAACAATAACAACAACTATACTGTGCGGGGCCAATACACGGGCTGTGTTCGCTCTCTTCGCCGCGTGTGTGCCGCTCTCTAGCTCTGTCTGCTCTCTCTCGCTCTCTCTCGATTTGGGACAATGCGGCGTGCACGTTATTTGGCGCCGTTAGACGACGTTTGGGGTTCTGTTGCAGCAAAGCTCTCGACGCTTTTGTTGCTTTGTTTGCAGCGTGCTTTGGTGCTTGATGCTCCAGTTCGCTTTGGCGCCAGACATCGACTGATACGGCCAGCAGCACATTGCTTAGGTTGTGTTTACTGTTATTTGTGCTGGTAGCATGCTTCTTGCGCTCTCTCGCTCTCGCGCGCTCTCGCTGCTGCTCTCACGCACTTTTCAGCTGGATTTATTGCTGCCAGTGTTGCCAAATTAATAAAATATTTACTACACTCACCTGGCCAGTTTATTTGAAAATGAGCATGCAAAAATTATTGAATAGAAATGTGTGCAGCATGCACAAGGTAATATTCTCGAAAATCGTTTTGACCAACTCCCTTAAATTCTGCAATTTTTCATTAAAAAAAATACTTTACGTGATTTATTCAGATGGCTTCCCTGTCTACTTATATGTTATCTCTCCCGTAAATGCATGGCTAAATTTTCTGGTATATAAACATAAAAAACACGTTTAAGACGTAAAAAACGTTGTGGGATCCCAACTTTTGCTACAGCAGAGAGAAATGATATAAAACGACTTTAAATGTATGTTTGATGAAACGAACGCAAAACCTGATGCGCTATAGGACTCCTATTTCCAATTTCCCAAAAACCCGACAACTCACCACATACGTTCAGTTCTATGATCCCGTCTAATACTTGCATTCAAAATGGATGTGGACAAAATCAAGGTAACAGACAGACATGGCTATATCGACACGTTCAGTTCTATGATCCCGACTAATACTTTTATACACAATGGATGTGGCTTGGGGAGACGACCCGACAAGCGCATTCGACCGAACGCTTAGATAATTTGGCTCAGGTTCTAGTTTTTGTATTATTCTAACTTCGGACAAATCTAGGTTTTGTGCTAGCCATAAAATTCAATTTGTATGATTGAAATCATAAATAAATAGGCTAAGGAAAATTTTTGGACCCCTTTTTCACCAGCTATATGGCAACAAAATTGGGTGAAACTTATATCATTGTATAGGAAATTTTTGTAAGAAGTGCAGAATATAAGTTTTATTCATATATTTTGCCAAATCATAGGTAAAATTAATAAAAAAAAATAAATATCTGAGATGAGATGTCTGTACATGTATTGGTTACTGTTGTTTATTGACATATGCAATAGCATTTGTGTGTCGACACAGAAAAGTTGCCAATGTATTGATACATGCATTTGTTCACAATCCTTTTCTCAGTTATTATTGGCGATACTCTCGCAAAAGCAGTAAGGGCCGGCCTGGACTTCGGCTGTGTCACAGCAAAAAGCCGACAAGAAGAAGGTATGAACACTCTTCTTCTTCTAGGCACACATACCTGTCTTTGTATATTGTAATAATAATTATAAGTGAATAAGCACACATATACATATGTAATAACAAAACAAATGGCGCTGACTCTGCGCTCGGTAAACACGTGAGCACAACTGTCAATAGTGTACCAAACTGAAATGTGGTGCCTGAAAAGAGACAACTACTCTGAGTGATCATACATGTCTGTATTATATGTATTTGTGAGCACAGCTTAGGTGCTCTTATAAATCATAAAGAGAGAGAGAGAGAAAGCTAAATGATTTTGAGTATTGTTTTTACATTAACATAAAAATGAAAAAATTCTGCACTTTATTAAGGTAAGATTTATATATCAGGTAATCGAAACCTAGTCTGTATAAACCTGAAAAACTTGTTTAGATTTCATCAGTTTAGCGCCACTGTGCTCTCATTTAGTAGCATCAAAAGTTGTGTCCTTTTTCATCAGGAGCACACATTACTGCGCAGGCGCCATTAAGAAACGTTAGTTCTAAATACTAAGGAGGGGTTGTGAGGTCCAACATAGCCGTCAGTTGTTGAGTTCTAACAAAATAGTTGTTGCTCTTGACGAGTTGAAGACTTTAGCCACAGCCACCAAAAAATGTTCGTCTGAAGCGTGATTTTTTTTCATAGCATACTTTTAGGCTGAGTTCACTCAAAGCAAAAGCGCAGCCGCTTTTAGCAACTTTCTATAAGAACTACATTTTACGCTTTGAACTTTAAACTAAAAAGCAAGAAGAACAAAATAATTAAATAAATAAAAACAGATTTCACTTGGACTGAAAACTAACTGCTTCCAAAAGAGCTATTTCATATTTCGAACGGGTTTGGAAGGAAAAAAGCAAGTGCTTCCGGAAATATTCAAATTTTTTTAATGCAAATCGATTGAAAAACGGCTATGTCATAAATAATTATTTCGTTTAATATAAAAAGCAATTTTTTAGAGGTATTGAACACGGTTTTGTCCCGCTTAATCTACTTGAAAAGTCTAAAATAACTGCAACTAAATGAACTCTGCATTTGTGCCAATACTAGATGCATCCTGCTGCAGAGCTGAAACTGTCGTATCAGTCTCATCAACCGTGGTCGCCTCATCTTCCAGCTCTATCTCACGCACGCCATCCTCGCAAACTATCAGAGGCTTGCGCTCCAGAAGCGGACGTGGCGTGCGCGCCAGAAATGTGTTGCATACCGTGACGATAGATTCACACTCGCCCGGCGCATTGGTGACCACAAATACGCAGTTTTGAATAATGTCATGTGGCGTGTTGTCCTTGTACTGGAACACAATATGCTGCTCCTCTATGTTGCCGTGAGTTACCAGCTTGCCGTGTAAACTGTAAGGTAGTTGTAGCGTTAGATCTAAAACAGATACACGTTTAATCACGCTCACCTAATGGGTCCACCAGCAATTTTCATTTTCAGCTGTTGGTATTTGTCCAAAACATAGTCATAACGCTCCTTGACGGCACTTTCCTCCATCTGCAAATATGGGCTACGCTTAAAAATGTTGGCGATCTTGAGCCTGGACTTTAACTTACATCTTCTATGCAATGATGAGGCGGGATACAAATGGCAAACTAACAAAAATGTGGCAGAGAAAACTTTATTATTTTCAATTTAACCATAAGCCAACTTTAGGTTTACCAACTGCTCGATGAACAACAACAAAAGCAGCAACAATTTTAAAGCTGACCATGTTGAATGCGCCATATTTGTACCGACTGACTTATTCGATCTAGCTTACAACTTCGACTGCGGCAGAGCATGGGAAAGCGAATAAGCCATAGTTAGTAGTCACGCTTAAACAAAAAATACAATAAATGACGTCACAGTAATTAAAATTTTTATAAATATGAAACAATCATAAAGTAAAAAGCATTCAGCAGTGAAACAAAAGCCAATTCAGCACAACGTCCGGTAAAAACTCTCACGATAAATTAGTAATAAAACGCTCAAATTGTAAGGGCTTCTTTGGCATCAAATACCCTACCTTAAAGACTATGATGCATTGCTTAAAAACAAAAACAATTATTTACCAAACACATATGCCAAAATTCTTGCAAATAATGTAAGCAAATAATTTTGCACGTAAAAATTGCGATACAGCTGCGTAAATTTGCAAATATGCGAAACCATTTGAAAGTAAATATGATCGATTTAGTATAAAAGCCAAGCCTATAGCCAAGATTTTTTCAAGCAACGATCTAACCTTGCAACATGGAAGTCACAACCAAGTTATCAATCTACGCTGTATTGGCAATATTTTGCTTTAGCATTGTGCCCCGCACAGAGGCTGTACTCTGCACGGTCGATCCAACTGATACAGCCTGCGTTGACTGCACTGCCACTCCAGATAATGCTGAATGTGCAACAACTGCAGCACCAACAACATTGGCACCAGCTGTGGAAGCTACGACAGTTGCACCAGCAACAACCACTCCAGCGAGTAGCACAGGAGGCACCACTGGACCAAAGAAGAAGATTGTGCGCATTAAAAACTTGCGTTACACTGCTGTACGTCGCATCAGAAGGAATACCAACAGTGGAACCACCAGCAACAATGTTAACAGAAGAAACAACGTAAACAACAGGAACCGGAGGGTTGTTGTTGTTGGTTAAAGATAGCTGTTGAATAAAAAACTTGCTAAACATCCATTGAATTTTGTGAATAAGGCATCGTGGGGTATAACTAAACACTAGAAATTTGTTGTCAGATTAGGTTCACATGTTCACAAATGTGTAATCGGGGGTGCGCCTAAAATCACTTTGAATCGAACTTCAATCCAAGCCAATTTCTCGGTGTGCCGCATATGTATATTTTTCAAGCGGATCAAAAACAACAAAGAGTTGTTCAAGACCTTCGATAATGACTTGGTAGGGTAGGGTGACCAGCTCTTTTCTAGGATATGGCTATATGAAAGCATTGTCATTGGATAGACATTTAGTGTCCTCTGCCCTGTGCTCAAGAACGGTGACCCCACAGTATACGCTAGCTACCATGGTATCTGTCATCCTTCTGATATTGTGTGAAGAACGATGCCAGCATGGAGATTAAGCGGAGAATTACTCTTGTCAATAAATGTTTCTTTGGTCTCAGTGCTAAAGAAGACTCTCACTAGACTAAACTAATACTCTATAAGACGCTCATACTTCCCGTTTTTGCTTTATGGCGCTAAAGCATGGGTGATGACGCAGTCAGATGAAAATGCGTTTGGAGTGTTTGAGCAGAAAGTACTTCGTAAAATCTTTAGCCTTTTACGTGTTGACATTCAATTCTATGGAACGACCAACTCTACGACGACATTGGCATAGTCAAGCGCGGCTCCGCTGGCTATGCATCACGGGTGCACTGGAAACTACTCCCTCGATGTCATACTCATCAATCTTGCAAGAGAGAAATAAGCTCTGCTATCGGTCATACGACTAAGAGATTCAAACTGTTGGATAGAAACCGAAACCTAAAAAAAAACGCTTTTGTTCTCCCCAAAAAAAAAAACCACTACTTTGTACCAGTAAGCACCCTACCACTCCTTTGCGGATAGCAATGAATAGTACATGGGTCATCTAGGACCTATGAATCTATGTGTTCGCAACACATTCACTAATTTCATTGCTAACTCACAAATACTATTGCAGCAACTTAAATTCTGAGCAATGACAATTGCCAATAGCAACTGAGAAATCGTTTGTGAACCCATTCATGCAGGGTACACTCAGTATGGTATGATAGCTCAGCCGACGTTGAAGAAAGGGTTCCCTAATATCCACTTTAGTGCGAATGTCGATGAGTAAGTTTGATTTTTGGGTGTGTTGTTGCATCTACAAATAGTAGAAAAATGTACACTTGAGTGTGTCTTTTAGTGTTATAGTTCCGCACAATAAATAAACGTTAATGGTCGTGGCAGTGAGTTTTGTACAGGTACGGTTGTTGATTGCTTTTCTCTCGACATTTGGACAAACGACGTCGGCAGAGTTATCATACCTTACTAAGTGTACCCTGTGTGCATGCGAATGTTCAACGCACAACTGCTATTGCAGTAACTTAAATTCTGCTGACGTCTCTGCTAATGTTAAACTCAACATTCAATATCTTAAACAAGCGAGATAGCTCAACAGTTAATTTTTAGTCTGATTGGGTTCAAGCACATCAACATAACAACGGACGAGCTTGGCGAACGAGACACTACTGCTTTCCTAACCCTCCAAAAGAGAAAGAATTTCTGCATTTCTAGGGCCACCTGGAAGCTGAAAAACATAAAAACTGAAACAAAGCTAGCCGCAGAATGTGGCAGAACTGTCGCATTGCTCGAAAAACTTGCTTAGAGCTTAATTACAAACGAACAGCTGTGCTTGCTCTCTTAGCAGGGAGAGATGCGCAGCCGTTGTAAGCGCCACTACTACTACCATGCTGCTAGATTCTTGCCCCCTTCAATGATCTCCGCAGAAGCTGCGGAGCACTTATTTTGTTTAAGTATTGCACTCTGTAAAAGACGACTCATGTAGCTGGTTGGGTACTTCCTGAACAGACTATGGATAGACTTTATATCAGCATCTAAATGGAACTCCCTTTAATGGTATCTCTAGCGGGAGAAAGGAGAAAAAGATCCCTAAAAAGATCGTCCTTAGTGTGCTAGGTAGATATCTGGTAGCCGTTTCAACCTATCCTAACCTGAATATCGCAACAGGTGACTTCCGTAAAATCCTACATGGAAAGGTTTTTTAGCCAAAAAAAAAACTGAGTAACTAAAAACGAAGCAATCCATTTATAAGTGTGAAATACATGTGAGTATAGGCATACAAAAAAATGTGGCCCAGAAGTGCGCTGTTATATCGCGTACCTAGTACATTTACTAAGTCTTGGTACTATTCCTCCATAGCGAATTCTCTAAGAAAAAAAAAATTCACATATTTTGGCATGCTTATTTTCAAAGTTTTTTAAATAAAATCGGAATAGGGAAAATGCGCATCTTTTGGGCAAAATTTCGTCTCTCAAACTCTTATAGTCCCCAAGAACGATGCGACATCACGTACGGACGGTTAGACGGACATGGCTATATCGACTCGACTAACGCTCCTAAACAGTTTTGCTCATGCCTGTTATATACATTGCACAAATCTATAATGCCCATTTACACTTTGTGTACATATATTGGAATTTTGGAGCAGTTTTAGGCGAAGGGTGGAGAAATCAGCACATTTTGGACTATCACTTTTGATGTATTTATCCTATTTCGATAATTTTTATAATGTACATAAGCACGATGAAAACCTCTGTCAAGCTTCGAGTGAATTCAGTCAACGTAAAGTTCGAAAACCTCTGACAAAAAGAATGCACGCACCAACTTCTCCTTGAGAGCTTTGTTTATAAATAAATAGTTCACTTGCATTTTTCTTTCACACATACACTACAGGTGATCATTTTGGACGTGTTGCCAAGAAAAAACAATTTTTGAGAGCTGTGAACCGTCGAAAACGTTTACTCTTTGCTCAACGGCACAAGGATAGAAAATTCAATAGATGGAAATCTGTGCTTTGGAGCAACAAATCAAAATTTGAGCTGTTTGGCAACAAACGGCGACAATATGACCGTAGACAAGGTGGTGAACGGTGAGCTGGTCAAAATAGATGGAATAATGTGCACAGAGGACTACCATCAAATCTAACAAAGAAGCACAATACCATCTGGATTGGTTTTGGCTTCACATTTCAACAAGACAACGACAACATACTTCCATGCTGTGCCATGGATATTTAAAATCGAAAAAAAGAAAAGGGTGTTCTCGAATTAATGGATTGGCCGTCACCACCAGACATCAATCTGAATCAACTTCTTTGGGACGAGCTCGACGAGCAAGTAGAACCGATGCAACCGAGCAGTAAAGAAGAGATGTGGCTGTGCCTTCAGGCTGCCTGGAATAACCTTGAACTCAGAAAGCTTCAAAAACTTGGTGAAAGATTGCCAAGAATTTGGGTCTTAAAAGCAAAGGGTGGTCACATAGATGAAAACAATTTAGTTTGATTGCTTTTAAAATTTTCGGAATTTAGTGATTTTAATAAACTGAAAACATGTAGAATAGTTAAAATAATGTTGGATTTATCAATTTTGCAAAAATAAATTGGATTAAAATATTAAAATGTCTTAAAAATATGAATATTTTCAAGGTAAGTTCAAACTTATGGCCGGTAGTATACATATAATATTTATTTTCAGAAATTTCAATCTTTATCTCTCAGTGTAAACGATTCTACATAAATGCTATTTCAAAGATTATATTTAACTTTAACTGCACTGAATCACGAATAAAAATTATCGTTTATTATCGATTACTATCACTTTTGATGTATTTATCCTATTTCGATCATTTTTATAATGTACATAAGCACGATGAAAACCTCTGTCAAGCTTCGAGTGAATTCAGTCAACGTAAAGTTCGAAAACCTCTGACAAAAAGAATGCACGCACCAACTTCTCCTTGAGAGCTTTGTTTATAAATAAATAGTTCACTTGCATTTTTCTTTCACACATACACTACAGGTGATCATTTTGGACGTGTTGCCAAGAAAAAACAATTTTTGAGAGCTGTGAACCGTCGAAAACGTTTACTCTTTGCTCAACGGCACAAGGATAGAAAATTCAATAGATGGAAATCTGTGCTTTGGAGCAACAAATCAAAATTTGAGCTGTTTGGCAACAAACGGCGACAATATGACCGTAGACAAGGTGGTGAACGGTGAGCTGGTCAAAATAGATGGAATAATGTGCACAGAGGACTACCATCAAATCTAACAAAGAAGCACAATACCATCTGGATTGGTTTTGGCTTCACATTTCAACAAGACAACGACAACATACTTCCATGCTGTGCCATGGATATTTAAAATCGAAAAAAAGAAAAGGGTGTTCTCGAATTAATGGATTGGCCGTCACCACCAGACATCAATCTGAATCAACTTCTTTGGGACGAGCTCGACGAGCAAGTAGAACCGATGCAACCGAGCAGTAAAGAAGAGATGTGGCTGTGCCTTCAGGCTGCCTGGAATAACCTTGAACTCAGAAAGCTTCAAAAACTTGGTGAAAGATTGCCAAGAATTTGGGTCTTAAAAGCAAAGGGTGGTCACATAGATGAAAACAATTTAGTTTGATTGCTTTTAAAATTTTCGGAATTTAGTGATTTTAATAAACTGAAAACATGTAGAATAGTTCAAATAATGTTGGATTTATCAATTTTGCAAAAATAAATTGGATTAAAATATTAAAATGTCTTAAAAATATGAATATTTTCAAGGTAAGTTCAAACTTATGGCCGGTAGTGTACATATAATATTTATTTTCAGAAATTTCAATCTTTATCTCTCAGTGTAAACGATTCTACATAAATGCTATTTCAAAGATTATATTTAACTTTAACTGCACTGAATCACGAATAAAAATTATAAACACTGTTCCACTAATGATCTTTTTACTAAAATCACTTTTAAATGCAGACCATAATTCTTTACCTAGCACAATATTCTAGACCAAATCGTCATAGTAGCCCCGAAATTATCGTAAAAGCTCTGCCGTTTCTATCTCCGTTCTTTATTATTAGTTTCGAATTGTACTGCTTGATTGCATAGGTCGATCAAGCAGTGCTTAATGTGTGACTTCTATGGAATAATAACACGATTTCATATTCAAGAACACTGATGGTTGACCATGTTTAAACTACCCTCCCTCAATATCGCCCCGTACTCAGTTTTTCCGGTCACCCTCAAGAGTCGAAAATTACGCGAATATCGGTATTTTTAAGAAGGTTCCAGTTAAACCGCTATATCTCTAATATCTATTGAATTATAATCTTAATTCTTTATTTTATTGAAAGCTAATGAATACCACTGAACTCCTTTCGCAGACCACTTTTCGATTTGACCCATAAGTTTTTGGCCACAAACCTCAAAAGTCACTCGTGCCTGAGATGTAGCCAAAAAAGGTCAGAATTTATGTCTTTACGTAAGCACGTTGACCTAAGAAATTGTCTCACTACTGCGATCAAAGTAGCATAGATTACCAACAGTTATTCTCCGCTTGATTACCATGCTGGCATCGCTGTTAACTGTGATGGTGGTATACGAAATTCTTACTAAGGAATTATACTAGTGGGAATCCCGACTGCCAAAATCATTTAGAATTTCGATTTCCCACTCTGTCTACCTCTTTATGATTTATATGAGTACCTGATCTGTGAGTCGGAAATACTAGGTGGGGTGAAAAGTAACCTCCTTGGGAATGAAAAAAATTGAAAAAAAAAATTTTTTTTTAATATTATTCAATATAGTCCCCATTTAGGTCGATACACTTATTTCAGCGATTTTCCAACTTTTTGATCCCGTCCGAAAAGTAATTTTCCGGGAGGTCTACAAAATACTCCTCCGCGGCGTCGAAGATCTCCTCGCGCGAGCTGAATATTTTATTGATGAGCCATCTTTTGAGGTTTGGGAACAGGTAATAGTCCGAGGGAGCCGAATCGGGCGAATCAGGTGGATGGGGAACCAATTGGAGCCCTAAGGCGTTGATTTTAGCCATGCTCACACATATACACACATACGGTTGTAAATATAAAGCAATACATACACTTATACATATAACATAAGCTGAAAAAACATGCGCGACACACAACCTCCCTCATTGAGATAAGCAAGATAATGAAAAGTTAAGAAGCTGCGCTGCTGACGTCGCAACGACGACTTTACCTTCCAAAGTATACATTGACTCATGCCGTCGCTTATTGCTTTTGCAAGAGTAATGCCAATATCAACGGTGAAAATGTTCATGACCACATACATGTGTCAACACATTGACAACTTTTCTCTGTCGTCACACAAATGCTATTGCAGATGCCAATATCTAACAGAGAAAACGTTCGTGAACAGTTACCAATACATATAAAGATATCTCAACATAAATGTTCTTTTTTTTTATAAATTTTACCTTTGATTTTGCAAAATATATGGATGAATGCAATTTATATTATACACTTTTTATGAAAATTCCCTTTACAATGGTATAAGTTTCACCCATATTTGTTTCCATATAGTTGGTGAAAAAGGGGTCCACAAAATTTCCTTAGCCCATTTAAATAATAGATATTGGTCAAGCCGAATACGTCCAAACTTCCTATAAACCATCTACAGACCATCCCCAACCTACCCTCAAATCGTTATTTATATATATATATATATAGATTTACCACCAGACACAATCTAGCAGAGAGGACGTTACCTTGTTTGAAACCTTACACGTTATCAAAAGGTTCAGGGAGTTTCTTTTGTTGAGTACAAGTTATATAAGGTGAAAAGTTTTCGGATTTTTTCTGTTTTTAGTTTAATCATTTTGATCTTGTCTGCTAACAAAGTAAGTTTTTCTATAGTAGCAAAATTCAAGTAGCTCTGTATCGACAGCTGAAACATAGCAAAGTCTAAATTGTAGCTTACTAAATTATATTTGTACCCTACATGGGTTTAACATTTTCATTAAATTTTAACATAGATTAATTTAACATAAACACCTTCATAAATTGATGAAATAGTGTTCTTTCTAGCACACGTGCCTCTTTCGGTTGAAGCCCTCACTTTGGATATGAACAGTTGTGCATACTTGATGTATTGTCCGATTTCATGATCATTTGATGCCAATTTTTTTAACTGATGCGGTTAAAATTTTGCAAATGGAACGGCTGTACAAATAATAATAGAAAGAATCATAATTTTAATGCATATTGTTGGTGACACATAAAACACTCTTAAAATGAGCTTGCGTCATGCGGAACAATAGATTTGATAAGCAATCCACCAATCATTAATCTATAGCTATCTTTATGCAAATATCCGCAACAGCTGTTCAAATTTTCAAAACTTTGGAACATTGTAAATAAATAGTACGAAACGTTCTGGAAATTAGTATAAAAAGGAAACCTATAACATCAATTCTTCAGTCAATAACTTCAATCACTTGAATTAAAGAGACGCTAAAAATGAAAGCAGCACCAATCCTATTAAGCTGGGCTGTTTTGGCCATTATATTGGCAATTCAACTGCCAGCAAGTGAAGCGGTCATTTGCGAGGGAACTGCTACTCCTCCTGACTGTGTCGATTGTACCGCTACTCCGGATGATGCAGAGTGTACAGCAGCTGATACAACCACACCAGCAGCCGCTGGCGGTGAGACTACTCCGGCTACTGCCGGTGGCAGTACTCCGGCTACTGCCGGTGGCAGTACTCCGGCTACTGCTGGGGCCGGCGAAACAACGACTCCTGCTACTGCTGGTGCTGCTACGACCCCAGCTTCCACCTCAAACAGCGGTAGTAACAACAATGCTGCCAGAAGGAGGAGGAGGCAACGTCAAGCAAGACGCAGGAGGCAAGCTGAGAGGAGGAGGAGGAGGAGGAGGCAAAACAGAAGACCAAACAGGGGTTAAAAAGGCAGTCCAATTTCTCAACTTGACGCTGTTACAAATAGCTTTCGATGTCGATTGTGTCCCTTATCTCTTTGAATAAATTTTGAACTATTGCATTTTGAAAACAAACGAACACTTGGGGATTAATTGATTAATAACCCACAAAGCTCATGCTTCTTATCATTGACCCTAATCCCTACGAATGGATCATATAAGCATGAATATTATTTGGGCTGATAAGCTATTTTCTATATCATAAATAAGCATTGAATTTAATAGCAAAGTGGCAATTCATTCACAATATAGCGGTCAGTGATCCAACATCTGGCATTAAAGTTCTTTGTGAATGCGTTCATTGCTACCACTAACAACTTAAATAGTCCAGAAATCGTATGCCCACACATTGCACAGGCCCACTATGGAACTTTCGATGAAGAATCAGTCTAGATCAACAGATTTCTGTTTTTCTTCTTGATTGCAGTGGATCATACTTCCAGGTCTATGACCGCTGCCCAGCCCATGGTGGTCTCGTGAAGGCTGAATTGTCCGACAGTAGGACGAAAGATGCGCTCGCCTAGAATGGTTTTAATGGAAAGGTTGGAAGAGAGCGCATCTTTCGTCCTACTGTCGGACAATTCAGCCTTCACGAGACCACCTCTAACAACGGTCTAAGGCTAATTGACTTCGCCGCGGCGTGAAACATGGTGGTCACAAGGCTTCATGGCTTGATCATGTTGTGATTGATGGAAAGCATGATGCTCGTACGTTCAAAAGGGGTCAACATCAACTCTGACCATTACCTTGTTGCAGACAAGGTTCGCATGCAGCTAAGCAAAGCTGCACATCACAAAGCTACAATAACAGCAACTGCTGAACTCTCTGAGCAGCTTACTCAACCTCCCTCAGAACCTGATATTTCCGAGGGACTTTGGAAATATATATCCCGATACTTGGCTTCCGACGCACACTGCCAAGGAACCAATGGTACGATCACTGCAGTGAAGAACGCCGCATATCGAAGGACCCTGCACTCGGCTGCTACGCGATCTGTGCGAGACCACTATCGGTAGATGAGGAAGATGAAGACGCGCCTATTCAAACTCAAAGAACGTGAGCTGGCAAAGCGCGAGTGAAAGCGCCTGGCTGAAAGATTTAACTGAAAGATTTTCGGTAACTTCCCGACGTACCCAATTTTATACGATAGCGTAAATATACCGCCGCTTAGCTATGACGAAGTCACGGTCGCAATACAGCGGTTCAAGACCAACAAAGCTGCTGGTGCAGATGACCTGCCTGCAGAGTTGTTCAAGACTGGCGGAAATGAGTTGGTAAGGTGCATGCACTAGTTCTTTTGCAGAATATGGCTAGATGAGTGCATGCCCGATGATTGGGACCTTGGTGTCTATAACAACCGGCTTTATTGACAATATTAGAACTACGCCGTAATTAACAATAAGGCGATTAATATTTAATATAATAGATATATATATACATCCGTTCTTAGCCGTGTACATGTACACTCCTTCCGCTATCGCACGAAACTGAATACTTGCGCAGTTGGCCTACGCTTATGTGCATATACATGATTTAATGATGCTCGCTCTCTTCGCCGCTCTCAGTGAGAGGCACCGGTCTCCACAGTGTCCTTTGCCCTTTTCTCAAGAAGGGTGACCCCACGGTGTGCACTAACTACCGTGGTATTAGTCTTCTTTCTATTACCTTTAACGCCCTATCGAGCGTCCTGTATGCAAGGCTAAAGCCGTTTGCGAAAGAACTAATTGGACCTTATTAGTGTGGTTTTAGGCCTGTTAAGTCCACCATAGACCGTTGAGGGATCACATATATACCCCTTTGTCTGAATTTGAAATCCCTGCAAAGTTGGTTGAGCAATACTTGTACCTCCGTCAAGGTAGGAAAGATCTTCGGCGAGCCTTTTGATACCAAGCGAGGCTTCAGACAAGGTGTTGCCCTCTCCTGCGACCTCTTCAACTTTGTGATTCAGAACGTGTTGAGAAAGGCCGAAGCACATCGGAACGGGACTCTAGTCTATAAGAGAGTCCAGTTGCTTGCATACGTGAATGATATCGATATCGGCCCTACTAAGCGAGCGGTTACCAGAGCCTTTGCGGCTATTAAAAGAGAACCTGCTAGGATGGGTCTGATGGTAAAGGAGAGCAAGCCGAAGTATGTGTTTTATTCGAGTAGAGAGCCACAGCGGTTTGATTCTCAGATTGATGTTGAAAACTATACTTTTGATGTCAATGAATTCGTCTACCTTGGTACCACCGTAACGATGAAAAACGATGTCAGCATAGGAATCAATTAGAGAATTACTCTTGCCAATAGATGTTACTTTGGTACTCAGTAGCCAGACGAAACTAACACTATACAAGACGCTCATCCTTCCCGTGTTGCTGTATGGCGCTGAAGGATGAGTGATGACGCATTCTAATGAAAATGCCCTTGGAGTGTTTGAGCGGAAAGTACTCCGAAAGATTTTTGGCTCTTTACGCGTGGTAACGACTACTGCATACGATGCAACAACGAGCTCTACGACGACATTGACATATTCAAGCGAATTAAGATTGCGAAAAACGTCTTCAATGCGAGTGTCGAAGGTAAGCGAAAGAGCAGACCATGCCTCCGCTGGAAGGACCAGGTAGTGAGCACAGTAGTTAACTCTGGTATCACCGATTGGAGAATGCGCCCGCAAATCAGAGACGTCTAGAGGAGATCTTTAGATCAGACCTTAAGCCGGTTAAGAAGATATTTCCCGGTGCCTTTGCTTCATTACGCCATAATACCAAACGCATTAAAATTTGAATCTCTGAAAAAATAACAGCTCTTCAATTCATTTACCAATTTCTTGTTCTTTGCTTTATTCCATTGCTCTCGTTTTAAGCATTATGTGTCTTAATGAGCTTTGCCTCTCCATCACATTCAAAAGTAACTTCAATACCATTTGGCAGCCATGATCTCGACCAGATGCTTATGTTACAAAGTTTAGTATTACCGCTGCCATCTACTAATTCAGCTCGATATTTTTCCAAAGAACCAGCCACTACTTGAGTAGTCGCTGAGAGTATTTTGGACAGGCTGCAAAGGTCTCGAGTCAAACATTTATCTACACAAATATATTGTACACCACTTACCGGTAATTGGGACCTTCACCAGCCGCCAGTTTGGTCAAGGATGCGTTCAATGTGCTCTTTGCCGTTTCCAACTCATCACCGCTCAATTCTTTGGGAGCACCCAAAGCACCAAGCCCTTGAGGATTTGCATTAACAAACACCGTCAAGACAGCCACACAGACGAGCAAAGTTTGCATATGGAACATTTTCCGTAGTCTTCTTTTCTACACTTCAAGCACTTGAAATCAACTGAAGCTGCTTTCAAAGCTCTGCTCAATTTATAGCCACATATTGGTCAAGTTCGCCTAATAATCATTTAGAACAAGCTTTGAAAATGGAAATCACTATGTACTATCAAGCTCAGACTTCAGACAATTAATGATTGCATTGCACATAAATAGTTGTAGTAATAAAATTTAAAGTAAAAACAATATAATTTTAATGATGCTGTAAGTCCCATTTAATGAAATTTTTCGTAAAGCTCTAATGACCTTTTTTTAGTAAGACATATTAGGGTTAGAATGGTTGTTCTCAAATACGATGTTCTTAAACCACTTTAAAAATATGAAATTTCTTTGGATTGTTTGTTTTCTCTGACAAGGCGACGAAGGGTCAGGCCGTGTCTCAGCTAGAGAGCACACTGGCTACCTTTGCTATACTCTTCATCAGGGAGTAACCTAGTAACAGGTTGTTCTGGCCAGTTAAGCAGATGTGCGGGGTGTGACGGAAATAAAGGCAAAGGATTAGGGGCATAGTGGCGCTTGTTTTGACAAAAACG
The DNA here is from genome assembly GCA_035041775.1 of Chymomyza caudatula. Taxonomy (NCBI): domain Eukaryota; kingdom Metazoa; phylum Arthropoda; class Insecta; order Diptera; family Drosophilidae; genus Chymomyza; species Chymomyza caudatula. The sequence goes on along the minus strand of JAWNKW010000033.1, from coordinate 1,114,047 downwards.
GGGAGCTGCCTGCACTTGAATTCGATAGGCAAGTCAGAAGGTATCATTGGAATTTTTTTAACTTTGAAATTGCTTTTGAGTATCGTCGTTTGTATACTCATTGTACTTTTTTTAATATTAGATTGATTTTTAAGGAGCGTAGTTGTGAAAGAGGAGGAAGACGGAATAGGAGGAATGCTTGGTTCTTTGCAAGGAAGTTCCAACATTGGAAAAGAAACGTTGTTATACTGGGTTATGGACGGTTGAATTTTTCCTGTTGTGCAATTCTATGCTTTACTGTTTATTTTCGTTCACGATAAATTGCTGGAAAAGCTGCCGATATTTCCGAATATGATTCGACCGAATTGCTCTCATCATGAACCGTTGATAGATCCAACAAAATTGTTTAATGTCATCATAATTGTAATTGTAATAATTGTAAAAGTAAGTGCAAACTTAACCAACATTAGCGGCAAAAGCAAAGGCGAAGATGAGCTGATTTTAGTAATTCCGATGATCTCAAATGATCTGCCATTCGATTTCAAGCGACTTCAATTTCCGGTGCGACTGACTTTTGCAATAACAATCAACAAATCTCAGGAATAAGCGCTTGGGATCGCAGGATTGAACTTGGTGAATGCATGCTTTTCACTAGGATTAAGGCTCTGTAATCATCGTTCGGCATGTGTTCCTCTTCAGTCACGAAAAATGTAACCATTTCATTGTGTAAAATCAAATTTATTTCACGCTCATTTCCTGCAATGAAAGCACATCGCCGGTCGGTTTCCATTTGCTCTTCGCCTATGAAATAAATTTGAGGAAACTCGGAACGGTATCAGGCTGCTGAAGTAGTGATCCAATTCGATGGTACCCTTGACCTTGCACTTTGAATGTATCTGTAAAGCTAGACTCTCTAACAATTTTGGCTGCTCCGAAAAATGTCATTTGGAAACTGGAGTTGTACTTCCGAATGTTTTTGAGAAATTGTATAGAAGTACTCCCAATTCCTCCCAGATACGTACGTCAAGAGTGGCTCAGGTGGATCGTTTGAGCAGGTGCGGAAAACCATTTTTCCATTCGAGCAACACATTCCTGGGGTCTCAAATAGACATTCATTTGCCCAAACACTACATCGGGTTGCGCGCTGCAGAGTGTGCCTATTTTTTATATAGGCCCCTACTTAAAATATTTTCTCTTTTTCTGAATACGGCATGTTCCCCTGCTCTGTGGAAGAAGTCGTATTTAATCCAACTTCACAAAAAGGGAAATAAATCTGACATCTCAAAATATAGAGGCATTGCTTGATTGTCTGCCATCCCCAAATTGTTTGAGTAGATTATTATTTACTTTTGTAAATCTGTTATCTCACCTTGTCAGCATGGTTTTATGAAAGGCCGTTCTACTATGACCAATCTTCTTGAGTTTACGTTTTGCAGACTGCTGTTATCTTTACTGTTTTTTGTAAAGTATATATTCTGTTTACCATAGTCCACTTCTCCTTAAGTTAGATCTTAATGGTATATCTTCATTTTTCTTGAATTGGGTTGAGTCATACATAACTAACAGAACTCAGAAAGTCACTTATGGGGTTCCACAGGGCATCTACCTAGGTCCATTGTTTTTCTTCCTTTCCATTAATGACCTTCCGAATATAGTGGATAGTTGTCGGGTTTTACTGTATGCTGACGATGTGAAGCCTTATTGACGTTAAATTATCCTTTATCAAGCGTTCTTCTACAGATTGATGTTAATCCAAATCCAAACGCACTCTTGGATTTATTAAACGCTGGGCTAAGGAATTCAATGACCCTTGTATAACCCAACTCCTTTTTAGGGACTTTGATTGTACCTTCCTGGAATACTGCTCTGCACACAAAGAACGCATAGAATCTGTCCAAAAGCAATTCCCTCTTTTTGCGCTTCATGGACTTAACTTGAATCCCAGTATTCCCTTACCTTCATACCATAGAAGGCTGCTTCTAATTCAATTGCCTACCTTGTCAAATCGTAGAAAAACCATTGGGGCTACTTTTCTTCACAAGGTAATTTGGCTGGCCATCCGCCAAATAAAATTGCAACCACCGGAATCGGACAGCATTTTTTGAGCGATTAGAGAGATTACACGGTTTTTCCGTGTAATATCATTTTGTTTTATGTGGGTAATACATGGTATGTAACTTTTTCCATTTGGACAAATCCAAAACAGAACCGCGAACCCGGATTAATGACATACTTTTAGTAACTTTTTTTTTATTTTACTTAAAAAAATTATAGTTACATATATTCAGTCAAAAAGCGTAAAACCAACCTAGCGTAACACCAGTTGAACGTAATAACAGATTTTGCTGATGGCATAGAGTATTCATATGACGTATTTTCATAAATTTTTATGCCGGCAGAACTTTTAAAGATGATCCTCATCAATTGCTTGAGTTAATAATCGTTCTCAGTAAAGCTTTAAATCTTAAGCTTAAATGCCTTGTTTCTGCTTGTAACAAACTTGATCAAAAACTTGACATTCACCCCTGGTAGAGTATACAAAAAAAATCAAAGGCAAAGACACAGAATATTCATATCTGTGTAAAAATGCTTATTTAAGAAGCTTATCGGTTATATATGCTTCTGTGGTACAACAAAGAAAAAATGAATTAATAAGAATTTGCTTTATTGTTGATCGGAATCTGAACAAGAACAGAACTGGTTCATTTGTAAATATGCATCGAAAAAAATAATTAACAAAATGACTTTGCCAGAATAGTTGCTCAATTGACTGTCATATAATGTGCCTAAAGGTTATCTAATCAAAAAAAATAAAACAAAACCTAACTATAAATTGTTGATAGATTCTTTTTAAATGGTAATTTAATAATGCTAAACTGATTATCACAATCAAAACTTCCCTTTGAACTAGCGATTATACTATGCATGCAGAAGTTCAAAATATTTGATTAGACTTAACTAACAAATTTATTATTTGCATGCTCGAACTTTGAGTATCACACATAAAATTGGGGACCTCTTTTAAGTTAAGATTAACCTAATCTGGACAGAGCTCTTAACATTTAAACGCAGGATCTTTGCTCGAATTCCAGTCCGAGTTGTCTGAAGTTTATCTCTTAAGAAGTTGCTTTCTCCACTTTCTCTAGTATAGGTTTAACATAAGGTTATGTTATCTTATATATTATCTTACAATTCTACTAAAAACTTATGAATCAATAGTATATATCAGTCAGAATCTTAAGGTCTATCCTGAACTGAATGATGTTCAGAACAACTTTAATATTTGTGGCTATATATATATATATAGTATATATATAGTATATATATAGTATATATATATATATATATATAGAAATATTTGCAAATAGATACTTATTTCCTTAAGCCTCTATTTCACTATCTGAACGAGAACGTCAGATACGTTTCGTCTCATGACACGTTCAACTAGTTCTTTTTTGCGAAAACCGATTAAATGAGCTAAAATTCATCCGACTACTTATATAAGGAAATCTGAACTGATCGTTTTTAATAATATCTAAAGGTCGACATTTTTTCTTTATTATATAGTGTACTATGGCCCTTAAATGTTCTCCACCGATTTTCCTGAATATCGTATGTTGGGAGCATTAAGGTGCTAAATAAAGAGATTTCGATTTTCGTGTTCGTAGTGGCTTCAGCAGCTCTGGAGAACTATTAGGAACATCTCAATTCCGCGCAGAAGTGAGCAGGTGAGGATCACCTTTGGAGATTACACTCTAATTGATCCCTACCATTGATCGAAAACTCGAGCCCTTCTTAATGAGTCGTTACTTTCGTTTGAGGGCGGACTTCCCTTCGAGGCTGTCAAAAACTCGACTTCACTGTTTTAAGCCCTCATTGCTTAGCGACGATTATGCTCAAGCACATAGGAGCGTCCGACATAGCATATCTGTCGCATAGTTTTAGCGCTTGACTGGCTAATCTGCAGATCCTATACATCTGGAAAACTGGCATTATTATTAATCTCCCCAAGCCAGGCAAGGAGCTGCATATAGGCTCTTCATATCGCTCCATTACCCTTCGTTCACCTGTAGTAAAGTTACTAGAGTCCCTGGTCTTCCTCTCTCTTCCGCCCACACTCGTAGAACACCTTCCCCTGGCAGACCACCAACACTGTTTCAAAGCAGGCAGAACCACCACGTCGGCCCTGTGTAAACTAGTGACGCACATCACCGACGCACCTGAGGTCAATCCTGGTTGGTCTTGACCTCTCCAAGACTTTCGACGCCGTAAGCCCTGGCACCGTTACCCAGGATACCCTTACTCCCTTCGAGTTAAGGACCTCTTCCATTTCCAATTCAGGAAATCCAAGCAAGGAGACCCACAAGGCGGAGTTCCCTCCCCCATTCTTTTGAATTTTTGCATCTCCGAGATGCCTCCCTTACCTCAGGGGTAAAAATTGTTTCTTATACCGATGACTGTCCTATTACAGCTTCAAGAAGCTCAGCCTTGACCTAGAAATCCACTGCCACCATTTTTACCCAATGGACAAAAGTGGTCTCTATCTACCCAAATATCATCTCTGGAGGTGGTTCTATCCCAAGATCCTATAGGTGTCCTTCGACAACCTCTTCTAGTTTGCTAAGCACTTGAAAGGGGTTGTAAAACGCGTCCGTTGTAAGCCCGCAAAGCCTTAACCGATAGTACCTGGTGTAAGGACAAGGAGACCATAGTCTCGATCTATTAAGCAACTAGTCACCTTTTACTCGACTGTGCTGCACCTGTTTGGTCTCCAGCGTTGACTAAAACTCAGTGTAGGAACCTCCAAAAGGTGCAGATTCCTGCTTTCAAAGTCGCCACTAGTTTCCATGCAAACACGCATGGCGATCGTCTACAGCACAAGGTCAGTATGCTCCCTGTCATGATACTTAAGTCCACTTGGAGCGTTGGTCATTCCAATGTCTTGGCCTGTCCGCCACGATTTCCGCCGTGAGCTCCCCTCCATTACCTATGTTGCCCATCTCTCTCCTCCAATGAGAAACAAACTTTCCGTAATACTTACGGAGGCAGTGAAGAATGTTCTCCAATGGTTCTCCAATTGGTTGTTGGACCCGCAAGTGTCAAACTCGCTGAGCTGCAACTTCCCAGGCATAGGTGGTCCACCCTGGCTAAGTTACTTTCACGTTTCTCCAAAATCCTGATCAGTTATCTGGTCGATGTCTTGGATGTCTGTATCGCTCGCTTTCTTGATGTCGACCCGAGTGCTCTTATTTCTTTTTTCTCAATCTCTTTTATCTTTTATACCTATTTCTCTTATCTTTTGTTTCCATATGTTTGTTATTGTTTACATACTTGCCAACCGCTATTACTGGTTTCAACAACAATCACAACACAAAGCAAATATTTTGATAATACACACATTTTATTTGCTCGACTTGGCATCAAAATACAATTCCGTTCAAATACTTAGGCGCTGTGCTTCTTGATCACCTTACCCTCGGGGCAGTCGAAAGTGACCTGGATGCCATTATCCAACCAAGGTTGAGACCAGATCTCTACCTTGCATGTTTTGGTTACCTTGTTTTCATCGATCAACTCAACTTCATATTTGTAGAGACTGCCAGAGACAACTTGCACTGTGGCGGACTTAATTTGGCCCAATCTAAGGTAAAGCGTAGTGGTTTTAGAGATACATCAAATCAAAAAAAAAAAAATATATATATATATAGTAACTACTTACTGATAGTTGGGTCCATCACCGGCTGCCAGCTTGCTAAGAGATTTGTTCAAAGTTTTCTCAGCCTCTTTCAAGTCATTTCCGGATAGCTCTTTAATGCCGCCGGGAACCTATGAGAGTAAACAACAATAGCATTATGTCAGAGATCAAAAATGTTTTTAGCGTTACAACTCACATTAGCAGCAACAACAGTGAGTGCGAGACCCAGAACAAAAATTACTTTTGATGAGAACATATTCAAGACTTGGTTCGTTACGGCACAGAGAGCTGTTTCAGACTGAATACACGCCTAAAAACCGGCCTGGCTTTTATATAGATGCGAACCGAGTCGAGTTCGTAATCAAATTTCTAAGAGCGTATATTCAGTTTTGTATACGAGTTTTTCTGTTTGTAACGCTGTGTTCCAAGTAATTATCACCGCCAAAGCTTCTCGACGTTTGTCAAACAGCATATTGCAAACATATAATCACACATAACGCTCGTACTGATATGATATGATTTAGAATTTTATGACTCGTTTAACCTGTATTACTTAGCCGAAAGTCTTTTTAGATGCCCCAAATTATCTCATTTCAAAAGAGATTTATTCACCCAGGTCAGGGGCTTAGATAGGCTAAATATAAATTTTTATATTTTGTTGCCTATAATGTCAATTGGTGTAAATTTTTATAAATATAGCGAGAGAGTAGGAGCATAATCCTTATTTGTAGTGAACCTCAACTTAACCTTTTCTGGCTTTTGCCTACAAAAATCAAGTTCACGAACCGCATAATCATAAGATTAAATGGTTATTAGAATCAAAAAGAGATAATATAACAGCCCATAATAGTTAATGGGACAACTTGTGACTAATGTAAAATGATTTATTGTTTATTTATATAAATCAATATGCAAAAATATCACACTTCGCGGTACTTGCGACAAAAAAAAAGAAAAAACAATATAACGCCCCTTATATAATTAAGCTGGTAAAATTGCAACTATATACAATATACGCATCTGCAATGCAAGCCCGACTACGTAACGAGTTTTGCGCTTGGAAACGAATCCTGAAAAGGAACAGCGCATGACCAAGCCAGCTCGTTAAGGTCGTTGGCGAGTACTGTGAGTACTCTTCTTCTTAACTGGCCATAACAACCCGTTACCGGGTTACGGCCTCCTAAACCCTACGCACAACACTTTTAAGGCCTGGAGTGGCTCTACTGGTCTCGAAAGACCACACGCTCATCATCCACGCTCCCTTAAAGGAAAACGGCAAGTATGAGCGGCTTGTGGAATGCTAGTTTCGTTCGGCGAGATCGATCTGTACTATCCATTTCAGACATTTAGCCCTGAATACAACTTCACAAATAGTGAAAACTTTTCCATACCGCTAAAGTCTTGCCTGATAAATAAGTATGAGCAATACTTTTGTTTATCTAGAACCGTTGTATGTACCTAATTTGTTTTTTAAATGCAAAGCACACTCTGTATTTTTATGTTCTGCGAAGTTTTTATCAAAAACATGGCATCATTCTCTTGAATGCATGTATATACATGTATTTACATATTTAAGCAATTTAAATAATGATTATTTATGAAATGTTTCTTTATAATGCTTAATACTTACCATAGTAACTGCTTTAAGTATATGCTTATGAAAGTTTTAGATAAGTCCGCCAAAAATATAACCGCTTTTGCTTGCTGCTGTTTCGAATGCTTCAACAAATTCAACTAAAATTGTTTACAAAATGCACAAATAAAAACGCGCCAGAACTCTGCGAGTTCTCTTTGTTCTTTAATAAACATGTCGAGAGCTCTATTTTTAACGCTCTTTTACACTGTCATCCAGACATTTATATCAAATCAATGTACTTACACCAAAGAGCTTAATTTATGTAGTAAGCCATTATCGGGGCTAATATTTTGATTGCAAATATTGATTAGCAATATTTACTATTTATACACACATATTGCACCGCAAACAATTAGCTAACAAATTAATTGAATCATCAACTGAAAATAAAAGTATATACATATGTGGCAAATATAGTATGTATGTTTACACTGCCCGACATTAATGTATGCATACTTTCATTTAGTGTTTGATTGCTTTGTTATACTTTGTACGCAAAGAGTCGAGTACATAATAGATATTTATGGTATGTAGTGTATTTTGAGGATAATTATCATATTAAATTAAGAAGCTTTTTATGCGGTAAAATGAGAAAGTCTCCCACTGTCGCTTACAGCCTCGACTGTGTTACATTTTGATGTAAACATCCATTGACTCACACCGACTAGTGTGCATAATAATGTGCTACATATTGATAAGCATGCCAAATGTCACAAGCACGTCAATGAGCTTGAGATAGCGCTTGCATAAGCACGCGCTAGGTGGCGCTTGCATTAGAGCACGCTAGATGGCGCCAAAATACGCTTTTGCTGTGCGCGCCATCTATGGCTACCTAAACGCATGCTTTATAGCTTTTCCGTTATGAATATGACATGAGTTAGTTGCATTTTATGTTATGGTGACCTTATCGAGTGCACGCACCATATCCTCAGTTCGAGCAATCATTTTCAAACTGTGTAGCAGTAATTTGTTAGCCAATGCCCCTCGAACTGTTTACAGGATATGTGTTCGTGCATGCTTAACGTTCACACTTTGTGCATATATCTTTCAAATTATTTACATAGATGGCGTCTCCTGAAAATAAACAAAGTTACTTGACTTTCTGTTGCACAATGCTCCCTCAACTGTGTGCGTACATTTTCAGACCAACTCCAACTATTCAAAATGAACACAATCAGCTTACAACTGTAGAAAATTTCAAACAAACTGCAAATAAATTTAAAAATTAAGAAAACAAATTGTATGTGGTTTTCTGCTAATTCCTGAGCTCAACGAGAAGTAAAATTTTCATAAAATGTTAGCATACTTTTAGTTGCTAACTTAATATAGCTCGTTGCGTTCGGTTTTCCATGTGTCTTGATTATCCTGGAATAAGCAGTTATGGAAATACAATTTTCATTCAATTATATTTTTTGTTATTTCTGATCGACTGGTGTTTTGATTAGCCTAAGCGGGCATTAATGGATATTTTGAATTCGACTGCGCGACGCGTAAATTTGCAATTTTCATAAAATAGCAGCAAATGCAATGTTAATTTCAGTTGCTGTGTTTTCGGTTTTGGTTGCCTCAAGAATTCTTCAAGGAACTGCTTTATGAATTTGGAATTTGAAAGATGGTATTTGGCACACAACTTGACGCGCAAATTACGTAACTTTGGATTCACGTTTGTATTAATATTAAATATAATATATTTTTCAACAATAATAAGTGTTATAAAACAGTATTCGTCCTTGGAAATACGCCGTATTTTGTGTAAAACTTTATGTAGGTTAGTTTAGGTTAGAACGGCCTATTGCATATCCAACACTCCTTCCCTGTTCTTAAGCAGACAGAATCAAAGAGGAGACCATCCAGATGCAGCGATAAAGTCTGCAATCCGTTTGGGTCTGATTTCAGACAGTCTGATATGCTGTTCAGGAGCTGGACATTAGCAGGAGAGGTGCAGAAATCGTTCAAAGGCGCAGAAAGCCTAGCTGCTTGGTTGCCGACCAACCAGTGTCCGGTGTTGGCACGCTTGACTTCAGAGCATCGCTCCCGGTTTGTTTGGCGATTCTACTGTTAGTTACTTTTTTTCCACTCTTGGTTGACCTTACTTTTATAATAATTCTTAATATGGAGCTTACAAGTAGCTAGGGGTATACTTGTACCTTCTTCATCAGAGAGAAGGGGAGCTATAGTACCCTGTCTGGGCATACAATGACGCTCTATGCCTTGGTGTCCCGGTACGATATTGAACTGACATGTTGATGTGTTCTTTAGACAAGTTAGTGCCCTATTTATTGCGAGGACCTCGACCTGGAATACACTGCAGTGATTCGGAAGCCTGAAGCCCTGTCTAATGTTATACTTTTCTGAATATAATAAATTATCAATTTCTAAAACTGTATTTTAGTCGTTAATTGAAAAAATATAAGTCTTTTAAAACAAGAAAATTCCGCCACGACTTTGCTTAAGGCACCCTAGAGTGCAAAAGGACTTGCTGGACTCGATTTTGCGCCTTATCACGCTTTGAATACATTAAAGAAAATCCCGCATGAACAGCGGCAGTCTACAAGGACAACGTCTACGATGGTGGTCAGTCTATCATTAATATCCTTGGTCAGTTGGGCAGACCCAATGCACGTTTGTAACTGTTGCAATCTGGTGGTGTAAAAGCAATAAAAATTGTATTGTAAATCGTTTATCTTCATTACGCGAACAGCGTCAAAACTTGCCAAGTAACCACAAACAATAAGCGAAACCGGTTAGTTTTACTGCTGTCATAACTGCTGCGACTGCGCCATTGTTGCCAGGATGCGGCCCAAGTTCAAGTGGCCACCCCACCCAACGCACCCAAGCCTGCAACTGACCCCTTTGCTAGATGCTAATTAAATTTCCTTTGTTGTTGGTCAAGCGCAAGTTTTAGTTTGTCTTTTCATGGCTCGGCTTTTCATTAGATTAAGTTTTTGTTTTTCCATTTAACGCTTAATTTCAACATTTTGATGCCCTAACGCGATTTGCTGTGTCCAGCCGGCAAGCTGACCCCTGCTTCGGATCGGTTACATAATCGCCGTGGTCAGTTGATCCGTAAAGCAAACGCAACTGACCGCGACTAAACAAACACTTGGTCGAACGGGTTATAGTACTTCGATTCGCATTTGACTTATGCGCACATAGAAAAAAAAAGGATCTATAATTGCACTGGACAAAGCCTTACAAAAGCTGCAGCGACGACGACCTCTATTCTGAACAAGCCATTGTTCCAAGTTGTTTGTTTTATAGTTTACCGGTCGCTCGCTTAACCTTTGAATATTTAGCGGCACTTGAACAGTCAGTCAGTCAGTCAGTCGGTCCGCTTTTAATGCACTTCCCTGGCCTTTGTTACAGCAAAAGTAGTGTATCAACTTTTATATCTATTTCGTTACATTTCGCGCTAAGCGGATCAGTTTCTGGTTATTTTTTTGTAAAGCAACCGATGCGGTTAAGCTTCGATTTGCATGTGAACTCTTCTACACGTTTTTCACTGCTTCTTTTTGTTTTTGGCCATTTTCGTAAGCGTAACCATTCCAAAACTCAATTTTGGTACAAATTGCGCCAATCCCAAATCATAATTTCGTACGTGCGTTGCACGCTTTGTTGGCCCTTTGCCTCAGCAACAAATCGAGAAATGAAAAATTTGATGCAGACAATCGGGACGGTGCCGGACAGTGGAATACCCTGTACCCTTTTTCTTTATAAACACTAAATACGATAAAATGGGAACGGAAGTATCCACTTTTATATCTATTTTCATAAGATTCCTATGGGGATTCCTATTATGGGGGCAAAAATTACTTTTATACTAATAACTCCAGTATTCTTGGGCCAATGTTGTTGAATTTTGATGTCTGTGCCAATTTTCAAATCAATATATTAGGGTTTGTGGCAGTAATTAAGGTAAGTCGATTGCGGGGGAAGGGGGCGGTTCCATTGAAAAAAGGTGGATGCAGTTTTAACAATTAGGGTCACACGAGTCTCCACACCAAATATTTTAACTCTAGCTCACAAGTATCCACATCCAATTTTGAAGCAGTTTATAAACGAGGGAGGTGAAATTAGCATATTTTTGACTAAAACTTTTGATGTATTTATCCGATTTTGATAATTTTTACAGCATAGATGCACATAAACACGACACACACCTCTGTCGAGAAAAAATTAAATTATAGATTGAACGGAGCGGTTGTAAACCGCGCAAAGCTGTCACGGGGGAAGGGGGTAAGATATCGACATAATTCGACAAACTCGTCGAAAAAAAATTTGCTCTAGCTCTTATAGTCTCCGAGAACGGTGCGACAACACGGACAGATAGACATGTCTAGATCGACTCGACTATGGCTCCTGACCATTTTTGCCCATGGAACATATAGTCCGCCACGCCTCTTTCTGAAATCTATAATACCCTTTGACACTTTGTGTATAGGGTATAAAATCTAATTACAATTACACAAAAAAGAACTCAGATTGCATGCAATTGGCTTCCTTTCCCTGCTGCACAGCCTCCGCTTTAAGTTGCGTGCCTTTACGTGGGTCGTCATAGTTGCTTCGCTCAGAAATTGGCTCCGATCTTAAGTGCTCCTCTTTCTCATAGTGTCTCTGTCCTTCTCTTTGTCTGGCTGCGTTGCAAATTACTCAATAAGCTCACAGATGTGGCAAAGTGTGGGTATATCACTAGCCGCACAACTGGGTGTGCCACTTGGAGTGGGCGACAATTCTCTGGGCGTAACATATTGTAGTACTGGTTTCTCAGGCTAACGGATTTATTGCAAAGTAATTTATAGTTATAAACTGAACAAAATAAAACTACACTGAGAAAAATATGCTTAAATATAGAAATTTGGTTATTTGCATATAATCGTAGCTGTAGTTGGCGGCAGAATGTAATTACAATGTGGATGCCGTATTCGTCACAAGGAACCAGAGTCGTGAACTGAAAAATTTCAACGGCAATGAAATCCCTATCTGTAAAAGTAATTTCGCTTAAATTATTTTCAATGCAAAATTATTTCAAAATTCTAAAAGCAAATGGCTTGAATCAGTATTCAATTCATTGTTCTGGCTTTTTAAGTAAGAATTTACATAAGAATAATATAAGCATTTACATATTTAAATAAGAATTTACTAGAAGTATTCGCCCTGTCATTGACATTCGACGGCTTAATACACGCTCTCATAACAACTTATTACGAACAGGAGAGAAGAAAACACGAACACGTTGTTTTTTATAAAACGTATACAGTACATGTATTACTTCAACTATCTAAAGCGCAACGTATTCAGGTAAAACGTATATTCGACAAGCCGCAATCGTTTTATCTTTCGAATGGTATTGGTTTCAGCTATAAAAGTTGCGTTATTTATAAGCAATCGGTACCACACTGAATTTTTGCTTAGCGCATTTATATATAGACTAGTATTCGCCTTGTCGTCCACATCCGAAGACACGAAATAACAACGTTTTTATGTAAAATGTATAAATTTTGTTGTTGTTTTTTTACTTCAAATCAATTTTTACCTGATTAAAACGCAAAGTATCCTGGTGAAACTTATATTCTACGAGCCGCAAGCGTTTTATCTTTCGTATGGTATAGGTTTCACCTGAAAACGTTGCATTATTTCGAAGTAATCTGTACCACATAGATTTTTTGCTTAGCGTATTTATATATAAAGATTTAGAAAGTGTTTCCCTTACAGCAGTTTTTTAGAAAAACTCACCTGGAGGTACTACATCCAGAGTTAAATCGAAAAAAAATCGGTTTCAGACTGTTCAATATAAAGGCTTACGTCTTTCCAATGTATCCGATTCGAACACTCGTAGTTCCCTAGCCAATTATATTCCAATTAGAATGCTTAAGACTCTTTTCCCACTTCCACTTGCCACAAATAGTCAAATTTACTCCCTTGTCCTAATGTGACGTCATCCTTGCAGTATAAGAAATTAAAGTATACCATTGGGTCACATTTTGGAGTCATATTGTCATATATAATTAACAATTTTTTTTCAAACAAGCATTAAATACGATAAAAGAACAAATAAGGGGCTGTTCGTAAATGACGCCACCAAAATTTACTATTTCAAGTACATCTCTACATACGTTGTTTTTTATTAATTTTACCTATGATTTGGAAAAACATATGAGTAAACCTTGTACTCTGCACTTCTTATGAAAATTCTCTACACACTGATATAAGTTTCACCCATATTTGTTTTCATATAGTTGGTGAAAAAGGGGTCCACAAATTTTCCTTAGCCTGTTTATATAAAAGCTTTTAATTGTAACATCACGTTTTCGGAACACAACAGCCTCGGTGGTGACGTCATTTATCAACAGCCCCTAATTCAAAATTCTTGTCACATCAAAAATTAAATAGCGTAAAAGTCGTCATATCGTACTAAATATTGCCATTCCCGTATGTTTGCTATGACGTTCTAACCATAATAATATGTGACCTGATAAATGTGGCATTAAAATATGCCAATATGACGCTAGTGTAAATCTTGCACAAAAACTATGAAAGCTGATAAAAAAATCTGTTTATTTTACTTTTGGAACATCAAATCAAACCTGGAAATAAGAAAATATATGCCTGAAAATAAGGAATAACATTTTAAGAACGGTTATGAGGATCAACATGCCTCCTTAAATAGAATCAACAAATTTATGGTACTACTCTTTTACAGTTTTTATTGGTTTATAAAATATTGTAACTCAAAATATTTTAAACTATAAATCCATTATTTTGGAAATGTTCAACTCCAAACGGTCGTTTTACACTAAGTGATCCTTAGCAGCAGAAACTTACTCAACAACACATTACAAAATGGTCGCCTAAAGCCTCTTGAAATGTTCACCATATGTCATATATCACATGCCACTAACGCTTGTTTCTTGAATTAATAATTGCAACATTTTGCGTTAAGTGAAGCCAAGTGTATCCAAATGACAACCCACAGTGCTGAAGCCAAAGGGCGCGTTGCACGTTGCACAGGGTGCTCATATGTGCAGCATATTTCAGCGACATGGGCGGTGATCGGCAGCGAGTTGCTGACTTTTAATTACCGCTTTGTAGACGCACAAAGGGCAACGCGGCATGAAGCTTGCATGCAACGACTTGACAAACAACAAGGCACAACAGGAGTTTGGCACAAAGCAAACAACGACGCAGGATCTGGCCACGCGGTGGCACATATGCAAGACACATGGGAGTGTGAAGCAAGGCCAGGCTGGACATTGCGTGCGGTGGTAATAAGTAACCGTTACAAACAAGGCAATGTTGCCATGACTCAGCGTTGCCATCGGTCACAGTGCTATATGGGAATAGCAACGGCACGTCAGTTGGTGTAACCCTTAAGCGTTCAGCCGGCGATCAATCAGCCTGGACTAAACCACCCTGTTCTAGTTTCAAAACTCTTGCGCCGCCAAAGGTAAACAAGAAATGACAACAACTAGCCGGCATATGATATGAGTTCCAACGCGCCCACATTAACAAACACCTTGGCAAGAGGTGCTCCCGCTCCCGCTCTCGCTCTCGTTATCGTTGTTATTGTTTTGTTATCCTAGGCATATTTTTATTTTAATTGTTATGTTGATGTTGGCACGAGCCAACGACTCATTCCAGTTTGTACCGCATTGCCAACCCCGAAGCGCATATGTCGCCCGCTTAGAATTTTCGGTTACCATAATATATATGGTATGTAGGTTACGCCTGCGCAGCGCCAGGATCTGCAGTATCCTGCGAGCTAGAGCCGTGGTGCATAATTTTCATGCTAGGCCAAGTCAATGACTGGCTGCCGCTATGAATTTGGCGCCCATTTCTAAGCTACTTGCTGGGAAAACTCTCTAAGGGTTGCTGTGTCGCTAAGGAAAACTGTTAGTTCTGGCACCGTCGCCAGATACGCCGCCACCACCAGCAGCAGCAGCAGCAGCAACAACGCCATTAACAGCAAGGTCCACAAGCAAACGCCTTGAACCGCGACCAAATTATACCGCAGCGCTTCGCTGACTTTGTTGTCCTACCATAATATGAGCACGCGCTCAAGCAGCGACTCGACCAACTCCAAGCGGTGGCACTTCCTCAACTTTTTCTTGCTTTCTACGCTACTTCCACTTCCACTTGGTAGATGCAAGCAGTCAGTTAGTATCCGGTGCGGTGACAATGGCCACAAATGCTGCACCCAAAGTAATAAGTTGGCTGTGTCAGGTGCATGTAACTTGGTGAATGACCCGAACACGACCCAAGCGACGACCCCAGCCACGAATTTTCTTAGTTAATTTCTATGCACTGCCCTCGCGCATAATTGCAGCGTTGAGTTCCAGTCATAGTCTGTAGTAGAAGTTCAAGTTGAGGCAGAAGTTTTCTTTAGTGGCTGTTTTTGTTGAGCTAGAAGGCTCTAGCCGGTTGCGGTGCTCATTAGACCAAAGCATTTTCATGGCTCATAGTCGTCCTCTGTGTATGTGTGTCTTGGCATGATAACAACTCGCGCACGAGCTACAAGGTTTGTCCTTATGTTTTGTACACATTTCGACATAATTTGAAATTTTGATCAGGTGTTTCATTTTCTACAATGCAAGAAATGTGTCTGTAAGTCAACTGTTTTTGTAGTTGGGTTGTTTGGTTGCTTGGCTGGAGTTCAAAGGGGAACTATGAGCGTTAAGAATCGGCGAACCGTACAACACATACCGCTGCCGCCTAAGTCACAGCCGCTCAAAGTGAGCCACAGAAAAGCGCGCGGCTTACAAAAGGCTTTTTATTGAGCGCGCCACTTGGCACTTGAACCGTGTCATGGATTTTGGTTTGTAAGGGCAGGTTTGTGGTCTTTTTTCCCCTCCGAGTCTTGGACATGTGTATGTATAACAAACATTATGGGTTAAACACAGTTGGCCCTAAAAGCTATAGAAATTATGGTTCATCGATTTTTATGCTCTAAAACAAGATTTGTGGATTTTCAAAGAATGCTTGAGAAGCAAGTGAAATGGTTTTATTTTGTTACCTTTGACCTTGAATATCTTAAGCTTCTGAAACATTCGCAATGAATGCCAAAAACAAGCGTTCATACCAAGTGGAATCAGGGAGCATTACTCCTCGAGTTGACGGAACATGAAGATACCGGAGCTGGTGGTGCCCAGCTGTGGAAGCGTTTTGAATCTCATGAGTGCTTCTTTATAGATCTAAAAAAAGAATCGTCTTTGATTGCACGCAGCTAAAAGGTAATACAAATGGCAGCAAAAGCTTAATAGAGATAATATTAAACCTTTATTTTTCTCAAATCCTTTATTTGCTTCTAAGAAAGCTATCTGGAAATATGGTTTTTCGTTTTGGGTAGTGCCTGCCAAAAGTAATTAGAAGCGTTTCCAGGTTTGGCAAAACAAGGCTAATAATGGGGCCTATCTGAGGAACCAGATACCAAACCAAAGTTTCAAACAATTTTGTAACACACATCATTCAGCTGCGAAAAGCATTTTGAGTTGTTTTTTTTTTTAGGACAACGTTTATTGCCTTATAAACAGTTTGTTGCCAGAGAGTTGGGAACAGTATCCTAATCATTGAATTTCCGAAAAAACTTAGCTCTTGTTTTTTAATTCCTAAGACATCCAAGACAAACTGCGATCATGGCCATTGTATAAAGCAGCCCTTAAAGAGCTATAATCTTCTTGCTATGCACAATATTCCCACATTAAACACATTTTGTTGTTGTTTTCTTGAGCTGCGCCAGGAAGCTCACATCAATGAACACTTGCAAGGATTCGGGCTTTGGTCACGTAGCTGCCACAAACAAAACAAAAGGCCCACCACTAAGAAGACAACTTTAGTATCGAAAAGACACACATCAAAGTCCATATTCAAGGCTATGTAGTACGGGGCATAAACTGCAACATATGCATATTAAAAGTTGTCCAAGCGATCAAATTACGCGCCACTCATGATCCAAGCAAGGGGCATCACTTCACCAAGGGGCACATGCGGGGTTACACTGGCTGTGTATGTAGGTCGTTTCAGCACAGTTCCTATGGATCGTTGGGTCTCAAACTGCCGTTAACACTATAGGAATAAGAATTTCAAGAAAAATAAAACAGTTGCGCTTCCCACGATTTTACTGACAGACGAGGGCTGGCACCAGGGGCTGCTGCACTTAGCAAAACCAACGCAAAAATATTGATTTCTAATATAAACCAAGTCAATAGGCTGGACTACACAAAGGACACAGAAAACGCACATGAAATCAAATTAATGGTTGCAGAGTCGTTGCTGTCCGTGCACCTTGGCACTTTGTTTTGGTGCAAACAGTGGGAAACCTGTGCAAAGGACCTCAGCAAAAAGCAATAAATTTGACGCTGCATTGGCACCAAAGGACACAGAGCCGAATCACTTTTTATCAGTCCGATGCAATCTCTCACCTTTCATTTGTCAATTAGTTCAAGTGCGGGGCAGGTACAATGCAAGTACCTGGCGGTCTCGTAGCAAGGACCTTGTTGCATTGTTCTCCGGACAATGGCAAGTTGCACTTGTGCGTGGCCAGCTCATCATTTGAATTTATTGCGCAAAAATCAATAAAATATTTATTGTCTATTACGCGTTGTTGGGCGTGTCGACAGGAGCACTTTGTCCTGCACATGTTTTGGCGTATTTTAGCGGCATTTTCGGCTGGGCGTTACGCAGCACTTACCAAAAAGAACATATGTTGGATGCGCCAGCAGCTTGGGTGTTCAATTGTGTCCTGGCAGGTTGCAACTTTTCCGCGTAATTAAGCAGCAGGCTCGAAATTAACCCAGTCGTGTTGCAAAGGAGTTGGCAAAAATTGCAAATAACGCACAATAGTGCACCACAGCAGGCACTTGCCCCGCGCGCGCTCACAAAGCGCTGCAGTTAATTGCAAAGCCACCAAGTTGCAAGAATGTTGCACGACGGGATAGGCGCCAGCTAGTACACTGCCTAATGACACTGACGTCTGCAGCACTCCGAGTTGACTTTTGACTTGGCTGGACGATGGACGCACGCGCCGCATGGGACACGGATACACTATTAACATGCCGTCCGGGCTTAGGTCGCCGCGTTGGCCGCGTAGGAGGCAAGCGCCGCTTGCTGCTGACCGTGCGAAATTGTGAAACCTACTCGGAGATGTCCTGCTGGCAATTTGACACGTCGTTGCCTAGTCCAGGCAGCAAAGTCTTTTGCATATGTTAGATGGCCGAGACGTGACGGCGCAGCTCGTGCTTGTGTGGTGGCAAATCATAATCGTCAGGCACTGTTAACTCCTTTGGATTCACACCAGCAGCCTTTAAGCCGGCAAATCACTTGAAACTCGTGAACAAACAAATCGCCAAAGAAAATATTAACTGAAATTAAACACTTTTGTATGGCGTTTTATGACCTTTGTTATTTCTCATAATATTTTCGCTAAACCCAAGTATCCTTTCTACGCTCCACTGCCTGCACTCGTTTGTATAGAACTTCCAAGAATTCCTCGGCTTCTTGCCATTTACTCCCAAGTGTGTCCAACGACCACCAAGCAGCTATCGTTGCACATAAAGGCGGCAAAACCTCAAATAAGTGCAACCTGTGTGCATCTATTTATGAGATATTTTGGTCAATGTGGTTGCCGCATGACGCAGTGCATTTTATTCTATGACGTTATTTTTTTGTCCCTATAAATATAGCGTTGCCTTTGTCTTTGTCCTTTGCAGTGCACTTGAGCCGCAATTGTTTGTAATTGAACATTTTGATTTCCCGGGAGGTCTTCGAGTGGTTTACAGTTGGTTCGGCGCTCTGTGTGTTGCAATTTCATGGCTGTCCGAGTTTTTGTGGGCGGCACTTGCTTTATTTTCGCGTGTCATGAGTTTTTACGATCTTATTCCTGCTAATGATCTGTTCAAAACTTTTTCAAATTGTTCGGTTATCTTTTGTTGTCTTTGTGCCGCAAACAATGCCGTGTATTCTTAAAGGTTTGTGCAAAATTTAAAAAAAAAAAAAAATTCATAACTCAGGTTCGTATAACCAAAGACTATGCAATAATATCTGTACTTTGAATATGGTTACGTTTTCTTTCAGTAGAAAAAGATTTTTCACACAGAGTAAATTTCCATAGATAAGACGTTAGGAAGTTCTGCTAAAAAGTCAATGGTCTAGCTAAGGGATTTAGTACCAGAGCGTCTTCCTGTAGATATGCAGAGGGTCTGTTAGTGGAACCACAGGCGTTCGGGCACGCCTTCTCCACTCCAGAATACCAAAAGTGCATAGTGCGTCTCCTACTTGCCCCTTCCACCGCCTTCCTACCAGAGCCACATTGAAAACGGTAGTCGTTGCCATCGCGTACAGAGCCAAAAATCTTTCACCTGCTCAATCACCAAGAGAAAAATATCTTACACCAAAACTATCTAAAACGGGTTAAATGAATAGTCAATTACCTTCAATTCAATTAATAGTTCATTTCAATCGGTAGTAAGGCTCCCGATATATGTGATTTTAGCTATCTTCATAAATTTCGAGAACTCGAATTTTTTAAACAGCGATAATTTGAATACCATTCTAGAAAGCTCAAAACGGTTCCCGGATTTGAGATCAGCGAGCCGAAATTTAACGAAAAAGGTATGTTTTAAGACAGGGTTTTCGTATTGATTTTTTTTTGTAAGGAAATTTAAACTATTGGTAGATCGTTGCATTTTTTCGATATTTTCTAATAATTTTCGCTCCATTCGCTGTTGTAATGTTCCTAAAGAATTAGTTTATCGAATCCAAAAATAAGCTAAGTTAAGTTATAAGTTTTTGATTTAATTCATTGGAGTAAACAAAAAAAGAAGAATTTTCCATTTTCGAAAAAAAAACATTGAGTTTATTGCCCTGTAACTTGCAATCGACCAAAACAATTTGAAAAACTTTGATTTAATGTTGAATTACCTTCAATTCCAGTCACAATTCATTTCGATTGGAAGTAAGGTTCCCAAGATATTTGCGATTTGCTGAATTCGCACTTGCGAAATGTCGAATTTTTTGAAAAAGCGATAGTTCGAAAACGGTGCTAGATCATCCAAAATGGTTTCTGGATTCGAAATCAGCGACCCTAAATTTACCTGAAAAAGTATGTTTTAGATATATGTACATATATATGTTTTTGTTGCATAGTGTAAATTTTCAAAATTTGTTCACAAGTTAACTCGCGCATTAACGAACCGGTTTAGGAATTTAATTTGTAAAGAAATTTGAACAGAAAACCCTACAGAGGGGCTGTGAAGCGTACACTGCAAGAATTTTTTTAATTTGAAGCCCTATCTTAGCCAAAACAGTTTAACTGAACGTGTCCCAAAAAGGATATCAAGTGAATAGTTGAATAGAAACAATTTTAAGGCACACCAGATGTTAGCGTATTTTATGAACACCAAAATTCATTTGAAAAATTCGATCATCAATTAGAATGCACTTAAATAAATCGGCCATGAAATTGGAGCAAACGCGTTGACAGTTTCCAAATCATTGCTTACCGTTCACATTAGACTCAAATTGCTCAATCAACATGCCACATGCAAAGCATGTTCTGGTATTTATATACTTTGCAACCCATCACCATCACCAACGTGATCCTCATATATCACCGACGACATATGGCCAATCGAGTTGCTTTGGTTTGACGGGTTGACCACTTCAATGCCAGCGCGCCGCTCCACTCGCTCCACTCAAAGTGACTCGAATTACAAGACATGCTCGTAATATCGGGTACTAACTTAGCCAGAGACTAATAAAAACATAGCCATAAACACAACAGGCGGCAGCGCCAAAGGATCGCTTGAAAATCGACGCTACTGCTGGCTGCCCGGCTGATTGACTGACTGACTGACTGACTGGAGTTTTGTTTTGATAAAAATCTCAAGTAACCCCTGACCGTGGCACAGACCGACAACGACGGTTGTAGTGCATATTCATTAGCAGCATCAAGTGAATGTTTTTGTTTGGGTCAAGTCGCGACCTGCCGTCACTTTGTCGTTGGCAGGATCAAAACCGTTTTGTCTTTAATAAAAATAGTATAAGGTCCTTGTTGTGTTGCCGGGGTTTGTTTATGCACAGGATGATAAAGTCAGTGACGACATCGTTAGTCAGTCAGTCGACTTGCTAAATAGTCGTCGAGAGCTCGTAATTTAATACAAATCCTGGTCTTTGGCAACATGTGTTGTCCTTTGGTTTATGTTACGAGCGTCTATAAAAAGTGTTGTTTATCTTGGCTAGCATGCTGAGTCGCCAGCCCTTAAGCCTTTTGTCGGGTTTTTAAGAACTTGGCTACTCCACAAAGGTTAAATCGATTTAGATTTTCCCAGGCCTCAAATGGAGCCACATCACACATTTTTGTGTGCTCTTTGTTGCTGGCATTTACATAGACTCCTTCACAGGGCTCAAGAAGAATGGAAAATAATTTGGTAATCTGTGAAAAAGCCAAACCCCCATAAAACCGCAGTGCCCTTAACTCGTTTTTTGTATGCTCAGTATTCTTCTATTCTTCTTCTTCTGTATACAAAACTCGTTACAGCATCTTTGACGTCTAGAAGTGTTCCTAGACTTGAAAGAGCTTCATCATCGTCGGCAGCGTCGATCGGCGGCCTAACACGTGCAGGCCGCGCTTCAGGCTACTGCCGCTCGATAAGCCTGGCTCCCCCTCTCGTTACCTGCTGACAACCTGTTTCGTTGCATCTATCATTTTTCATTGCTTTGTACTCGCTTTCCATCCATTTTCCTACTTCTTGTTCTTTGTTGGTTTTCCATTTCTTTACAGGAAATCTCGGCAGCTCTTATGAGCTGCCTTTTCGAGACAAAATCCAGTTGGATTTTCTCCTGCAAACAGGTTCTACCCCGCCGGCTCTATGTATGTACCTGTATGTACTGGATTTTCTTCTTTGCACTGCTATTCTGTTATGTTTGGGCGTACCTGTTTCTGGCTGCCCTTTGTTATTTTTGTTGTTGTTTTGATTCTAGGCAAGGGGAAAATTATATGTTTTGATTTTAACGGAAAATTCGTTATACGCGCCCACGAAGCAGTGTGTAAGTGAAAATGAAGTAGGCCCAAACCATGACAGCAAATTGTTGACCTAACCAAATAGTCAATTTTAATAGCACACTAAAAACCAATTTTCTAACTTTTATTTAACCTTTTCAAAGTGCTTTAATGATGGGTTTTATTGTCGATTCTCACGGCCTACTAGTCAAAGGCTTAGAGGTCATTGGCCAGCATAAAAAAAGGATACGCAGCTCACCGCTGATTACTTGTACATAATTACATTTTCATAATTTTCAAATAAACACAGATTTTTCAAATTTTTCCAAAATTTCATGGCTTGTTAGTTTTGGTATCTTTGTCGAAATGAGGCGGGTGCATCATATATTGGATTTTGATCAGCTGATCGTTAATATAACTGGCAAATCAATTGGTTTCAGTTATGCCCGGCAGGAGTAACGGTCTCGTGTTTGATGATATGATCATTTCAATATCCTTAAGTCTGTGTTTCACTTTGCTACATGTCATTGCCATTGGCTAGTTTTAATTAATGATCTGACAGCCATTTTTTGCATAGTTGGCTCGGGTCCATAGAGTATATTTTGCCGCAAAGCATTTCTAGACTTACCTCCTAGGGTTACACATTATGCTTATGAAGTATTTTGTGGTTGCCGCATCCAGTAGAAAGTTTTAGCTCATTTACAACTCATTTTTTTCAGACCCTGTCAAAGGCAATTAGTATGCTCTCATGAGTTTGCAAAATTGCCAAAGATGCCTGTCGACTTTGATGTCATTGGCGGTACTGGACAGTAGTACTCTTACAAAGGGGTCAAACGTACCGACACGCCTTGTTAGAGTGGCTCAAGGCTAGACTGGACTTTACAATGAGAAGCCTGAACTTCTGTAGTGATATAAGTCCCTCTAAAGATATGTTCTTATAAACTGTTGAAGTGATTTTTTGCGAGCTTTTACTGTGGGGCACAAGCTACCTCGCCTCAGTTGCTGAATGGTACTTGTGTAGGCACTCTGCGTGTTTTCGCATTCTACGAGAATCGTTATTACCACAATGGACGACGGTTGCCTCCAAACTCAATCAAAAGCCATTAGCAACTCGTTGGCTATCAAATGCTAGATGTTTCGGCCTATGCAACCAACGTCCAGTGGTCACAGCTTCCTAACTGACCAAATCTCCATTGTATAACATTTGTAGTCTGTGAGTTAGACAGGAAACACAAATATATAATGTGCGAGGCCACTCGCATCCCACCCCTACAGGATGGGTCTGCTATGTTTTCTTCGAGTAGAGAAAGGCAGTGGTTGGACTCTCAGATTGATGTTGCAAACTATAATTTTGATGTTGGAGACCAAGCGGAGAATCACTCTTGCCAATAGATGTTACTTTGATCTCAGTAGGCAAATGAGTAGTAGAGGCCACTCTCGCCAGACAAAGCTATCACTTTATAAGACGATCTTGCTTCCCGTGATGAAGCAGTCTGATGAAAATGGCCTTGGAGTTTTTGCCGCCTCCGATGAAACGACGAGCTCTTTGAGCTCTACAACGACATAGTCCAGCTAATTAACGTCCAGCGGCTCCGCTGGTTAAGTACTGCTACTGCGAGAAAGGGGTTCAATGCGTCTGTAAAAGGGAGGCGACGACGTGGCAGACCATTGCTCCGTTGGAAGGTCCAGATAGAGAGAAGAAACTACATACGCAGATTTTCCGAATGGCTTTTATGAATTAAGTGCTTTAACTGCACTGTCTACTTGGTCAGAAAGACTACAAAATTGGCCAAATGCTGGTCGGGCACAGTGGCTTATAGGTCTTTGTGTGTCAGCTGTTTTGAGAAATAATAAAATTGTAAATGAAATCCTCGATGAGTGCATAAGGTACACCGGTTGCTGTGTGAATAGAAAGAAAGTTGAGCAGGTTTCGTGAGCTACCGACAAAGCTTATCACAGATTTTATCTGTACAAGCTCAGACATAAACGAGACATTTTGTTTTGGCAAAAGCAAGATAGCGTCTTCTGCAATCTATCAATATCCAAGGTATAGGTTCAATCCTTGTGGAGGTTGTGCGGCAACTTAAGGTAGAGACAGATATCACCCTGGCCCCAGTGAATGGCGATGAGAAGCTTTCACCCTGTTCCAACAGAACCCAGGATGAAGAAGCTCTTGCGAGAAAGGTCTTCAATACGGATATCGAAGGAACGAAGGGGCAGACCATGTCTCCGATGGAAGGACCAGCTAGAGGGTACACTACCTACCTTTGGTATCACCAAATTTTATGCCAAATCGTAGTTTAGAAACTACTTAAAGTTGAATAGAAATACTCCCACTGCGTTAACAATAACATGCGAGCTAAAACATATCATATATCAAGTAATTCACAAATTGATTAGATCTTTTGTAGCTTTATGTACTATACCCATTAGTTGGCATACTCAATCAGTGGAAATTCTATTTAAAAACACCTTCACGATAATAAAAACTTGCCTTAAGACAAAGGCATTTAGCTCTTAGCACGCCATATAAACATATAATGCTTTCAGATCTAGTACTTGCTTGCCGTGACGGTTGTCTTTTAGCGGCAGAGTGTGAAAAACATTAGTTGCCTTAACACACATGCCGCACACTCATCTGCATGAGCACTGGCTCCATTTTGAAACATTAGAAGTGCATAAAATCAAAATCCTCGAAGACAACCATTACATAAGTCAGCTACTGTTGGCACTGCTCGGCGTTTCTAGTGAAAATCATAAAAAGTTACGATTCCGGCAATTGAAACAAAGCGCAAGTCGAGCACAAAAAACTAAAAATATTCTATATATACAAAACTTATGTGAAATGTTTCCAGGAAATTGAACAATTTGTGCGCAATTTGCATGTTAGAACAAGAGTTACTGTCCAGGACTTAGGGCGGCAACTGTTTGACCAAATATTGCTCAATGGCATGGATCAAAATCTATTGAAATAGGAACCAGTTGCGTCTAGGCACATGTACACACAGACCGAAATCCAACTCGGGTTCTGCGCTGCTCTACTCTTTCGATTAGTCCTTTTTTGCACAACAAAAACGAGATCATCTCATATGTGTACAAAAGCATTTCGCACATTTAGGCTTCCAAATGAATAGACACACAGAGACGCATGTGTGGCCACCAAGCAAAGCATTTTACCTGAAACTATGAGCTGATTGAAGATGCAAAGATACAGATGTGGTATACCTACAATAGTGCACTCAGCCTGCAACTGAACAACCAAAGTTGCAGATTTTTAATCAATTTACAAAAGCCAGCTAGCAGAAATAACTAAAAATATGTAGCGCTACATGTGTGTGTGCAAAGGATTCAGGCCAGGATAAGCCTACTTTAACTTGAAAATATTGCTAACTCATAGTTTAAGGCTTTTTGTTTTGCCTAGAACGAAATTGTTTTGAAGAATAACTAACTTGCTTATTGTTTTGTTGCTTTGCTTAATGAATATCCTGGCATACAGTGAGTGTGTTAGTAACTATGCAAGTGTATGTCCTGGCATATAATATTGTTTCAGCAGACTACACCCACATGCCAACCAATTCTCGAAAGCGAAAAAATAGAAATCTTAAGCCGGACTAAGACCCTAGCAGCGGTCACTGCATGCCGCATGATGAGAGTTTAAGATACGAACTACGAAATGCGCACCGCACTGTGACACGATCCGAACCGGACCAAACCGGACCCCTTGAGCGGTACTGTCAGAGTTATTGGCTTTGGCTTGGCGCGCAAAATGAACAACTCGCTTGCCGCAACGGCAGGCAAATCCTTTTTGAAAGCAGCACCGAAATCCTTTCACAGTAAAATATTTTTTGTTTGTCTGTTCTTTAACCCAAAAAAAAGAGCGCCAAAAGTAGTGTAACTGTAAGTGTGTGTACCCTAGATAACTTATTTTTAACGAATTCGTGTTTCTTTTCAAGATACCATCATGCGCTTGACTGCAACTCAAGTGCACGTTGCACCGACCAGGACAACAGCCAGGATGCTTGGACCTCAAGCAGTCAGCTGACTGATATAGGACGTGGAAATCTTGCTGCGTTTTCATTGTTGACAGTCTCGTGCATTGAAGCATTTATCAACACCGAGAGATATGAAAGGTCAGATACAAATATTTCTGCACTTGATGACGTAGCGCGCTGCCTCACGTGTGTGTGTGTGCCATTGATGATTCCCGTCGGCTTGCATCCGGGCGCAACTAATCCTTGTTCGCAATTATCTAATGTATCCTTTTTTTAAACTGCTGCCGCCTTCGCCCCCGTCTATAGAGTTATTGTCCCTGCAGCGCGGTGACGGGCTGCTGCAGATAATGATGATGCGCAAAATGTTATGCTCTTATCACGATATATCTCCATTTCTATGACTGTGCCCTTTTCAATTTCTATTTGTAATGTATACGGATTTGTGTGCTGATTTTTGGCCACCGTCGTGGCGGTCAGATTAGAATCAATTAGGCATAAAATGAAACATTTTACTTAGGATTTGAGTGAGGGCGGGATACTTTGGGTTATAATGGGCTGAAGGTATAGCATGTGGAAATGGCATAAAGGAAGCAGAGCTAGAGAATTCACAAACGGAATGTATGGTATACTTTTGAAGTTTGCTAATACAGTTAATATTTCATACATTATATGAGAAATAAGGTTAAACTAAAAAAAAAAAAAACGAAGAATTAGCGGAAGCGGTCAGCATTTTGTTCACAGGCCAACCAGGGATCTCAGACGTAGTGCTTCTCTCGTCGACTTCGTAGACAAAGATGGAGAAGAACAGCGCTTTGTCGGCCAGTCAGAATTTCGAGGTAATTTTTGCTTAGTGATACAATTTTCCTCAATTAGAGTTGTAGGAGATAAGGAGCTGTTTTAGCTGTTTGAATCCTGGAGTGCTCATCCATTCCGCCTTTGTCCTCAGTATTTCGTACTCTCTTAGCAGCCATTTAACCATATGTCTTCCAATGCCACAGAGAGACTCTGGTCCTATTTTCGCTACGTTTCTTGCTAGTTTATCCGCAGCCAGGAATGCTTGAATCAGTTTTCCCTAACCAGTTTCGAGTTTATTCTAGTTCCGCTTTTATTGCGGCTTGACTGTCTAATAGTATACCTATTTCCCTATATTGGTAATTCCCTTTCAGGTTTACATATGTATCTTCAACTCGGAAGATACTTGTGTGCAAGAGGTGTATCCGGGATCGTGCAACACCGACTCAATCCCTTCCACTGCCATTCTATGCAAAGTTGCTTTTATATGAAGTTCTATGAGTATATGGAGCGGTGTCAAATCCATAGTGCCACTATTGAACACTTCTCATTGTAGCTGCCATATATATATAGGCCAGCCTCTAAATTTTTGTGAGGTTTCTTTTGACTCAGGTCGATTCCACTCTTATTCCCCATGGCACTGACATAGTCAAGGGAATTAGCATCCAGAAGCAGAAGATGAAGCTACTGGAGAAAGATTTTCAATGTTTCAGTTGAAAGAACGGGACGGTGGGGTAAAAGTCCGGTCCTTATGGAAGGATTATTAGTCAAAAAGAAGAAGACTGGCCTTACTTTCCGACGCGGCTAGATGTCAGAGAAGCCAGATAGGCTCTACAACCCGCTGATTGCAACCGGATAGGCACGGGTTGTTCCCAGGTGGGAGAAGCATTTT
This sequence comes from Chymomyza caudatula, assembly GCA_035041775.1. Taxonomy (NCBI): domain Eukaryota; kingdom Metazoa; phylum Arthropoda; class Insecta; order Diptera; family Drosophilidae; genus Chymomyza; species Chymomyza caudatula. The sequence goes on along the minus strand of JAWNKW010000033.1, from coordinate 1,086,069 downwards.
AAGGTGAAGGTGCGCTATGCTGCGTTTAGCGGATTCAAATACCGAGACCCGGGTTACCATAGTTCTCCACACTGGATTTCTAGGTGTAAAAGAGACAATTTAGAGTGAAGACTGGTGTACACTGCATTATTAACGTATAAATATTTAGATAGTTGGTTGAACTTCTATCGTTCCAGATCCTTGAAGTTTGAGAAGCCTTTAGGGAAGAAATTGCATTTGCTGTGAATCATCCAAAATCACGTTTGATTCTGCTTTCACAATTTATGAGTGACTTTGAATTTCTTATGTTTTGAATAATTTTTCGTTGTTTTACCATTTTGTTTGAATAAGAGCTATTCGCAGCTATCTTTTGTTTGACAAGAAGTTTAATTTTATTACATTTGGTACATTTTCCCAGCATTGTCAACTAAAAACTCAACACTTTTACCGCTGTCTGTCAACAACCCCAGCCCGCATTTCCAGCAACTTGTATAATTGGGTAGTAGCCACAACTTTGGAGTTATGTATGTAAATAACATGCACATTTCTATCGCTGTTGAGATAAGCACGTTTCACTATTTGAAAAACTGAAATCTGTGTCATTGTCGTGGTCGTTGCCATTGATGAAGATGAATGATGTAATAATTCCATCATAAAAATGCATACTCATCCAACATTTGAGACGCAAGTTAAACTGACAACAAACCAACCAGTCTGGAAAGTTAAAGGGTTGGTACATTAGCTTTCTGTCCAGAACTTTGCTAAAAGCTAAAAGACCTAACAGCTGCCGACTGAGTGTATCTGTTGGTTACATGTTGTAATGCCACAACAAGTTTTTACATTAGCCACAGCGCCGCTTAAAGTGCTGACTGAGCAGAGGACTTTGGATTCATTTTCATTAAAACCAGTTTGGATTTAACGCCAAGATCCATTAAGACAGGGCACAGATTTTCCTTAAAGATTTTCAGTGCAGCTTTAGCCGTTTCATGACTGACTTTGATTGTGTTCGAATATGGTCTCTGGCAGAGAGCTAAGCCGTAACCGGAGAGTGAGATCTTAGAGGAAAAATCCATTATCATGCTTAGCCAAGCAAATCCATCATAAGCGCGTAAAAAACGTAAATCTCTGTTTACCTTGACCCTGCAACGCGTTGCCCATCACCGACACACACACACACACACACTCACACACACACACACACACACACACACACACACACACATTCACAGCTATCAAGCCATGAATCCTTTATGTTGGATACTTGTTTTATGTCTTCTTCTCTTGTCTTTTTACAACTGTGTTTTCAACCTCAAAACAGAATAACAAAAACAACAACAACGACAATAACAACCAACGGGCAATGTTCGATGAATTTTGTTTTGATTTCGCTGTCCGCCAAGCGTCGCACAGTGGATCCAACTGACTTGTTTTCGGCGAAAATCATAACTTTTGAGGAAGTTAACATATTTTCAAAATTTAAAATGCATAGAACAGAGAAGTCCTTAAGCTTCTGCGATACACTGCGATAACTAAGCTTCAAAGAACGGTAGTAAACGGTACTCGGCTGTCATGGAAAAATTCCATGTTCCAAATTGTGCTTATTTTTCATCAAACCGTCCTCGTCGAAAGTTTATCTATCTGGCGAGCATGTATAACATACACTTTTTCAAAATTTTAACGTTTTATTAAGCAATAAGCACATTTTATAAGTGCAATAATAAGACTTTTGGTGTATATAATATCGAACTTTACTACCGTTTTTTGAAGCTCTCTCTCTTCAGAGCATATTTATCGCAATGTATCGCAGAAGCTTAAGGTATTCTCTGTTATATGCATTTTGAAAATATCTTTAATTCCTTAAAATTTATGATTTTCGCCGAAAAAGAAGTCAGTTGGATCCACTGTGCGTCGCCTCTGCCGTAAAGTAAAGTCAAAGTGTCGAATTGTAAAGATCACTCACCTTTCGATTCGGCACGCAGCTATAGAGGCCTAGGCATAGTTTGTAGGTATCTGATAGATACACTCGCTTTAACATAAACATTTACATTGCTGCCCCGTTGTTATTGTGGATACCCGTGCCCCTTTATTATGCCAGGCATGTCGCATTCTCTGCTCTTGCGTTTTTCTGTACCACACATATATTTAACTCTGTAATCATGCCAGGCTCAAGTCTCGATCCCCAGACCAGCACCAACTTCTTGTTGCATGCCTCTATGGCTAGAGCTACACGCGTATTTGTTTGCTCGTTTGCTGCCTGGCTTGTAGGCTCCAAACTGGTATCCGTTTCTTGGGCAGCCTAGGCAAAAGTACAGTCCTCGTATTTTCCTGATTTTTCTTTACTGCTACACAAAGGCGCTTGTTGTGCTTACAGTCCAACAGGTTTGTCTAGTATCTCCACCTTTTTTTATTGCGCCACGTACTTCTATTTCTTAGAATATTTACTTATTTTGTTGTAGCTGAAGTTGATTGCAGGCCCCTCTACCTTAGATAGGAGCCAAGTTTATTTACTTCGGTTTGTTTGGTTAATAATTTCGTAGCTTGACAGGTTTCGTGTAGTTGGTAAGGGGAGAGCAACAAAAGTCATTGCACTGCACGTGCATGGACATGGACAGTTTTTAAGCCGATTTGTAGTCCGAGCGTCAAACGGAAGGAAGTTAGCTGAGTTGAAACGAACAAAAACTGATCACGGATGGCGGAAAATGAACATTCTTTATCGGAAATAAGGCTTAATTGGAAAATTATTAGTGATGCTTTGTAGCCCTCCCACTAATGCATGAGAAGCATAAGAAATTGTGTAGAATCATGAATTTTAATAGACTGCTTGTATGGAAATGGGAAATTTTCTAAAAATGCTTGGTTTTATAGATAAAAAGGAAAGTTAAGGAATAGCTAATAAGTTGAAACAATAATACCATGTAGGTCGTGGATATTTGGTACTTAAGTAATGGAAAGCAAAGATATTTTTAACAAAACAAGAAGCGAATAGATGATGTTTTCTGTCGATTGATCTTCTACATCAAACAAACTTCTTGCCAGCTTCTTTTTCGGCATTATTACCAAAGAATACGTGACCTTGTTGCGAATGCATATTAAACCAGAAGGAACCTTGAACCTGCACCATAATGTATGTACACTACTAACCACTAAAATTACTCAATCCTTTTGGCGTTCTATTAAGGAGCTTTTCAAGTTAAGATGGCTTATGTTGCGTCGCTGCAATCTTACAAACTTTTTTGATGACATGCACAGTACAGATCAATTTCTGTGCTACTGGTTAGGCCTTTCAGTGTCAAGGCTTTTGATGTCTGGGAAGTACACGCTTTTATTCAAAGCGGCGAAGGCGAAGACGAAGCTACTGTTATATCCTGTCAAGGCCCAGTTAGCAATCTCGATGTAAGTTCGCCCTAAAGAAATTTAATTTCATTAAACTTTTCATTGGTTGTATATATACAGTCGGTTATTCTAGATAAGTGATCGCATCTATCTTGAAAAATACTATATAAGCTTGGGTTACACTCGGTAAATTGGTGTTTGTCGACCAGGACCAGGGCTGTTATTGCCAGTTAAGAAGAAGAAGAAGAACATACACCTCTAATTGTTAACGGGGTTTTTGCTTCTAGAGGTCACTTGCGGTAACGCTTTCGTCTGGCTTTATAAACATGATACAATAACACTATGCAACAAAAAAAAAACATATGTCTAAAACATACCATTGTGGATTATCTAGCACCGTTTTCGGATTATGGATATTTTAAAAAATTCGAAATTTTTAGAATTGTAAATTCAACAAATCTGATATTACTTGAGAACGTTACTATTGATCGAGATGAACTTTGGTTCGAATAAAAGGAAATAAAATATCGATTTAAAACTTACCAGACCGTTTTGGTCTACCTTGATTCGATTGCGAGTTACAGGGCAATGAACTTTTTTTTGAATATTAATGTTTTTTTAATCTTGAATTAAATCATTAAACACACAAGAAGATTGTCAAAAGTTCCTTTTGAATTCGATAAATAGATTCTTTGCAAATATTTCAACATGCATTTGAGCAAAATCTGTTGCGAAATGACGAAGTTGTTAGGGTATATCGAAAAAAAAATCCGCAATCGACAAAAAAAAACCCAATAGTGAAAACACACCTTTTCCAGTATATTTGGGGCCGCTGATTTTCATCCGGAAATTGTTTTGTTCATTTCTTATAAAAGCGTTAGCAAGATTTTGATGACTTATCCACTCACCCTCCTTGTCTTAAAACGTAACATTAAGTCAACCCCCATCTACCATATGCTTCCCCCCTGTTACTTCGCGTATCGGTGGCTGATACTTCTATATAATTGCAGTGATAGTGATGTTACTTTTCCGGAACACCACCCCTGCCCAATCGGCACAAATCTTCAAAATCTGGTTACCCCCCTTGTGGCGTCATTCATAACGGTCCAACCAAAACTAGTGGTTGTATTCTACCTTCTGCAGAAATTTATCCCAAATTTTATTGATTTTCTTATCAAACAAAGCTGTATATTGGTTTTTTTTTAAACGTTTTCAGCAGAAACTTATTACCTAAATAATTTAGGCTAAATTTGTCACGGTATCTCTTTTAGAGAAACATTCCTTACCTTTCTTCAGCATTCCCACAGTACTTGCCAGACGACACTGACCGCTTTGATCTAACTTTGCTTCATAGCCCACTTTATTCCTGGAATACAACATGAAGCCAGCGTACACTTTGCCAAAGAAACCCCAAAACAATTTCCAAAGATTTTTCCCTAGTTAAAAAAGAAACCAAACACATAAATTCTCACTTTGGCATGCCGCACACAGTGCGCGAACAGGAGAAATATGAAACGGAAGCGCAATGTTGCAAGGACAACGGTAACGGCGCCACTTTGCACAACAACCAATGATTGTGTTGAATGGAAATTCCTGAGATAATCAAGGGCATTATGGGCTGATTATGTGTTGAAAATTCCATGAAAATTGCACAAAGACAAACGCCGATGGAGCGAAATGAGACATTGCAAAAAGCAATTTTGAACTATATCCGGATGATCATAGGATGATGATGATCAAATGCGGAACACCCGAGTGGCCCTGCATCCGCTCTCTGTCGCTCCTTTTGCAAATATATGTATGAGCTCGTCAAACCCAAAAGGAACCCAATGTCAGTCAGTCACTTGAGGTTTAATCCAGCCAGCACCTTAGCCAACATGAAAAAAACTGAAATGAAAAACAAAACAAGTAAAAAAATGTTGAAAAAAACACCCAAAAAAAGAGAAATGAACGTGAGAACTTCAGTGAATGTCCTTTAAATTTGCCTGGGACGCGGCGTTATAACAGTCTTTGTGCATTGTGCCTCAAGTACTTGGAGAGATTTGCTAGTTGTGTCCGTATTATGCTGCTTCAGCCAACGCATTGTTACCACACAATGTAGTATATTTTTTACAGGACTTCGACAGAAATCCGTTGGCATGAATGAGCGCACCACTTGCATGAATGGAAGGAAGTACTGCACGAAATATTTTTGCCATTAAAGCAAAATTGCCGCGAATTTTCGCTGGAAACTCGAATGAAAACGTACACGCCTCTATAGTAGGCGTGAGAGTTGCGATTCTGAAATGCTGTGTGGGGCAATAACTCTATTAAAGCAAGTGTTTATGAACCAATAGAAACGTGCCGCCTACGCCTAACAAACCTGGGTGGTAGTTGCACGCAGGGTTACACACGTGACACACAAACAGGAAGGACTTAAAAGGATCTTGTACGCTGTCTCTATAGCAGGAAATGTAGTTGCACATTGATTTTTGCGCGCCAAAAATGTTATGTAAATATTTGTGGCACGTTTTTATGCGGCACATCCTGTTGCCTTGACCGAAAGGCTACAAAGCCAACTGACTATGTGTGTGAAAATTAATTATGCAAATGTCGTTTTTACTGGAAATCACACATTAGTTCATGTACTGGACGCTGCAGCCAATATTATGCAACGCCTGAAGGTCGAAGGGGTTGCCACGTTTACTGACTTTTTATGGAGGTGCGAAATGGCACATTTTGGCCGGGCCACGAAACCTGCCGAGTCATTAAGACTAACGGCTCGGTGTCTCATAGTGGCCTGCGGCGTGGCCAGAGCTCAGATATGCCGCATGTGCGTGCCTCATACAAACGAACCTGTTGCAAGCATTGCAATTTGTCACCTGAGGCGACATTCAAACGCAACATTTCAAGCACAATGCTGCAGCTGAGTTTTTGCTAGCACCGTGAAGCCTATTCATTGAGTGCTGTCTAATAGCTTCTGTCTTTCAAAAATCAATGAATCCATTTTAGCGTTACCGAAATTTTTCATTCATGAACGAAACGGTCACAATGTCACTGGGGACTTTAACAATTGCTTAATATTGAGAATTATTATAAATTTTCAAATATTTGTAAATTTCTAGCGAAAATATTTGTAATTGGTTTTTATAAAACAAAAATTATTGCCAAATCATTTCCTTTGCGAAAATTGCATTTTTCCCACCAGAAGTTGCAAGTTATCATTGGTAGCTATTTATGTAATGTTTTAAAAGAGTTTTGATGGATTTTATTATTTGTGGGCATGCATTTTTCTTAGAAATAAACGTTAGAAAACAATAACATACGGAATACACGACAAAAAGTGGCAGATTACAGGAAGTTCTTTCTTAGCACATTCTAGTCTTGCGGAAATCTATAGCTTAATATGTTGCAGTGAACTTTGGTTCACCCAAAGAGGGCCGCTTAAAAGGGTTTTCGAACCTGGCCAAAGTGCTTCTTGGCTTTACGATCCTTGTTAAAATCTAAATTAAAAGTTTGAAATTTCTTTAATTTGAGTAAAAGACAAATTGCGACTCAATTGTACTCCGATGGAAGCTATGAGAGCTAGTTATATAGAGATATAGTTTGTTGTTTCTGCTGAAATGTAGATTCATGATTTGCCTTTACTTTTCATACCAAAATGTATCGCTGCAAAATAATACAGTACTCTGCAAAGCACAGTTATTATAACCTGCTAGGTCTAGTTTTGATAGGACGGGGTGAAATTCATAATCACTAGAGCAAATAGCATGAAATTTAATAGACTGGAATCCTTGGTTGTTACATTGAATCGGCTTATTGAAAAGCGAGCACTTTCCAATAGTGCACACTAGTGTGTTTTTTTTCTCTTTCTCCTACGAGTGAGTCGGTCTGACAGAGACAGAAACACAAGCAGCCTCACACGTACGTTGTGCTCAAAGTGGTCGCTTATTAACAAAAATTTGGAATATTTTAATGGGTCAGGATTCCACTCTATAGTGCCATTCCACATTTTCGTTTATTTCTGTAAAATATATCGGTTCGAAAAGATTTGATGGTATTGATGGTAGTATCAGTTTTTTTAGCCGCCCATCATCCTAACCTTAGCGATACCTTTGCAGCTCTACTAATCACGACCCGTTTTTAGGGTTTTAATTTCCAAAAAAATATAAACTTCTTCTTTAATTATTAAAGACATTAAAGTCGCATATCTAAGAAAAGGATAACAGTAAACCAATAAAGGAATACTATAGAACTGTGAAAGGTATAAAAATATGAATAGTAGCTTATGAAATTTGTCTCGAAACGAATGGCATATGCTTTTGTTGGTATATTACAGCATGACCTAAATTTATGAGTTTGTTCAAGGCTTCTACGAATCGCTAACCCAAAAATGCCATTGAAAGTTCTTTCTAATTTCACACAGTTTCACAAACACACACACACATAGATAGATCCATTCATTTGCTAAACTCAAATAGAAGCGAGATCTAAAGGGGCACTTCAATTGCTGCAACCTGTCAACATAATTAATCCCTTTGCCGCACTGCTGCCCCTTTGCCAGAAATCAGCTGAGCGACCTTGCTGTACGGTGTGGCGGCTTGCCTTTCAGATCCCCACAAAGTGATGAAGAGCGAACAAAATATGAACAATTCATAAAAAAGTAGGCTGACGTTTCTTGCATTGTAAAACGCGTTTTGCCCGAGATTCCCAAGGATATGACGTCTAAGTTGTTCTTGTTGTTGCTCGTGTTAGTGTTGCTGTTGTTGTTGTGTTAATTGTAGGGCCAACGACAACGACTACGACGACGTCGTCATGCCAAGATTGTGCCATTAACAGCGGCAAAGTCGCTCCCACGGCCAGTGTCCCGGCTCGAGTTATTTTGTTGTTGTTTTTTATGCCATTTACACAGAAATCTTGCTACAAATCACGAGCTCCTTTGTGGCGCGTCCTGGGTTTGCTTTTTTACCACTAATTTCTACGAGATTGTGTGTAGCGACCTTTATTTGTTTGCTGTTAAAAAATTGTGTAGCATTCCCCCACAGCATAATGGTTAAGTAGTTTGATTCATTTGCAATAGCAAAGATGATCTCGGAACCTGTGACGACGCAAAACTGCGCCATTATCAGCTGAGTCCGACAGAGCTCTAGACTATTGCACTGCCCTGCCTTGATTGCACTAGTTCCTGGGCCATTGCTTTTTATTAGGATGCCAGTCCTAATTGCGGTGAGATCTCGAGAAACATTCAAGTTAATCACTTTGTACCTGCGACTGCGGCTTAGGCAGTCAAACAGTCAGATCAACAGTCAGTCAGTGCGAACTGCTCATCGACAGTTTTTCAACACAATCCTGCAAATGGATATTTTGATGTCTGCTACATTTTTCACAACAAAATGCTGCTTTGTGTTGCCTTTGGATACTTTATGCTGTATCTTACGGATCGTTATCAGCTCTCTGTCTAACTGCCAAGCCATTGTGCTTTCAAGGTTTTATGATGCCCACAATTGCAAAGGTATAAATGTTACTATGAATGTACTTCCTGTGAGAACATTTTCAGCTAAGACATAAACAAACGGCAAGTTCAACTGTCTTTGACCCAACAACAACTACAGCTACTTGGTAACAAACATTTTCTTTGGGGGGGTATCTACTGCTAGCAAGCAGAAGGAAAAAACTGAACCAAGTGACAGAGAAATCTACATAATGACAGCTTGCCAGAAAACTAGTTCAGCTTGCAAATTACGAACCGGTAACCCTCTAACAGCCTGCAATTCCCAGACAGGACATCCAAGCATGCGCATCCGCGGCATATATTGTAGCATATATTGTATCCTGCACCACGGGACAGCAAGCCGCGCACTTTCGGGTAAGCGCTAAGGTTAAGGTAAGGTCATGTCAAGGCTGCCTGGCAGCAACAACAACTTTGCATAAAATATTTGAAAATGTTTTCATTATGGTAAATAGCAGTAGTAGTCTCAAAAGGTGCATGCAACACACATAGCACACACATCTTCCAGTTTTCTAGGCTCAGGCAATTGCCGCAGATTTGCCTAGACCAAAGCCACTAGAAGGGTTCCCACAAGCATCTACAAGAAGGGGTGCCGACATAGAAAGTTGGCATATATTGGTGATAAATTAGTTTAATGGTCGAACACTAAAAGGCAACCAACCGACCGCACTGCAGCGTAAAGCTTGCTCCGTCAGCCATTAACGTTTGGCGTGATTTTAGGGAACTCGCAAGCAAGGATTAACCACCAATGAACCAATTCAACTTGCCAGCGGCAATACTTCTGTTGCTCTTTGATTGTAGTTTTTGGCGGCAAACCCAGCCATGTTAAGGCCAACCATAAACACAAACCAACTAAGTACGTGTTCCAAATGCTTTCTACCCAAGCAACTGTCCATGCAGCTAATGAACTGCCCAAACAATTGCCAACTTCTTGAATAAACAACTAACACAAAAAAATACTAAAGAAACATCACCAAAAAAATCACGTTTCTGGCTTTGCACTACAAATTTTCACATCGCTGAATACCAACAAACAGGGTGGACTCTGGACAGTGTCTCTATAGTGCGACAATTGCACAGTGTCTAGTGCACAATTGCATTTGTGGGCCCAATTGTTCAAATCACGCACGTGCAATGTCCCGGGAATCCTGCCTAGAAGTCGAGTGCAAGTGCAGTTGTTGTTGCTACGCCCATTGTCGGCTAGTTGATTCATTTGTTGCACAAAATCGCCGATAAGGTTCTACTGAATGTGACACTTTTGAATGAGCTACGAGTTACGAGTTATTTTGAATAGCGCGATGTCCTTTGTCACGGCAAGTGCTGCATGCAACCTACAATATCTGCTTTGTAAGGCATTGTTAGGCGACGCTTTTGTTGTTGTTTTTGTCAATAAGGAATTGTTGTTGGACGTGTTTTGTTGTCGCAAATTTAGTATAATTTTATTATTATTAATTGTTTGAGAAATTGGCTTTTAAATGACCATTGTTTTGGCCAAATAGAGCGTTAATTTCGATTGGAACAAAGGGAACTTTATTGAATGAAAGGCATTTTCTGCATGGAACATTCGATAGCATTCATTAGCAAATTAAAGTTGTTTCCAAATAGTAATTGAAATGTAGATTAAGAAGTGTAGCAATTGGTCTTTCGCGAATGACCACCTAGCGTATTTCGCGAATGGATTTCGGCTTGTATCTCTATATTGGTGAGCAATATTCACAGTTGATACACGAAAGTCCTTTAAGAATTTGGCGTGGAGGCATCATCGTTTCTTATTTCTTGACAAAGGAACTACCCTTTTCCGTCAATTCAGTCTGCTACAAAACTATGTTAAGCTACTTTTTCTTGAGAATTTACTGAAATCAATGCAAATGTCCTTTGTTTACAACAAGCTTGTGCCACCGGACATTTCTCGCATAAACATGAACTTATTGCTAGACAATTTCGAAATGGCCCAATCGCTTGGCCGCCGAGCATTGCTTTCTCTGGGGCAATGTCAATTCAAAGTTTTACTACAAAAAACCTGCCAGAAATCTCTAGATGGTTTCGACTAAAGTTTTATTTTCTCAAGGAGTTTTTGTTATATTTCGCACGCTCTCAAAGATACATCTAGCACATTAACGAGTTTCTGTTTAGCTGAAAATCGGTTAAAAGGTATAGCTAATAAACAAATTGCTATTGGGTGCAATTTCGGTTGATAAAGATTTCTAGCACACTACTGACTGTCCCACTTTGACGTCAATCGGTCCAGCGGTTCTCGAGTCATAGATTGCTGACTACAAGTTTTGTAACTATAACGATATGTCAGAAAGATTTTCAGTTACGTTTAAGTATATATTTTGGAAAATATGTAGTTTTATTGCAGTTTTTAAGCATCGCATGCAATTTCAGTTTCGATGTTATGTCTTAAGCAAGGCAATGAAACAAGAGGAGCATTGATAGAAATGTTCGTCACGTTAAAAAACAAACTTTATATTTCGGAAAAGAGTTCTATGAGATTTTCTTAATATCAGATGCAATCGATATCGAATCGGTCTCCATATTCAGTTGTGATACTGAAGTTGCAAGACAATTGCTAGCCAAAAATACCTCGAAAACAGAATCAACAATAATCGGTTGTTAAAATTGTTGTTTTTGTTGTCAAGGCGTTTTTGGCTAGCAATTGTCGTGCAACTTTCATAGGGAAAGACTAGAAACGCAGAAATGAACGGAGAGGGGCATCGATAGGAATGTTCGTCAAGTTGAAAATCATACGTCATATTTCGGAAAAAAGTTCTATGAACTTTTTTATTATCAGATGCAATTACGGTTTCGATATTCAGTTATAAGCGAGGCACTTAACAAAGCTGCAAGCTAACATCATAATTCGAAAAAAAGTTATATTACGGTTTTCAAATATCGGATACAATGTCGGTTTCGATGTTTAGCTTTAAGCACGCTAATAAATCTGAAGGTATATCGCTAAAGGATTTGATTAAGACTACTACCGATTGACTTTTTTCGAAAAGCTGTTCTATTAAAGCTTTTGCAAAATTACTCTCATCGATTAACTATTTCGGTTAAATTTATTTATTCGAATCTCTTTTTCCAAATTCGAAAATGATCATGCTAAAATCCAAAAATAAAAACAATCAATTAACTGTAAAAGAAGAAATCTTAAGAATAATAACTTATGCGAAATTGACAAAGATTTCTTAACCTAAACTAGGTTACGACACGAACCGATGCTTCACTGAGGTCATGATATATTCAAAGCGAGATATGATCTCCAAACTTTTGGCACTGACCCGCAAAAAAAGTATTATGTTGCAATTCTGGAAGTCTGTACGACAGTCTAATCTAAATGACCATCTTCTCGACATTTATCTTGAATCACTTAAGATCGTACAACATACATACAAATATAATATTTTCAAGGCAGACCCCGTAATATTCAGCAATATTTCTCGTACAAAAGAAAACCTTTCTTTTTACTAGTCAATACATAAGAGGTCATTGAATTTCCACGCTTGAATAGAACTCTTAAGAATACCCCCTTCGAGTTTTGTGCACTGCTGTAAAAAGCATTCAAAATTGTTTGACATTCAACTTGGGCTTTGGACTCGCCGCCCAGACAATTTCTGCACAGTGAGATGCCTGGCTGCCGTTTGTTTAACACCTCTTCAGATCCTGACACTACTGAACTAAACCACTCGACTTACTAAATCAGGCCACAGCGTTGCTTTTCACATAAAAAAAAGATCATTTTTTAACAGTAGGAAAAAAAACCATGCCAACCAACCTGTCACAATGCCTGCTAAGTCCTTTACAGAATCGCTTGCATAACAATAACCCTGGCAAGACGCGGCAGGTAACTCTTCAGCAGCCGCAGCACAAGGACCCAGCGGCACAGCAGCGGTTTGTGACTAAAATCGTGAACCTTGTAATTCATATTTTCCAAACAATTTCTATACGCAATTTTAACACTTTTGTTGTGCGCTCTCCTAACATAATTTCTAACGATTCTATGGCCTTTGTTATACAATTTCTGGTGTGCTTGAAAGCCTTGCGGGATACCCGACGCGCCTGCTGCCCAGTTTGAAGTGGCCGCGTGACAACACTCAAACCGTGGTCTAACTCGGCCAAGGCCCATAAAATAACTGTGTCATCGTAATGGCTTCTCGGAATGGCCAACCATTCAATGAATGATTTTGGTTTAAAGGCGCATTGTCAAAGGCGTATGTGTATGTATGAATGAATGAAAGGAGTGGCCTTTGCCAGACAAAAATGGAAACTCATTCAAAGATTTCTTCAAGACGATAAAAGTGCTGCCTGGAATGCGGTCCAAGGCAAAAGATAAGTTTTGCCGCTTCTAGCGTTATTTATAAGGCCTACAAAATTCTAAGAACATTGTGTTTTATTTAAATATTTGATTAAAATTATAAATAAACAATTGGAACTAAATTGCAGCTGTTTGCCAATTTATATGTCAATGTGTACTTAAAATAATGGCTGACTTAAAGTCGAATCAATTATACACTAACTGGCGGTGAACACGGTATGAAATGGCAACATTTCCAGGTGAAGCTGCTTTAAAAGCAGCATTACTGCTTCTTCTTAACTTTACGGGTTACGGCCTGATGTAAAGCTCTCCTCCAGGCGTCTCTGCTTTGAGCGCGCCTTCTCCAATGTGTGATACCAAAGGCAGCTAGAGTACTCTCTACCTGGGCCTTCCAATGGAGACATGGTCTGCCACTTCGTCGCCTGCCTTCAAGCCAATTTAAGACCATTCATTGCCAATGCGTACGGAGTACTTTTCGCTCAAAGACTCCAAGGGCATTTTCATCTGACTGCATCACCATCCAAGCTTCTGCTCCATAAAGCAAAACGGGAAGCATGAATGTCTTATAGAGAGCTAGTTTCGTCTGGCGAGCTTGGTCTCTACTACTCATTGCCTACTTCTAATCATTCTCTTACTCGAAGAAAGCATATACTTCATCTTCCTCTCATTGAGGGAACCACTCTGGCAGATTCAATAGCCGCAATGGCACCAGTAGCCGCTAGCTTATTATTGCCGACGATCCATCACAAGTTTGAAGAGGTGATGAAGAATGTGTTGCGAAGGGCCGAAGTGTAGCCCTGGTGGAACAGGATGAAAGCTTCTGACCGCCATTCACCAGGGAATGGACAGGGTGATACCTGTCTATACCTTAAGTTGCCGCACAACCTCCACGTGGTGCCCCCTGGATAGCTACTCTAATCGCCACCCGGTGTTAGATTAGTGAGCTAATGTGCACAGCTAAGCTCTCCCTAAGCTCTAAATGGGTTATGCGTAAGGTTTGTGACCCGCCGCGTAAAAACGCCGCTTCCATGAAATAGCAGCATTACTTACACAAAGCAAAAAAAACCATGAATTTTTTCTTGTCTCCAGTTTTAAATACTTCTTTACTAGAAATTTCAGAAGGAATTCGAAAATTCGATATTCATTACGTTTTGAATTCAGATTTAAGAAGCTTATTGAGCAAGTGAAAGGTAAAAAAGAACTTGAGCCGTTAAGGGCCGCCCAGTAGATGAGAATCATTTAGCTGTGAGTTCTCTCGAGCTTGGAAGTACAAAGCGCCACCTAGCATGAGCATAAGCTTGCTTTAAAATAACAAACTTCCATAAACATGAATGCTCTTCTTTTCGTTCTTATTGTTAACACACCACATAAAGACAAATATGCAGCCTTCTTACTATTCTATTGTAACACCTTTCGAGAGATTTTCGTGACGGCATACGTCAAACATTAAATAGCTCTTACTTGTATATACTCAACGTTCTAGAATGACAAATGCAATTTAGTGCTCACTGAAGTACAATTGAACTAATCATTTTTAAGAAATGTGACCCATTTCCTTTTCAACCAAAAATATGAATAATACCAAATGGCCAGCTTAAGTAGTAGAGTATATCATGGCACAATGAATGGGTCTGTACGCGATACTCTACTAAAATACACAGCTACTTAAACATAGGCATAATTTGCTTCATTCAAAAGCAAAGCACGCGCCGAGCTTGGTAAATAAGTATTGACAAAAAGCAAATAAAATCAAATAAATAAATGCATACATAAGCCAATAAACATATGAACATATATACAGCTGTGTTCACGAAAATAGTAGTGCAGCTGAACCTTTGTTATTACCCGGTTAAATCAAATGATAAATACAAAATTCCCATAAATAGCTAATCAAATAAGAAAGTGTATATATTTTAGAGAATATCAAAAGTTTTTTTTAGTCAAAAACTCTTCTTCTTTCTCCTACTTGCGCTAATTAAAACAAAATGGCCAAAATTGGGCTGTTCATGAAAATAGTAGTGTTTAATACAAAGATTTAAAAAAACATCGAAACTTAAAATTACCTTAATATTACATGTTCTACATGTTTGGTAATGCTTAATATTTGGTTGTAAACCCCTTATTGCTAATTACAGCCTTGCACCGACGTGGCATGGAATCAATCAGATCCCTGCAACGATTCAAAGGTATTTGAGCATATCCTTCTTGCACCACTGGCCACAGCTAATATCTGCTCGAAGGATTTGCTTTTCCCAGAATTCTCTTCACGTCTCCCCACAAATTTTCAATGGGATTAAGGTCCGGCGACTGAGCTGGCCATCGCATTACATCGATCTCTTCGTTGGAAGACCAGTCTTTAGCGAGTTTGCTAGTGTGCTTCGGATCATTGTCCTGTTGAAACGTCAATTTTAATAGCATTTCCCAACTGGCATATGGCAACATTGTATTTTTCAATATTTCGACGTATACCGTTTTGCCCATGATACCATTAATCATATGGATAGGACCAACGCCTCCATAAGAAAAGCAAGCCCATACCATAAATACTCAGCCCACCATGCTTAACCGTCTTATTTGCGTATTTTGGCTAGTATTCTGTGTTTGGTGGACGACGAACATACTTCCGGGACCCTGTTCCACCAAATAAAACTATCTTGGTCTCGTCAGTCCACAGTAACATATTGTTTATGTTACTGTTATGGCCCACTTTTCAGCGGGCCAATTTAAACGGATTTTGGCAAACTCAATCCTTGCGGCCACGTGCTTTAGGGCTAAAAGGGGAACCCTTCTTGGACTTCTTGGATTTAAATTATTTTGAATAAGTCGATGACGAACTGTCATATCACTGACTGACAGATTTAAATCATTTTTTATCATATTTGAGGCCGCTGTAGGCTTCATCTTGCAGTATCGCACAATTCGTCTATCCTCTAAAACTGTAGTCCTTCGCTTACCACCGCGATTTTCAGGCTTCTTCTTATAGTTAATGGCGTTAAATACCATGGTAGCAGTATATCCAACTTAATTTTCAGTTTCTTTATAAGTCTTGCCTTTATTTCTTAGACTAACTATGAGGTCTCTTTTCTCGACTGAGCAATGCTTTCCCCTACCCACTAAAAATAAAAGTATTGGAATTACCATAAATTTCCTTCATCAAAATATTCACTTAGTAAATAACACTAACTAATTGCATCGTTTTTTTTTGTTAATATCCTTAACTTTTAATTTTTTGATGTACAAACTCCCAGCACTACTATTTTAATGAACAGCGGATTTTATGCCTATTTGCCTAAAGTCATCGAAAATAAGAAGAAGAAATGCAAACGTAACGGGACTTTTTCGTTTTTCTGTCGTTTACATCCTATTCTAAAGCAAATATCTACAAATGTTCATTTTGATAGATTAACAAGTCATAAAAATTGATTTGACTGTTGTCCGGTGCAGCACTACTATTTTCATGAACACAACTGTATATGTAAATTTATGTACTTCTATATGAAGTGTAGTATAACTGGCTACCCAAAAGCAAAAGCGTCGCGTTTCTACTTCAAGCACGTCGCAAGCATTTCCGTAGTAAGATAAAATATGATTTTGTGCCACCAAAATACACTCAAAGATATATGCATGTATGCATACCAGAACCCAAACATTCATACATATGTGTATCCACATTCATATGAATACATTTGAAACATTCAAGGTCAGCATTATGCAAACGTTTGCGTCGACGCTGACAGCAGAGTTACTCAGCTTTCTTCAAAGAATTCCGTGCAATTTGCCGCACAAAAAAGACGACTTCGCTGAGATTGCAGCTTTCATTGATAAGTAAACAACAACAACAACAACAATAACAGTAAACACAGTAAACAGTTACAAATGCGCGTTGGACATACAAAAGCAAAAATCAGTTTCATTCATAAATTTCGTTTTATCAGTCACACACACACACACACACACACACACACACACACACGCACACACACACACATGCGCACATTGATTGCTGCTGCAGCGCGGCATGCGGGCCTTGGGGGCGTATACACAATAACAACACAAGAACGTTCGCTTTATGACGTCACTAAATTGCAGCTGGCGCTAATTTTTCGCATTTCGCTTTGCTCTGCTTCAAAGAAAGACGAAAGACTGCGACAGCAGCAGTTTCCGTTGCTTCGACCCGCAGCACATGTTGCCATTTTCCGCCTGCGCTTGCCTCCTCCAGCTGATCGTCTGCTGCTGCTTCTTCTTCTTCGTCTTCTTCGTCTTCTTCTTGCGGCCTTTTATTGAGTTGCGGCAAACAGATAAGTGACATTTATCGACTTTTTACGCGCATTTCAATAAGTTCAAATATGTTTACGGCCCGTAGTAGTATATAAGTACTATATAGTATATGCAACTGCAGCTGGGTATCCGCAAATGTATCTGTATCTGTATCTGTATCGGTTGAGGCTATTGTTTGCTTATCAACCTTTGCATTTAGCTCAACACTTTTATCAGTGTCCCAATACTGATTTCTGACCATATTTCGACTAAGTTGTTTTCCATGCCCAGATTTTATCTGTTGCCTTGTGGATGCAGTTGTCGAAGTCGAACTTATCAATGCTGCCGCCACCGCCGTTGACGCTTGACTTGCGAAGTGAAATTTATCGCTAAGCAAACAGCAGTGCAACAAACTTTCAAATGTTTGTACAATCTCAGCAACATTGTTGCCATCCGTCTCATTCATGCAATATCTGTCGTTTTGTGCTGGCATTTATTTTACCTTTTTGTGTGTATATAATGAAACATATATTTAAAACGATTTCATTGATGATTTACGACAAGCTGTGTGTGTGGTGTTGATAGTTTGCAGTTGACTCTGCAAGTGACCGGAAGAGCTGGTGTAACTGGCTCTACGAATGTCCCAAAACCTACGTAAATTTAGGGATTATCTAAATGAGTTATGGCCCAGCAACAGGTTATATAGTGTACGAGGTGTAATTACCTTCCCAGGAGGTATTTTAACTTTGTCGTTGTGGGATCTACAAATACGGCATGGAATTGTCCATTTCATTAGTGCAGAGGAGAACGAACTGAGGTTGGGCTTAGCTTTCGAGCTAGAAAACAATTAATGACACTCGATAGCACTTTATCTTAAACCTAAGAAAACCATTACCAAACTAGACCATTTATTTGTCTCAAACATCCTGTATGAAAAACACTCTATTAGTAGAAGTTTAGATAACATAAATTGGCATGACTGACCATATATATCGTCTGGACTGGCCATAACAACCCGTTACCGGGTTACAGCCTGATGTAAAGCTCTCCTCCAGGCGGCTCTGCTGCATCTGGTGCGGTAGTCGTTGCCAACTCATAGATGGCCAAATATCTTACGGAGTACTTTCCGCTCAAACACTCCAGGGGCATCTTATAGAGTGTTAGTTTCGTCTGGCGGGAGTGGTCTCTACTACATTTGCCTACTGAGACCAAATTAACATCTATTGGCAAGAGTGATTCTTCACTTGATCTCCATGCTGACATTGTTTTTCATTGGGACGGTGGTGCCAATGTAGATATCAAAATTATAGTTAGTGCAAAATTAGATATTAGTGCCCTTCACAATATCAAAATTATAGTTTTTAACATCAATCTGAGAGTCCATCCGCTGTGTATCTCTACTCAAAGAAAGCATATACTTCGTCTTGCTCTTATTTACAACCAGTCCCACATCGGCAGATTCTCTTTCAATAATAATAATAATAAATTGGTATCAAAAGGCTCGGAGAAGCTCTGTCCTACCTTGGCGGAGCTGCGTGTGTTGCTTTGACGTTTCCTTTGGCATGTCCAACTGTTTGTTAGGCCACTGTGCCCTTCGTGTGAACCTTTAACCACAGAGTTACAGTTCGACGAAACTTTTCCAAGTAGGTTAATACCGACCTACCTTAAGTTATGACACCATTCAGTGATGTGCAAGATATATCTTTCAACCAAATTTCAACGCCGTAGTAACGCCGTAAAATCATTTGTGTGAAATTTTGAAAAAATTGAAACGTTAGTCATCGCAAGTCCGACTACAAAATGCTGATTTTGGCAAGGGGTGCAAAAATGGGAAATTTTTAAATATTTTGTAAAAATTGCTATCATTAACAAATCATCGAGCAAAAGAAGCCTACCTAGGCTAACACACCTTTTGATGTACTAAAACAGTGATTCGTATCAGGTTGAGTTTGAGTTGAGACTCCCAACAATGTCCAAATAACCCGGCTTCAGACGGTACGGTTTCTATTTATTAGCTTTCGGTAATCGCCAATCTTTAATAAGAAATCAAGTCTTAAATAAATGGATCAATTCTCAATAAACTTATTATACAATTGTATGCTAGTTCTATCAAGTGAAGTTCATTGATTTGACACCTTTTATAAGTCGTGGGAACAAGTGTGCATCTAGTATATGTACTATTGTATGCTCACATCATGCCCATATTAGCCCTAGCAAGATTGACTCCCACGCAAGCCAAGTGCAGCTGCGCCCATGTTCACATCCTGAACTATACCTATTCCTTGGACTAGCCTACTCTTTCACTATTGTTTGGTTCCTTTCTCTAACTCAAGTGTACCGCGTACAAATTAGACTGCAAAGACAAAGACCCAAGTCTTTCGTTCCCATCATTGACCACTTGAAATACAATGCAGGCGAACATTTAGACGCATGGTTAACGCGTACTACACTTTCTTTGTGGCCGTTCGGAATGAAAAGGTCAGCGCAAAAAAAAAGGAAAAACATATACAAAAAATATCAGAAAATTGGAAACATTTGTCTAAGAAAACACAGACAACAACATGAACACAGACCTTGGCGACACTTGAAACATTTGACAAAGCCCACAGACAGCAATTCCACAATGCCCATTCCCACGATACTCTCTTTCGGTTGGCTGGCTGGCTGGCTGGCTGGCTGGCTGGTTATCATCTATCGGCCTGCAATTTCAACTGCAAGTGCAGAAACTGGAGATGTTTTGCAGGCGTCTGTCGTAACGTCCTGTGCCCGTACGCCGCCCAACAACAACTCTGCACTGAGTGCATAGGGCAAAGCCGTGCACTACGGCAACAACTACATAACTTATGTGCTCTTGAGGTTCCAAAACCTGGTTCTGGCATGTGTACACTTGATATCCTGGCGTGTTTACTTTTACAATACTCTTTCTGGCTCCTTCACTACTTTGTTATTATTATTGCTATTGTAACCATGTTTCTTTCTCTTCACTCGGATTGCCATTAAGGTGACTTTGGAAGAATCTTCACACACTCGACGGGTGTCGTGTGTGTGGGTTGGCCGAGTGTCAGCGTCATTTATATACAAGGCAGCAGGTAATTTTTCATGACTTCACTGCGTAATTTGCTGCCTACTTGTTGATATTGCACGAGTTTCTCAAATTGTCGAATTATTCGCACGTGCATTGGGTTCTTATACGAAATGAAAGTGTTTGCCTCTGGATTTGGCGCAATAGCTATGAAATTATTCTGGGAATCTGTCATTGTTTGCTTTCTAATTGGTTCTTAATAATTTAAGTAAGAGGGTAAATGCTGTGGATTCAAAATGGCTTTATATGCTATATGATTCGGAATTTAACTATTAAAAGAGTTACTAAAACTAAGAAAAGTCATCTCTTAGAGATTTAAAAAAAATGTTGCATACTTTCGTGCGCCGTCGTTTCGTGCGTAGCAATTACTTTATTACTAGAGCGGTGTTTTCGGGAAGACATGGTATAAGTATCGATACATTCTGAACACAAAATAATGTAGTTCATTTGACGGCGTGCAGAATTCCCTCATGGAATTGGGAACGTTAGAGTATGTAGCGATAGTGTTGTCATGCACCTATCGCCTAGATAGGACGACTAGTTTTAGCAGCTTTGAACTTTGAAACTATGTTTATTTCTTGGGCTTAATAGGATTATGAGGCTATCAGATTTGGCATTATCGGTAATTAAGTTCAAATCAAGTCTCAAACGTTCTGAAACAACATTAAGCATGTAAGATACATGTTCAGAAATTGAGTTCATTGACCTACCATTGCTTCATTTTTGGGTTATTGAGTTCATTGACCTCAATTTCATTCATTAAAGAGAGATTGGCCAGATTTGGACCAGAGTTGGGTTTCCGTTCTCTTTCTCTAGCATACTAAACCTTAACTTTAGTACAATTCAGATAAGAGAAAACGTTAAGTATTTGTGCATTAACCTCGTTATAATACCTCTAAGCGAAGTGCCAAAGGGCAGTAAACTTAAAAATGTTCCCGGCATCGATATTATCTCTAGATTAGATGTTTTGACATATTGTTGCTAATTGGAAGTTCTCTGCCTGAATCCAGAAAGCGTAAGGACTACATGGTGCAAGCATTTGTGGGCCCATTGTAATGGATATTTCCATCAGAGGTACCCAAAGAGCAAGAGAAGCAGCTATCTGTATTTTCTCATAAGGCTACACAGCTAACAGATCCTTTGTTCTTTATTGAAATTCTTCTCATGGCTTTTAAAAGAGCGTTTTATTGCCATTCAGGCATTTGAAACAGTGTCAAGTTTGGATAGGCACCTAAAGAGGACAACCAACTTGCGTGCATAACGCTTTTTCGCAGTCCTTCCTAGCAGTGAGTTTCGAACAATCTTCCAAGCGACTTCACTCTACCATATTCAAAAACTTAATTCAATTGAAAAACATAGCTTAGCTTAGTTGTTGACTATATGGACTTTTTAGACTTCAGCTAGGTCACTATCTGGCTCTATTTAATCAAATTACTCATGCCTTCTTCATAATTCCGATCCCGATTAGTCGAGATAGCTGCTAGATCTCAAAATTACAACAATTACAATCAACTGCATTGTAAAACCGACAAATCGAAATCCAAATGAGGAACATACATGACTCAAAACCAAACGCATTCGCTGTGTCATCAATCACACATTGTATTTTACATACAGCAGTTTTCCGATATGTTCCTTAACTCCTAACTCAATCTCACTATGCTCTTTAGAACTCCGTTGTTTCCACCATTGTTAAGTACAGTGAACCGCACGTTCCTGCATGCAACTACGACTGCCACGATCCCCACCACGATCTTAGCGTTGCCGATCTTTCTCATGCAGCCAACGCAAAGAAACCCCAGCAGAGCACACCCCAACTCTTTTAGCACAACATAAACCATATGATGACTTCCTCATTTCCGTTCTTTGGGGTAAAAATATATTTTCAATTTTGCCAGCACATTAATCATAAGCGTTTGTTTGCCCCCATTGAAGCTGCCAGTCAGTCAGTCAGCCCAGCCAGACCAACTCACAGACGTTGCCAGACTCCAGACCCCTTTCATATAATCATCTAATCTTTAAGATATTTTGGGCATAGTTTGACTCGCTTGTATACTTTGCTTTTCTTATGTATTTTCTGTCTGTTTTTCAATTATATTGTTTTTATTGCCTTGACTTCGAAACTAAAAGTTGACACTCTATGGCAGGGCTTCTCGTACTTGCGCCCGTGTGGCATGGTATGCTTCAACTGAGCATGTGTGTGTCTGTGTGTGTGTGTGTGTGTGTGTGTGCCACACCGACAGCAAAAATACGTTATGCTCGTTTATGTTGCGCCTCGTCTGTCGCGGGGATGGCGCAGCGGCAGAGGCAGCGGCAGAGGCAGCGGCTCAACATTGACTTGAATCTAGAGTGAGAGAGCGCGCTGGTCTCTTTCATACTCTCTCGACGCTGTTGGCGCGCTCTTCTGGTGAATGGAACTGCAGCAGGCGGCGGCAAGGGGGGTTTATTGAGCATGGCCATGAGCAGCTCAATAGCTGCAGCGGCAGCGGCAGCGGCGAGTTATTTTCAAACCTACGAGAATGAGAATGTGCCCATATCGCATTTTATCAAACATAAACACAGGCACACAAAACACACTAATACCAAAACAAATGTATCTGTATCTGTGCCCGTGCCCGTGTCTGTATCTGTGAGTGCTTGCTCACAATCGTGAGGCAGATTTTGTAACGGACAAAATTTTCTTATGCAGCCAGCGTCGACGGCGATAGCGACAGCGACAGCGCCGTACGCCCCTCTCAAATTCGTTGAGTTCGTCTGGTTTTTCCCTTTATGTGCTGGTTCGCGATGTTTGCATAAAATGCTGCTTATTGAGCGGGTGTACTGCATGGGGTTCTGGTTCAAGGCGTGGGTTAAACATTGCCACTTTTGGCCGTTAGCTGCCGTCTTTCACACAACTGCCGGTGGTCCTACGAAACGTAGGTGGAGCCGTTTCCCATGACAATAATTCTGCAATTGTAACACCAAAAGGCGCACAAAGCCAGCACGTTATTAGGGTCTATTTGTAGGACTGCTTAGAGGGGTTTAATATCTTTTTTGGCAGGCCATCAACCTGCCGCACACTCTCCAAACGCTCACACTTTGTCTTGACTTTATTGTTTGGCGAGCGTGAGATCAGCACACGGCAGGTATGGTTTGGTTTTGGGCACTGCCCATACTCCCGCTCGCCACGCTCGTGCAGCTGAAAAATGATGGTGCAATCTACTTGTTTATAGACGACTTCGATTCCCATCATCAACGGCTACAGCAGCACTTGATGATTTGCTGTGCACATTGTTGGCCAGGCCAGGACAAAAGCGGCTCAGCAACAAGTCAGTCAGTCGTGGCTGAGCAGGGGCCTTAAAAAACCCACCAATACACACACTAAAAATCAAACCAAGAAAAAAATGTATACTAGAAACAACAAAAGTCAAACAGGTTTAGCTACACTTCATCCAGTCAACCAACAGCCATCCTTCCACACGTACGCACAGTCTAGCTCCTACTAAGCCCACAATAACGTCCAATTTTCCCATAGCGCTGTCTGCGTTGTCCGCTATGTCGCCAACAACAACAACAGCAACGGTAATGCTGGGGAACAGCTGATTGCACAAAAATTTTCCCAGCCTAGCTCAGCTGACTGTTGTTGCTGCTGTTGTAGACAGACACTAGATGAGTCTCACTTGTTGTTTGCTTAACAGGACACCACAGGACGCGACGGCTATAGATTGTCCACAAATGTCAACCTGTCTGTCCTACAAGGGATATCTTTGTGACTGTCTTAACTAGCCGTAAAAAGTATCTTTTTGCCGTTCTTGCACTTTATTTGGAGTGTCAACTAAACCAATGTGCACAACAGGATATTTGTGCAAGACGAGCTACCAAAGAGCGCCAGTACCTTGGCCCATTAATTGACCAACGCATTGGCAATCATGAGAACATTTTACGCTCAAGTGTCCATTCAAGTGCTGCGCTTAGATTTATGCGCAGATAGGCCACTTTCTCTGTGCAATGGTAACTAAGTAAGTAGCGAAATGCGCCGGATGCTCTAAGAGTATCGTATGTCAAGCGACTATCTCGAAAACTGTCACCGCACGGCCAAACAGTTTTTAGCATGGACATAGAACTAGTCCTTTGCGGTGATCTGACTTTCCTGGAAACACTGCGGCACTTGGCTCAACGCCTTTGATTGCGCAAGACGCGGCAACTCTATTAACAGTTAGGCAGTTAGCATATCTGAGCTAAGCACAGGTGCCACGCCCCTTGACCGCTGTTTCCCGCTAAAAACCAAACAACACTTGAGCAAATATTAAGTTTGCAATGTGAGCATAACTGTCGTTCGGTTGGTCGTTGCGCTTCTGGTTCTCATTTGGCAGCCAAGTGGCCGTCAATGATGATTATGTTACGTAAGTCTGAACCGTGTATTCGCAGCCTCTTCAAGAGTATCGAATTTCGTTCATGTAATTTTAGTTCTACTTTGGGCTTCTGCGGTCAATCTGCATAACAGCGAACTTTGCTTAACGGCTGTAAACGCCCTTAGGATGTGGTCATGTGTTTGGAGACTTACCATATTTACTTAGGACCAGCAAATGAGTAAAAGTTAAGAAACCCGCAAATTTCCTACACAGTAAGGTGCTTCCTATTCGATGGTGACACTTCCTGCCTTACGTTATAGTTGAGGTCAGTTGCAGGTTATTTCCTTTTTCTGGTTCCTGTTACGGAACTTTTTGAAGGAAGTCAATAGCAGGTGGGCTACTTCTTTATCTTGGAAAATGGTCCTGTTCATCTGCATTGCATTCTTCTGAGTTTATCTACTCATATGTATAAGTTTACTTCCAAGGATTTTTTGATACGATTGTTTTCAGCAAAAACGATTTAAGACTTCTTGAGGTCTGAGGTGTATCAGAAAATCCATCAGTTCAAAATTCTACTCAAAACCGGGCAAGTATAAAAGAGTTAAACCGTACTCCCTATCCGAAAATCCAATTCACATTGAAAACAATTTGGAGCTTGTTTGCAGCCAGTAATAGTCAGTATCCTGTGATCGACCGGACTGCTTGCTAAGTGTCATTAGAAGATTTTACGTTGCCATGGATATTCTTCTTCTTTCAAACGGGGTCCCGGCTCATATGTTAGCCTGAAATGCAATGTCTTTTATATTTCTAAGACTCGGAACGCAATTGAGGTAAGCAGTTCGTTTAGTATCAGTCGATCCAATGAGTCGGGATACCAATCCCTTCCGTGAGAAGTGAAAAACTAGAGCTAAAAGCTATTCATTTCAGAGTCGGTAACTATTCGGAAATCCTCTCCTCGATGAAAGGAATGAGGGGTTGCAAACGGGCTAGCTTAATTGCATAAAGCAATATTCGTAAGTAATTTCTGATAAACCAATTAGGCACGCTGTCTTCTCAAAGTGCATGCATCAAAAACTCCCACACTTTTATAGGAGCGTGCCCCAGGCACACACCAAAGCTCAACAGACGCCGACTTTCGCGCCAAAATTGCGTCACACGCAGACAAAAAAACACACAAAAAACGGGTCCTACGCTTTGACGATCACACACGATCCCACACAAATGCACACAATGATCTTCGTGTTGCCACAAACAAACCGCGATAACAAATATCGTGGTATTGTGTAGAGTGTTGTACACGGGACATCCATACATCGAGACGAAATCGAAATTTCCGACACACAAGAAACCCGCTCAGACACAACGCTCAATTTAGCTCTCTAATCACGCAGCTCGTACTGCAAATTCTTTGACTGCTTTTTTAGCACTATATACATACTATTATATGCTTCTTAGCCTCCTTTTCCTGTGGCTGGACGAGCTTCTTAGCTTTCGTTTGTGGGTTTGTCTTTATGTGTTTGTCGTCCAGAGACTGCAGTTAAAAACTTTTCGCCGAAAATGTGTCTGGCACGTTAAATGATTTTGTTGGCTCTCTCACTGTAGGTAACTTGCAGTTCTAACCAGACAGTGCAACAACAACAACAACAATAGCCAGCGATCAATGACTGTTTAGGTCTTTGGCGGGCATTTGAAGCAGTTTGGTTTGGCTGGTTGGTTGGTTGGTTTTGGCTTGGCCACGGTGGATGTCCCATGGAATGCTGTGGCACCAGTTTTCGATATGCTTCAATCAGGAGCGGAGCAACAAAAAAGTTCCTGGGAAAAAATGTTGCACAAATTTACTACCTGCTATGACGAGCACGATGTTGGCGACAACAACAACAACAATAACGCGCTGGGCTGTGTTGGCTACGCCTGCTGCACCGCTCACTCCGCTTAGATTCATTAAATGAAAAGTTTTAAGGCTCCAATTTTTCGTTCATTCTGGGCTTACACACACGCACACACACACATATAACTTAGTGTGATTTTTATTATCCGAGGTTACGGGGAAATGAGCACAAGGTAGAAAAACACATTAGTCCTAAAGCTTTATTACAAATTATGCGTCGCCTTCAACGCTGCTCCTCTCCTGTCGCCGGCAGCAAGTCCTCTCTCACTTTCTGGTTTCAGAAATAATATTTTTTTTAGAATTCAAACTCATAAAGTTGTGTGCACAAGTGTCTGTGTACGAGTTGCGCTCTATAAATGTAGACCCACTGACTGGCGGGCAGACGACGCACAGTGGATCCAACTGACTTCTTTTCCGGCGATAATCATAACTTTTCAAAATTTAAAAAGCATATAATAGGAATTCCTTTAGCTTCTGCGTTACATATGCTGTGAAGAGAGGGAGCTGCAAAAAACTGTAGTAAAGTTATATATTATATACACCACAAGTCTTATCATTGCGCCTATAAAATGTGCTTATTGCTTAATTAATCGTTAAAATTTTGAATATCTGTTAGCAAGATGTTTGCAGTCTATTTTGATCTTAGTGTACACACGTTCGGCAGATAGACAAACTTTCGACGAGGACGATTTGTTGAAAACTCAGCACAATTTAGAACATGGAATTTTTCCATGACATGCACGGATAAGACATTTGCAGTATATATAGAATCGAACTTTACCACCGTTTTTTGAAGCTCCCTCTATATACAGCTTGTTTATCGCAGAAGCTTAAGCTCTGTTCTATGCATTTTAAATTTTGAAAATATTTTTACTTCCAAAAGCTTTTCGCCGAAAAAGAAGTCATTTGGGTCCACTGTGCGACGGCGCCGATAAGCGACCGCCACACACACACACACACACACACACACACACACACGCACACTCAATCAGCAGAGAGAGAAAAAAAGGCGCAAAAGTTTTGGAGGAAATATGCAACGCAACTGGTTTATCAACTTGCATTTTGGCGCCAAAATTTCTGCAAATCTTTTCGCGCTGTGCGCTTTGCACGCCCTTCGTGCGCTGACTTGTGATTTGCCTTTGCGTATGTGTGTGTGTGTGTGTGTGTGTGTGTGTGTGTGTGTGTGTGTGTGTGTGTGTGTGTGTGCAACTTTATGCATATAATTTTCATTTTATTGGACAAAATGAATTGGTCTCTCGCCAGACACAAGATAGAGGCATTAAAAGCCACTTAAGTTTAAGGACACGCACTAAATTGTGCTAACTTACTTTGCAGTAGGTCTGCAGTAGACTGCAGTAAACCATTTCAGATACAAGATACAAATGTATCTATGTGCACGGCTGCAGTCAGGCTCAGTAAACCACTTGCTAATGAAATTGTTTACCTTAGTTGCCCCCACAGACAGCCAAAGAGCAGAACAACCGCAGCCCACACACACGAGCGTTCTAATACGTAGCCTCCAAGGGTCTTCTCTTTGATTATTATGCAGCCCAGCTTCCTGTCTGATTATTTGCGGTCAGCCTGTAGAAAATTAGCAACAATGTTGCAGGACCGCCTCGAGGTATTCGATTAGCACGTCGTACGTCATCGTGTGGCTGCACTGGCTCCGGCTGTCAATCAGCTGACCGCGCCTCATTCATTGCCATTTAGGTGAAATGCATAGCGTAGATCCCTGGCCATTGTGCAAAAATTTCTTTTGTATACTAAACTGCACTTGCTTCCTGCGCCGCTTCCTCTTAATAAAAAGATTATGTTTATTCGAATTGGCAATGGCTTTGGCATTGAATTGCAGCTACCGTATCTGGCAGTCGCATTGGGCCAATTAGTGGTCTTGGTCGTTTTGTACATTGGCCGGTGGTCTGTGGCAGCCTTATACCTGTTAACCATCCGTTTGCCACAAAAACCAAACAAATTAAGTGATTAGAAAATATGAAAGATACGCAAGTGCATTGTTTGCCTTGTGCCTCTGTGTGTAGAGGTCGGTATAGTTACCAGTTTTATAGTTGTAGTAGTAAACGGTCGTTTGTACAATAACTGCTGAAAGCATTTGAGAGTTTTGCTTATCGGCGTAGGTTTTAGCGCGTTTTGCGCTCAAACAAAATGCACACATGCATACACATTTTAATACCCATTTGATATCTGAGTTTTGCCTTCTCGCTAAGTACGATAGTCTGTTTCCTTTTTCCAGCTGATGCATATCCCGTGGGAATAATATCAGTATTTCATGTTTAATATGCGCCACTCGTGTGTATTACTTCCGATTAGCCCGGGTTCGGTACTTGAGTCATTTATTCCCTTTTCGTGGCAAGATTTTTTTTATGCATTGCCCATAAAAATGCAGAATAAATATCTGAACAAAAGAAGTAAGCAACAGCTATGCAAGCGTTGGGATTAACGCGTACCTCTTCCAAGAACTGCGCAAGTAAAGTCAATCGAAAGCTTATGGTTGTTGTTCGTTCATAATTTGGCCAAATTAACTGAGGGGACATTGCATCTGGCGGAGAGTAGAGTTAACTATTTATCTTTGATCTTGTTGATTTTCAAGGAAAAGTTACCCAATAACAGCTACATGATATAACACTCGAAATTGAACCCATTGTTCCGTAGATTAATAAAAAAAAGGTGTTTATAACTAAAACTAGGTTTTTAGCGACACATCAGCATTTCATATGACACTAATTCGGCAGCGAATTACACGAGGTAAACTGAACTTAACTGTGAAACCTTAATCATCATTAGATTGAAGCGGGAAAACATTTCTTGCATTCTGACCATACTAAGGCAGGCAGTAAGCTAATTTTAAAGGTATTTGGACTTAAATAAGCAGATTGAGGAAGATGTCCACATATTTAATATTACCGGTGTAAAAAATTATAGTATAGAAGAAGACAAGGCCTCCATCCCCTGCACGCTACGCAGAGTATGACGAAGAATATGAGCGAATGACGAACTGGATGACGAGAACGAAGGGAAAGAGGAATATAAGAAAAAAAGAAGAAGGAATGGAATGAGGATGAGGATGTCCGCCTCCTGCTCGCTAGGAAGCTAGGAGGAAGACGAAGAGGCCTGCTACGCTGAGTATGACGAAGAATATGACCGAATGACGAAGTGGATGACAAGAACGAAGGGTAAGAGGAATATGAGCAAAGAAGAAGAAGGAGCGAGATGAGGATCTACGCCACCTGCTCGCTAGGAAGCTAGAAGGAAGAAGAAAAGGATAAAGAAAGACTTTGACGAAGAGGAAAATGACAGAGACGAAAAGTATAAGGATTCGCTTTCGGTAATTTACAAAGATGAGGATGGGGGTAAAGAAGAACGGTAAAGGGCAAAGGAAGACGAAGTGAAAGGGAATTATGGCCGAGGACAAACTTGCTTTGTACCCCATATCGGGGCTTGGTGAACATAGAAAACATGGCTGAAGTGCCTGAAGTAATATTAAAGGGGCAACATGACTAAAGGTATAATAAAATAGTCGTGCCTGTTCCCAATTCCGATTTCGATTAATCATAATAAGCGACTGTTCAGACTGCTATATAACAAAATATCAACAGTATTTAGTAATCACAAGCAGATACTTTCCAAAATGCATCGAAACCAAAAAAAGTATAGACTATGTTTGGAACTGATTTGACTTGAAAGATTGCATAAAATCGATATAGACACTTTATAGCCTTTCAAGCCTTATTAGCTAATGAAAGTGAGTATAAATAGTTTATGTAACTTTAGCAGCTCTATCCCAACATGTATCTACTACAAATGCTAGCAAATGCTCTCCCAAGCCGACTTTAACGCAAACACTCAGCTAAAAATAAAAAGCAAATCAAATGCCCCCACGCCACTGCGAAGATGTGACGAGCGATACATAGAAAAGATGCAGGACAAGTTCAAGAACAACTCCCCACACACAGGCATGGACCTCGCTTTTAGTTGCATGGGGATAGATACTCGGAAAACTCGTATTTCTGCCACCAGCAAGCACAAGCGAAAGGTCAATGCATTTAGTTAATGCAGCCCGCCGTTGCGCCTCTATATCAATGTGTGTGTGTGTGTGTGTGTGTGTATGTTGGAGCACGCCGAGCTCACCCAGCCCCACACAGTTGTGCATGGGGCAACCATATTAATGCAAGCCCTGACACTCGCTGCACTCGCCAGGCGTATCTAAGGTTCAAGTAACTCTACACAAGTCGCTAAGCCCAGCCAAGTGTAGACATTCAGCTGAATAGCAGCGCAAATTGTGGGCTCAGCATCCGCCACACACACACACACACACACACACACACACACACACACACACACACACACACACACACACACACACAGACTCTGTTCTATTTCGTAACGGACAAGTGAAGCAGGCAGGCAACTCGTTAAATGAAGTACAATGGCTACGACAAAGCATATATTGAAATCGAAAGAGGAACCAGAATGGCGGCCCAGGCAGCCCGCCAGCCCGCCAGCCAGCCAGACAATCAACCAGCTTTGGCGTTGGCGTCGCATCAGTTGGAGCTGCCCCGCCACACCCTTGCCCCAGCCCTGGCACAGGCCGCGCGTGATCAAAGTTGTTTGTAGGACGCGCAGGCGCAACAGGCAACGCTGCCGGTCGCTCTCGGTCGCTGCTCTCGCCCACATTAGAACTCGCCAACATTGTTGTCAACATAAATAAACATCATCATCAATAGTCTGGCGCACTGTGGCTGGGACCACCAAGCGGCAAACATTCAGCAAATAAACCCCATATGCGCCTACAACCAACAATAAAGAGCGCAAAAAGGCCATTTCACAGCACCGAAAAAATATACAAAAACTAAAGATACATGCGCTTAGAATATTCCCACGGCGTGTTGCAGATGTGAACAGTCCCCCACAAGGGGCACAACCAAATTGCTACACTACAAAATTAGAGAGAGCAGCAAATCCGCATACCGGCTGGCGAGCAGCCGGGCAAACGGGCTAGAGATCTATAAACGCCGATCGGCAAATATTTAATATGCTGCGTAAACTTTAAACAACTTGACAATTTCACACTCGCATGTGAATGTGGATGTGTATATGCCTACGCTCTCTGCAGATCAGTTAAGGTTTTTCAGTTCGTTTAATGATTATACCCTGCACTCGCAGCGGTAAGGGTATTGTGGAATTGTGCCACAGCGAGAAGGAGGCATTGCAGGCCATAAGTTACTTAGCGATTAGGGCATGAGATATTGGAGATTATGATACTAAGTAATACGAAGTACAGCCAAACTATGCGATCATTTTGATGTATCACATTTATGCACCCTGGAAAACTGAAAAATATAAGCAGTTGGTAACCAACTCAGGCTTTTCCGCACGTTTGTCAAAAGAACCGAAATTAGCTAAGAGAAATTTAACCAAAAAAAATTATTACTTACTCTTATTATTCCTCTATATAGCGACTAGAGTGCTCAAATTCAATAAGAAACCCTTTGAAGACACCCAACACGATAGAAAATATATAGCTTGGTAAAGTGGAAATTACTAACAAACAAAAAACAAACTTTTTTAAATTATTTACTCTTATTATTCCTCTGGCGACCCAACTATAGCGACTAGAGTCGTCACATTCAATAGGAAAGAAGTTGAAGACATTCCCAACACAAAAATATCGCTAAATCGCCGGAAAAGTTGTCGGAGTGCTTTTTAGTTTTTTGGCCAATCAAGATACTTTTTTGCAAAAAAGTCACAGTTGGTAATCAACTCAGGCTTTTCTGCACTTTTAGCAAAACAACCAAAATTAGCTAGCAAAAAAAAATTTTTAAAATTATTTACTCTTAATATTCTTCTGGGGCCCAACTATAGCGACTAGAGTGCTCAAATTCAATAGGAAACTCTTTAAAGACATGCCCAACACGATAGAAAAACATTTAGCTTGCTAAAGTCGATATTACTCAAGTTATTTGATTAACACACTGCATCGACAATAACAACGCACGGACACAAAAACATCTCCAAATCGCCGGAAAAGTTATCAGAGTACTTAAATCGTCGAAAAACATAAAATTCGAGATTTTAGCACTTTTTTATACCCTGAACTCCTTCATAACTGGCCATAACAACCCGTTACCGTGCTACGGCCTATATACCAAAGGTAGCTAGTGTGCTCACTACCTGGTCCTTCCAGCGGAGGCATAGTCTGCCCTTCAACACCCGCATTGAGTCTCGAAGCAGCTTCTTCATCCATTGGCACAATATGAATGAAAAGGGTATTATAGATTTGTGCAATCTATGTAACAAGCATAAGTAGGCATGGCAGAAAAATTATCAGAAGCAATACTCGAGTCGATATAACCAAGTTCATCTGCCCGTCTTAACGTCTGTCTACCTGTCCGTCCGGCCTGTAACCTAGATCTCTGGGACTTCAAGAGTTAGAGATAAAAATTTCGTACGAAAAGATGCGAATTTCCATCAAATCAACTTTGTCGAATCATGGCGTTGCCGGTTCAAACTTTTTACCTGGTTGAGTATAACGCGGCCCATCCCAAGTATCGATACAAAACTTGGCATAGATATTTACAGGGTATCTCATTGTCGGTCACCGTCTCTTCTTAAAATATGTATGCGCTTGTGAGTGTGTGAGTTTGCTCTTTGCGCTCTGCTTGTTTGACTGCTCGACTTGTTGCCTTTCCGAGGCTGCAGAACCCTTGGCCGTCGTCAGACGTTTTTATTGTGTGTTCTACAACAAAGTAACAGCAAAAATAACAACAACAACATAGCGCATTTCTGCTCTATGCCAACAGACAAACTCAGAGACTCACTCAGACGTTGTCTCATAATCAAACAATCTTTCTTTTTTATGATATATACATTCCAATTTTGCATACTCCAAATAACTCCGACTTCTTTACGCCCCAAACATATGACTGCGTTTCCGTTTGTCAGCTGTTCGATATGCCGGATCGCTGATGCCGTTGCTGACGCAGTGTAAAGCTGCT
Organism: Chymomyza caudatula; assembly: GCA_035041775.1. Classification (NCBI taxonomy): domain Eukaryota; kingdom Metazoa; phylum Arthropoda; class Insecta; order Diptera; family Drosophilidae; genus Chymomyza; species Chymomyza caudatula. Next base: position 1,052,383 of record JAWNKW010000033.1, on the reverse strand, counting down.
TGGGGTAAATTCCTGGGCGTTCGCAGAACTTCGGGACTGGCGTCTATGGCAAGCACAAACAATTAGTTAACTCGAAAGCGTTAAGCCGTATTTAGTTTATTTCGCACTTTTGTTCAAATTTTATTCATATTTTTGTTTGTTTTCAGTTGAAAATAGCTTGAAGTTTCAGCATTTTGCTCGGACTAGCTATTAAATGCTTGGGTGGCCCTTGAATAAGCATTTATATGAGAAATGCTACTCGTTCTAATACGAAACAGGAAATTACAGTTAAAATCTCATCGTTTCGACCCCCATCCAATTGCTAAGCTGTTAACTTTTGGAAATCAAATTTCACTAGAAAATTGCTGTTTCTCAAACTGAAATATGATATTTCAAATATCAAGAAATGAACAAAACATGATAAATGACCTGTAGTTCATAGACAATTCCTGCAACAGTTTGATAAAATTAATAACTTTGAATGAAGTCAAAAGTGAGTATTTGAGAATCATATAGGCTTATGATCCAAAAAGTTCAAAGCTGAGATGCAACGAATATTCAGGGAGCATTCCAAATTTCCCCACGAGTGCACTAGAGCTGCAAACCTATCGATAGTGGCGAAATTCAATATATTCGATAGTTTCAGGAAAAAGATTCTAGTATAGTACCGCTAATTCGAAAAGATTCGATACTATCGAAACTATCGAAAATTTTACTTTCGTTTCTTCCGAACCATACCCGCTTAGCGTGGTTTAAAACTATCGATAGCGAACAAAAAAAATTATGGTGAGAAGAAGAAAAGGAAGAAATTCGATATATCTATAGTACTATCGATAGTTTTCCAGCTCTAGCCTATCACTTGTTCTATCCATTTTACACAAATTATCACTCTGCAAGAAGAGTCGGGGCTAGGATACCATTTTCTTCCGACAAAACTGTCATTTATGATCAGAAATTGAGCGCCTATATGGTCATTTTAATTTTCAAAAAGAATCGAATATTAGTTTAAATATGCAGCAGCTAGTGTGTTCCTCTAAACAGAGTTTCGTGCATAAATTTAAATAAAAACCAAAACGAGTGCAAAAAAAATTATATATAAAACATGAAGCTATTTGAAATTGGTCACGTGCGCAACATTGTTATACGATAGGACAAACAAATTTTATATTTCTGCGCACGTTGGTTGTTTTACTCATTATGAAAAATTGCTAATAACATTATAAAATTAGTCACATTAAACTTGACAGCTCTCCTCGAAGTTTATGTTCTTTATATGACCACGAATAAATTTTTCCACAATTTTCTTGGAATCAGGAGTATAGTGTAAAGTGCTTTTAGTCAAAGTAACAAAAAAAATATTTTATTTTAAATTCTATTCCTCTTTAAACTTGTTAGACAGTCACGTTCGACACCATGGAAATGCTCATATTTAATATGTTTTTCGATTCGAACCACCATAATTTTAATGCATGCGTGATCTAAAAAAATGTAATACCTAAAAAAAGATAGTATGATACTTTCCGAAAGAAAAGCACAGAAACTGGAAAACGTGATCATCAAAACCGTAAAGAAAAATAAATTTATTTTAGAGAATACCACCCCAGCAAGTCAAAACTTGTCGTATGAGGCGACTAACAATGACACTGGGTTCTTTCGAGACCAGTAGAGCTACCCCAGGCCTTAAAGGGGTTGTGCGTGGGGTTTGGGACCCACCACGTAAAACCACAATTCCAATGAAAGAATGTATTCACATCAGGCCGTTACCCTATAACGGGTTGTTATGGCCAGTTAAGATGAAAAATACTAATAGTCGGTAACCCATTCACATACGACAAAACAAATTTCTGAGCTATTGTTATAGATTTCCCCCCTTAGCCAGCTATTTGGCCAAATGTAATTAATATCCCTATGAATACACTCACAATTAAGCATTAATTAACACTGTTTTGTGATAAACAGACGTTTAAGGCAGTATCATAAGTAAGTAACTGGCAATTAACACTTTTAAAGAGGCCAAAGGCTAAACTCGAACATAATTCACACATATCCGCATCCATGTAATAAAATCGCCGTTCCTATGCTAGTATACTATAGTAGGCCTTCCAAGCTGTCGTCCAAGCCTACAAACGTAGTAAATACAGAGCAGTTCATCCATCTGTATCTTTAAGTACACTCAAAAGTCACGAAGCATTAAAGATGCAAACAAGCTGAATGAACAGTGCAAAATAAATACAAAGTGCCTACAGTTTGTTTTCATTTCAATTCAAATTGAAGTCCCGGCGCCCGCACAGAGTCCAAACAGAACCCAGAACTTCGGACTCACTCGAAGCACAAATGAAGAGGAGGAAGCCAGAGAAGATTTCCATTGTTTTGCTTTGCTGTAATTCTCGCGCTTTGAAAACTGCATTACAAACAAAGGCAGCAAAACCGAAGAGCAGAGCCTGAAGCGCATCATCAGCAGCCTGTTGTGCCGGAGGAGCAGGAGCAGGAGCGGACGGTATGCAAAATGTTTAAGACTTGCAAGTTTGTAAAGTGCTGCAAAGACTGCGTCGCAGACGCCGCACAGCTGTGCAGCTGAAGTGAGACCGCCGACAAACGATAAACGACGGAGAGGACGCCAACGAAGTTGTAGCCGCTGGAGGAGGTGGCTGTGTGGCTGCCCCTGCTGCTGTTGCTGCTGCTGCAAGCGTGTTGCAATGCATCAAAACATGCCAGGCACAACGCTTCGCACGATCTTGGTGCGGCTCTCTCTAGCACTTTGTCTCTCTTTTGTTTTTTTGTTGTCTTCTTTGCTGCCAAAGTCAAAGTGCGTTTCGCACCAATTCACGCTGATGATGTCGTTCCCGGCCTGATAATCATGCCAATGATGAGCTAAAGTTGTACGCCAAATGATGACGGTAATGATGCTACTCTCTGCACTGCCCTGCTGCACTCATAATTATAATTACGCTTTGATACTGGTTGTGTGTGTGTATGTGTGTGTGTTGGTCTGCGTCTGACCGATGCTGGCCCAAGGCGTTCTTTGGCAGACTCGCTCAGCCCGAATTGCTCCACTGTCCGACTTCGAAGTTGATGAAGCACTGGAATTCGTTTTGCAAATAACAAGCAATTGTCGTTGTCAATGTTCATTTCCGTTTAACGCGCTGCTAAGGCTGTGCGTGTTAGGGCTTCGCCATGAAATGGACCCTAACTTTGCCCGTTGCGGGCCCTGTACACTTTGAGAGTGATTTTTTTGCCGACCAGAACAAAGTTATTTGTTAATGAGAGCTAATTGAGTTGGAAATGCGCTTAATCAGCTTTTAAATGGCCAAAATGGAGTACGCTCTCTTTTATACCGTAATATTGCGGTTCTTATGCAGCATGCCGCACGCATCTTACAAATGAAATTTAACAAAATGAATTAGCTGAAGTACATTGACAGTGGTGACAGTCTGCAACAATCGGTAAGCCGCAGCTGTCAGTCATTTGCTATACGGCTCAAAATAAGTGACTGTTGATGTGCAGGCTGCAGAGCGCCCCAATTGAGTGCTTCCAGATACAAACCGTAGTGCTGACAAACGCTCACGCTTTGTTACATTAAAACAAAACGCCCCCAAATGTATCTCAAGGTCTGTGTGGAGTCTAAAAATACAACCCAAGACGCGCTGCATAACCACTTCCGGTATTGGCGCGTGCCTGCGAAACATCTAAAGAAAACACTCCAAGCCAAGTAGCAAAAACTCTAAATGAAAATCCAACTAATTTTTGTTAATTACAGTCAACAACCGAAATGAAAACCACTTGAGAGCAGCGGGGAAAAGCAGCAAACAGCCAAGTTGCAAGGCTTTCATAAATTATGCAACTTTAATGGCGTCACTGACATTTATAGCAACCATAAATTCAACTGTTTTAATGCATGCGAAGCTCAAGTTGGCAAAATAGGTCAAGTAGCGGTAAATTACGCCGCAGCCTTTACCCGTTTCACAAGCTAATCCTTTGCTCAATGACCAAGTAAATCACAAAAGAAAATAAAAATGTCCAAGCTTATTGTCCACAAAAGGGACAACAATCGAAGAGGCTGAGCTGATTTCAAATGCTAATTTTTGGGTCCAGCTTTCTTCATGGCCATTTGATTGCTTTGTTTGCGCTAATGCCGCCTAAGAACTCAACACACCGAGTTCAGCCAGTGGCTTTCCCTGTCCATTGCATCCTTTGTGCCTGGTCATTAGCCGCATCTATGACCTCGCGCGGACGCACGCAACGGAATCAAAGCCGCGGATGCTGCGCATGCGTGCGCGCCGTTTCCCAGCGCTGCTTGGCCAACCCTTTGAAAACGCCCTTCGCAAGCAATCAATTGTAACAAATGCAGCAAAGGGTTTTCACAGTCAAAGAAAATGCAAAGAAAAGCTTGTCTGCAGCTGGGACAGCGCTTGGTCCAGTTATGCCAGACTCTTAAATTATTTACACAGCATTCTGGCAGTTATCTGCGTCTGAAGAGCCCAAACGGCAGACGTCATGTAAATTAGAGGTTTGTGCCGGAGCCCTACCCTTTGGGCATGAGCAAATTGGCGCAGACAATTTGAATCACGGTCCAACCCCGCTGATCATTTCGTTTAGCGTAACGTTGTAGAAAATTGTATGCACTTTTTAAAGTGTTTTGTCCGGAAAAGAGAACAGTGGAAATTGAAAGTGTTTTAAGCTGCTTTAAGGGAATTATGCGCGCACTTACATCATGTGAGTGTCAAAAATGGCTTCGAACCGGGGTCAAAGTGCGCTGTAGTTGTAGCTTTTCCAAGATAAAGTTGTCTTAAGTTGATGTAAAAGGCGGGATGCCTGCTTTGTGGCCTCAAATGGGTTGGATTTATGCCGCTATCCCGGCACAAATATAATAGAACATGTGCTCAAACACCAAGAGCGCTATTGTAAAGGGTTGACAGCTTTGCAAAAGAAAAACAAAAAACGGTCAAAATGTAATCAAAATGTTGAGCATTGTTTTGAATTCACATTTACAGAATTGTAACCAAAAATTATTTATAAAAAAACTGCCACTCCGTTTAGGGGAATTTTGAGAAAGAATGCAGGCACTCGGGGGTATGTATATATGTGTGGGAGCTTCAGTTCCAATTCCGATGAAACAAGTTTTATGCTCCAACTTTGATTTAGCTATCTTTATGATAAAGTAATCCAAATTCGTGAGAATAAATATATATCGTAAAAAAAAAAATTTTAAATTATGAATAAGCTGAAGAATAAAACGAAATGGGAATTAAAACGTAACCGTAAACCGATATCAACCAATATGAACCGACTTAAGCTGGTTACCAGGGAGACAATACATTTTGGAGAACAACGAAATCGATTTAACATGCTCAATTTATATATAGTATTTCGATATTTTGAGCGTGGTAAAAACAGGATTTGCTAAAAGTTTTTTATTTTGTTGATGAAATATGTTTTTATCCATTGCGGAACGTTCAGAGAATTGGACTCTATAAGTAGATTAGTAGTAGTTAGGAGAGTTAGAGGCCAGCTGAATAGATAAAGGGAATCAGAAAAAAGTGTGTGACACTTCCCATAATGCGGCTTCGTGTCCTTGCAAAGAATGGGCAGTGACATAAAAATAATCTTAAGTAGTCCCCTCCAAGAAGCTCCGCGAATGTTAAGTCGTCAATGAGACCCTTATAATCCAAATGTTATATGGTTTTTGATTAAAACAACCAGAACTCGAAGATCTTTTCGCTCCTGATAAAGAAAATAGAGGCCTCTGGTTTGGATTCCTTCAGTAATGTTCAGTAACGCAACATCCAGTGAAGGACTTCCAGTATTCCTAACAGATTTTGTCCCTTCTTGCTCTGAAGCTGTACCTTTATTTGCTAGTTCTTCTGCCATTTCATTAGGCTGTATAGTAGACGTGAAATCATATTGTATCCGGTTTACACTTACCTACTACAATCGACGTTGTGCGTGAATTTTCTATTGCCCTAAGCGTATCCACTTTATCCCTACAGTTATCACACACAGCTTTCTCTCAAAGATCCACTCGGCATTCAGTATTGTGAAGATTTCCGTTTGAAAAAGCGCCGAACCAACCAGCACAAGTCACAGAAATAGGTGTATGTCCAGTATGAGTCCTGCACTCTAAGTAGTACTTTATGATCTGATACCTTTAGGCATAAACTGTCTACAAACGTCAAAAGGCATTAATCGATTAAAACTTTCAAAATCCTAACTAATATTTTGATACCGTAGCCGTAATCAATATCTTCCTCTTATCTGGCCATAATAACCTGTTACCCGGTTACGGCCTGATGTAAAGCTCTCCTCCAGATGAGCCTTCTCCAATCGGTGATACCAAAGGTAGCTAGTGTATTCTCTTCCTGTTCCTTCCAACGGAGACATGGTTTGCCCCTTCGACGCTTCCCTTCTACAAGCGCATTGAATACCTTTCTCGCAGGAGCTTCTTCATCCATACACACAACATGACCTAGCCAGCAGAGCCGCTGGAATTTAATTCGCTTGATTATGTCAATGCCGTCGTTGAGCTCCTAGAGTTCGTCGTTCCATCGAATGCGGTAATCGTTGCCAATGCGTACGGCGTACTTTCCGCTGAAACACTCCAAGGGCATTTTTTTCAGACTGCGTCATCAGCTATGCTTTAGCGCCATAAAGCAAAATGGGAAGGATGAGCATCTTACAGAGTGTTAGTTTCGTATGACGAGAGTGATCCTCCGCTTAATCTACATGCTGCCATCGCTCTAGGTGACGTGGGTGGTAAGGTAGACGAAATCTTTGACAATATCAAAACTATAGATTCAATTCAGCATCAACATGAAAGCTTCTTCTAGGCAGCACCATTTTTGAGAGTGAGGTATCATGTGCTGCTTTGTGAGCACGCCCGCGTGCATACATATCTATGGACTTTTGACAAAACCTTACGTCTTAAACAGTAATTTTACAGGAATTGGAAAATGTACACATGTTTATTGTCTTGCTACCATTTAGCAACAAACTCAATCTAGCAGACTCTCTTTCAGTTGTCGCATATGCTCCGGTAGCATATCGTTGGAGCACTTTTATAAAAAATGGTCCCGTTCCGTTGCACTTCGACCTTTCGCACCACGCTCTCTGTCAGAAAGTTCAAGAGCTCACAGGAGAGAGTGCAGTCTTGTTTGAAGCCTGGCACATCAGTGTTCGCACAGGAACTTTCCTAACTTGTCGGAGCTTCGCGTATTGCATAAGCGCTCCAACTTTCTAGGGATACCGAACTTTGCTCCAAAATTTATTTTAATCAGCTTTCTTTGTTTTTCTGTGTAATTTAAAATAAGTTGCCAACATCTCTAAGCCGTATTATTTAGATCTATAGCCCTCATGCATTACCACTCGTTTCGCTCGACAATTTAATTTTATCCTATATCTCAATTAGCCAAAGCCCTTTCATTTCAATTTCAACAAATACATAAAATGTTCAATTAGCAAGCCAAAATTCCAATGCTGATCTCACAATCAGCTCACTTTCTGTCTTCATGCAACGTTGTGGCAGCCACACAGAGCTTGCGCCTCTATAAAACTTAAAGAAAGATCTTAATCAAGAGCGCGCTCAGCACTCGGAATCGGCAGCCAACCCAACAAACATATGTAAATCCAGCAGGCGCCTTAGTGCCACACAGCCCAGCAGCCTAATTACACTAAATCATTATAAACGCAACGAATTTGAATGAGAGTCGAAATCTATTAAATGCTCCAGCATAAATTTCAATTTATGACGCCTAGGCCCCTAATGGCGTCGTTCAGCAAAAAACAAATCATAGTCCACACAAATGAGGCCACAGAGAGCCACCACGGAATGAGTACAACGAACTCACACTAATTCATAGGAATGAAAATAAAATCTATAACGGTTATCGGCAGCGGCACAAGTGCTGAGCTTACACCCCTCCCTGAACACACACACAAGGGAACATAAATATGTTTTCAAAAATTCGTCGAACACATAAAGAAGAAGTTGTCAAAGGGGAGCAAAGTTTTAAGAACGCGCACACAAAACCAATTTTTGTGGCACACAGATACTTGAGAAATCCGATAGTTCTATGAGCACTTAAGATCGCCGAGCTTGATCATGGCAGTCTAATTGTCGTGTTCTTAGTGCGCAGCCGCCCACCCCTGTGCCGCCGCACAGTGGATCCAACTGACTTCTTTTTCGGCAAAAATCATAACTTTTGTTGAAGTAAAGATATTTTCAAAATTTTAAATAGAACAGATAAGTCCTTAAGCTTCTGCGATACACTGCGATAAATAAGCTGTGTATAGAGAGAGCCTCAAAAAACGGTAGTAAAGTTCGATATTATATACTTGAAAAATTCCATGTTCTAAATTGCGCTTATGTGTCTATCTGGCGAACATGTGTACACTAAGATCAAAATAGACTGCAAATATCTTGCCAACAGATTTTCAAAATTTTAACGATTTATTAAGCAATAAGCACATTTTATATCTGCAAGGATAGGACTTTTGGCGTATATAACATAGAACTTTACTACCGTTTTTTGAAGCTGCGTCTCTTCACAGCATATTTATCGCAGAAGCTTAAGGAATTCTTTGTTATATGCATTTTAAATTTTGAAAATATCTTACTTCCTCAAAAGTTATGATTTTCGCCGAAAAGAAGTCTGTTCGATCCACTGTGCGCCGTGTGCCAGCTCTAACTCTATCGCTAATGCTCGGAGCTGAAGTTGGGGTAGTCGCTCGAATACACATTGTTTATGAGCTGCTGTAAATGGGTTAGCGGCACGTAATACAGCGACAACGATTTCCGATGATTAATCATGTGGTTTGTGCCCTATATACATGCCATAATACCTTCCCAAGACTTGGTGCTGCGCAGCAGCGTGTAGGCGGAGCCAACACGTTTTAATTGCGTTTTAAGTAGTATCTCAAGGATGTGCTGGAGCCCAGCGCCAGCAGCACAGGTGGCAGGCATAGCTAGGCTACTAGGCATTTCCTGCCCCTGTGCGCTGACAAGCCGAACGACACTTAAAGTCTACCCAACATCTTTTGAAGATGCTGCATGGAAAACTTGTTTCTCAGCCAAACAGCTTACTATGCAAATTACAAAACCCGGCAGCTAATCAACTTGGTTGGGTTCAGTTTTGGTACGGCTCATAAAGTATTCTAAAATATTCATTAATTTTGAACAGTTTTTCACAAACGAACGCATACGAGATATTCAAATGAGGCTTTTCCACAGATTTTTCGCACTTCGTCTCGCCTACTTGCAGCGCGCCTGCGTCAAGGGTATCCGTAATTATTATGCAGCTTTGTGCCAAGGCGTCAAGTAAGAAATGCAACAGCGCTGCTGCTCTCCTAGAGAAATTTACATTCTAGGGGTGCCGTGTCGGCGAAAGTGTCAGTGAGAGGCATGACAGCGGCAAAAAATGTGACGCCCTGGTGTACCGCGCTGCCATTACCAGGAGCGTGTGAAATCTTTTGGTTTTTTGATTTACTTAGAGCTGGTCTGTGCCAGCGCCGGCCGACGCGTCTTTGTCGTCGTCTGGTGTTATTTCTTAGCAGCCGGCAAGCAGGCGAGGCCGATCACGATCATATCAAGTTGAGGCAGGGTGCCAGGGTTGTCAAGGGGTGGCATGTTGCACACACTGGGTGAGTGACTCTGCAAGGTTATGCCGCCGCCGGTTTGCCTTAACTCTTTTTGTAGCTTTTGTGTTTTCTTAAGATTGCAGCAGCAGCAGCAGCGCATTGCATTTGCGGGTAAGCACAATTTGTAGTTTTTTGGGCTTAGGTTTGTATATATGTATATACATATATACAATACATATATACCTCAATAACAGTAAAATGCTTCAAGGAACAAGTAAATAATGAAGCAGAGTTGTTTTTTTTTCACTCTTTTTGACGTCTATTGTCGTTTTTTTTTTTTATTAAGTTTATGTTTTTTTTTCTTGGGTTTTTTCGTAGGGTTGGTGCACTTTTTGCTGCGCCTTATTACAAAACACTTGAAATTTTCAACATGGTTTTACCCTTTTTTGTTATAATTTATAACATAATTTTGACTGTTTTTTGCCATTGTATTACGGGGTATCAATGGCGCACCTGGGGCGTTCCTTGATATGGAGTGCTTTCTTTACAACTACAAAAAAAAAAACACAAAAAAACGCACAAAAAAAGTCCAGGAAAATGTTTTGTTCAAAATGGGATAAAAATTAGCTTTACAAAATGCTTTATTTGGATGGCAAAAGCGTGTTAAAGTGAAAGAAGATCGAGGTTTTTTTTGATAGGAAAAACTGCGTGATGCATTTTTTTTGATTTTCTCATAGATTTGTTAGAAAAAAGCAAACAGCTTATAACACTCAATTTAAGACGAATTTAGATTTTTTGCTTTGAAATTGCGCTGCAATAATGATAGTATATAATTTTTTTTCAAAATAAGCAACCGTTTTTATGGCATTTTAACTGTGAATTTTAGACATCTGGTTTTACTTTTACTTAGCAACACACACTCAAATTTCTTGCCTAAAGAAAGAATATTATTGGGTTCTGGTAGGAGTTCCCCGTCTCTATTCTAGCCAAGTTGACGCACAAGATCCACGTTCTTGTTAACAGCTCTAATAACAAACCGGTATTAGGGCCCCCATAAAAACCCCCCTCCCAATGATATATGTTATAAGCTGCATGCAAGAGTGTCCTACATTAGGCTATAGCCCGGTAACTGGTTGTTATGGACAGCCAAGAAGAAGATATTGGGAAAAAATTTCGAAATTAGATATCTCAATTAGTCAAATTTTTAAAAAATTTATGATCATCCTTGATTGATTGGCAAGTTCAGTTAATGGCAACTTGTCGCTCTTAAATTGCCGAGCATATTTATGCTACTCTTCCAAAGAAGCTAATTCGTCATACTTGTTTAGATCATAATGAAGCATATAACTAAAAATGTGAAGTTATGAGGAAAGAGTGTGCAGATTATTGAGTCATTAACTTTTTTACCCATGTACTTCTTCGAAAAACATTGTTTTTTTAAAATGGTTCCTTGTTCGTCGAGTCGTTCAAACATTACACTATATAACAAACTTGACCTCAATGAAAGCTCTTACAACATACAATTTCCAATAAAATTGTGGTTGTTGATTTCGATTCCGGAAACGTTTTTGATTTTCAAGCAACATTTTCGAATTATGGCTATTTTAAAAAATTCAAGATTTCGAGTGTTGCGAAGTTTGCAAACCTTACTACCGATCAGCTGTATGTCAAATCAAAGGAAATTAAATATCGGTTAAATTTTTATACCCTGTACACAAAGTGTAAAAGGGTACTATAGATTTGTGCAATGTATGTAAAAGGCAGAAGAAGGAGTGGCAGACTATATGTTCCATGGGCAAAAATGGTCAGGACCAATAGTCGAGTCGATATAGACATGTCCGTCTGTTCGTCTGTTTTTTTTACCAAAAAATGAGCATATACCGGGAAAAATACGAGTTTGTCGAATTATGTCGATATCTCACCCCCTTCCCCCGTGACAGATTTGCGCGGATTACAACCGCTCCGTTTAATCTATCATTTCGAAACTTGACAGAGGTGTGCGTCGTGTTTATTAAATTATCGACATCGGATAAATACATCAAAAGTTATAGTCAAAAATATGCAAATTTAACCCCCCTCGCCTATAAACTGTGCCAAAAAGTGTAGATGCCACTACGTATAGATATGGATAAATGTGAGCTTGAGTTACAATTTGGTGGAGACTCGTGTGAACCTAATCGTTAAGACTGCATCCACTTTTTTCAATAGAACCTTTCCTTCCCCCGCAATCGATTTACCTTAATAACTGTCACACCCCACCATATATTGATTTGAAAATTGAAACAGACATTTATAAAAGTAATTTTTGCCCCCACTTCCCAATAGGAAAACTGTTGTCAATAGGAAAATGCTTACAGTCATATTGAACTTGTAGAAAGAGACATAAAAGAAAATACTTTCGTTTCCCTTTTTACCGTTTGCTGGATTTAGTGCTTATGGGGAAAAAAAGGGTACAGGGTATTCCACTGTCGGGCACCGTCTGCATCAAATTTTTTTGGGCTAGATTAACTTAAAGATTTAATGTGCCCTCTAACGAGCTTACAGCCAATCCTGGTATCCGTCCAGGAGGGACATCCTTCACCTCGCTAAGGCATACTCGGTAGGCATTTCATCCCTGGGTTGCTTCCCACTATGTCAGCGTAATGGGCCCCAATTAGGTGGCACCTGCCAGTTCCTTTTACTAGTAGAGTTGCTTTCATTTGTAGCTATATGGAGTGGTGTAAGATCCATTAAAACTGTGGGACAGATTCTCACTGTCATACCTACACAGGCCAGCCTTTGTATCTTAGTAAGGTCGGTTTTGACTGAGATTACATTCACTCTTGTTCCCCAGGCGATTGCTCCATAGATGAGCATCGGTTTTATTAACATCATAGCATATTACCATCTTACGATTTTGAGTGAGGTTCCCCATGACTTTCCTGCTCTCTTGACAGATAATAATGTCATCTGAGTATCCATGAGACTGTATTCCCTCATCTTCAAGTCTTTTCAGAAGTTCGTCCACCAGAATACTCCATAAAAGTGGAAATAGTACCCGTCCCTGAGGGCAGCCACGAGTTGTAGTAACAGGAACGGAGCTGTCCTCCACTTCTGGTGTGACCATCCTGTCTTAAGCAGAGAGTGTATCCATCTCGATAATGTCCTATTCACTCCCCGCTTTGAGAGTGCTTGATTCACAGCATCATGCAATGTGTTATCAAAAGCACCTTCAATGTCTAGGAAGGCGCAAATCGCGATCAAGAGCTCGACTGAGGATATTTCTCAGTTGGTATAAAGCCGTATCAGTAGATCCCTTCCCTTGAACTCCACATAATCCTGTCAAATTTTAAGTGATTGTGGATACAAGTAAGCTTCATCGCGCTGTCCATATTTTTATGGCCATTCGTTATTCAGGTCAGAAAACCATCTGCAGAAAAACACAATCGCAGAATCGAAAAAGATATCTCATAAACTAAGCTTGATCCCTCAGGCTATTTTGAAGCAGGCAGCCCTTCTCTTGGCATGTCTAGTTGAAAGGTATCCCGCAGTTTTTACTGCTCATCTTAATTAGCCATGTGCATACGTTAAGAGTGCCTTAAATTTGATATATCAGCTGATACCAAAAAATTTGTGCATTCCCATATCAAGCCCACACAACATTGATTCAAGATCGTGCTCATATATAAAATAAGCGCCTCAAATTCAAATCACAAATTACAATGCATACAAAACATTGCCCAAATTGGAAATTGCAATAAATTATTTGCAAGTAAAAGAAAATGCAAGAAAATCCCATTCATTTTTACTGAAAACCATTGGAGTTGCACAATTTTAATGAAGGCGAATGGCTGCATACGGTAGCGAAGGGTGCACAACTAAAACACCGATCGATGGGAATCGATGCCCTTGCCAGGCACCCCTAAGTCTTAAAGAAGTTCTTCTAGGTTTGCTTAATCTTGTGCAAGGACTGAGGTTGAGTTATGGCGGGGTGGCGGCAAGTAAAAGGTAAGTAGTTGAAAGTGTTCCTGCCATTGCTTGCAAATTGCAAAATTCGTGACGCATCTCATCGATCCCTTTCCAGCGGGCGATATTTTACCTGGGAAAGCGACATGCTCATGTTCAATAAATATTTGGTAATTAAATAAATAGCAGGATTGTGAGTAAAAAGTAAAGCAGCTGTACAGCTTTTTGGCATAGGCTCGAGGGGAGAAATAGTATGTTACAATTTCAGGTTTTTCGTGGGATTCGCCTAGACAGCTATGAGAGGCATGGGAGCGCTTATGGGACAAGACTTATAGACTTGAGGTAACTAAGTTGGTAGGGGAATTGAGGTCCTTTTGGCAGTTCACAAGCTATGATACTGTGTGGTCTAGCAAGGTTTATTGGGCCTGCTTTTAAGACAATGGGAGAACTTTATTTTACACAAGCTGACAAGATTTCTGCGGTCCACGAATCAGTTTTTTCACGTTCTCAAGCAGCATATTCCCTGCAAACGTTCAAACTAATGAATTGAGTGACAATGTCCACCTTAACTACTTTTGTTGGTTTACTTTTCTCCCATGTCTTTTTGAGCCTAATTCATAGTGATTCGTCCGAACAAGCTTAAATGGATCCCGAAATCTTTTGCATGCCTGTGTAGTCCAACTAGAAATGTCTTTTAAAAAGGCATCAAGATGAGTCAAGTTTATTACTGAATCAGAAGGGTATCGTTATATTTCTGGGATGGAAGCATCGTAAGGGCTGTCAGTTATGAAGGGGTAAAATATACCGAAAGTAAGCGCTCCTACAAATAAATAAATTATTTATCTATCTTATATATCTAGCGTATCTTCGGCATCCGTCTTTCATTGGAAAAGAAGCATTTGCGTTAAGATAAATCATCGGCAAATAAACGACTTAAGGAAGTTCTTCCAACAAGTCAGGCGTCTTCCCGTAGAGATGCAGAGGAAAATCTGGTAGTGGATGCACAGACTGCACTGAGGTTGGGGTGGGATACACTCTCTAATTCTATCGGGCGATGGTAAGGTTAAAGCCGCCCCCAGAGTTAACTCGCCGCCTAGCTATGACGATGTCAGGGTCGCCATCAAGCGGCTGAAAAACAACAAAGCAGATGGCGCAGATGACCTGCCTGCTGAGCTGTTCAAGACTGGAGGCTATGAGTTGGTAAGGTGCACACACCAGTTCTTTTGCAGAATATGGCTGGATGAGAGCATGCCCGATGATTGGGACCTTGGTGTCCTTTGCCCTGTTCTCAAGAATAGTGACCCCACGGTGTGCGCTAACTACCGTGGTATCAGTCTTCTTTCTATTGCATATAAGGCTCTTTCGGGCGTACTGTGTGAAAGGCTAAAGCCATTTGCGAAAGAACTTATCCGACCTGATCATTGTGGTTTTGGGCCTGGTAAGTTCACCATAGGCCAGATATTCACACTAAGCGAAATAGTGATAACGCGGTCTGATGAAAATGGCCTTGGAGTGTTTGAGCGGAAAGTACTCCGTAAGATTTTTGGACCTATACGCGTTGGCAACTACTACGGCATGCGATGGAACTCTATGAGCTCTAAGACGACATTGACATAGTCAAGCGAATTGAGATCCAGCAGAGAGAGACAATGCCTCCGCTGGAGGGACCAGCTAGTGCACACTAGCTGCCTTTGGCATCACCGATTGGAGAAGGCGTACGCAAAACAGAGAACCCGGTAACGGGTTGTTATAGCCAGTTAAGAAGAAGAAGACGTGACATTACCCGGTGAATGGCGATCAGAAGCTTTCACCCTGTTCCACCCAAACTCAGGCCCAAAGAAAGGAGTACCAGTAATACATGAAATTAGCGATCTGTTCTTTTTCCAAACATCATGGACCTTGAGCTGACATATTTCTAAGAAGTACCAGTAATCATTTTTTTTATTTTTAAGGCACAACGAAGAGCTGAACTATGAATCCAATAGAAAGACGAAATGGGGCGAATAAAATAAAATATACGACGCAGTGTTTTTAAGATAAGATATCCAAAAGGGTAAATAGCATTCTAAAGCTTTAGGCAGTTCAATAATCAGAAATTTTGCTATTCATAAAAGGATTTTATCTTATCTGCCTATCAATAGCTAAATTCTTAAGTACATTGCACTTAAATCAATAGCTCGATATAAGCTACCTTAGTAGAAACTTTTGGAAGTGACATTAACCCCTTGGCAGTCAAAGAAAACGTACACAATACTCTGTGATTTGAATGTATTGGGGCGTTTCTAAGGAACTATTCATAAATTAGAACCGCTTTCAGTGGCAATAAAGGGTAATCAGAGACACTGCATGCATGATGTATGTATGTATGCATGTACCGTTACTTTTTCCAGAGACAGCTTATGCTTAAACTTTTCTTTTTCAAACAATATTACATGTGAATACCGCACCCCCCTACTTGCTCTACACCTCTCCCCTCAGGAAGCACTGCCTTTAAACTCGCCCATTTTGACATTGCATTGAGCTGGCGACGCTGACGCTGACAGCGACTGCGTCGACGTCGTCTCCTGTGACTTTTCCCAATTTTTGCACAATTACCTCACAATCGATGCTTTCTCCGCAAATCAATTGCAAAAAAAACACAAACAAAACCCCATGACATATAGTGCTGCACGTAGCCAAGGTACGGTAACCTTGCCTCACCTTGCCACTCCCTAAGTTTGCGAACAATATACTATATCTCAAAAAGGGTAAAAACCCGGCACAAATAGGGTATGTCAAAACCAAAGACGATTGCTACAAATTTCTATGTGTTGGACTTGGACTCAAAGGAGGAAGTTAAAAAAAAAAAAGCAAGAGCAAGGGATTTAATTGCATTTTTTAGCGCGCGCATTGCGAATTTCAGCTGTGTCTCAGCTGGCAGCTTAACCGGTCGATCGCTCCGTTGCTCGGGATCGCTGAGCATTGATAGGATCGTTCGTGCATTCGATCGATCTATTGAGCAGCAACTACGCCGCAACGCATCAGTGCTTGGGTTGCACGTTCTTTTAAGATCTTGCCCCGGTTGCATTGTCATGTTAATGTTGCGAAATGTGAATTTGATTGCCTGCCCTTAATCAATAAATCCTTAATGAGCTACAATCTGTATGCACTATTTGCAAGGAAAAAGGCTTGACAAGATTTATGCACTTTTGCTCCTAAGCCCATTTGCATTTTCACCAGCTTTTACTCTGTCTTGAGCATTTTCCGTTTCGTTGGCGCTGAATGGCGCGCCGTATTTCGCGTGTGCCATGAATTCGTATGGTTCTAAAGCCTTACAAGATCCCGTAGTGAAAGCTGCTGGAAGCTGCTTGCTGATTCAAATTAGTTCATAGAGCATACGCATGCCCGCAAGGCGTTCTAAGTTGCTTACTTGGTAGCAGTTAATTGGTTTGAAGTTTTCCGCAGATTTGCATTTTCAATGTGAATTTGACTAGAGAAAGTTCCTAATTGGTTTGGGCTTGAAGGAATGCGCGGGGTTTGTTGATTAGGTTTTAGTGACGTGCGCCAGGAGAGTCCTTTATTGGGCCAAGGTGTTGGCAAGCTGGCGGGAGCTCTTTGTTTACCTGTTATATGCAAAATTGTGAACAATGGATCTCATATACATGTATACCTTGTAGACTAAGACTTGTCATTGCAATTGTGTAGATTGCTTAGAAGCAAAGATTAGTTCATAAGAATTCCATTTTTTTGTTAAAGTAGCCACCTAGAAGACAGCCTGTTGCTGTGGTTACGCCAGTGTCAAAAACCAAGTTGTGGGCTTGAATCCCGTTTCGGACATGAGTATCTCTTATGGTTCATATCCCTGAATGAAGCAGCCAGTCGCAAATCCAGAACTGGTACAAGTATTCTGGCAAGGCGAAGAACCACTTTGGTCTTTGTGCAAACACCACATGGCGGTGAACCAGTTTAATCTGCATGACTTCTATAAGGACACTGCAAATTGATATAAAAAAAACAACACTAATGCACTAAAGTGAATCCCCAGGGGAATAGAAGAAAGGGCAGTCTTCTAACCGGTTGAGAAACATAGCACTATGTCATATTTTAAGAGCTTTGCATACGCTGCCCAATTTCAAATTTTGGACTAAAAATAAGAGTCCTGTGAAGTTAGTAAGAAAATTATAGAATTCTGAGTAGCAGACGGAGCGTTCTAGTGTTCCCGATACTTAATTTAAATAGTTTTTGCTAACTTTACAAAGCACTTACTTTTTTTATTAAATCAAGTCTTGTGAAGTTGGCAAAAAAAATTGCTCAAAACTAAAAAAACAATAAAATTCTGAATAGCTAGTTTACTGATACTTTGTTCAAATAGTTCTGGCAAATTATTATTCATAATTAAAAAAAGTAAGCTCCATTTCTTAATTTAACCGCAAAAATAATGGTATATGAGTTCTGGTTACTCAGAACTTACAAATTTTTGTACTATTTTAAACAGGACTAAAAATAAGTAACAAAAAATTTGTTGGTAATTATTTTTTATTTTATTTAGCATATTACATTCGATTGCTTTAAAAAAATTTCTGCAATATGTATAAATATAATATAAAAAAAATTTTGGATCAATTTTTTTTTAATTTTTGTTTTTTTAAAACATAATATTTGCAATTTTACTTTACTTAAAAACAATACAACTTGAAATTTTGCAACTTAAAACTTTTGTAACTATAATAATAATAATATCAGACTTCCTGTAATGTTTAAAGCCACTTGTTCAATATGCATAAATATATAAAAATTAAAATTTTTTTTTTAAAAATGATTTTAAATTTTGCGAAGCTACTATAAAAATACCTTTTTTTGTCTTGAAATGACAAATATCGAAGACTTGTCGTTTCTAAGGACTCTTTAATATCATCAAATATAATTTAAGTTAAAAAAAAAAACAATTTTTGCTTAAAAATATATTTAAAAAACAAAATAAATTTTTTAACTTTTAAATCAATTTTATTTGAACTCACAGAACTATTTTATAGAAGTTTCCAAATAAAATCAAATTTTTGTAGGGATTTGTAATTTAAAAAAAAATTTATAATTTTTTCTAAGCAACATAAAATTATCTTCAAATGCGAAAAAATAAGAGGAATTATGATTTTGGATGTACTAAAATAGTACAAACAGGAGTAAGTAAGGAGTGTAGAAGGTCTGGGAAACTTATGTTTGGTCCAGATATGAGAGGCATAATGCGTAAGGAATAACAATAAAAGTTATCGAATTGACGTTTAGCTAAAAGTTATACTTTCGCGTTCTTTTAGAATCCAGAGAAACGAGTTTGCATGCTGCAAAACACACTTCAGCTGTGTGTTTCCAACAGAGATAGAACAGTCTTTTGAATTTCCGTTAGTTGACCAGGAAGTCCCTATTTTTGTTTTCACTTTCTAACCGCAGACTAATTGATCTCCCGGGTGCATTTACAGCATGGCCTAACTGAACTCCAATCAAGGACATTTGCAACTGACCATCGAAACTGGCTGCCTAGCCCCACGAACAATGCCAAAATAATTAGCTGCTATTGATGCCATCACAACCCGGCATGCAGCATGCGCAGGCCAATGGATTCGGGGCGTGACACATCACAATATGTCCACAAACGCCCCTGCAAATAAATCTCCAACAAAGAAATTTACTCAAAAGCCAAGAAATTTCAGCGCCTTGAAAAGTCAGCCTGTGGAGAGTAACAAATGTGGCACGATCGTCCTGGCCAAGCTGACTCGACTGACTAGCTAGATTATCAATGACAAGCAGCCGGCGCTGTGCAACTTCATAATTTTCTTTTTCTTGTTCTTGGATTTTCACTGCATAACGTGCAGCAGAAAGCGGCAACAATTTGCAGTGAAAAGTGTGCGTAAGTGGAAAGCAATGCAGCGGCGGCAGCAGCAGCAGCTGCTGCTGTGGCAAGGACTCGACTCTGCTGCCCCCAAGGAAACGAGCCGGAACACAAGGAAATTTATTAGTAGGGTGTGTGGATGTGTCGTTGTTGTTGTTAATCTTGCTCAGCTCCTGCTTGTTGTGTTGTTGTGTTTATAGAGCACACTTTTTTTGCATAAACACAAACTCACAATGAGCATTTTTAGTTTCTTGCACTTTTTGATTGCTCCTACAGATTTCTTCGTTTTTTGTTGAGATTTTTGCATTTGCGCGCATTTCTACACCAAAAAGCACCACCGGCTGCCTGCGGCACCACCTTGCTGACATTGCTACTGCTCCTGTGGCTGCTGCTACTGCTGTAGAACATCACCCCAATTTAGTTGCTACCCAACTTCCATTATTATCCCTGTCTGCGTGTGTGAGTTGTGTTCCTCGCCTGCCTGTTTTCTTTGGTTCCTTCCTTACTTCCTTGCTTGCGTGTGCATTTGCCGTGTAGCTCGCGCCAAGAAAAACGCATATGCCACCTCGATCGCCCATAAGTAATCTTGCTGGCTGGCAGCTCCTTGCTTGCCTCCTTGCTTCCTTGGGCTCACGCACACCGTTGCATGCAAGCGCAATCGCATTTCAAATGAAGCAAAATTAAATGAAACGTGGCGAACGACGGGCAAGCGCACCAGCGCAGGGAACACTCTCCAAGTCTAAGCCAGTCAGCCAGAGAGCCAGACAGACAGGCAGCTCGCAGCTAGCAGCTGCTTAATGGCAGTTTTTGCCAAGAGGGTTCAACTTTTCCTATGTATTAGTCTACGTCGTCGACGAGTAAAGCACCACCACCCGATCGATCGGCCGACTAATGCCACCACACATACAACAACAACAACAACCACTACAACTACCACTACCGCTGCGCCTGCCACCAAACACCAACAACACACGCACAGAGTGCATTATTCATAGGGGGTTTCTTCACGCTCGTACAATACTGTGCCGCATCGTCTTAGTTGCACCCAACCAAAGTACTAGACAAGGGGGGCAAGACAGTGGCTGACATTTATGAGTTGAGTTTTGAGACATAAATAAACGGAACTTCTGCCGTGACAATGACCCGAATGTTATTAATATGCTGTTGATACTACAGTTCCGTTATATGTTTAAGATTGTATGAGTGTGTGTGTGTATGTGCATAGTTGTCTTTATCATATGTGGGGCATGCCTTGGCTGTTTGGGGAGCACTTATCTATTACTGTCTTAGGTTAGGCCTGCGCAGTTCGTTGAACTTCTTAGAGTGTGCCATAAAAAAATATCATGTCTAGTTTTTAAAGGGGAGCTACCCCAAGAGAATGCAATTAGAGATTACATATGCTTAAAAGTTATCAGTAACTATTCTAAGAAAAAGTGCGAAAACAGACTGTACAGGCGTAGGATGGGCCTGCGTTCTGGTACTACAGGGTGAAGCTCTCGATCCCTGTCTGTACCTAATCACCACTAGGTGTTAGGGCAGTGAACAAATGTGCGCAGCGAAGTCTGCCCAGGACTTTAACAGGGTTGTCCGTAGGGCTTGGGAATCACCGCGTAAAACCCTACTCCCAATGTAAGAAGTTATTGGCCGCCTGATGAAGTGCCCAACATTAGACCGTAACCCGGTATCGGCTTGTTAAGGGCACTCAAGAAGAAGAAGAGTGGAGGAGTAGTTACATAAAATGTTATCCTACTTAGTTCACAATGTAACACAATGTAGTACAAATACTTTACGGAATGCTTTTACACAACTTATTGAAAAAGAAGCACCCAAAACAGAAAGGGAAAGAACAGAAAGTTACTTAGAGTGACTTACAGTTCATTGTTTAGAAATGAAAGCATATATGAACCGAAACTCAAAAAGTTGGTGGATGTGGAAACCGTGGCAAATGTCTATTATGTGGCTGGGTTTTGTTCGCCCTCCACTTCATTCCTAGGATTCCTATGGCGGCTGAAATCCTACTCAAAAACCGGACGATTACACTATGTTACAGCCTTTTTTGCACGATAGCCGAGAAATTGATACCAAAAACAGAGTTGCAATCGTACTTCTATAATTGTTATTTTTGTGGTTTTTTTTACCGTTTTCGGGAATTATATGTAAATTTTTTTCACGAGCACGTTTCTCGACGATTGTTCTCTTCAGCAAATTTATAAAAAATTGCAATCTTTCTTACGAAAATGTAAATCTTCGGTTGCATCTGTAACGAATAGATTCGATAATTGCGATAAAGTCCTCAGACTTTCGATATAGCAAACACATTTGTTTGTTTCGCATTTCTGGTAATGAATTCGTCTATCAGTTCTTCCATATCAATTTTATCAGCAAACATTGATCAAAGATCTTGCATGAAATTCTAAATTTTGTACTCTTCGAATATCCTTCTTTCGCTTTTATAACAGCAGCGCTTACTCTGTGCATCCTATCTGCAATGATTCAGCTGATTTTGCTTAAATGTGATAATTTTGACAAAGTGGCAGGGGGGCATTTCAAATCTTTAAAATTGTGGTGGCGTCAACCGTTTTACCGTGGAAAATCTTCTCTAATTCGGAAAAGAAGGTGCTGGTATCATCAGTAATTTCACAAATAGAACGAATTCTGGGACAAGGCTTTTGCACACTTTTTTTGTCTCAGAAATGCCACAATGTGTGCCAGACTTTTGAATTGAATTGCTTTTCTGCGAGCCAAATCTAACAAATATTACGATCGCCAACCAGAAGATCTTTTTTAAAATCATTCTTATAGAATCCGACTATTTCATCTATACGCCAAGCACAGAAGCTTCAAAAGAAGGGAAAAACTTGGCTGATTTTGTCCCGAATCTAATGTTCAGAGATGGGAGAACTTGATCGTACGCTTCTTCGATACACAATATTTTCAAATTTTTCATCACGAGATAATGACAACATCTCTTCCGGCGCCCCTGGCTTTAAATGCCTACACAATCTTTGATAAAACCATAAATGCGACGTTACCCTAGCAACAAACTTTCAGCGGTTAAAGTTTTTTGTTGGTCATATGTTCATACCCTCTACTTATAGGGTCAAGGGTATTATAGCGTCGCGTTATGTATGTAATAGGCAGTAGAAGGCGTTACAGACCATAACTTGAATGTTTGCAAACATAAACAGCAACAATAGTTAAGTCGAAACATCTTCAAAATCGGATTAAAACCGTCTTCTAATCAAATTTCATAGTGAAAAGTTTACCTAATCAAAGTTGTGAATTGTAAACACATTAAAATGCTAGCCTACTTTATAAGCATAAATAATAGGTATTTATTACGTCACTTATGATTATTGCTGATCCTGTCCAACTACCGGACACAAACTGAAGAGAAACATTCCTGCAGACCAAATGAATATATGGTCCTAATATGAAGTCATTTGGTTCAGTTGTTCTCTCCCTCAACTCATTCCAAAATATAAAGTAGAGTTACTATACTATATACTACTAAACCAAACAATGCAGACCTCTTGCCGAAAACAACTCTCAGCAATTCATTTTTTCTTAACACAGAAATTTACTTTTTTTGGACAAATAGGAACAGGGTATCCCGAAACTGGATATACTATATCTATTGGTAATATGCTCGATAGAAAATCAATGAAATGTAGTTCAACAAAGATAAAAAACGTAAAATTTAAGTTTAAAGGTCAAGAAAGAAACACTTTTTAAGGTTATAGCCGCTAATTTTGTGCACACTTAAGACTTGGTTTCAATATCTGACACGCCAGCTGAGTTCTCTTTTATCTAGTGAAATCAAGGCAAGATCACTGATATTTGAGGACTTTTAATAAATATTGTAAGTGCTCTAAGGACTTTGTATGCGTAAATTGCATTTGGATATCGAAATTTGAATCTAAAGCACTAAATATATATGCTTTCAACTATATAAATCCATCTGTTTGTAACATAGCACCTTGTGTTCCAGCTTGCTAGGGATCCTAAGACTGGAACTAAAAAACTGTTACATGGCGTTTAGAAGGCAAAGCAAGTATCCCCTATTTGTGTTAATACAAGGATAATACATTTGCATAGGCAACGTTAATAAATTCAATCAATTTTCAGCTTGTGTCCATTACGTATTTACGTAATGAACTTGCTGATATTTGCGCATTAGCGTCAATTATGCAAAGCAACTTCAGGCACAAGAAGCGTAATTCAATAATAAGAACTTTTCAATGTATAAACAAGTCAAATGTTTGAGGTCCAATTGGGAGCTCTCAACCCTTAAAAAAGCAAGCTAATAAAGTAAATGCAGAAAATGCACTACACTTAACCTTGAAATTGCATATATCGTATTGATTACCGTGGGGGAACCGTCAGTGCCGGAGAACCCCTTTGCGCCTGTGGATCAACGATCATTAAGCGCACTTACCAAATTTGTCGCACTGCGATAAGTTGCCCCAGATGCAACGTATGTGTCGCATTAAAACAGCACAAAATATGGGACAGATGTTTCGGGTATTTGGCTTGTGCCAGGCAAAAATTGAAGGTGTCAGAGTCACCGAGGACTTGAGGCTAGGACTGCAATGTTGGCGGTGGCGTTGACGGTGGCGGCAAGAGAGCGCCGGCTGCGCTTATTATTTGTTACAGTTCTGCACAAGAATATTTTCTTGAAGAAAACCCCGCGCGCTTTGGCACGAGCTACGATCAGCTGTAAGCCGCTGAAGGGGATGAAAATTTACCAGGTGGTGCTAGACGAAGGCGGCGGCAGTGGCAGCGACGACGACGACGACAGCGGCGGCGGCGTCTAAGCAACCCCTAGAACAGACTTGAGTGCCGAATGTATTGGAAATTGTGCAAAATCGATTACAATGATTGCATTTGGCGACAACAACGGAAGACGGAACCGAAAGGGAGCTAGCTGCCTGCCTGGTAAGTGTTGCTGCCAGGACAATGCAGCGCGCCGGAAGAATAATGGGCAGCAGGGAAATCCTTAAAGACTATGCAAGATGTGCGCTCTGATTTTCCCTGCTGTCCATTGTTAGTTGCATTGTTGATTTCTTGATTTTTTCTACATTTTTGCACAGCGACTTGGACGCTGCACAAGGACATGGTGGTTGCTGACATTGCGCAATGATTGCAGCTACCTTTGGTAATGCGCAGCTAATGTCCTGCCTATAATTTATTTGATTTGTGCAGTCCGTTGCATTTGTTGGGTTTGTCTCGTGCCTGTCTTTGGAAATCTAATGATAGCCCGGTGTGCCAACAAAAGCCACCGTGGTCAGTTGCTTGCCGTGATGTTGCGCAAATTTGACTATTGTCTCAAAGGAGTGGACGATGACCGCTGCAGTACAGTCCCAGCTGCGCGTCGAGTTTGTTTGGACGGCTCATGGGGCGCATAAAGCTTTTGCAGCTGGCAAGCGCCGGCTTTGATTTATGTCACCCATGTAATCAGCTTGCTGATTAAGCTACTCGGTCATTGACTGTATTGTTTGAGTGTAATTGCAGCTGCCGTTGCACCACCCGTAGCAGCAGCGACAGCATCACTTAACGGTATTATCATCCTATATGAAATCGAAATCAGCCACCAGCATGTCAAAAGGCCTGAAAACTTTGCTTGCACCTGCCTAGCTCGCTCGGTTTACAGCTTACATACGGCCCGTGCCATATCCTGGGGGTTGCTAGAACCACCCCAGTAAGCCACCACCACCGGCACCAGCACCGGCAAACAACAACCAGCCAGCCAGACAACACCACCCCCTAGCTGGCGCAGCCGTTAGATTCTCACGCGCATATCCTGCCGCTCACTCATTCATGCTGGTTGCGCACTGTACTCAAAATCAGACAAACAACAGGCTAAGGGCGCACACACACACACATAGCACCACCACAGCAATTAAACCATTTGCGGAAATGGCGTCCACTTGTTTTCATTTCGTTAGACGTGAAACGAGTCCTTGCCACCCCTGAATTCAGCGCAGAATCATAGCGCACGTGCGCCTGCGCCTGCGCCTGAGCCACACTTTCGCGCATTTGACTGTGCATGAAAAAGGATCTGACGGCACGAACACATGCGCTTACGAGACACCCTCTCATTTCGCTATCGCCTGTGATTTTGTGCGCCTGTGCGTGATATCCTTATGCTGGCATAACAATGGCACTTTTAATGCAAATACAATCGTATCCTTTTCACAAAGGCTCTTTGTCAATATGTATTAACAATTTGGAAAAATATATTTCTAACGCATTTAATACGGGCGCCGTTGAATTTTTACAACGTATTTCGTTTTGTTTGGAAAAATTATGATGATGAAAACTGTATCCGGCACACGTGCCAATGTTCACAAAGTTTTATAGATAGAACGCGTTGTAGGAAGTATGTATCATGATGCCTGACGGCGCTTCATATTGGGGCGTGAGGTGCATACAATTTGCATTTTCATTAGAGAAAGAGTTTTACGCAAATAGCACTAAAAGGTTGCAGCTATGGAATAGATAAGTAGTTAGTAGTCTTTGCATTATTCAAAGAAAAAGAAACCCAATCTCTAGCAGTTGTTACTTTTACTTTTATATCTTTTCATTGTGAGTGGTTTCTACTGTTCTGATTATATGATTATGTAAGATTGATGTTAAACAATTCGTATGTAAGGCGTCAAGTAATGTTGCATTTTTTTGGAACTCCACTCAGAGCGCTGCTTTTTATATTTCGGGAATAAGTAATCTTACTTGATTTAATATGAAATCCATCCAGTACTCACATACCGTAAGATCAAGCAATCCCTGGACTTTAGTTCGACAAATTCAATATTGCATAGAGATTTGACCGTGAAGAAGATTTGTTCGCACAGTTTGACAATCGATTGCAATCGATTAGAATTAATAAGTGACGAATCTTGAATCTATGCATATGACGGACGAAGCACTTGAAAGCAGGTGGTCGCCAATTTCTTATCAAAAACCAGACATGTAGCTACCATGCCACACTGGAAACATAAGACCACACTTTGGTTGCCAAAAGTTTTCGGATAATTGGAATCCAACTTATGTTATTGACAATATGTTTTTTGACATCTGAAGCAGCAGCTGATGCGTTCAAAATACATGTTATAGAGGTAACTCATTCTGCATCTTAACAACTTATATCATACATATATCTAGCTATCTCGAATGGATCTAGTATCGTTCATAAAGGTAAATTCACCTTATTGTTTTGAAACGTAAAGAACATAGATCATCTTGCAAGTTGCTCATTTTTTTTCCTCTAAGTAAACGGCAGCAAAGGTCATTGGAACGTATCTAAACTTCTGTCGGTATGAACACCGAGAACTGTTTTATCCCTAAAAAGATCAATTTGATTACACACACCTTTTAAGGCAACTTTCGGTACAAATATTTAACGGACGTTTCTACAGTAACTCTCAACGTATCAAAATCTTAAAACAACTGCGAAAGTTTCAAAAAGTATACCAAAATCCAAAGATATTTTTTGGTACATACGATCAACGCATGATAATGTAGTAGTGCTAATTGATACACAATTAGGTAAGGGATGGATTATGATCGAAGTATTTAAATGATATATGTATTAACATATAGGATATCATAGAGTTACGATTTTGTAATCTCGATATCTACTCCTTGGGATACTTCCTTCCTTCCTTCCATCTTCAGCATTCTCATAACAAATATAATACATATAGAAAATAAAACCCTGACAGCAATTATCAACAAAGGTAAATGATCTGTCTTTGTAGAACTGAGCTGAGATTCAATACAACTTTAAACTCAATAAGATAACTGAATAACTGAAAACATAAATCGCAACTGCACATCTTCTTTTGCTACATAACATGCATTAAAACAACCAGTTATCGGGTTACGGACTGATGTAAGCAATTCTCCAGGCGTCTCTGCTTTGCGAGCGCCTTCTTCAATCGGTGATACTAAAGATAGGTAGTGTGCCCATTACCTGTTCCCCCCAGCGGAGGCATATTCTGCCCCTTCGTCGCCTCCCTTCAACAACCACTTTGAAGATCTTTCTTGCAGGAGTTTCTTCATCCATCCATTTTAATTCGCTTGACTATGTCAATGTCGTGTCTTGTCTCATTCACAACTAGACCCAAAATGGCAGATTCTCTCAACGCAGAGGTTCCGGTAACTGCTTGCTAAGTACGACCAATGTTATCGCTATCATCTGCGTATGCAAGCAACTGGACATTCTTATAGAACATAATCCCGTTCCTATTTACTTTGGCATTTCGCAGCACACTATCCATCACAAAGTTGATGAGTTTGTAGGAGAGAAGCTCTTTGCAACCTTGACGGAGCTGCGTGTGTTGCTTAACGTCGTTCTGCATAGTCGTACTAACTTTGCAGGGATTCCAAATTCAGGCAGATCAGCATATACGGGCAATCAAATGCTCCTTTATAATCGACAAAGAGATGGTGGTTGTCGATTTGGTATTCGTGTGTCTTCCAGGATTTTCACACAGTACTCTCGATAGGCCCTTATATGCAATAGAAGAAGACTGAATATTAAGTTGTAGGTGTTCGATATAAGGTATACACTTATAACTTAAGGACAGTCAATAAAAACTGACTTGAAACAAATACATAGCAGCAAAGTTCATTGAACTTATTTTATGTAGAACTGGAACCAATTCACTTGTTGATCTTTTTTGATATTTCAGATTATTATCTAGAAAGAAAAAAAACGGTATAAAAATACAAGCACCAACACATCAAATCAGCTCAGTAGGCAGCCAAGAGACATGGATAACATGGGTATAGTATCTCGCAAACCTATGCATAAGAATATTTCAGTTTTTTGCCAATTTCTCAGACACTGCATGCCTGAATGCAGACAGAGCCCGTTCCAAAGTTACTACCCAGAACATCTACACCTACAAATATGCCAAGCAAACGAAGTCCAAGTTATTTTTAAGAAATTCAAACCTGCAGTGAGTGAATTATGAGCCAGCGCTGTCAAGGCTACCGCTGCTCTTGGCAAGCGACACACACACGCTGGGAACGAGCGATGACGTCGCCGCTGAAATAGGTGTGATCGCAAGGAGAAGCAAAGAAAACACCTTACACGATGCACACACACAGGGAGTTAGACAGGTTGCACATGGAACAATAGGTAGATAAACTCACGTACTCATAATTTCAGTTGCTCTTTCGGTTGTTTTGGTTCGTTTCTAACATTTTTGAAATCTCTGCAATCTCTTTTGGTATGCACGGGCTATGCATGGCTGTCAATAATGCTGATGGTGATTATGATGATGATGATGATGACGGTGGTTATGGTGTGCTCTCTCTCTCGGCAATGACTAGGAAATATTGCTTTGCTACCTTTCCTGAGAAGGATTTGTGTCAGCAAACGTGACTTGAAACATCAAGTTATTGTGTGTATGCATGTTTGATTGCTGATCCTTTTGTATACGTCTATTGTTTGAATAGTTAATTATGGGTTGGATCAGTGTACACTCCTTTGAGCAGTGCGCCCGCCTAACAAGACAAAGCCGGAGTTACCAAAATCACAGTGCGCGCCTATCTTTTTAGTTTTTGTTTCCATTTTTTCCACTTTTTCACTTTGTTTTTGCCATTTTTACCGGTAATTTAAGAATTAGTTTTAAAATTATTTTGAATTTCGTGTAGTTCCCGTGCTGCAGCACTTGCTTAGTTAGACCTATCACGGCATGTGGGCGTGGCTGCGTTGACAACTGCTGACAATGACTTCATTTGTGCGCCTTGTGCTGACAGTTGGGGAACATCATTTTGCCGATTCAGATTATTATTGCACACATATGGCGATAGGCATTCACTGAGTTATGATGGATCGCAGAATTGAGTTGTACCACTTGGCTGTCAGTTCGGCATCATAGTTTTCATTCTAATACTTTAAATGTCTTTGTTTTTTGCACAATGTGTTGAATGTGCAATTGAAGGCATTAGCGTCACAGATTTTTAAGCAAAGATTTGAAATATCTTTTAATGAGTGTGGGCATAGCCGACTTCTTAGAAGCCACAAGCGCAACATGTGTCAAGCAAGTGATGATATCAAATTATGGTTAGCATTAGAAATACTAGAAACGAGAACCTTTTCCATACTGATTTAAGCTAATGCATTGAGATAATGATCTTGAAAATATTGAAAAACAGCTTCAACATGCGAAAAGCATTAATTTCAAAGGGCTTGATCAGTAAATTTTGTCAAAAAATTGCATATAATTTAAGGTAATGAATATGATTATGAACACTAATTTTGCGATTATGATCTCTAAAATATTGAAAAACAGTTTCAACAGTGCGAAAAGCTGCAATTAGAGAATTTTCATCGACAGTGGGGCCATCTGACTCCGTATCGGAAATATTCATAGCTTTTGAAGTAGTAAAGATATTTTAAAATAATTTTCGGTTCAAGTCCCTGGTGATAATGACCACAAAAATATCAAAACAATTGGCATAGAAAGAAAATATAACTAATTTTGGACACCGAATTAGGCATTAATATAATTATATTTATTATTAAAATTATACTTTAAATTAGATATGTTAGATATTAGATATATATATTAAATTGAAATATGCAACAACAAAAGCCCATGTCTAAAACATACCTTTCCGGGTAAATTTTGGGTCTCTGATATCGAATCCGGAAACTATTTTGGATTTTCT
Source organism: Chymomyza caudatula (assembly GCA_035041775.1). Lineage (NCBI taxonomy): Eukaryota > Metazoa > Arthropoda > Insecta > Diptera > Drosophilidae > Chymomyza > Chymomyza caudatula. The sequence goes on along the minus strand of JAWNKW010000033.1, from coordinate 1,022,340 downwards.
TGCCCCGTTTTCGAACTATCGCTATTTAAAAAATTCCAAGTTTTGTAATTTTGCGAAGTCAGCTAATCTTTTTATTAACCGATTGAGATGAACTATACATTGAAGGTAATTGACTATTGATTAAATCTGTTTCAGATAGTTTTGGTGTACCTCGATTCGATTGCAAGTTACAAGGTAATAAATTCAAAAAATATTTTGGGAATAAATTTTTTTTTTTTGAGTATAGTTGCCTTGTAATCAACAATGGAGATAATGTAGACCAAAACTATCCGGGGATTATTGAAGCGACACTTAAATAGCCTCTCGAGTAATATTAGATTTGCTGACTGACTTTGAGATAATTTAGAACAGTTTTCAGATTTGAAATCGGCAACCCCAAATGTATCGGAAAAAGCATGGTTGATGTTGAAATGTTCGCTAAGAAGAATTTTATCCAAAAATAACCATTAAAAATTTGTTTTTGTTTAATTTATTTGGAGTAAAAAAAAAGAAGAATTTTCTATATTTGAAAAAATAACCTGACTTCATGGCACTGTAATTTACAATCGAATCAAGTTAGACCAAAACCGTTTGAGTTTTGAGTCATTTTTCAATTATGAGTCACAACTCATCTCGATCGGTAGTAAAGTTCACAAGATATATGAGATTTGCTGACATCGCAACTTTCGAAATCTCGAATTTATTGGAATAGCGATGTTTTGAAAACGGTGCTATAAAAACCAAAATGGTTACCGGATTCTAAATCAGCAAAAAAAATTTCCCGGAAAAGGTATGTTTTAGTCATAGACCTTTCTTTGAGGTCAAATTTGTTGCAAAGTGTTATTATAATACTGGTTCAAATTGACTATATTGTAAAGATTGATGTGCAATCGCTCTTGCTCTAATTTGGGAAGGATTTCTCCAAATGTGTTTTTCTCACTCATAACTAACATTTCCCAATTATTCAGTCGGCACTTAACATATCATATCATATGATCACAGTAAATAACTCTGAAACTTATAAACTAAGCCGCGAAATGGAATTGTCTATTAAACTATTTAAGAGCTGTGATTATAGAGGAACCCCAGAATACTGCTGAGTGATCAGTGATCAAATATTCTGCTGAAACGGCCTCTACGGTACGAATCTTAACCTACTATTATCGTTAATTGTGTACGATAAGGTAACCACGAAAACTGTTGGTCAATCTAACGAAGAAATAAGCGTATACACAAGCAACCGAATATCGAAGTCTCTACTATCCTTCATTGAAGTATGATTCTGGCTTTCATTCAGAAAATAACAAAGAAAAAAAACTTGTACAAGAAAGCTAATAAAATAGTATGAAACTAATTAGTTCATTGAAGACTACAATTTTAAGTTTATCAAAGTTATTTTTAACCAGAAACAATGAAAACTGAGCAGTGCTCACAATATAATTCCTGATCTGTTATCTTGAATGTTATCAGAACTATAGCTAGAACGACAAGTTTCCGGTTATACATTAGAACAATATCAAAACTTTCAGATAAGAAAAAATTGAGAAAAGTGATCTACATGCAATAAGGCATAACTCATAGCCTGCTACCCCTCCCTTACACTATTACACTCCGCCACTACTTGAGAAATTCAATATTTCCGAACGTATATGACAACAATTGCAAATTGAAACCAAGTGAAATCATCAAAGTTGACATGGACCATTTGCTGCCTGGCAATCTTTAAGCTTCAAATTGTAGCTAACTTTCATCCCACGGTGCCCTAACTGCTTACAAAATGCACCCATGTCACATAAATAAAATTTGTATATGCGATTAAATTTGAAATTCAATCGTAATGCATTTAAAGACGACAACGCATAACTTCGTGCATCTGGATGTCAGTCAGCCTCAATATTGGTTGTGCATCCCAACCCTAACCCTCGGCATAACTGACGACAACGGCAAAGACGAGCATGAGGAGCATGAGGACAGCTTGAGCTATGATAGACAAAATCTTGTCATAACTTTGATGTTATAAGTAAAACAAAGAAATTGCTGTCCTGACTTGCCCCTCAAGGTAAGTGAGAGAAAAACAGCAATCAGCCGACCGGCCCATCCTGTCTGGGAATGGGTATGGGAAAAGTGCGAAATTTGCTTACGAGGGGTGCAAAACTTGGCAGCTGGTTGCATAGATTGAAAAACCGTTGGCTTACGTGTCTTATGCAACCAACCATCTTCGAGGCCATCTAATGTGCTGTGTAATTTGGACAGACATTGAAAAATTGCTGGACCAGGCCGTACTTAAATGCAGTCTTTATGCGGTTTAGTCTGAAGCTGATTTGACTGATTTCTGTGCTTAAATTGCGTTGTTTTGTTAAGATATATGAGCTGCTGTCATGTTCGAGTTCTAAGAACGTAGTAGACTTACGTGTTAGAAAGATCAAGATCAGCACCGTAGCTGCCCAACAACCAAATCCAACTCCAAAGATGCGCAAATACATGAATGAAATGCCCAGGCATTGTCCCAAACGAACACTAGTAGGTCAGGCAAAGAACTAACACTAACTCCACAGACAAAAGGGTTGTTCGGCTACGTATGTGTTGAAGGCTGCGCGAATGTAACGTGATAAGATCGGCACATCAATACCAGAAAATGTTATCCTTAAGAATGTTAATCAATTAATTACATGCTGTGTACATAGTGCAGCGCGGTAGGGCAAGTTCGAGAGAGGGGATTCATAGCTAGGCATGAAAGGATTTTGGGAAAAGGGTTAGCCGACCGGCTCAATAGACTTTGCTTTGATTAATTTCAAATTTTCCCAAGGCAATAAATAGATTGGCATGACTTATGTTGTGGTGTGCTTAGACGGCGGGAGAGACTCTCGAAGACTGACCAATGGTCAGTACATGGGTCAGCCACGTGGCTGTTATTAATATAAACAAATATTGAGCAAACAAAAAGGGTGAGGCGCGAGGGTCTGTTTATGTTAGAGCGTTTTAAGATTAACCAAAAAAGGCCAGCGAATCTGGCTGACAAATGCCAAGTTACAAATCAAGTCGGAACATGATTGTATGAAAGGTCAGACAATTAAATTTCATCGTGTTTATTTTAATTTAGGCTTTTTCAAAGAAGGTATCCCTTGTGTAAGCACATAAGCAGCTACATATAATTGATGCAATATTGCACGATGGTACGATTTCGGACAGATTTCACAACATTACTCTTTAATAAGATTACTAGAATTCATCTAATGTATGCATTGTAATTATATTTTTAAGCAAAAACATTATTGGAGCGCTGCATCGAAAAGAGACTTCAACCAGGGGATCAACAGATCGGCAAAAGTGCTTTACAAATTTCAGCTTTACCTACTCAGGTACATCTTCGGATTGAATTCGGCAAACCTACCACTTATGGTCTCCGGCAACCAAGCATCTATCACAATAACGCTTAAATTTTTAGCAAATAACCTTTTTAAACCGCATTTTACTTATAATTTTAACTTATTTTTCTTTGAATGAATAAAATTGTCTTTTTTTACTAAGCAAATTGAAAAATAAATTAGCATATCGAAGACATCATTATTTTATAACGAACTAGGGGGCTCCTCCCCTGCTCGCTCCGCTCGCCAACCCCCGTGCCCATCTCGAGGCAGAGCATATTCCTCTTCCCGTTTCCCTTCTACTTCTTGTTCTCCTTCGTCCTTTTCATTTTAATCTTTCTCATTATCATCTTCTTCCTCCCCCTCTTCCTCATTTTAAGAGCTATAAGTTCAAACAACCCGATTTACATGTCACTCCGACCCCTCCTCGCTTTTCGCGCAACGAGGGTTTATATTGTCTGTGGTTCTGCCACATTGACGAATTGCTTTTGGACTTAAATTCCGTATAGGAAAATATCTGGCATATCGAAAAATTGGCTTTGTTTTGGGTTGAAGTTCGGTTGACAGCATACTCCCGAATGTGATTATTTGTTACAATGGGGGGCAAGTGTTCAGTGTTGAAAATCGTTGTGACGTCATTTAAAATATAAAATTCTATTTGAAAGCAAAAACGTTAAAAAAAACTAGAGCTTAAGAAGCACCTACTGACAAAATTTAATGCTCATCGTGTTTTTGGGCGATGAGAATAGTTAAAGCCGATCAGTTTGCTTATACTTCCTTGAGTCTTATGCCTTTTTTTACATATGACACAAAACATATTGCACTTACTTAACGTACCGCTTACCCCATATGATTTTAAAACAGATATTTCCTACAGATCTCAGGAACAGACGATCTGTGAAGCGCCTTCTTGAGATTTATATTGTTTTGAATCCAGAATATAATTTAATCTCAAAGAATTGCGCGCCAAATGCCTTGCAGTCAGCCACAAGCCAATAGCCTACCAAGAACCAAACACTTGAGACTTTTGGGCTCATAAAAAAAGAACCACTGAATTGCCTGCTGTGTGGGAACCAAAACGATGTGCTACATGTGACAAAAACATTTTGTTCTGCCAGTCCTTACGAATCCAAAAACTGAACCAAGGCATCACCCAAAAACGACGGTTTCATTGTCAGCACTTGTTGCGCACCATATTGTGACCCAAATTGTTTGCAAAAACAAAACACCGAAACAACAAAACACTCAAAGTGGAATGCGCCGCGCACAAGGCAGGCAATGTCCCTACTAAATGGCAAACTACTTGACCTGACAATACTCTGCCACTGACTCTATTCAAATTATAGAGAAAATTGCTGGTAAAACACAAACTAATTGTTGCCATAAGATTTTAACTAGTGTATAGTAAGGCACCCTGGAATTTTGTTTTTTTTTTTGCAACATAGTGTGGGAATCTCAAGTGGCGCAGCGGGAGCTGCAATATGGCCTGCAGATGAGCCAAATGTCAGTTACTATCGCAACTACTCTTATCGCTGCCCTCTGTTGCTCTGCTCCAGAAACGCCGAACCAACGACTAATATGCCAGCCATATCAAAATTGGATCGAAAAACGCGCAAAAATTGCGGGCTCATAAAAAAATATCTAAGCATGTCAAGAACATTGTTCGCTCATTAAGCGGCATCGCCAAAGCCATGGGCGTCGTTGGCGGGTACATAGAGAAGCCCCGTGCTCTCTAGCGAACACACATACATACAATGCTAACTTTTGTTATGCTGTCGAGCCGTTATGAGCAACGAAATCAGAGAGTCAGAAAAAAACACAACGTTGATTAGTACTTCCTGAGGCTGCACTGCAGCGTGGTGCCTCATAGCAAACTACGAGATATTCCATATCATTCTAAGCACATACTCATGTGTACATACTAGTATGACTATTTGTTTAGAGCTCCGCCAACAAACAAACATACAAACAAATAAATGTTAGTTCGAAGGGAGCTTGAGCATGAGCAGCTTATCAGCAAAGCAAACCCCCAGTGTGTTAGGTTGGAACAGGCTTTCGGGCATTGAAAACCCAGCATATCTTAAAGTCTCGACGGCAGCAACTAGAGATTCAGGTGTCGCTTCCGCTGATACCGTTTGGGGTGTAAGTAAGCTGTGTCTGAGTGTACGAATTAGCAAAGAAAATAAGCTGAACATTATAATGAACATGGTAGCAGCGGAATGCTAAGATCACATAACAAAACTCGGGTTTGCTGATTATATAGGCCTGATCAGTTTAACATTTCTGTCAATCGGAATGCGTTGAGTGGTTGGAGTTGGAAAGGCGTTGTATGACATATAAATTCAATATTTTTAAAGTGTATACTTAATATTGTCACACTTCATCAAGTAGTTAGGTTAATGCAAATCGTAAACTTTTGGGAAGAGCTGTTGCGTTGATCACGAGATCATGAAAACCTGTTACTATGAGTATTGATGTTAGTTTAGCTAAAAATCTAATAAGCTGAAAGTAGAGCGTTTTAAAAGGACAAAAGTTCATTTTGTGTAACCCCAAAAGCAGATTTTTCTGGAAAAGTCCTCAAGTTTTTGGATTTCTTTTTCTTTGAAACCCTACATTCACGAGCAAGATAAAATATTACTATACATACTAATGCGGCTAATTTTGTTTATTTCGAATGGATTGCCGCCGTGAGGCGTTTCGGGACAAAAGCACATGAAGTAATAAAATATTCCTTAGAATATCAACAAAACTACCTTAAACTTTCAGTTAAACACCCGATTCATTAAGAAATAAAAAACTTCTTACAAAGTTATCTGCTGACTATGGTTTGGAAAAACGGCTGCCTCTTGATGTTAAAGATTACATTTGACTGATTTTTTTGAATTGATCTTTGAAAAAGATTTCTGTATAAAACTAGACTTCAGATGAGTATGTGCACTGGGGAGAATCCGAGTGCGTTGGGAAAATTATATATTATTGTATACTATCGAGATGTGTAGGAGCAGGAACAACGTAAGGAAGTTCTTCCAAAAAGTCAAGCGTCTGGCCGAAGGATTTAGTAACGGAGCGTCTTCCTGTAGAAATTTGGTATTTGATGCACAGGGTGCCCTGAGGTTGTGGAGGGAACACTTCTCTGGCTTGCTATCGATGATGCAACGAGAGTTAACTTCCCGACATCCCCAATTATAGACGATGGCGTGGATATACCGCCGCCTAGCTATGACGAAGTCAGGATCGCAATCAAGCGGCTCAAGAACAACAAAGCAGCTGGCGCAGACGACCTGCCTGCTAAGTAAGTAAGTTATATATTATCGCTTCTTCTTAACTCGCCATAAAAACCCGTTACCGAGTTACGGCCTAATGTAAAGCAATCCTCCAGACGTCTCTGCTTTGCGCGCGCTCTCTCCAATAGTTGATACTAAAGTTAGCTAATATGCTCACTACCTGGACCCTTCAGCGGAGTAAAAGTTTGCCCCTTCGTCGCCTCCCTTTAACAACCGCATTGAAGACCTTTCTCGCAGGAGCTTCCTAATCCATCCACGCAACATGAACTTAACTATGTCAATGCCGTCGTAGAGTAAGTCATTCCATCGGATGCGGTAGTCGTTGCCAACGCGTATCCCTTAGGTCACATTATTATGTTTTGCATAATGGTAATTTCACTGTAAAAGTCTCTTTCCTTGAGAACTTTGAACCTGGAGGAAAAGTAATTGTTATTAAGAAAAGATCATGGCAAAATCTAAGCTCGACTTTAACATACTGTTTTTTTGGGAAGCCACGCACGTGGTTACGCGCTAAAATAACCATTTCTGGAGCTGGAAGGGAAGACACAAAAATCAATGACCGAGTCTTGCTACCAAACTGTTAACTGCTATAACTTTTTAACACTATTTGTTGCATACAATTTATGTTTACGGAATAACCAAAGCCATCCAAACCAAGATTCTTCTGTACCATTAATTCGGGAAAAATAAAGTCTCTGTATTGCCTATGATTCTATACTACTATTCTTCTTTATGTTAATTCAATGTTTGAACTCAAGTACAAATAGACAGACAGCTGCGGAAGTGCGTAACACCAGGTAATAAAAGTCTTCTAAGTATTTATTAATAGTCTGTAAATATTTAGCTAGTATTTGCGAACTTTGAATTTGTTTAGCACAGTCAATAAGCGAGTTGAATAGTAACGAGGCGATTTGCAGAACACTAAGGAAATCATGTCAGAATAACTCACGCATCTATGTAAACTGAGATCGAAAACAACTGAGACATTTGCAAAATCAAGTTCCAGGATATCATTCTTTTTCTTAACTGGCTATAAAAACCCGTTACTGGTTTACGGCGTGATGAATTTCTTGCACTGGAATTGGGGTTTTACATGGTGGGACCCTTTTAAGGCATGTGGTGGCTCTACTGGTCTCGAAAGAATCATACGACAAGCTTTGACCTGCTGAGTTGATATTCTCTAACCCAATATCCCAAGGATATCAATAGATACAGAACTGTAACCTGGCAAGGTTTAAGATTGCTTAAAGACATACTGTGTATTACACAACTTTATTGACATAGAGTATTTACGAACTTTAAGTTTGTTGAGCATAGTCAATAAGCGATATTAATAAAGACTTCTGGTCAAAAATTAGCTTAAATTTTAAGAGCGATTTGTTGTGCACTAAGAAAGTGATGGCAGAGCAGCTAGAGCAATGGATCGAAACCATGTCAGAAGTTAGAGAGTACCACCTCAGCAGGTCAAAGCTTGTCGTATGAGGCGACTAACAATGACACTGGATGCTTTCGAGGCCTTAAAAGGGTTGGGCGTAGGGATTAGGACCCACCACGTAAAACCACAATTCCAATGAAAGAATGTATTTACATCAGGCCGTAAACCAATAACGGGTTGTTATGGTCAGTTAAGAAGTATAACTATATGTTTTATAAAGCTGTATTACACAACTCAATTAATATATGTATGTACTATAATCCGTAAGAGGCAAATCCCACGAGTCTCTTAAAAAAGCATTAGTCAATGTCTGTATTTGCTTTCTTCGTGTGCTTTCTTCGATCGTCGCACACATTTAAACTCTGAACCCGGCAATTGATTGCCCGCAAGAGAGCTTCATTTAGTGCTCTTGCCCGTATACGAGTGTGTCTCCGTGAATGCGTCTCTAACATCAAAATGAATTGCTTATTTTGACATTTATTAAAGCTTTAAATAAAATTTATGCAGAGAATCAATTAGTGGAGCAAACCCATAAAGGCAGCAGTAAAAGAGACGACCACCGCCGGAATTGGGGATTGGACAGAAAGTCAAGTCAAGTAAATGTATCTTGAAAATATTTCTCACAATCAGTTTGTAGGCAAGCAAGGAGGCCAAAATTAAAAGAACTAAAAAAGCAACAAATATCATTGAACAAAAAGGCAAAAAGACAAGCAGACAACAGCAACAACAACAATGCACACAATCAGAGGAGCGACAAAGACTACAAGAAATCACAGCCCGAATAACAACAACAAGAACAACTCAAGAAGAGTTGGAAGATAAACAGACTTCGAGAGGTACGTACAAATATTGAGCGAGTCCTGCACACACACGCACGCACACACACACACACACGCACGCACACACTCCTGAAGCCACATGATTTTGGCGCAAAATCCAACACACATTCCCTTTTGTGCACTCGTTCCTTGCCGCACTTCACCAACTTCTACGCTGCTTGCCAATGCATTTCCACTGTGCCTGCAGTTCGCGCAAGAAATCTCTGTCGCTGCGGCGGCTTCCCCTTCTCTCTCTGCTGGAACTCGTCTTGCACACAAACGTGAAGACGTGAGCTCGTGTTAAGGAATTTAAAGCGCGCGCTGCCGTGCCTGCTATCGTCCTGCTCCTCGTGACACACACATACCACAAAACACAGCAGGACTAATTCGTTCTCTGCTGTGCATATCCTTCGGCCCGTTCTCAACCGATCAGCTGATTGAACATATGAAACGGTGCCAATGACGAGGGTCATTCCCCGCTAACTTTGTTGCTCCGTTAGGCAGCCAGTCAGTCAGGTATCGATAATGTGTATCCTTGTCTAACAGCCGTGTGTCTTATGCTCTTAACAGTGTCCTCATTTGTGAGTTTTCTGATTAGTATTTGCTTATCGTTGTGTGTCTTGCCTACGCTGTTTCTTTATATACTATTTGCTCAGTGATTTCCCCTACATTTGAACGGCGACTCACGTGGGGTCCCCGCAATTTGCGTAAAGTTCAAATACCTTTCTTACGCCGCCAAAAGCTGTCAGCACCTTCGTCAATTTGCCTTGCAAATACCATGCCCCTGTTTTCTGCGTAGGCGTTTTTTCGACATATGTATGTATAGCTGCCCATAAGCCACCTAGATATGCATAACCCCATGAAAAATTACTGGAGCGCTGGTCTCTAATTGCAATACGACGTCAACGGCGACTTCGCCCTGCGATGCCTTTGTATGCAAGTCTCGCCGTGCGCTGCCACAGCACCGCCCTAAGTGCCACACACGTTTGTAGCACCCCACCAAACCCCGCCCTAATCATCACAATCCGGCCGCTTACTCGTTTTCGCGCGCGCGCGCAAAATATCTCAAACGTTCTTTAACCAATTTTTTTTTTGCAAACTTTTTACTTGCCTTGACGCCGTAGTCGGGCGCAACAAAAAAAAAAACTCAAAGCTTACTTCTTGGAATTTCGATTTACAATTTAGTTCTTCACTTTTTTTGGGTTTGTTTGTTGCTCCCGCTGCTATTGTTGTTCCCATTCATGTTGTTGCTGCAATCTTTCGTTATATAGGCACAAGTACCTATGTATGTGTGCAACCCATTCTTTTGTCGCAATCAAATTCTCCTGTATATAAGTTTTTTGCATACATTTTTGATTTCTTATTTTTGCCCTTTTTGTGTTCAAGCCACTGTGGTAAATGTTCTATTAAAGTATGTTAAAATTAGCAAGCCTAAACAAAATAAGAAATATGCAATTTAACCCTAGATGGTTCTTCTTATTTTACATATAATAAGGTTCTTCTTCGTGGAATCGACTATTATACACTTTAAGGATATATTTATAGTTCTTAGAGACTAATTAAATGTAAACCAAATATTCATGGGGACATTTTTTTCGTATCATCTACTTATTTTGGTTCCAAAAAGTCACAAAGGCTCTTCTTCGTCGCATCGACGACGCAATTTTAAAAACTAATACTTATACAAAATGTACGCAGCTGAGCTTCAGCATATTTCCACTTAACAACGTCTATAGCTATACAGAATATGAGCTCAAAGTAAAGTGCGCAAATATGAAAAAAAAGAAAACGCTGAAAATTTTTCGTCGTCGATTCGACGAAGAAGCATCTAGGGTTAAAAAAGCGTAAAAATATAAAATGTAAATACGAAACATGAGCAACTTGCAGCGTAGGTTTATCTGTCTATATCAGTACATATTAACAAAATATCTTAGAAATATTAAATGACAACTCTGTTTCATTTTGCTGTTCTGTTCAAATTTTCGAAGGAATTAAAGTAATATGCAATAAATAAGGCAACTTCAAAATAAACTTGGAATGCAATTTAAGTAATAAAAGCAAAAAAAATTGAACAAACATGAATAAATGTATTTGCAAACAATGCATATTCCACAATTAATAACAAATTCATTGAGTCTGAACCACGGTGCCTTGCTATGAATGAGTTTGAGCTTTTTACTTCACACATCTTCGCAGCAAGTTATACAATACCCTGCGCCGTCTCTGTGAAACGTACATCAAATGCGCTTTTTAACTTGTTCAAAACCACTTTATGATTTCTTCGTCCTTTTTGTTGTTATTCTTCTATATGCCCGCCTCACTAAAAGATGATCCTCTTCCTGCAGCCACAAAAGGCTAAGAGGAATTCACGAGAATGAAACCGTAGCTCATTTAGCTTTAAGCGCAATGCATGTGGAGCTCCCCATACATACATATGTACATATGTATAAAGGTATGTTCATATATAAAATCGGGGTTGGCTGCCAACTTATTTATATCATTTACTCGATAGTACGCCAAAATGCATAGAAGATATTTAGTTTGCATTGTAAATGATTTTGTGGCTTGGCTACCCTCATTACAGAGCTTCCTTTGTTTATCAAAGCGCTTTGATTGGCTTGTCGAAGGAACTGCGAAGCCTTACAAGCAGTCAACAGCACCAGCAACAAGCAAGAGAACAAGAAAACAGCACACCTCGTCCACTTACCCATGGGTGTTCCCCCTGTCCAACATTCTGCCCGCGGGTGTACACCCGCCCAGCAGGGCCTGTATTCAACCAAACAACAATAAGCGACAAGACTTGATTTTTTACTATTTTATAGAGCATATATATTTTTATATATAAGTTGTAACGTGTATGCAATATACATACATAAAAGTAATGAAGCTATTTTCTTCCAGCGTTACTTATCCTATTATAAGCAATTGTCCGTGTTGTGCGGAGCATATAGTTTTAAGTTTAAAATTTAGTCGCAAGATATATCTGCCACACCCACCGATCACTGTTGGCTTACAAATTCATTATCTCAAATGTATATTGTATGTTTTAAATAAATACACAATTTATACTATAAATTAATAAATAAATAATAAAATGTCTTACTAACATAAAATTGCGTTAACGAAAAAATGAAAATTTAATAACATTAATGTTAAATATGTGCACATTTTTACATATGTATATAGATACATGGAGCCGCGATACAATGAACACTCGTAAGAGTGAACAAATTATTTTTTACATTGACTACTCTAAAGGGTCTAAAAACCTAGTTTTTAACCAAAAACATACCAAAATCTCGGCATTCTTTAAACGTAATGCACTATCTTTTTCATTTATTGAATTTTATGTTATGCTTTTCAATCAAAATGAATTTTATGTACTAAATTAGTTAACTTATGCGATGATGTGATGAAATGAAGGCTGTTTTATGTTCAAATTGGAAATTAATTGTTTTTTTTTTTGTTTTTTAAATAAATAAAAGGATATCCCGATTAGATTTGTGCATAATGTTATTTAAACACATCATAAAATGTTCGAAACGATAGAGTGAACAAATTTGGTATTGTGAACACCCTTGGTTTTAATTAGTCACTGTATCGAGACTGCACTGTATGTACTTTTCGCAGAAATCAGTAAAAAAAAAAAAAAGTACAAATAAGTTAAATGCAAAATATAATAGAGCATGCATATATCGGTGTCTTTTTTGCTCATTTTCTTTATCGTTCTCTTTAACTTTGCCGCGTTTATGCCTTCACACACACACACACACACACACATTCCCATTGCCCTTGCGTGGAGCGCAACTTATTTAACGACATTGACGTCTACGTCTGCAAAACACAATATCACCCCGCCCCCCAGTCCAGCCCCAAATCCTGATCATATGACTGCGCCTCGGCATCCCATTCCATCCCATCCTACTACCTGCTCAAAGCTGCAGCGCTTTGGAATGCGTGGATCTCACATTATTACCTGCAAACGACACAATCGATGCCGACGTCGCCAATCCATGCTATGCTGCGCCGAGATGTTGGTGTCGCCGCCACCGCGCCGCCAACGTGCGTCTTCAATTGTGCTCAATTCTTTTACGGGCCCAGACCTTTTTGTTGCAAAGTAAATCACATATGTTTTTGCTTGTTTGCCACTTCGTCGTTGGCTGCTCGGCTCCAGTCGGCTCCAATCGAGTATTTTTTGCGCTTATTGTGGACGCGCTTGGCAGTATAAAAGCTCGCGCGCCAAATTTTTGCTACTCATTGCGCTGGCGACGCCAGCAACGGAGCCTTGTCGGGCTTTGCCAAAAGGGGAAAAGGGGAAATTGAACTTGACATTGCCCCTGGCACAGTACCTGTTGTTGCAACGCTAAAGAACGCTCCAACTACACAGATTTTCCGCTTTTCTTTTTCTACTTTTTCCTTTTTTGTTGCTTTGATAGTTTAGGAAAATGTTAGCTCCCGTTCCTGCTTCTACTGCTGCGCGCCAATATGCTTGTTGCTACTCGCACAAATGAGCAGCGCCGCCAACAGCGCAGCAGCGGCAACTTCTTTTAACACAAAAACAACAACAACAAATCTCAATTGCAACAACAAAAATATTACACCAATACTAAGTTTTAGTTGACTATTTTTCATGCACATACACAAAGGGCACACAAACACACTGCACAACTGGTCAGAGCCGCGCTCATATGCTCGCTGCTCGCCGCCGCTCACTCGCTCAGCTGTGCGCGCATTCTATCCTGCTTTGCTTTTGCCTTTCGTTCGCCTTTGCACTCCTGCGTCGCAGCGACTGCGCTGCGACAGCGGGGGTTGCTCTTCTATAAAAGCCAGCTGCGCTCATTCTGCCGTTCGTCTTTTCACTTTGTTCGTCGTCGTGTCAACATCGACATCTGTTATAAGAACTACTGCGAGTTTTGTGTGTCATATACGCGACTGTGGATTTATATATATGTTAAAAAAAAAAAAAAAACACAAAGTACAACAATGCTAATGCGGACACTTTAAGACTAACAGCAATAAATGCTTTAATAAATACATATTCCAAAAAAATGCAACTGCAACAAATGCAATATTAGTTATAATAACTATTAAACAAAGGACTAAAAAGTGCAAATTCTCGATCGATATGATAACTGTAAACTGCGAGCAGCCAAGCAAAAGTAACTGTTAATCAAACTGTGCGCCAACTAAGCGTGGGAATATACAGAGTGTTGCTAACATTCGCTATACGTTTACGAGTGTACATGTGTGTGTGTAGTGACACTTAACAGAACTTTCTTTGGCGCGCAATTAGTCAAACGAAGCAAGTACTTTAGCAACATTTCATCATTTCATAAAAAACGAAAAATCGCAACATGCTGTGGGAAGAAATTGCCGAAGAGAATAACTGCACAATGGATTGCACAAGGTAATTATCAAAAGTTATAAACAAATAGATACGTGCAGCAAAAGTTATTAAAAAGTGCAAGTACAACAACAACAACAACAACAGCAATACAAATGGCGAACAGCAAAAACAGCCTTGCGTCGACAGCGCTGCTTTTAAACAAAAGTAAGAGTATTTTTGCACGCTACACACGATGCGAGCGGCACGTTTTTTATGCTTTTTGCTTTTTTGGGGCTATGTGTGGCTGCCCCGGCTGTGTGTGGCGCTCAGCTGTTGTTGCTGTTTTCATTCATTAAACCGGCTTCCGCGTAAAAAACGAAAAAAAAAAAAATGAAAAAAGGCAACCGATCAGCTCAAGACAACAAAAACATAAAGCGCGAGGCAAAAACACTTTTTTTTTTTTGCTCTTATGCTTGTTGTTGTTCTTTGCGGTTCTTTTGCCGCACGGTTGACGACGACTGCGACTCCGACTGACCGACCGGCCGACCGACCAAATGAGTTGAAAGAACGACTTTGCGTGTTTGACCCAAAATGTGTTGTACTTACTGCAAGTTGCATTTCCTTGAAAATAGCTCGAGCAGAACGTCCGGGCCAAAGGGAATTGCGCTCAGTTTGCCTGTGTCAAAGTTACGTCTAAATAAACAAGCGTACAAAGTAGTCACATATATAGTTTGTAGTACATATGTAGTACACAGTGACAGCCGTACATTTAATTTTATTTTCTAATTTCGAATTCCAATTTACAATATTACAAGAGCGGCTTGTGCTCGTAAGTTAACAAAAACAAAACCAACATGAGCAATAAGAACTGGCACTGCACACCAACCCTCGCACGACCCTCGCGCTGCTGCTCGTTTACACCACCATTGTGCTGTCTCTGCCGCCGCCGACGCCGACGCCGCAGTCGGCAAATGTTTGCCGCATATATTTTTAGCTGCACAAGTTTAATGACCCACACAGCACAGTTTAACAGTTGTTGGTGGACCCTTGACTAATATACATTTCTTTCTTTTTTGCTCTTGCAGCAAATCCAAGATCTCGGGCTCCCAACGTGCTCGTCGTGGCCTTTCCTGCAGCCTTGCGTCCAGCGAGAGTCCTGAGGACGACATGGCCATGGACGCCGACGAGTTATCTTTTTACGGTGACAACACAACCATGTTGCAACAGCGACTGCCCAGTCCGGAGCTGATGGGTCTACTCTCGCCTGAGGGTTCGCCACAGCGCTTTGAAGTTGTCGAACACGATCAATGCACTGCGCTGCGCCAACAGAAGCTACAAACTATGACTGTCACACCTGGACGCAGTTTTCGAGTTTTTAACAGCCTCTCGTCCAGTGGTTCCATGGAGTCTTCCATTGACGATGAATATATGGAATTGTTTGAAATGGAAACGCTAGCTGGCCAGCAGCAGCACTCATTTGGTTTTCCCAGCGGTCTAAATTCATTGATTAGCGGTCAAATTAAAGTCAACTCACCTGCGCCGACCACTGCCATGACCCAAAGCAACACACCAGACTCGCTGACCATGATGATGCGCCGGCCACCAGTACGTCGCTGCCTCAGCATGACTGAGACAAATCAACAACAGCAATCTCCACAACCAAAGACGCCAGAGCAACTACTTAAAGAGACTGCACGGGATTGCTTTAAGCGTCCTGAACCGCCAGCGTCGACCAACTGCTCGCCAGTGCAGAGCAAGCGTCATCGCTGTGCCGAGAAAGAGAACTGCCCCGCACCAGCAACCGTTCCAACCAGCACACACACGCATCCGCCACCTTTGCGTAAGTGCATGTCGCTGAATGATGCCGAGATCGCCTCGGCTCTGGCACGATCTGAGAATCACAACGAGCCCGAGCTAATTGGTGACTTTAGCAAGGCATATGCCTTGCCATTAATTGAGGGACGCCACCGCGATCTAAAATCCATCTCCAGCGCCACAGTTTCACGCCTGCTGCGCGGTGAGTTTGATCAGCAAGTTGCCAGCTACCGTATTATAGACTGCCGCTATCCTTATGAATTTGAGGGTGGTCACATAAACGGCGCCAAAAATTTATACACGCACGAGCAGATCTTGGAAGAATTCCTGACGACGCAACAGACTGAGTTGCAGCAACAAAATAACGCTGCCGCCGGCCCAAAGCGTAATATCATCATCTTCCACTGCGAGTTCTCGTCTGAGCGTGGTCCCAAGATGTCGCGTTTTCTGCGAAATCTTGATCGTGAGCGCAATACCAACGCCTATCCGGCATTACACTATCCCGAAATCTACTTACTGCACAATGGCTACAAAGATTTCTACGAAAAGCACGTTGAGCAGTGTGAACCCCATGCTTACCGTCCCATGCTGGAGCCAGCGTTTAATGAAGCCTATCGCCATTTTCGCGCCAAATCAAAGTCGTGGAATGGCGACGGTCTGGGTGGCGCCACAGGGCGTTTGAAGAAATCACGTTCACGACTTATGCTTTAAGCGTTAGAAAGGTTGGAATTGTATATAGAGGACGGGGTATTTATTTGGTTAAAATTTTTAAGTTGATTTTGTTGATTTTCATTTGTTGGTTTAGTTTAAGTTTAAGATGTAATCGCGCCCAAACAACAACAACACACACACAATACACCAAGATATATAACGTTAGGCATCGATTTCGCTATTTTCACCCATTTATTTGTTTTTATTGATTTTGATTTAGTTCAATTTATTAGCTTTTTAGTTCAAATTTTTATGTTACAAAAATGTGCATTATAATCTAAAACACAAAAAAAAGAAAATTATTCGTCGTTGTCATTAAAATTAAAGAAACCGTAGTTCAAAAAAAAAATAATAATTATATTTTAAAATCCCTTATAGACATATAGTTTATAAGCAGAAAAAGTTAAGGACCATTCATCAAAAATAACACAAAATCATATATACATACATGTAGGAACTTATACATAGTTAAAATTACAAGTTGAAAGTTAAAAACTTCTGCTAGATACAATTTACGCTTATTATTTGATTATTTTTATGTACTACGTAAAGAAACGAAGCCCTAAAACCCTTATTTTGTAATGATTATTTTAAGCAAAGCTTATTTTTGTATCAAAAAAAGGCAATATTACTGAAAAAAAAGAAGAAAAATCTTTAAATATATTTAAAACTGAACTGAAAATTAGCATGTCTATAAATAATGTGTTCATGGTTCGATTTGTGTCAATTGGCGGGAGGAAGAAAAACTTTGACTTTGGCGGGAATGTCGCGATAGGGCAAAAAGACAGCGAGTAAAAATCTTAGATAAATCTTATTACCAAAAATTTAGCTACTGCGACCATATTTTATATTGCCTTCAAAATGTACTACTTTTTTTAGTGTACTTTTTGTTTATCGATAAATTTGGCGCCAAACTGTATTCTACAATCGCTGTATTATCGATGTGATATCATCAAGCTTATTTCTGCGTGCACAACAACGCTTGTCAACACTACTTGTTTATGAAGAATTTTTGTTAGCGGAATGGAAAAGACCAAGTCAAAAAAAAATACTTTGAGTAAAAGTGCAGTTGTTGGTAAGCACAACCACATAAATTGCATACAAACGTGGGTCACTTCTGGCAAATTAGCTTTATGAAATGCATTTTACTATGACCGCAGATATAATTTATTAACTTGAGGCACTAAAGCTGGGCGCCAATAGTTTTTACCTGCAAAGCGGTTTAATCAAGTACAATAGCTCTTAGCCAATGGAGAAAGCTTTGTGGATTTTTCTGAATTAAATAAATTTAAGATGCACTGACATCAACTTCTTTTCAAGTCGTAAGACTTTTATTCAACGCAAACTTTTAGTTAACATTTTGCTTATCCGCTTCTAATTGCAGCCAATACAATGAGATGCGCTTGTAGCTGCCTAATCTCCGAGAACAACGTTTACCTCATTATCTTTGAATGACCTGGGCCTACTACTACCGGTTTGTATTAACGCCAAATAATTTATTTTATTCAATTTTCGTTTATTTTTAATTATAAAGTGCACTGTTTGCCGGTTTGTTTACCAAGAAAACCACAACAAACACGAACCCGATTGTCTTGAGTTTCACTCACTTCAATTGAGTAGAATGCGCTCTCATCACTTTTTTGAGTGTAAATGTTTGCTCACTGATACGTTTCAAGCGCAGATGTGCTGCGTGACAACAGCTGGGTGCTGCAAAAGCGAGGCAAATAAATGAAGTGCATTAAAGCAAATGAGCCAACAGTGAAAACTTAAGCTACGGTCAGACAGACAAATCGGTTTGCAACATGTTTGACGGCCCAATAATTTGCATGTCGACACTCGCCGAAACGAAACAGCTGTGTCAGTATGCCAATTATTGGCGGTCAAAAATTGGTGTGTGTGAACACCACACTGCAAACATTTATCGAGTTTGTCAGTCGGTTGTTGCAAAAAAATTGTAAGAACCGACACGGCGGGTTGTAATCATACTACTATCAATATACTTATAATTAAAAACAATAAATAATAATTCAACAAAGCAAATCATATTATTATCACAGTCAATATATAATGACATAAATAACACGTTAAAAACGTAAAAACGTTGTCGGGTCTCCACTTTTGCTACAACAAAAAGAAATGATACAAAACGAGTCGTTTTAATACACTTCAAATGTATGTTTCGTGAAACGAAAGCATAGGACTCCTATTTCCAATTTCTCAAAAACCCGACAAACCACCTCATACACGTTCAGTTCTAATTTTTTAGGTTTATGCCCATCGTGCAGCAAATCCTGAGATGTTACGTTTTTTTTTTGAACACCTCCAAATTGAATTTAAGACTGAAATGTTTACCTAAACATTTGTAAGTTTAAAACAAAATTTGTAAAATGTCAAATACTAGCCTACTATTTTATTAATTATCAAAAATTTGAAAATCTGAGACTGGAAATTATAAAATTATAAAAAGCAAAATCGCACACAACGAAACAACTAGGCACACTGACAGCCCACATTTACACAGAGCTCTATCGGTGTAAGGCGAAGCGCTTGGGGAGACGACCCGACAAGCGCATTCGACCGAACGCTTAGATTAATCTACAAAAATTCAAATGAATATTTAAAGTAAAATAAAAAAAAAATAATAATAATATAATTTTTTTCGCAAATAATTGGCCCTTGTCTGACCTGCCAATTTTTTGCAGGCCAATTATATGTGTTTTCGATCAATTCAGGGCACGAGTTTGCATGCCAATTATCGTCCTGTCTGACCGTAGCTATACACTTGATTTTCGAGAAATTAGTCAGCCATGTTAAAAAAGTAAATCAAATTGGTAAATTGTTTAAAATCATTTGATTATTTTCTATATTTCTATCAAGTTATTTACCAGTACTTTAACTCTTTAAAGGCTAAATTTTTTCAATGTCGTGCGAGTGATTTGAGTCGGTTGGCGCTGCGTTCTTTGCGCTCTGTTTGGATTTCGCGACTTTGCTCAGTGTTAGGAATAATTGTTCGATAAAAAGAACAAATTAAAAATAAAAAAAAACAACGAGAAACGGTTAATATGTTTACTGAGGAGGGCATATTTTCCATAGGCGATGGCTTGCTTGATATCGATGTCGAGCGCCTGAAGGGATTGCTTGTGTCCCAGGACATCAACGAGATCTATGAGGTAGAAAAGACACCATTCGCCACAGGCAAATTTGGAGCGGTGCGTCGTGCAATACACAAGAAGACTGGTCTACATATTGCCGCCAAATTTTTGAAGCGACGCGGACAGTCCTCTGATAAAGAAATTAAACATGAAATTGCCGTGCTCATGCTGTGCGATGGCGAAAGGAATATTATCAATTTGAATGCGGTGCATGAGACACGTTCCGATACGGTTCTACTTCTAGAACTTGCCACTGGCGGCGATCTACAAACAATATTGGATAACGAAGAATGCCTCACTGAGGCGCATGCACGCTATTGCATGCGCGAAGTGCTCAAAGCGCTCAAGTTTCTGCACGATCGTTCCATAGCACATTTGGACTTAAAGCCAGCGAACATATTGCTTGCCGGCGAGCCTATTGAAGATGGCTTAAAGCTGTGCGACTTTGGAAACTCGCGCGTTTTCTGCGATGGCATCAATGTAGGTGCAATAGCGGGCACGCCGGATTATATGGCACCCGAGGTGGTGCAATATGAGCCATTATCGTTGCTCACTGACATATGGTCTGCGGGTGTGCTAGCCTACGTGCTGCTCTCTGGATTCTCGCCCTTTGGTGGCGATACCCAGCAAGAGACCTTTCTCAATATATCACAATGCGCGCTCACCTTTCCCGACGGTCTCTTTGATGGGGTCTCCCAGGCAGCTAAGGATTTTATACGCCGCGCATTGCGAACTAAGCCAAACGATCGCATGAATGCCGCTGGCTGTCTTGAACACATTTGGTTAAAGGACGACTGTACACTGGACAGGCAAATCTTTATGCAGACTCAAAGTGAGGAGGACCCTGATAGAGTTGTTGATTAGGTGAGCAGGAGGATGAGGACGAGGAAGAAGATAATGACGACGATGTAGATGTAGACGATGCAGCTATCACTGTGGAACAACAGCAGCTTAACTGAGGCAACAACGACAGCTAAAGACGGAAATGGGAGCCATACAAATGGCAATGTCCATAAAGCAATGGCCACAAAGCAGCACACAGCAACGCCTCCGAGTTACCTATAGCTGCTACCAAGAATTGCAGCAACAGCGGTAGCACAAAGAGCAGCCCTACCACAGAGACCACAACTACCATACCCATACTGACTGGATTAGCGCCGACGATGATGACCCCGATGACAACGAGTAACACCACCACACTAACCCACACAAACATTCCGACTCTGATAAGGAAAATACCTATACGACCACCTTTAACCATGCACCATGCCTGTTTCCCGATGCGCCAGTTACGACGAAAATCATACGTACTTAGATTCGATGCCCGTTTTCCTTGAGTGAGATGTGAGATTTACTTTAAGCTGTTTAAGTCATTGGCATTGGCGGATCAGGGCGGTAACTTTTTTTTTTGGCGGAAACTTTAAAAATTTGTTTCGTTCTGTGTTTGACAGTAGTGGCAATATTGAAATACTCGATGTGTGCACTTTCCTATCATTTTGCAAATACTTCATATGTCCGAGAACAAAGAATTCAAAACGATCGAAATTCTAAGCATGGTGAACTCATTTATCAGGAAAATTTGAGAATAAATACTTCTAACGTTATTCTAGACAACAGCATATAAAGTTCTTCGTCAAAAATTGTTAGTCATTCCAAAGATGTATTGTTTAAATGAATAAGAGAATCGTAAATTGATAAATTTTTATACCCTGTGGCAGGCGTGGCAGACAATATGTTAAATGGGCAAAAATGGTCAGGAGCAATAGTCGAGTCGATATAGACATGTCCGTTCGTCTGTCCGTGTTGTCGCACCGTTTTCGCAGACTATAAGAACTAGAGGAAAAATTTGTTCACCAAAAGATGCGCATATGGCAGGAAAAATACGAGTTTGTCGATTTTTTGGTGTGAAGATTCGTGTGACCCTAGTCTTTATAACTGCATCCACATTTTTCAGTGGAACCCCCACCCCCATCCTCCGCAATCGATTTACCTTAATTACTGCCACACCCCCCAACATATTGATTTGAAAATTGTCACAGACATTAATACATGTAGTTTTGACCTGTGTTACAAAATTCAACGATATTGGCCCAAAAATACTGGAGTTATGGGTATAAAAATTATTTTTTCCAGCATAATAGCCAACTTCCCAATAGGAAAACTTGTCAATTGCAATTTCCCAATAGGAAAATGTTTACAGGCATATCGATCTTATGAAAATAAATATAAAAGTGGATACTTCCGTTACCATTATACCGTATTTAGTGTTTATAAAGAAAAAGGGTACAGGGTATTCCACTGTCGGGCACTGTCCCGACTGTTTGCATCAAATTCTAAATTTTAATATTCAAATTGTGTCTATTTGTTTGTGATGTCATATAAACAGGAAGCGAATTGATAGGCCAGATGCTTACATGTTAGAGAGTGGAAAATTCTGGACCGTTAAAAAATTCAACATTTTTTCTCAAAAGCGACCATTCCAAGACAGTGTTGTGTTGCTGTGTCTGTTGGACCGACTTACTCGTAGCCAAAATTGAGAAAGAACAATAAAAAAAAATTTTATGCAGACAGTCGGGATGGGTCCCGACCGTGAAAATCCCTGTACCCATTTTTTCCATGAAAATCCGGGAGTAGGGTGGAGGATTCGGAAAAAGTTCAAAATTGTTTGGTCTATAAACCTAGCATGAGTCTAAGTATAATATTTCGCTTACATAAATGTTAACCTTAACATTTCAATGAAAAGTGAAATTCAATATGATGATGGGTCTAAAAGGGTTAAAGTACAAAAAAGAACAAAAAATTTCAGATCGAAAAATGAATTAATTTAATTAATTAAAAATTAAATAAAAGTTATCGCTTAATTTAAAAAAACGTGTTTTTCACTTATCGAATTATTGCGACTAAGACACTGAATATTTTTTAACCAAAATTTCCTCGATAATACTTATTAATAAGGGCCATGAAAATAATTTTTTTTTAAGTTATTACTTTTTCTTAAAAAAAATTCAAAAATAAAAAATAATTTTTTTTTTTAACATTGTTCTACCAAACCGATTTGCTTCAAATTTTTACTGTATATAGAAGAGTATAAAAAGAATTTTGTGAAAAAATTGTAATTTTGATTTCACAGAATGACGGAGTGTAAAACATAACATGTATACTTGAAAGAAAAAAAAATCGTAACCGTACCTGTATAAATATATCGATAGATATACTTAGGTTTCTTAAATAAAGTTACACAATCGGTGATTACCAGAATACACTAAGAATCAAAACCAAACTATGTCAAGGGCTTAATTAACTACATATGTATCTAGATCAGGCCGTAACCCAGTAACTAGTTGTTATGGCCAGTTAGGAAGCAGAATGTTAGGCCACAAGATTATACAAGATATTTGAGGGTAATCAAAGACAAAACCCATCTTATAGCTATCGAATATGAACATGTTCAATGAATACAATTGATTTATGCACTTTCTCTTATCTAAATGCATTAAGTGTACACGTAGAAACGCTTATAATATTCACTTATTATTAAAGCCCTACAGAAAAAAAACCAGGCTCGCCCATTGTAATCCAACACAACAAAAACAACAGATATACGATAATTGTCTACATTGTATTTGAGGCTAACCCAAAGTATCCAAAGGCTTAAGTGCCCTCGCCCCAAACTGTTGGTAACTGAAACCGAAAACCGAAACCCGCTTAAAGTGTCACCATTTGCTACATCGCGTCGTAAAGCTTTAAGCCGTAAGCCCAGAAAGTGAGAAATAACTAAAGCTAAAGCGAAAACAATAAAACCAAAACAAGCGACGACCATTTGTGCCGGAATACACACATAATCTAACGCATTTCTTGTTATTGCATTATTATTCCGACAAACAGCATATAGCAATCCGGCAGCACATGCCCGCTGCGCACGGTCGTACGGTCTCCGACGTTCCGGCTGTGTGAGACTGTGCCTCCGTAGCTGGCGCTGGCGTTGGCATTAGACAAATCGCATTAAGCTGGTGGGTGCCCAAATCGCATGCTGAGTGGCGGCTCTGAGATGAGTGTGCGCCTTACTATACTTACTATTATATTTGTCATCTTATCTGTCTGCCGTGTAGCATGTCTGCAACGACACGATGTTTGTGAAGTGCTCCAAAAACGGGTTAATCAGCGAAATTAAGGTCAAAAACACGTTGACGTCGTCGGCACAACAACAACAACAACGACAACAACTACAACAACTACAACAAACGACAGAACAATCACGTGTGTGTGTGGGTGCTTCAACTGCTAGAAATTGAAAATCGCGTATACGCCGCGTAAGCCCTGCTATTATTTAATTGCAGGCAACAGCATGATGTCCAAGTTTGCCATATAAAACACACGCACACACACACACACACACACACACACACACACTCAAAGAGACACACATAACTGTAGCTGTAGCTGTGATAAAGACCTACAAAGGTTCCACTGCGCCGACGCACAACTCGTCTAAGCCGCTGCCGCCGTCGCCGTTTCAGTTTTCTGCGCTCGCTGCCACTGTGTATGTGTGTGTATGTGTGTGTACGTGTGCACGTCGCCGTCCTATAAGATACAAGTGCTGCGCTCAGATAACTTTAGATTGGCGGCGACCGTCGTACTGGTCGCATTGGATATTTTTATTTTAGCTGATAACGGTTCGGTTAGTGTTTTACACTAGTTTGCCACTAGTTTCATTTGCTATACATGCTAAGTTCTGTCTAATACTACACAGTGTTCAAGTGTTTATCGCGCTAAAATACAGTGCAAATGTATTTGAGTGTTAACTTCTGATAATTGAACTGCCAAATAAGCTTTCAGCAGCTTTGTATCTCATAAATAAACGCAGTGCGTTATTGATTATAAAAAATTATATTTATTTGACACTTTATTACGGCTGCTCAAACAATAAATCACTCAAAGCTGCGTTTTAATTTGCTGTGAAAATTTATGTCTCACCAAATTGTTGAACATTGTAGTGCAATTCGCTTAAGCTATTTATTTGTTTTTTGCCTATTAAAATTTGTATCTGCGTTTGTTTGGCATATTCCCCGGGGAGCTAATAAAAGTTGTTTGCAATAAAACATTCAATCTGTCAAAACTTAAGTGAAAATATGGTTATTATAGTTTTCGCTGTTGGTGACGCCCAGCAATTAAATTGCAATTACAGTGCAATTTTCAGGGTGTAGGTGGAAAATCTAGAAGCTTACAGCTACAGTTTGTAATTAAAATGAAAAGATGTAATAGTTGCAACATAGGTCAAGGTCTGACTGTGATTCGCTGTGATTCACAGAGAAGAATTGCCGATTTATATTCAGGAAAGCAAGCCTGTTTTCTTTGTTGAACGCCATATGACTTCCTGCGAATTACACAGGTCTACAATTACCGGGATCAATTGTTGGAAAGCTGCGGGTCATGTCCCAAGTAATTTGCTGCGTAGAATTCGAATCGTCATGATTTTGCGATATTTGATGTTTTGTCCCCGAAAAATGGCGTTTTTCCCTACTTTTGATGTTATGTACAGGCTGTCTGTCTCTCCAGTTACATTATTTAGTACCACTTGTAACCGTTAATTTAAAAGTTCACGAGATAAATTTGATTTCGTAAAGTTTTGGCTATTCGGGAATTGGATCATGCAAAAGCATAAGTTGCAAACATTTTTAAAGCAAAATACAAGATAACATAGACCATAAATGCTGGTGCTTAGTAAACGATCCTCTAAATAAGTGATAAAAAGGAAGTATTACTCGATTTTTTTAAGCTCTAACAGATATTTCCTATCCTATGGTAACCGATACTTATTTCGGATACGGTTATGATTACGATAATACCGGTACTGCTGATTCGGTTTACGGTTTTATTTCGGTTTTCAATAATATCGGGTTCTATACGATTCATCGGTATTTGTTTCGTTTTAACGAGTTTAGCGGTTCATATACAAAAACCAAAGAACGTGAAAGTAATAGAGTAGAAAATGGCGCCCATTTTCAAGACAGTCTACGTGTGATGCTGCTTGTGTTGCCGTGTCTGTTAGACAGACTCACTCGTAGCTACAATTGAGAAAGATCAAAAACTAGGCACATGTTTGCACTGTCTTGGCAATGTTCGTTGCTTTAAGTTTTTATTATAAAATAAAAAACGCTAATTTTGAATATTATTATTGATATGGGTACAAATTTTAATAAAAATTAATATGAGAAGAATGCATAATCGTAGTTTCTCTCTAAAAGAAGTAAAAATTAAACAGGAAATGCTATATGAAGAGCCGGCAAGTCATAAACTTAATCCTGTACTTATTGCTCTTATCTTGGCTAAGTTAAGCTCTAAATTCTTAAAATATCAAAATTTGTTTAATAACATAAAAAACTTTTTGCATTAGCATACATATATTCTCCGCTCATATCTGTGAAAATATACATCTTAGTTTTTATGTAAATATCTGGCATATATGGTGCTAGCGATTTGATCTTCTTCTTATACAACTTTTTCCCACCTCACGCTCTAACCCAATGAGTTAAAACCTCAGAGTTTTACTTCTTGTGATGGACTTTGGGCCGAAAAAAACGGAGATATAAATAGTAAAAGCAAATTGACATAGTCGGAAATCTCTTTCAACCTTATTTAAGATTGGAAATCTGAGGGAAAACATCTTCTGAACGATGGATGAAAGAACTGAAGTGAAACTTTAGGCATAACTGTCTCGAGATTTCTGGCTCATGTGTTCGATGCAAAAGAGAAAAACTTCTCGAAAAACTCGCTATTTTAAGAAAAAAGAAAAGAAACAGATGGGATATAGAAATATTTTTTTAGTCTCGTCTTTTCCGTAGGCTGAGTTTGACACTGCTTATGGGCAGCACGACTACAGAAACCGATATATGTCCGTCCGTGTGTCTGTGCGGCTCCAGTTTCTGTTCAGAGACCAAAAAACAGACTTAGTAATTCATTCGCTTTTAGTTACTTTGTATTGACGATACTTTCCAGAGGTTTATAGCTCCATTTTCAAAGTAATTAACTTGACACAGATGTTGCCTATAAAAATAATAATAATTATATAAACTGTTGGAGCTTTAAGAACATTAATGAAAATTTCAGTGCGGTGAGGGCACTTTTGCTTTACGAAACTGAACTTTTTAATCTGTTTTAGTTTATGGATTCATAAGATTCTGAGATTTTACGACTGTAGCTTTTCCTTGTGAAATTCTCGTATTCCCTATATTATAGGTTTCTTTGCTAGAATTAAACCGGTGAACTGCCAAGTTGCGTTCCTCACTTCGGAACCACTAATAATCAGATGGAGCAATGTTCGTAGAATACAGCTTATGCGGTACAACATCCGATTCGAGCATTTCCAAATACTTTAAATTTTTTTTTAAGATATCCCGCTTAAGCGATGAAAATGGTTGGAGAGGAGCACTTTTTCTCTCGCAAATGCTGCTTATTTAACAATTGTATCTTAATTTATTTCTATATATAAATACGCTACGCAAAAATTCAGTGTGGTACCGATAACTTTGCAATAACGCCACTTTTCCAGGGGAAACATATACCATTCGAAAGATAAAATGCTTGCGGTTTGCAGAATATAAGTTTCACGTAGATACGTTTCGTTTAAGTCAGGAAAAAAATTGATTTGAAGTAAATAATCTATTTAGGTTAGAAAAAACAACAACAAAATATATTTTACACACAAACGTTGTTATTTCGTGTTTTCTTTTCTCTTCTTCCTAATCAGCTGTTATGAGAGCGTTTACTAAGTCGTCGAATATCCTTGACAAGGCCAAGACTAGTAATAAATTAAAGAACTAGTATGGCTTAGCAATCAAAGTTCTGGATCACTTTTTGTTTTGATTTCACTGTGAGGTAATACCACTACCAGTGCAGAATAAATACGCTTTTTCGAAGCGAAAACAAACACAGCTACATATTCATTAGTTTTCTCCTGCTGTGAGCAGCGGAACCAGACAGACGAACTGTAATAAATAATATGGGAAAAAAACACATTTAGCAAATTCGTAAACAAACAAATATTAATTTGTCAGGCAAATAATTTACTCCAACTTAAAATGCACAATTTAAATGTGTACATTTGCAATTCCTATGTTTGGACTTAGTACAAGAGATTATAATATACTATATATATATATTGGCGGTCAATGAACCCCAAAAACAAATCTACAGAACTTTGCTTTTTTAAAGCAAAATCAACTTTTTCTAAGCGTCTTATGTGGCAACTTTGTGGCCACTTTTGCATAAATAAATATTTACAAGTTTAGAGAACGAGTTGAAGTTGCATGACTCTATCTTTAACATCTATAACGGTGTGTATGTATGTGCCTGTTGTGCCTGCTACAAAGCTGGAAAATCCAGTATTCCTGGCTACACCACAAGCCCTAGACTCAACTCAAGACTTTGCAGATTTCAAGTTGAGGGTCATAAATATGTGCAACAACTTGCAAGCTTCCAGCTACTTTGAAGCTTAGTTCAAAACTAGCAGCTGTAGTTGGCAATTCGCACGTGACTCATACAAAAGAGTAGCGTATATATACTTAGAGATGCACACTTTAGGCGTAGCACTTCAATTGATTGTTCTCTGACCGCATGCTTAAATCAACGCAAGCTCGATTATAAAGTGAACAAAAAGTAATAATGACAATCACGACAGAAACAAAACAGACAATCAAGTTTCATTGGCCCAGACCCTAATACGTGTGCGCCATACCAGAGGCAGAGTCTCAGCACGCAGCCCCCAGCTTAGGCCCCAACCGAGCCGCCCGCGCACTCAAAATTAGCATAAAACAAAAAAACGCCAAAAGCAGCAATGATAACACTAGGCAACAAAATTGAACATTTTCGTTTTAGTACAAGTTTGTTTGAAAACTGTAGGTACTTTGTATTCAAAATGTTTACTTCCAAAAACTCAAACTCAGTGCGACATGGTGATACCCTATAGCTATTTTAAAATTGACCAAATTTTGATGAGATATTACCTATATTTTTATGCAAGGAAAATAGGACTTCATTTTAGGATGCTCATAGGCGGGACCTTAACACACAAACTAAGATGATCGATCCAATAGCAACGGGTTGGTTACTGTTATAAAATAACCACTTGTAACGGCATGTACTTTGATGAGTTCAGTTCGATTGGATGCGGTGACCTACATTTTTCGTCACAGAAACTGAATTCAGTGCAATCGAGATAAAAACACAAACTGAAACAGAATTTGAGTATTTTGTACTTATTAGGCATCGAAACAGAAATAAGTACATTTGAAATGGCGAAAAAGTTAAAGTTCAGGCTTGAAAAAGAAGAAAAAAATAATAGATTTCGTCAAATCTTAGCTACATTCTGTTTCTGTTCCTTGGAAAAAAAAAGTGTTGCACACCCTCCAAAAATAGAAATAGACAGAAAGTGAAAGCGAAACAGAAATTGAGTGTCTGTTTCAGTTTCTGTTTCAGTTGCTGTTCTTTATCACAACCAGCCTTAAGTAACTTGATACACAAAGTAGCAATCAGCTTTTAAACAAAAATACATGGATAAGCGATACAAAAACAAAGCTTTCGTTCTGTCTCCACTCTCTCTTATACAAAAAAAATTTGATGCAGACAGTCGGGAAATTCACATCTTTTGGAAATCTCGACGTTGATACGGAAGGACGGACAGACGGACACTGCTATATCTATTCGACTTTTGCTCCTGATCATTATTGCCCATGGAACATATGGTCTGACGAGAAAAGTACAGTGTATATTGGACTATTTCACAGATAATTTAATTTAAAAGCACATTTTTATAAGTTCTTCTCACAGCTTGACGAGATCCGGCCTTTTTATACCCTGTGTAAAAGTGTATTATAGGTTTGTACAATGCATGTAACAGGCAAAAATTCGTATCATTGGCTTGAGTAGTAATTAGACCCATCCTTCCGTTAAAGGATGTTCTTAATCCCATGCAAGATGAAGTTTGCCGAATTGAATTAATGTCTGCCTCAGTTTTCCTCCCAACAGAATTTCGCGGTTTACAGTCTATGAACTTGAACTTGGAAACTTTACAGAGTTTTACTTCGTGCTTATGTGCGTGTATGTTATAAAACCCATCAAAATCGGATTAATGCATCAAAACTTTTAGTCAAAAATATCCTGATTTCATCCCCCGCCTATACTCTGCTTAAAATTTCCACTGCATAAATATGGATTTGGGTGGAGACTCGTGTGAGCCTAATCATTAAAACAGTATTCACCTTTTTTTCAACAGAAGCCACCTTTCCCCGCAATCGATTTACCTTAACTACTGCAGCACCTCGCAATAGATTGATTTGAAAATTGCCACAGATATTTAAAAATGTGTTTACGATCTATGTTTCGAAATATAACAATATTAGTCAACGAATACTTAAGTTATAAGAAGTAATTTTTGTCCTCATAATAAGCAACATCTCAATTGGGAACTTCCCAAAAGGAAAATGCTTACAGTTCCCTCGAACTTGTGAAAAGAGACATTAAAGTAGAAAAATTCGTTTCCATTTCCCCGTAATCTAGATTCAGTGTTTATGGGGAAAGAAGGGTACATTCCACTGTCAGGCACCGTCCCGTCTGTCTGCATCAAATTTTGTTGTATCATTATTTTGGACCTAAAAGCTTCGAGCTTACTTTTAACGTTTCTTTAAAAAAGAGGAAAATTCGCGAAATAGAATAGTGTTTCTAGAGAAACACAAATTGTGCAAATT
Organism: Chymomyza caudatula; assembly: GCA_035041775.1. NCBI lineage: Eukaryota > Metazoa > Arthropoda > Insecta > Diptera > Drosophilidae > Chymomyza > Chymomyza caudatula. The sequence continues at coordinate 991,713 of JAWNKW010000033.1, read as the reverse complement.
CTTGTAGCATAGTGTAATCAGCGCACTCATAAAAACAATAACAAGTGCTACGCCGGCATTGAACTGGTTACGTTCCAAATAAGTAATAAATTGATTTTAGAAGTAATTCAACAAATGATTTAGTTAATTGCTTTGAAAATACATTTGTTTTGTTTTTCAGTGCTTTAATTTAAAGCTGTTCGGTTTTGATTGCTCTTTACAGCTGTCAGCATGCAACGTTTGTTATTGTTGTTGCTTCTGGGCTGTGTGGCAGGTCTGACTTCAGCCACGTACGACTATTACCGTTTGCCCACATCCGTGCGTCCGCAAAAGTACAATTTGCGGGTGTTGACCCGCTTGGACGATCCCGAAAACTTGCGCTTTGAAGGCAGTGTTAAAATACTTTTGGATGTCTTGGAGGATACTAAGAATATAACGTTGCACGTTAAGAATCTGACCATTGACGAGTCGAAAATTACGCTAAAGGATCTCAAGAATGACAAGGATAATTGTATTTCCTCATTCGCAGTTAATGCGCTGCATGATTTTTACATAATGCACACCTGTCAAGAGCTGTTGGCAGGTAGTTCCTATGAGTTGACTATGCCGTTTGCCGCCGTGCTCAATCCCGAGCTGGAGGGCTACTACAGAAGTTCCTACAAGGATAGCGATACGAATACAACAAGGTATGCTGTTCGTGTCTAGAAAAAGTGATTTTTGCTTAACCCTAATTCCACTCTTTTCAGATGGATCTCCATTACCCAATTCGAGCCAGCATCGGCGCGTTTGGCTTTCCCTTGCTTCGATGAGCCCAATTTCAAAGCCTCCTTTATAGTTACTTTGGGTTACCACAAGAAATTAACACCACTTAGCAATATGCCCGAAAAGGAAAAGAAGCCTCAGTAAGTATATTTCAATGACTCCATGAGACCATGCTCAATTGGCTCATTTTTTTGCAGCGAAACTTTGGAGGATTATGTTTGGTGCGAATTTGAGGAATCCGTGCCCATGTCTACATATCTGCTTGCCTACTCAGTCAATGATTTTACGCACAAACCCTCTACACTGCCCAATAGTGCACTCTTCCGCACCTGGGCGCGACCCAATGCCATTGAGCAGTGCGATTATGCCGCCGAATTTGGGCCCAAAGTATTGAACTACTACGAGGAACTGTTCGGAATCAAGTTCCCTTTGCCCAAGATTGATCAAATAGCTATACCCGACTTTAGTGCAGGCGCTATGGAAAACTGGGGTCTGGTGACCTACAGGGAGGTGGCTTTACTCTACTCAGCTACGCATTCCTCACTGGCAGACAAACAGCATGTAGCTTCGGTCATTGCGCATGAGCTGGCTCATCAATGGTTTGGCAACTTGGTCACCATGACTTGGTGGACGGATCTTTGGCTGAATGAGGGTTTTGCCACATATGTGGCACAATTGGGCGTAGAGAATATTAATCCAGAGTGGCGCGCCATGGAACATGAATCGTTGTCCAATCTTTTGACAATATTCCGCAAAGATGCTTTGGAGAGCAGTCATCCTATATCGCGACCCATACAAGTGGTCTCCGAAATTGCTGCCAGTTTTGATACTATATCCTATCAAAAGGGCTCTACGGTTTTGCGCATGATGCACATGTTCCTGGGCGATGAAGCTTTCCGTTCAGGCTTGCAGGCGTACTTGCAAAAGTACTCCTATAAAAATGCAGAACAGGATAATCTGTGGGAATCGTTGACCCAAGCTGCACACAAATATCGCACACTGCCCAAGAGCTATGACATTAAGTCAATTATGGACTCATGGACGCTACAAACAGGTTATCCAATCATAAATATAACACGTGATTATAATGGACGCACAGCTAAGCTCAACCAGGAGCGGTATCTGCTTAATACGCAAATTGCGCGTGCCTACCGTAATGGCTGCTGGTGGGTGCCACTCAGCTATACTACACAGTCCGAACAGGACTTTACCAAAACAGCACCTAAGGCATGGATGGAATGCGGTAAATCGGGCGAGGTTTTGCCCAAAACCATAGAGGATTTGCCTGGTGCGGATCAGTGGGTCATCTTCAATACACAAGTCTCCACGTTATATAAAGTAAATTACGATGAACGCAATTGGAAGCTGCTTATTGAGGCGCTCACAACTGGTGATTTCGAGCGTATACATGTCCTTAATCGTGCCCAATTGATAGACGATGCTTTGTATCTGGCCTGGACCGGCGAACAGAACTATGAGATAGCCATGCGCTTGGTAGAGTATCTGACACGAGAACGCGAGTATCTACCTTGGAAGTCTGCTTTTGAGAATTTGCGCCGTGTAGGCCGCATTGTCAGACAAACGCCAGACTTTGAGTTCTTCAAGGTTAGTTAAGTTTATGCATACATAGTCTAAGTGACTCCCAAGTCGTAACCTTGAGCTTTCAATCTCATTTATTTCGTAACTAAATTAAAATTGCTTACATATTGGCGCACAGTTGTTTTTTGACGTAAGTCGTTTCGTTTTATGCACAAATGGTCTTTTTTAATTTAACGTTTCTCCAGTTTGCATAAAATCCAAATCTTATTACTAATATTTTATTTCTTTCACACTTAGCGTTACATGAAGAAACTTGTTACGCCGATTTACGAACATGTGCACGGTCTGAACGACACCTTCAGTGCCATAACACAGCAAGATCAGGTGCTGCTCAAGACTATGGTGGGTAATTGGGCCTGCCAGTATCAGGTGGGCGACTGTGTGCCTATAGCTCAGGCTTATTATCGCAGCTGGCGTGCCTTGCCCAACCCTGACGAGAAGAATCCTTTGCCTATTAACTTGCGCAGTACCATTTATTGCACATCCATACGCCATGGCAACGACGATGATTGGGAGTTCCTGTGGACGCGCTACAAGAACTCGAATGTGGCCGCCGAGAAACGCACCATACTCACCGCCCTAGGTTGCTCGCGAGAGGTTTGGGTTTTGCAGCGCTATCTGGAGCTGGCCTACGATCCCAAGCAGGCTATACGTAAACAGGACTCTATGTGGGCCTTCCAGGCTGTGGCATTCAATGAAGTTGGCTTCCATTTGGCTAAGAATTACTTTATGAGCAACTTGGAGTTCCTATACAAATTGTAAGCTATGCAAATTTGTTGTGTTTTAGCAGCTACTTATAAGGCTTTACTTATATTTACAGCTACCATCCCATTGTCAAGGACCTGGCGCGTCTGCTAACTCCACTCTCAGAACAAATCATTAACCAAAATGATTTTGAGAACTTTAGGCAGTTTGTTAATGCTAATAGAAAATCTCTACAAGGCTTGGATCAAGCTGTACAACAAACCTTGGAAACCATATTGACCAACGTACAATGGAAGGAGCGTAACTATCATCAGATGTCGCGCTCGATTCAGCAACTTATTTAGAGTTTACCGCTGTATACAGCACATCAGTAAAGCGCTTGAAGCATTAATCCTAAATTGCATAACTAAAAGCTCTCATCAGCTCATTGAAATCTCTTAAAATTAGTATGCACTGTATTCAAATGTTCTGAATAAACAACATATTTAAATATACTTATGCCTTATAATAAAACAAACTTGCCTATGGCTATGGATTGCTTTTGTCTATTGTAGGGCTAAGATTTATAGGGAAGAAGGCAGAGTATATCACGAGAGGAAGGATTGGCTTTAATTGGTCTTGCCGCAGCCGGACATTCCATTCAAGGTCCGAACGTCTCCACCGCCGTTCCCTAAGATGGTATAATAGCCCTAATCAAAAACGTTTGAAGGGATTGCCAGCAGAGGGGTTGCGTTTCCATCACATCCATGTCTTTTTTATAGGCTGCTGACTTTTCGCAGTATTGGATACCAGGCCCAACGCAACAATGCACGATGAAACGTGTAGTTACACACATTCCATGGCGACCTAGTTATGCAACTATGACAATAATGTTTTGCATCGTTTGAACAGTATTGGAAGCAGCAACAACGCCCCAAAAACTATTGACTTGTAAGCAAGCACCTTATTTTTAAGGCTTACTTGGCTTTTAGGATGTAGAAGCTAGAACGTATGTTAACGTCAGATAAGACTTTCCAAGTGTATACCCAGGAATCGGACCCAAGGTACCCGATGTATAACCATGTCTTGAAGTCTGACGAATATACAAGCGCTTTGCGACGCTGACTCTTGAATTCATTAACCACAATATAGCATCTGCTGAATGGAAGATGATATGAGCTGCTTGGGGAACTGCTCGACATTAGGCCGTAACCCGATAACGGGTTGTTATGGCCAGTCAAGAAGAAGAAGATGTAGGATCTAAAAATCTTCACAGAGCTTTAGTTTTATTTAGCCACGTTTCCTTATGCAATAAACAGTACAACTTTTAAATAACAAACATCGGGAAACCATCGATGATCGATATTTTAAGTACGATGTATCGACCTACATCGATGTCCATTGTCGATGGGCTCTTCGAGGGTAAAAATCTATGCTTTCGTCTGAATTTATATCACTAATCTTAATAACAAACATTAGCCTCATTGAAACAGCAAAAGAATGTAACCCTGCTTGCTCAGTTCACTGCGTTGGCAATCCATAACTTTAGTTTTTAAAAGACTCTGAGCCATATTGCGATATTAAAAATTTTGCTGCTGAAGCACGGAGAAACATTTTCGTCCTTTCTTTGTTGTTTTTTTTTCACATAAGGAAGACCTAGATAACATACTTAATTCTTGTTTCAGCGGGTTAATCTACATTAATTCAAGTAATGCCGTCTGGTTAACAAGTATAGCTCGGAGAAACCTACATTTTTCAAAGGATGTAAAGTTTCGGTCTAAATAATGTTTGTTTGTTATTGATATCTGATTCAGTTTCAACAGTTAGATTAGACTTGGAATAAGACACTTAGGTGCGTGTCTAATTTTGTTCTCGTTTAAGAGTGTACAGTACTGCAGGTTTTCGGGAAATAAGGGTATACCAATGTCGGGCACCGCCTCGACTTTATCACAATTCTATCTAATGTAGGTTAAAATCAATTATTAATGCTAGACTTTCCCATATCAAGAGTTTAATATTGACTGTATATTTAGCCTAGTGAACTCCAGCACTGTGTAGTCACGCACTTATCGTCACAGCCAAGTCAAGTTTGAGTCTAGAACATCGTTTCGGTTTTTTACTTTTTAGACGAAAAAGCGTAAAAAATTAAATTAAAATAAATCCTTAAATAAACGGAAATCCACAGCTCAGTGCTGATTTGTGACACAAAATGAAGTGGATACTCAATACTATAGCGCTTGTCATAGGTTTTAGCAAATGCTTCTGTAACACAGAAGTAGATACACATAACCGTCTGCCAATATCTCTAAAACCTCTGTCATACGATCTAAAAGTGCTAACGTTTTTAAGTGAAAGCTTTAGTTTCGAAGGTGTAGTACGAATGCATATCTTAGCACTGCAGAATTCCTCTAATATAACACTACACTCCAAAAAACTGGAAATTTGCAATATACAATTGGTGAACCTCAATGACAGCCAACGTATTGGTATATTGGATAACAAGACTATATGGAAATATGACTTCTATGTATTGCAGCTGGACAAACAATTAGTAAAAAATGCAGTCTACACATTAAGTTTGACATTTCGCGGATTATTGAGAAATGAAGGACAAGGTTACTTTTGGTCTAGTTATGTAGACGAAAAGTCTAACCAAACTAGGTAGCAAAAAGGTAATATAATCTGGTGTAGGAAAAACAAAGCTTTAATTCATCACAGGTATCTGGCAGCGACTCAATTTCAACCAATAAGCGCACGTGAAGTGTTTCCCTGTTTCGATGAACCGCATCTAAAGTCTAAATTTACCATAACACTTGGTCATCATAAGCAGTACAATGCACTTAGCAATATGCCCAGAGCACATATCGTAGAACAGTAAGTTTTACTCTGATTTAAGATGTTACGTTTGTAACCTTTCGTTTACGCTGTTTTTCAAAATTACTATAACATTTAGTGAAACGCTTAAGGATTACAATTGGTGCCTGTTCCAGGAAACATTGCCTTTGCCCACATATCTAGTTGCCTGGACGGTAACAGATTTTTCGCATACTTACACACTTAAGACCAACAATGGCGTTGAGTTTCATAGTTGGGCACGCCCCGATCCGGAATCAATGAAATCTTTAGCTTACGGCAACTGGATTGGGTTCAGAATATTGCAGTTTTACGAATCAGTGTTTAATATAACATACTCACTTCCCAAACTCGATTTAGTAGCTTTGCTTGGTTTCAGTGGTGCAATGGAGAACTGGGGCTTAGTAACATTTACCGAGTCTGCATTGTTTTACTCACCAAAAGCAAATCTTGATAATAAACATAATGTGGCCAATATAGTGGCACATGAAGTGGCACATCAGTGGTTTGGCAATTTGGTAGGCCTGAGCTGGTGGTCGGATCTGTGGCTTAACGAGGGATTTGCTACCTATTTTAGTGGTTGGGCATTGCAACAGTCGCAGCTGGAACCACATACGTTCAACCAAGAAATTATCAGAAACATGCTGGATATGTTCCAAAAAGATGGATACAATGATTCAAGAGCTGTTTTGCAAACTTTTGACGATGTCATTGACGTAAATGATCTCTATGATGATGCAGCTTACAAAAAGGGCGCAATGCTTATACGAATGGTACACCATTTCATAGGAAACACTACCTTTTTGACAGGCTTAAGTTCTTATCTAAAGAAGTATGCTTATGGCATTGCAAAAGATAACGATTTGTGGACGCAACTTGGAGCTGCCGCTCATGCTAGTGGCACTCTACCGGAAAACTATAATCTTACAACCATTATGCAGTCTTGGTTAACCCAGCCGGGTTATCCAATAATCGACGTAAAGCGCAATTACCAGAAAGGTACAGCCACAATAACTCAAAGGCGCTTTCTACATGAAAGGCAGTTATGTAACGCCACTAGTTGCTGGTGGATACCCATTTCGTTTACAACGGCTCAAGCACCGCACTTTGAGAGCACAGTTCCACGATATTGGTTCTCCTGCCTGCAGCCTGTAATATCAAGTCTGATCATCCCATTGGGGGACATTAGTGATAAAGATTGGGTGCTGTTTAATCTGCAAATGTACGCCTTCTACAAGATCAACTACGATCGGCAAAACTGGCAGCTACTTATAAGCGCCTTAAACGAAGGAAAGCTGTATAATATACATGTGCTTAATAGGGCACAACTTGTGGAAGATGCTTTGAAGCTTGCTCTGATCGATCGATTGGACTATGAGTTAGCGATACGCTTGATATATTATTTGCGTTTAGAGCTTGAATACGAGCCTTGGATCATGGCATTGGCTAATTTGAAAAGGTTAAGCGCTATACTAAGGCATACGCCCCAATACGGAGTATTTGAGGTGAGTTTTAAATAATGTCGGTATAGATACTCAATTTGAGATTCAGCATATTCAAAGGTTGTTAATTCTATAGTTAAATAGAGAAAAAGATGATTATTCGTAATATTACATTTTTGCGATGGTGCCTCCATATCACAATTATACAGTAATACAGTCAATTAGGGTTTGTATCCCCCAAATATTCAAGGCCAAAGGCCCGGTCCTGAAGATGAGGGACACTCGGTATGCGCCAACCACCATGAAGCAGCATTTGATAGCCCGTTGAGGGATCGTACCAGGTGAGATATTACCGAAAATACCATTGCGGCTATTGATAGAGATGCTATCAGGATGGGCCTATTGGTAAATCAGAGCAAGACAAAGTGTAAGTTTCCTTCAAGAAGAGAGACGCGGCGGTAAATTTCTCAGATGAAAAAATATACTTGTCACCATAGTAACAACGTAGAATAACGCAACAACTACCGCATTTGATGGCACGACGAAGTCTACGAGTCTACATTGATATAGTCAAGAGAACAACCAGTATGACGAAGTAGAGAAGAGGGACCTACATAAGGCCGTAGCTTGGTAACTGGTTATTATGTCCCGCCAAGAAGAAGGAAATATATAAAATAAAATCAGTTATTACCCTTTAGGTAGGGGTAGTGGTAGATGTTGGGGTAAAGGTTGGGTAGGGGTAGAGGTAGAGCGCTTAGCCGAAGGAATGCCATGGGAATTATAGGTGGCATGAGGCTAAGGGCTATCCACTTTTCGCGCTCTATCTCGACAACTGTTAAATGTAGAGCAACAGATTTAGAAACATGACTGTAAGCCACGAATCCTGACAAAAAAGAAACTTGATCCGCATACATTTCATACGATTGACTCTTTACCTAACAAAATTTACCAGACACTTTTTTATATTTCTCCTTCTTAACATATTGCAGTGGTACATGCAAATAATAACCACGCCCATTTACAACTCCCTTGGAGGATTGACAAACAAGGCGACTTTAACTATCAACCAGAGCTTACTCAAAACGCAGATTGTGTCCTGGGCCTGCTATAATAATGTAGGCGATTGTGTACCAAGATCTCAAGAGCTATTTGCACAATGGCGTTATAGTTCCGATCCTGACAAACAAAACCCGGTACCAGTAAATTTGCGTGGCACCGTCTACTGCACGGCTCTACGACAGAGCAATGATGATGACTGGTACTTTCTTTGGGACCGGTTTAAGAAATCAATAGATCTTCATGATCGCGCCACTATACTATCGAGCTTGACTTGTACACGTAATGTTTGGCTACTGGAAGACTTCATCGGAATTGCTGTGGGTGGTACTGGACACATAACCATTAGCGAAATAAAAGATGCATTGGAGGTAGTTACGCATCAGGATGTTGGATTCCACATGGCCAAAGCGTATCTAATGGAACATTTTGTGCAAAAGTGAGTATTTGTAGGGAATGCAAGAATTTGATGTGAATGTTTATTTTATAAGATGTATGTTGATATTACTCTAAATCTTATACACACGGTCTGAAAAGTAGGATGAGATTTGTGATGTTTAAACTGTGATACAGATACTATTATTGAAGCTGTGCAGTAGACCTCGGAAATGTCAGCTCGTAAGTTCGAAACCGGCCTGCTTTGGTTCTCAAACGGGCTTTAATAGCCTAACAGTGGTTAGAATCTGAGGTGCAAGCCGCTCGATACGCGATATCCATCCGACCTTAGTTAGGATATTACACTAGGCGGTAAATTTCGCTGATTTGGAATCCAACAATTGTTTTATTTTTCCTCCACCTTTTTCGTATAAAAAAACTCAAGATTTCGAGACAGTATGCCCTTTTTTTTAATCGAGAACTTTAATTGTGTACGATATGGATTTTGATCTAAATTAACGAAAGGGAAAAATGTTGATAAAAATTCTTAAATTTTCGATTTCTCTACCGATTTGGCTCAGATTGTTCTCCGAAAGAGCCTGAAAGTAAATGAGTTGAGTCCTGGACCTTTAAAAAATTCAACATTTTTGCTGAAAAGCGATCATTTGTTGCTTGTGTTGCTGCCTCTGTCAGGCCGACTCACTCGTACGTAAAATTGAGTAAGCGATAAAAACGCACATGTATGCCCTGTCTTGAGAATGGTCGCTTTTCAGCAAATCGACTCAATACAGAAGCTCACAAAAGGTATTGAGATTTTAAACTGCAACGAAACTTAAATAGAATAAGCTCCAAGCAGAACACTGACGAAAGATAACTTGTAAAAGAATATCTTTCAAATGAAACTAGCTATATCTCATTTGACTTTTCCGACAATACAAACAGAGGTTAAGGATAATATTATTGCCAGTTCAACGAGTTTAGGCTCTTGACGTTACACACAACTTGAATGCTAAACAACAAAAACTTAATTTAAATTTTTAGAAATGAATTCGATGCGTCACTGTTTGTTACTCTGTTAAAAGCGCTGCTAAATGAGCTCATCTCGCAAAGCGATCTCAGATATTTTCAAACAATTCTTAAAAGCCAAAAACATGATACGGACGAAAAGGTATTCAAAATCAACTGGCGTTTGGCAAATGCGCTCAAGGCCGCTAATGTTATACAAAAATGGAAAGATATGGAAGCTTTGGGAGAAAATATACTTTGATTCGAATACGTATCGATATATATGTATGCTGTATATTTCGTATATTTAATTAAGCATGCTCTATAATGTTAATTTATAATAATAATTATACATAATTATAATTGGAATCAAACTGAGCTTGTTTCCACAACTCTTTCTCATTAATATTGTACGTTATATAAGCATTTTGTGTTGCTTTTACATTCGAATTGTTTGTTTATCTGTGTGTTGTATTGAATGTTTGTTTGCTTGTTTGTTAATGTTACACTTACAATGTAAATAAATCTTTGCTTGTAAATGTTAATATCACTAAAGCAGCGCTCCTGAAAAACTAAACTAAATGTCTAAACATATTCCATAAGTATTGTGTGTGTGTGTGATATATTTACTAATATTATTACAATTATATTTTCTGTTGAGTTTTTGTTAGCTTGTCATATGAAAACTTTAATAAAAACTATTAATAATTTGATAACATTTCATTTCAGTTTTGTGTTTTTGTTTGCTTTGCTAAACGTGATGTTGATTTTTACGTCCTTTACGTAAAAAACAATTTTCATAAATGTTTTTATTGTTTGTTTTTAACAACTATTCAACACTTGATATATAAGTTAGTTATGTATCGTATGCTTATCCGTTTTAACTAGCTCATTGTTTACAACAAACCATTTTTATACTGTGTATATGTATTTATATCATTTTTGTGTATATTGATGTTGTTAATTGCTAAATGTTTGATTTTTAAATACATTGCTTGATAGATTCATGTGGAAACGTTTTTCAAAATAACAATAACGTCACATATGTTTAAAACTCAACTAGTATGTTTAGATTTAAGTGGAAACAAAGAGGTGCCTTAATATTTAATACTAAATGTGTAACTCAAAACTCACTTTATGCCCAAAAATTAACATTCTTACAGAACATGTTTAGTGCTGTTTATGTTTATACTTTAAAAGTTAATTTTTTTTCTATATTTATATCGAAATATGAATGCATTTTTGTCTGCTACACTTTAGAGGCATATCACTCAGACAATCAATAGTATTAGAGTCGTTCGTAACATTTTAAATTCGTATGTATAATGTTTATGATTTAATTTTTTAAACAACAAATTGAATGCCAAATTAAATGCAAAAGTGTTAAATTATATAAAAATGCTTTTAAAAAAAACCAATTCCAATAATTAGGTATACATCGCGGAACTAAAAGAGCAGAGTGAATTTAAGCTAATTATAATTCAGGATTAAATTAAACGATTTTCGATCCAGCCGAATTTTGAAAAACTTTATATAAAATCTAATACAAGTAAAAACGTAAAATTGTTTAGCTTAAATAAAAGCAGCTGTAATATTATCCAATAAGCTAGCATTGTATAGTACTGAATAGAGTTAAAAGTTTATTGTTTTATGAAATTTTGCAAGTCCTTTTTTTTGTCGTCACTTTCTTAAACTGTTCAACTTGAAACATTTGACAGCATTTACAACAATGGGACGTTATATGTATGTTTAATGGGCTTCAGTCAACACTAGGTTATTTTAAACAATTTTGTAAAGTTATTTAGTATAGTTATGCATGTAGTTAAAGGATGTATAGTAGCTTAAAGATTACATACATTGTTTAACAAACAGACTTCTTCTTACGTGCACACACGCGTGACCTAAACTAGAGACCTATTATTAGCAATTATGCCTTCAAATCTTTTTACAATGTTTTAAATATTTTATATTATTATGAAAGCTTAAGCGTAACTTAACAGCGATCACGATCACACTAAGTGCCAGCTCCATAGGGCTGCAAAATCATTTAATGTCGAGCCAATAAGCCTCGTAAAAATATCGTTTCTAGTGGCTAGCTGTTTTCCGTTTGGTTTGACATTTTAAACCCAAGTAGCGTACAGAAGAGTGCCAATATAGAAAATAATATACATTTCAACAAATTGTGGCAGAATAATTTAATGAGTTAAAAATTAAAGTTACTGTTTCAAACGGTCATTTTGTTTTAGGAATTTTCGCTTGCAGCCCTAGTCGAAAAAAGGGATTAGATCCGAGTCTCTCGAGTCCCTCACAGCATTGTTGCAGCTGGTTTTTACACTTTATGCAGATTATCATTCGACCAAGAGCTCTGTGGCGGTGGAGGCGGGGTTGACGATGCTCCAGATCCAGCCCCAGCATGACCAGACCCTGGCTGCAGATCGAAGCGCGCATAGAACAGTAAATATGGCGTTATGGTTATCTTGCGTGTGGGCGATAGTAGCTCTTCAAACTCTCTTTGAGTCATTGCCTTAATTTTATCGTCATCGCACATATACCAAATCGGCTCACTTGGGTTTTGCGTGTAGGTGGCCTTGACGCCACCGCGTCCGGTGCTGCCATAGCCCGTTGGATAAGCATTATTAGAGTTATTGTAACTAAGATTGCTGTTTGTGCCATTTTGGAGCGACTCCTCGCTAAAATCGCTGCTGCTGGCACTGTTGCTGCCAGGGGCATTAGCTTGTTGCTGGCCGCAGCAAAGACGCATGGCGCAACAGCTAACACCATGACAGGTTGTATTCATTGTGAGCTTGCCTATGCCATTGGTTATATTCTTGCTAGTAATGCCATTTAATTTGACATTCTTACTCATGTCGCCGCTGCTGGAGGCTTTGCTACGTCCAAATTTCATTTTCTTCATAAGACTGGTGCCCGACGAAGCCAATACAGAAGCGGCAGCAGCGACTGGCGTACTGGCATTGCTACTGCCGTTATTTGGCGCTAAATTCTCGTTAGTTGGCTGCTGCTGCTGCTGTGTTGTCTTGCTGCGACGATCCTTAGGACAATTCACGTAAACGCTAGGCATGTCCAGAAAGCTCGTGTAGGCTATATAGTGTCCAACGGTGAGTGTGGCGCCAACGTGTGTTATTACACTATATAACTTGTAGATGTGCAGTTTATTGCCCTCACTTAGCTCGCAGCATTTGTCGCAGAAACACTGTAGGGTAAAGCTAGTGGGAACATAGGTGCTGACCTTCTCCATGCCACCCGAAAAGCGGTTTAGCTGTACGACTAGGAGGCGTGGCAGCACCTCATACGATATGGAACGTATGGCTTCTGTGTAACCGGTGCATTGATTGCAGCTATATTTATTCTCACCGCGAAAATACTCGCGCGTAATGCATGAGTTCTGAAACGAAAATAAGGAATTTATTTGTAATTAAAATATACTTTAATAATCGACTAATTATTGCAATGCTAAGAATACTTTCATCGAAATATTTACGTCATATGTATATATATTTTTTTCTTCTAAAATAGTATGTAACTCAGTTGAAATAAATCTTACCTGTATGTAGGAGCTGGGCTTGTCGCTAAATTCTGTATTGTCATAGCCCGAAATCGGCACAGGTACTGAAATATCGATCATGCCCTGCTTCTGTCGCGTTATAGTCTCACAACTTAAGCACTTTGTAGTTAGCACCATAACACCCTCAAAGTCTGTGCTGAAAAAATTCAAATTCAGCTCACGTATGCGTTCTTCTAGACGCATTTTATCCTTTAGCAGACTAGCTGTAGACGCATCATCATCATTAGAGTACTTTGCTGATTGCCCTGAAGCCATTGATGGCGGTGCGGCATTGGCTCCACTGAGATCGACTGTGTTCAAATAAAACAGACTGTTTGAGGTGGCATGCACAGGCGCCAAGTTACTCGTGGTTGGGCTTATGTTGTCCTTTAAGGGTGACTGTAGGCGTGTAGACTTTGAAGATTTAACTTCGTCTTTTCTCTTTGATTTCCTGGAGAAAAACGATGTTTTCGTCGTTGTCGTCGTGCTTTGACTAGTTGCCGTTGTGTTATTGCCCAAGGCTTGCGAAGTTCCGGGAACTTCCGAGCGATCGAGCACATCACTGGAATCCGTCTCGTCGGGGTTGGCTATGTAGCTGCAAAAAGTAACAGTTGTTAAATATAATTAGCTAAAGAATGTATTAGAAAGGGAGACTTACCCTTGCGAAATCACATCGGGACACTCTCCAATGGATTTGATAAGCGATTGATTGGACTCACGTATGCAGTTCAGCAAACACATGAGAAATTCATGCGCATCCTGCTGCTGATTACCCTCAAAGGTCGCGTTCACATCCTGTATGGCATGCAGCAGCGTATCCGCATGATAGGGCTCTGTGGAGTCCGTCATTTCATTGCAGTGCAGGCTATTGAACAATTCGTGCAATTTCTCGGCCACAGTCTGATGGCTTGGTTTGGTGTTGCCACTGCTGGAGCTGATGCTGCTAACCGCACCATTATTGAATTGTTCTGTAGTGGCCAAATCCTTGCTGCTCCAGCTGCGTGCATGTTCTAGCGCTGCTGAGCTAATGCCTCTACCTAACGAGGCAGCCTTGGCAGTATTCTGCCGCAACAAAGCCTGCTGCACCACTTTAATATCGTGCATAAGATGATGGAGGTTGTGCAAGAAATGCGGCGCAAAGCGTAGTGTATAAACAACCGAGTTCAGATAGCATGTGTTGCCAATATTACAGAGTGTGCCCATAGCAGGCGGTTGGTTTACAGAGACGGTTCCGTTTTGATTTAAGTTCCCTCCAAATGCATTGCTGCTGCCAGCAGGCACATAATACTGATCCTGGCCATCAGCTTCACTTCCGCTATAACCGTTGACCACGCGTCGTTCTTCCATCGTTTGGTAACGCCGATCATACAATGACATTGTGGAAGTTCTTTTCCTAGTTGCACGGGTGGTAGGTTTTCCTGAATCGAGTTCTTGTTGGGCAGCTGCAATAGCAGCAGCTGTTTCTGGTGAATGAAGTTCTGATAATAGATTATTGCAACGTTTTTTCTTCTTGTCTTTTCCCTTGCGGTTCGGTTCAGGCTCCTGATGGTTTTCAATGCGATTCCAATACTCTGGCTTAATGAGTTCTGAAAGGGAATACATAGTTAAAATAACACAAGTGTTTATGATAGGTTGCCAAACATACCTGGCTTTGTATATCGGAGCTCCTCGCTCAAACTGGGCGAGGGCGATGGAGGATCTGGTGATGAGCTGGCCTTTGCTGGGGCTGACTCTGAGTTATCTTTTTGTTCGGATATCACAGGGAGGCGGTGCCGTAAGCTGGCCCAACGCGTTGGATTAGCTTCGTAGACACGTCGCTTTTTGCGCTTTGGTTCCTCAGGGACACCTAAGTATGATTTTTCTGTTTTTGATGGAATCGCAACTGCCACTTGATCCCTATATACCAATGCCAAGGGATATTGATGAGTTTCATTAACTGGTGGTGATAGTCTTAATGTTTCTTCGACTCTGTTATTACGTGCGTTATTAACGTTCAACCGATTCGCCTCGGTAGCTTTGGAAGATGCGTTGTCTTCTATTGCCTGCTCCTGAGTAGTTTTTATATCTAAATTAATGTTGTCAATGCGTGGAAGACTGTCTTGATCCTCTTTCGGCTTATTCACACCATGTTCGTGCATTTTTCATTATCCTGCAAGTAACAGACCAAATACACTTGATCAAAAACATTTTGCTTAAGTTAAGGTAACGTGTTTATTTGGAAAATCGGACAGAGCACACGACCATGCGTGGCAAGCGAACGTTATATTAATAATAATGTAT
Organism: Chymomyza caudatula; assembly: GCA_035041775.1. Lineage (NCBI taxonomy): Eukaryota > Metazoa > Arthropoda > Insecta > Diptera > Drosophilidae > Chymomyza > Chymomyza caudatula. The sequence goes on along the minus strand of JAWNKW010000033.1, from coordinate 976,116 downwards.
ATGACACGATTGCTTTCTCGCAGTTTCGTCATAGAAGGTTAGATAACTAAACGAGTTGATAAGAAATCGTAGCGCAGGTGTATAAAAAGTGATCCATCACTTATCTAGGATCAATCAGGTAACTTACATTAACACTGTGTGAATGATTCATAGACATGGGTTATTTCTATAATTGTTTTTCACTCTTTCTCCGGCATGAAAGCATAATAAAAATAGATTTACTAATTTCGGGCCTCGAGTGAATTTGTACGTTTTAACAGGCTTATATGTGTATAACTTCTACAGTAGACATTCCACAAATAACAACGCTTTATTTAATAAATAAATTTAGCTTCTTGTTTTTGATTTTCGAGAATTATAAAAAAGTTTATGGAAGAGACAAAAGTGCACTCCTTATTAGTTGCAAGAAAATTTATTTACTTTAATTTGATTTGGCCTAGCCAACTAGGTTTACTCGACGTGAGAGCGAGCGTACGTTCTTTGACAATTCGTGCTATACGAAAATTATCGGCAAATCGATAAAAATGTCAAGTAATGTGGGGTTTTCACTGGATGGCACAGCGTCACATCTTGCTTTCACATTCATAGTGAACAGCCAACCCTTCAGCAAACCCAGCGTGACAGCGGCTGCCACAGTTTGGAAAAGAAACAACACTAGGATTGTTGATTTAATATCGATTTGTGCGATATTTTTAATTTTGGATATGATAATATCGGAGCGATTTTTTCGAGGACGATATCACATATCGATATTTTTTGTCTCAAATAACGGCTACTATGTATTTTTGCAAAAAGCGTGCCGTAAAAATTAAAAGGTGTACTTCATTTGTATAGATGAAATATGAACCAATTAAAAATAGATTAAAATTCTGTATCACGTGTGAAAACCAGTGGAAATTCGACAAACGGAAGATTGTGGGATGTTTATTATCAACTGATCCAAAACAGAAATACGAGGGAGCAAATCGGCTTAAAGAGGATGATGAGAACTTAGCTAAAGTGTAACTGCTTAGAGAAAGGCGTATGCAAAAGGAATGAAAATCATATTTCAAAACTTGCTCTAAAATATTTGACACCACCAGTCAGCACTGCATCGTCAGAAAGAGTCGCATCTGCTGTAGAACTTGTTCTAGGCAACAAAAGTAGGCCCTTATGTACATGAAAATGTTAAAAAGCCCGTCTAAAATCACTGAACTGCGATATTGTAAATAGAATAATTTTAAATATGTTTTAAAATATCTAAATCTATATTACCTAAAAAGCTTTGCCGTAACGATAGTTCAAATACGCTAATACAGCTTGTCGATTTTCTTTTAGTGTGACAGTCACACTGGCATAATGTGAAAATGAACCTATTTTCTGGTAATTTGTATGGCAGTGAACTATATAATTTTGTTGAACGCTTTACCAGGAAAAAAGTACACCAAAAAATAACGTTTCTCTCACGATCTAAATCAGGAATGCATCCCACCATGGAATCATTTTTTTCTTTAAACAACTAAAGCTAAGCTAGCAACTGTGGGCGTTACCAGCTTTATTACCTTTAAATAAACTATTGTTGAATTTTGAATGTCCATTGCTGTTCGTTGTAATAAGTGAGTTTTCACTGTATAAGCTATAAGCGACAATTGGATGTGTGGGGGCTGATGCGATACCGGTTTTAAAGCACATGATAGCTGCCCTTATCAAGCCTTGACAAGAAATTAACTAGCAATATGCCAAAATTATAGCTTTTTGTTATAGTTTTTCAAGAAGTGTACAAAGTTAATTATATTAAAAGAGAAGAAAACTCAGAATAAAAGTTACCGGCAGGCGACAGGTGGCCGGGGACTGTGCCAATGGTTTGCTTTGGCTTTGGTGAGGTAGGCCAGGGCCGGAGGCTTACTGAAGAGCACACAATGCGACAACGACCCCGACCCGACCGACGGACGGTGTACTGACGGTTTGTCTGCTTATGCTGCTGCTCTTATGAATGCAACAAAAAAAAAAAAAAAAGAGAACGTAAACTATATTTTTTATTGATTTTGTTGCTAAAATGAAGGTCATATGTCACGCAAACTGGAAGCAAGCACAACCAATAAGATAAATAAGAGCGAACAATAGTAGGTAAATAATAGAAAGCTAGAGTTACCAACAAATATCAAATGAACAGTTATGCTTTAATGTTAGATAACACCGTTTAGTTGGCCGCCTGGCGTTTTTTTTTTTTTTGTTTAGCCAAAATGGCTTATTATTTTATATGGGTTTTCTTTTTCTGTATCTTGGCTATATATTAAATGAAACTCACATATTTATGGGAGAACATTTGCTGGCAGCGCCGTGTCTTTTACAACGAACGCTACTACGAAGAGAAACAAATTGACCACTCACGCTTGCAAATAATACACACGCACCGAAATTCACAAAATGTATACGTATGACGGCTTTTCTCCTTTCACTGGCATTTTTTTTGCCTTTTGTATTATATTGTTTTTTATATGATGTGTAAATTAGTATATCGTACATCTATGCACACACGCTCAACATTAGCTGCTTCCTCTTCTTTTTACAATACAACTTCCCGAATTTTCACTTTTTTTCACTGCAGCAGTAATCAACTATTATTATGGTTTATGCGTAACGATTTAGTGTAGCGCATATCCGTTGCCAAAATGTTACTATTATTGTTAATTTACGTACATTTTAAATCTGTTACTTTAGTGTTTAAAGATATATGTACCTAAATTGTGTAAAACTATGCGCGTAGCGTAAGACTAGGGATGTACGAAAAGGCAGCGATGTACCAGCGAGTTATCGATACGCTATGTCACGCAAGCAGTTCGTGCCAGTTGGCAACGCTGTAAATCGTGCTGTTTTGTGCAACCCTCGTTGTGCGTCTGTCTTTTTCTTTCTCTTCGGCAGAAATCACGATGGCTGGAGTAAGTAATTTTTGTGTCGAATTAATTTGCAAATAACAAAAGCATCTCAACACATTTAATTGCAATATATGGCTTAAACGACGCTTAAAGCATTACAGATCTGATTAATAATCGACTTTTCTTACCAATTTATGTAATTACAGACTCTTTACACTTATCCCGAAAATTTCCGCGCATACAAGGCACTTATTGCTGCCGAGTTCTCGGGCGCAAAGGTGAAAGTGGCCGATAACTTTAAGTTTGGTGAAACCAACAAATCGGCGGAATTCCTGAAGAAGTTCCCAAGCGGCAAGGTGAGTAAAACACCGAAGACCCCAAATTGTTAGCTGTAAAAGACAGCGGCCGGCGTGCAACGTCAGCAGTATATGTCGTCATGTTGCTTTTTTTTTTCACTGACTAAATTCCGCGTGTTTTTCTTCTTCAGGTGCCAGCATTTGAAACCACTAGTGGCAAATACCTGAGCGAATCCAATGCCATTGCATACTTCGTGGCCAACGATGAGCTGCGCGGTGGTAAGTGCCCATTTGTGCAAGCCCAGGTTCAGCAGTGGATCTCCTTTGCTGACAACGAAATTGTTCCTGCCTCTTGCGCCTGGGTGTTCCCACTGTTGGGCATCTTGCCACAGCAGAAGAACAGCACTGCCAAACAGGACGCGCTCGTCGTTCTGGAGCTGCTCAACAAGAAGTTGTTAGATTCCACATTCTTGGCCGGCGAACGCATTACCTTGGCCGATATTGTCGTCTTCAGCAGCCTATTGCATCTGTATGAGTACGTTTTGGAGCCAAGCGTGCGTCAGTCATATGGAAACTTGAACCGTTGGTTCATTTCCATTCTGAACCAGCCACAGGTTAAGGCTGTTGTCAAGGATTTCAAGCTCTGCGAAAAGACGTTGGTCTTTGATCCCAAGAAGTATGCCGAATTCCAGGCTAAGACCGGCGGCAAGCAGCAGCAGCAGCCAAAACAGAAGGATGAGAAGAAGCCAAAGGAGGAAAAGAAGGCTGCACCCAAGAAGGACGAAGCTGAGGAACTAGATGCTGCTGATGAAGCTCTGGCTCTGGAGCCCAAATCTAAAGATCCCTTCGATGCCATGCCAAAGGGTACCTTCAACTTTGATGACTTCAAACGCGTCTACTCCAACGAGGATGAGGCCAAGTCCATTCCCTACTTCTTTGAGAAGTTCGACCCAGAGAACTACTCCATCTGGTTTGGCGAGTACAAATACAGCGATGAACTTTCCAAGGTATTCATGTCGTGCAATCTTATTACCGGCATGTTCCAGCGTTTGGATAAGATGCGTAAGCAAGCTTTCGCCTCGGTGTGCCTTTTCGGCGATGACAACAACAGCACCATTTCTGGTGTCTGGGTGTGGCGTGGACAGGAACTTGCCTTTCCACTGTCGCCCGACTGGCAAATAGACTATGAGGTCTATGACTGGAAAAAACTTGATGCCAAGAGCGAAGAGACCAAGAAGCTTGTCACACAGTACTTCTCCTGGACTGGAACTGACAAGGATGGCCGCAAATTCAACCAAGGCAAGATCTTCAAATAAGCTCATCAACAATAACAGCAAAAATTAATAAACTAGCAGCAAACAAAACAACAAAATTTGAGATTCCGCCAGCACGTCTTATTTCTAAGTTCTCTAACTGATTAGTAATAACGAGAAGGACATGTCGTGCTGCGGTTAACTTGTTCAACCTTCTCTGTGCTCATTCTCGTGGTTCCAATGCGCTATTTTTTTATCGATTAAAAATTGCTTAATTATTATGCCTTCTGCATTTAAAACTGAAGCCTGTTTTGTAATCGCATATATCAAGATACTGCAACAAGAAAATAATTTATAAAAATAAAAGTGGTTTTCTATTAAAATAATTCTTTGTATGTTTATTAACAGTTTTCAGATGGTGAGACTGCCATGAACCCCCGATTTTATTAAGACCCTAGACCCCGTTTCTTTTAAAACTGTCTGGAGCTTTGGATTGTTCGATTTGAAATTCAATTTTAAAACAAGCTCTACTATATTTAATGAATCTCATTCATTTGGGCAATTTTTATTGGCTTCACTTCAATATATGCTTACATTACAAGAAATTATGTATCTAACTTGAGGAAGTAAAGAAACTTGCATTCAGAGTTTACTTCTAAACTCAGTTTGAACTTGAAGCTTGTGAAGAGGAAAATAGGAAATTCTAGGGTACAATTTGTCATATTTCAACAAAAAGAAATGCTTATTCATATTCATAATATCGGAGCGCAAAACTCACAAATGTTGCACCACAGCTAACAAAATTACTTTTGTTTTATTATAAGAGGTCCAACATTATCGCCGGTTAGTTTATTGTGCACGTCATGGCTTCCATCGCAGTAGGGCCACTATAAAAAGCATGTAAAGTTATTGTACTCAAGATGGCATAGTTATTATATACTTACATTCTTGGAGGTCCAACAACGACAGAAGGCCGCCTTCTCTGCAATGTCCTCCACATCGATCATATCTACTACCTTGGCATCATTTTTGCGTACCAAATGATTGCAACGCCCGGTTTTGGCAGCACTGCATTTACCTTGGGCTGCCGGACAAAAAGCCAGATATCCGACATAGCCGATGCCAGCAACCACAGCGGTGGGAGGTACGAGAACTACCCAATCTTTTACTGTAAAAATTTATTTCGTTAGCTAAGTTTATTTGTGGCTCAGATCTTGCAGGAGCATTTGACAAAAATTGGAGCAAGGTCGCGTCACGAGACAAAAACGCTCGCTCATGCAAGACTCTATCTATAAGTAGAAACAGTTATATCGCAACTTTTTTCTCTTTGATAAGCAGTTTTTTTTAACTAGATAATTATTATGTGGTCAGGTAACTTTGGAGGCGAACAAGAGTATTATTGTTGTGCACACAAACATCAAAATGTTGCATAATCATAATATTTTGCAGTGGACTGCGTGAGCGCTGCTGGAGCTGCATAGTTAAAATGTAATGCACATAACCTTTAAATAGCCTAATAACAGTTATAATTGCACTTGGTTAAACGTGCATCAAGCATTTCAATGCATATTATTAAATAGGGCGCCCTTTGCAGTCAAATTCCATTTGTATGATAATTCATAAGCAATAGAAGTCACACATTGTGCCCATTTAATTGTAACACTCACAGGATAACTTAAACCAGCCGCCAAAGCTATCGGGAATGGGTAGATTTGACAAATAGTTTGGTAAAGTTGATTTTACTAATTGTGATATAGATTCCATTTTTAAATCGTGCACAAACCGAATGTGATTAGGCTAGAAAGATAAACGTATTCAGATGTTTGTTGCTTCTTTACACAATTGCCATTCACTGCGATTTGAAGCTGGATTGGTGAATTGTAATCCATAAAATATTATTTTATTTGTGCGCGCACACAAATTTTTTAATTTTAAGCAAGTGTTCTTCATGTTGTTTCAAAAAAATATAAAATAAGCTATAAAAAAAATATTATATACGCTGTGCGTTTTTAAACATCGATAACAAAAATAATGAGACAATCGGTGTGCAGGACTGCATTTAATCTAATCGCCGACAAACAAAGCATACGCGAATGTAAAACATTAATTAAATAAAAAGAATGTCAGCGGCAATACAAGAACGCTTGCAAATGAGCCGCATTCCCTTCGACAAGTGGACCAAACGCGAACAACTCTGTCTGGCATCAGCAGTATCCTGCAGTGGCGACCAAAATTGGATCACAGTCAGCCGCACACTTAAAACAGTGTGCGGAAGTGAGAATGAAACGCGACCTGCAGATTGGTATTCTCAAAAAAACTGTGCGGTTCAATATGGGCATCTGTTGGAATCGGTGGAGACAACCAAGCGCAAGAAGCGTAGCAGCGAGAATGGCGCTGGAGTGTCCTCTCCGGCCACTGTAGAGACGCCAACGAAGCTACTACTACGCCGACTAACGGAAGAACGTTTGGCGGAGATTAAAGTACAAATGCGTCAGGATCAAGAGGAGTTTAGAAAAGTTCAGGGCGAAATTGATGCGTTGAGTGGTGATGCGTTAAGTGAGAAGCAGTTGCAAGATATGTGGACACAAATTGAGAATCAACTGGAAAAACAGCGTATAGAAGAAATGAAGCTAGAGAATCGCATGCGGGAGCGTGAGCAGCGTAAAAAAGAACTTTCAAGTAATTGGCGTAATGTTGGAGGTAATAATGCGCCCGCCAGACGTACCAATTCCGCACCAGACACAACTGCAGTTGATATGGAAGTGGAAGACATTCCTGTTGCTGGCGCAAGCAACAACAAAAGTCAGACACAGCCGGCAACTTCGCCATTACTTACTTCATTGCTTAAGTCACCCACGGCTTCCGGCAGCAGCCCAAGCTCCACAGCTTCAGCTGGGAGCGTAGCACGCACTACTGCTCCTACCATAACCTCTCTGCTTACCAGTGGTTCCGGTGCTATACAAAATCAACCGGCCCTTATATTGAAGAACGCAAGCGACAGCTCTTTAATAACACGCCCCATTAGCGGGCCACCAGTAGCCGAGGTGAATGCAGCAACTACACCTGGCACAGGCAAAAGTCCCTCCCAAGCAGCGCCCACATTATCAATGTTGCTGGAGAAGAACAAAACAGCCGCTAAATCTAATGAAACAAATCAGTCAGCAGCACATGCAGACAATTCAAGCAACGTGTCAACTGCAGCGGAACTAGAGAATTTGGAGTCAACTCCAACAGCCAATACAAATATTACCACTGCAGACTCTGATGAAACGGATCCCATCGATGAACAGCATTTGCTAGAGGTTTTCAAAAACATGGATGACATTATGGATGACATAGTCATAGACATGGCTAGTGTAATTGAAGCGGACATATTAAAAGATGTGGAAGATGTGGCTGCCTCGCCTGCAACAGCAAAACCTGAAGTCATTGACTTTGAGGATAAGTTGGACTCATTAAAACGGGAACAAAGTCCTTCCGGCAGCAATAAATCAGCTAATATCCCAATACAGGCTACCAAAGATAGTTCCAAGTTAAAACCACTCGAAGTGGTAATTGGTTCCAGCGATGACTCCAATGACAACATACCCTTAGCTACGGTAGCATCGCAAGAAAGTAAAGATAGGAATAACAGCAACTTGGAAGACAACAGTCTAATCGAGGATACCGAAACTGTTGCACTGGCTAGTGAAGTAGCTGTGGAAGAGATCAGCGAAAGCACCACCTTAGGAGGAGACACAGCTGAAGTGTCTAAGCCCAGTACTAAACACAAACAGGACAACAGCGAAACTGTAGCAGTAAAATCTGTTGAAAGATCCAGTGAAATTGTGAATTGTTCCATTCAAAATATTACCGTGGATGATATTATTGAAGAAACTACAGCAGAAGAAGGTAAGACTTGAATTTCTTACTGAATAGAGCACGACAATATTAGCTTACTTTATGGTTTGAGATGGTTTCCATTGTTTCCATTTGCAGAAGCAGACTCAATCTCACATCTATAAAAACAATAATAAATGACAATTTTTTTTTGTTTCTCTAGAACTCCCACAGAATGCAACCAAAACTTCAAACGTAGAAGATTCCAAACACAAGCAAGAAGCGGGCGAGCACAAACAAAAACCAGCGGCTGCAGCATGCCAGAACTCGATTCACGACACAGACGAGGAATACTCTTCATTAACCGATAGCAGCAAGCAAGATGAACCGATGAGGAGCTCCAGGGCCAAACATCATCCCAGAAAATCAACCAGCGACGAGAGTAAGGTTGAAATAGAGCATGCTACAGCCAATAGCACTTTCTCGAGCTCACCTCAGCCACCCCCAGCTGCAGGTTCTATTACAACAGCGCCTGCCAGACCACCGCTGTTGCGTAAGCTACCACATCGTGGTCGTTCAGAGAGTCCCATGATAGATGATGACACGGCCACGGCTAGTGATCATTCGACAGCTAAGCCTCCAAGCTCGAGGCGCCGCTGTTCCTCCACGCCTGTTATTGATAGCGTACCCAACTCTCCGGCATCGAGCGAGCACACAGACGATCGTCGGGAGACTCGTGGTGCCTCTAAGAAGATTTTCTTGGGCATATATAGCACATTAAACGAGAGCAAGCACGCGTCTCCGTTTCGACGTCCATTTCACGATGAGCATGCACACAAGATTGCCGAGCTTTGCCTGCGTCCCATGGACTTGCCCACTATCAAGCGCAACATTGATTCTGGATCAATACGCAGCTTAAGTGAGCTGCATCGGGATGTATTGCTAATGTGTCAGAATGTAATGCTGATCTACAAACCTCAGTCTGCGCAGCATAAGGCCGCTAAGCTCTTGCTACAGGAATGTCTCACAATTAAAGAATTTGTTGGCCAACATGAAGTCTCCGGAGCAGTAGGCACTGCTAACGCAAGTGCTGCAAAAACGGAGAGGGAAAAACCCGCCAGCAACAAAGCTCGCAGTGGCTTCCGTAAGAGCCAACGCCACCACTAGATTAAACAACAAAATATCCTTAAGTTTTTATAATAAATTCGTCTACTGTAATCAATCGAAAAACACTAAGTTTTGTATACGTCGCGTTCTTGAGGAGTAGCATACAGAACGTCTTCGTGGACAATAGAACTTGCGTAGGCAACGTGACAGCTGCAAGTCACATTTGCACAGGCGCGCGGCGCACGAATCTGGTCCACCCCATTCGCCATGATCGACGGCGCACAGTGGCTTACCACGATAGCATTTCCATACGTAAGGTACAAAGTATTGCAGATATGAGATGCAGTTAGTCTGGCTGTAGCACTTGTCATGCAAACGGCAACAGCGATCAATTCCATCAGCAGGGGTACCATGACCGCCTAAGCCGCAATAGCAACCATAGCCCTTGTAAATTAAGGGATCACAGCCAGTAGAGCACTTGATCATGGAATAAAGCTTGGCTACATCGCGTTTTGCGCGATTATCGCCAATGGGAATTATCTCTTTACTGGATATTGTGGCGTTGCTGTAAGAGGAACGAGATTATTTTGCTTGGAAGTTCATGTATGTTTCAGTGAGCAAACTTACTTCAGTGTCCATTTCATGGAGTAGCCAAACGGATCGTTCACTCTAGCTAAATAAACGTTTTCCGCATTTCTGAGATCCTCCAGTTCTGCTTGTTTGGTACTATCCCTGTAGTCAGTTATAATACGAATGTCTTTAATACGTCCATTTAATCGATGATTCTGGAGATCCAATAATATTTCATCATGTGGGTAACCACCTTGCAAGCTCTCGTGTGTATTGTCTCTGGAAAACATGATCTCTATGAATCCATTATTAAAGTCAGCAAGTGACGTCTTCAAACTAAACCGCTAATAAATGAGCTTACTGAAGCCCTGTCTTATAGTAAGTTTAATTTTAAGACTGGAGTTGAACTGATTATCGTTCGCGGTGATATACGGCTATGTTTTAGAAGCGTGTTGCACCACCCTGTATACATACGTAGACGGCTAGAATTTGGTATAGTTCTGTTTCGACTTTTCTGATTCTTTACATTACAGTGTCCATGAGGTGATAAGTGATAACTCAGGTGAGTTACGCTGCTCTAAAAGACAACCGGTTTAGATGCAAAAGTAATAATTTCTTCACCTAATGAGACAAATTGTGGGCCAATGTGAAGAACCTTATATATTTTCTTACCTTAATATAGAGTACCTATTTAACATTTTGTCTAATAATTGTATCGTAAATTTCATATAGGTGGCAAAGAAACGATCTGATGTTTTGATAATATTTGGTAATACGAGATTAACAGATAGTGTATTTAAAACAGATTCTCAACTGTTCGGGTTTATCAGACAGGCACTTTTCACTTTTAGTTCTTAGCTCTTCGTAACTTACTTATGACTCTGTTCTAACCAAGGATCCGGGTGCAATAGTTCACCTCTCCAGCCGTCGAGTCCTAGCTGCAGCCATTCGATGTGTGGCGCTTCGCTTAAAGTTGCCTTTACATGCGGCTCTGGCGTTTCCTCCACTTTTAATGGTATTTGTGTTATGTTTGGAAAAATTGGTTCCGCAAATTCAGAGCGACACATTTTTAACATCTCAAAGCCGTCTGTTACCACACCCCCTGCATCATTTTGTTCATAAATTGGCATTTTAAAGACAACCGCTGGATTCGCGTCTCGCATTGGCGGACCATACATTTCCGGTATTAGTTGATCAAGTAACTCACTGTCGTTGGTAACTGCCTTGAATGCGTTTCTAATGTCGTTCAAAACCGTAACATTTTCCATCGATACACTTCTACACAGCAGCAGCAGCAGCGACGCTAAGATCCAAAACATTAGGACAAAATTTTATAAGACGCGTATTGATTTAACGTTGCGCATGCGCGAACCGCACGAGACGAGCTTCAATAACAAATTGAAGTTGGAGCCGCGAGCGAAATGCGGTAGTTGGTCAAGTCAAGTTAAGTGTATTGTAGACGAAAAATTGAAAAGCGTGTTAATAGCAAAAATAACAATGACCAAGCGACGACGGCGACGGATTTGGTGCAGACTGCGGAGAGCTGTTAACAAAGCCAAAAACAGTGGCAGTGGCACAAATACGCGGCGCAGCTTTGATGGGTCAGTTACCCACATTAATTGTTACCTGTAAATTAATTGCTCGTAAGCAGAGTCGTAGACTTGCGGCAATCGCGTTAAGGCGAAGGTCAAGTCTAGGAGCAGCTGCGTTAAGCATATCATGGCTAAAATTGAGGGTTTTAAATTGTTACAGGGTTTGAAGAGGGCCGGTTTAAAGGGTAACAGACGCACCGTGCCTATAATAAAAGTTTAAGTACTATATATGTCTGTGGGCTTTTGACAAAACCACTTATGTCTAAAACAGTAATTTTACAGGAGAGCGAAAAAATCATACGAAATTTAAAAAAATTCGAAGAAAAGTTGATTTAACGTACTCTATAACTTTTGATCTTTAATCGCAGAAAGATGCCAGTAAGACAAAAAAAAAATCCTGGTAAATTGTGAAAAGTTCACAAATATTATATATATATAATTTCGTTTATCGACTTCTTTTGCCACTATTCTATCAACTTTACAAACTAATTGTCTATTTTTGTCACTAAAAAAAGCAACAAATTCTTACACAAGATTGTTGAAGACTTTAATTTCTAATATAATTGTATATTTTGAGTCGTATTTTTATTTTGACAGAGGTGACTAAGACACTTTTAAATTTTCGGCAACTATTATTGCATAACTACAATTTCCCAAACAAAGTTGAAACAATTTGCTAGTTTTACAATAGGCGCCATTTTGGCTAAAACCGGCCCTGCTTTTGAATAGCTATAAAGCGCTAGGTAACTCCTATTTTTTATTTAATAAAATATATTACCGTTGTTGTACGCTCCCAGCTGTAGCTGCTGCTTTTGGCGAATATACGCGCAAAACAAAACTGGCAATAAAATTTAAAATATTTATGCACATTTGTGGCTATAAGCCACCCATATTGCAACTGGAAGTTTACTCCGCCTTCGTTACGTGGTTTTCATCGTAACATCAAGTAGGAAGAACTGTATTTTAGCCTGGATAAATGCAAAACAAATTGTGGGTTTGCAAAATGGCAGTTAATGTAAATATTATGTGTGAAACGGGCTACAAAAAAAAAACAAAAACTCAAATTAATTATATGCCTGCATTTAGTTTTATGGCCATTTGTTTTGCTATTATGCAGTTTAAATGATTTCATAAGCAATTTGCTGCTGACAGTTTAAAATTTAAAATAAATTGGTATACACGCTAGAGATGTGCTTTTTTAAATGTGCGCGTGCCTTGGTGAATGACAAAACTTTACCTTTCAGGCTATCGAATAGTTTTCCTTATCGATAGGCTGAAGATAAAAGAATAACTGTTACATTGCCTAGCACGAAAATAATGGTTTTGAACTTTTTCAGTTACAAACTTTTGATGAATATAAAAACTATAGCGTTCTTAGTTGATAGGTTGGCTACCAAGTTTCACATATTCCGTGTGCCTGCAAAGCTGTTTATATACAGAATAAAAGTTAGGGAAAGAATATAGGCAGATCTGCTTTATGAAATCATGAAGATAAAAGAATAACTGTTACATTGACTAGCACGAAAAGAATGATTTTCAACTTTTTCAGTTACAAATTTTGGCACAATATAAAAACTAGATCGTTCCAAGTTGACAGTTTGAATACCAAAAGTTTCACATATTCCATGTGCCTGCAAAGCTGTTCGAATCATTTATATATAGAATCTCGAGTTCATAAAAGTTAGGATGTATGCAGAATCAGCTTTATGCAATTAAATCGGTATGTAAACCGCAATAACAATTCCATCAACAGTATAAAGGCCACCTACCCGAAACATGGCACAGTTTGTCCATATGTGTTTTCATGATCAGAACCAAATTCCACCGAAACCCCACAACGCAGATATATATTATCTTTTTTTTGAGGTACAGACCACCGCCTCGACTATTCCAATCTTTGAAGTCAGTGGGATTTAAATTCAATCCTAGTTTTAATAGATATATTTTCGAGTTTTTGTACTCTTAGTGGGTATATATAAAATCCAATTCCAATATAATTTATTAGTGAAACAATATAGCACGAATCTATGGATCCATACGTGCTACACATTTATAAGTAGTGATCTAGTGTTAGTTAAAAGTACACATGTATTTCATTTTCCGGATTATTTGATTTGCACATTTATTATGTAATTAAATTTACTTCGTACTGACATAATTTATGATACATTTTAGAATATTTTTTTTATTTACAGAAAGAGTTCTCACAATTCTAAGCGCTATGGTAAAAAGTTTAAAAGTTCAAGCTGACATTGTTCCATTCCCAAGTCATATGGAAGGGTAGCTTAAGTCGACATAAGAAATCATTTCAATTTGGTACATTTATTCTCTCATAAACATACAAAAGGAATGCTGACTTCTATAAAGCTCCAAAGAGCAATAATAGCGCTAGATTCTTTTTCTTCTTAACTGGCCATAGCTACCCGTTATCGATCGGGTTTCGGCCTGATGTAAATACATCCTTTCATTGGAATTGTGGTTTTACGTGGTGGGTCCCAAACTCTACGCACAACCCTTTTAAGAGCTGGGAAAGAACCCAGTGGCATTGTTAGTCGCCTCATACGACAAGCTTAGACCCGCTGAGGTGGTATTCTCTAACCCGCTCACCACACGCTAGATTAGGATCATATTAATTAAATACATATTTTGTTGAAATACAAAATCTTTAAACTATTACATTAGGGTTACCTATACGTTTTTGTATAAACAAGTCGCCTTAAGGTTTTTCACAAGCCAAACAATAGCTGTTCGTATGGCTACAGCTGCTTGTTAAAGAGCGGAAAATCAAAGAATAGATCCGAACACTTCAATAAATTGCATACATGTTTTAGTTGATTTAATAAATGTGATTATTTTGCTTGTTCCTCCAACACCCCTTCGTCATTGGTCTATTGGTTAACGACAACATATCACATCTGCTGCAGCATCCTCCCTGTTAAACGAACGGAAATGCCGCGCATTGGGGAAAACATTTTTCCAGCTGCTGCAGCAACTGGGCGGCTTTTAGCACTGCTTTGACGATGGCGCGACCACGAAGACGACTAGAGTTCATAGCATTGAATGGCTTTTGCTTTACTTTAATCGCTGCCTTGTCATCTTCCGTGAGTGCCAGCCTCCTCCTTCTCTCAAGCAATTGGTACGTAACGCCGCTGCAATCGCAGACATAGCTTGTTGTTGTTTTTGTGGGAACGAGCACACAACACAAAACTATTTTCAAATTGGAAAGGTCTGGCACTATGCGACCGTTTTTTTTCTTCTTTTTTTTCTCGTTAGTTTGTTATTTTAACTATTATATCAATTAGTTTCAGTGTTTGACGGCTGGCGTCGTTCCGTTCGCTCAAGATTGTTGTAACTTCTTGTTGCTGAGCGTTCTTGAATGTTGTTGTTACCTAGGAAATGGAAATAAAGCGCGCTGTGTGGCTACCTTGGAGTTGAAGAAAAAAAGTTGGTTGGGAAAGCGTGCACACTACTCTGACGACTTCGTTGCAACTCAGTGCACTTGCTTGGTAGCGGTTACTGCCTCCTGCTGCCAGGGTTGAAGTGTTTGCTGCTCACATAAACACACAAATAACAGATCCCATTTGGAAAATATGTAAAATAGCTTAACAAATGAGTTGCTGGCCTGGTGCGTTGGCATTTAAATAGCGTGAAAAAAATAGAGCCACATACTCGTAAACTCGGTAACAATAACAGGGTTGAAAAGGTGTTAAAGTTGCTGGCTAGCTGAAATTATAAAATGTTAGTTGCAAGATAATGTTGTGTGAACCATTTTTGGAATTGCTACTTCCGAAATGTGGCAGCAGCAGGTGTTACCGTTAGCTGGCAAGTTACGCCCACGCGGAATATGCAAGAGGCAATGCAATCCGGTATCTACGCCCACGCAAGGGCTTTCTCATAGCAAGCTATCGCTGGCTCTGCGTAAAAATAGAAATTATTTGGAAAGTAGTTCTCTACGTTTTGTACTTGTTAGATGATGGTGCCTAGAAATACAAATATGTTCCGTTATTTGAAGTGCATCCTTTGAGCATGCGTTTTGTTCAAGTAAAGAAAAGAAGAAGAAGAAAACGGAGGCAAAGTACACTTAAAAGCTTTAGTATAACTTGATCGCGAGTTCTTTATTCGCCAGCTCATAAGAATTCTAGCGTCTCTCCTACATAAAACATGTTCTATTGCTACTGGTATGACATAACATGACCGCATTTTATCATTCACTTTGCATTGAATTTAGCTTTTCATATTTCATATTGTTTGCAGCTAAGGGGCCGTTCATATACAACGTCATCACGTTTTTGCCCATTTTCGATTCTTTGTCTTCTTGGAATGATGTTTCCAGGCAATCCCCATATCGTCCTCGCTTTGGAGTCCAAGAACAGTACGAAGTTCGTTTGCAAACATTATGAGATATTCTATGATATGAGCTCATTTTCAGTTAGCTATAAAGCAGTAGTTCCATATCTGCAAGCAGTGAAATGTTTAAGAGCGTTGTTCTGAGGATCAATCCCTCATCCCGGGCGAAAATTTTTAAGAAACTAAAAATAAAATAGATGAAATTTTCGAATATCGGCTTCCTACACAAGTTGATTACCAGATTTTAAATACTTAATATTAGAAATGACTGAAGTACCGAGTTCGCCTTAATCTTAAATTTATTTTTTTTTAATACAGATGAGAAATAAATTAAAATGACGTTATCACTAACTTAGACCTCCCTTTCCCCATGTAATCAAACATAATCATTTACTTCCCTCCACCACTATTAGTGATGACTTAATATATGGACAGCCCCTAATAGAAAACCATAGAAATTAGCATATTTTTGACTATAACTTTTGATGTATTTATCCGATAATTTTTGAAATCGGATACAAATATCAACAAATCAAGTTGATAGACTCAACGAAGCGGTTGTAAACCTCGAAAATCTATCACGGGAATAAGATATCGACTTGATTTGACAAACTCCCTCAGGCTTGGGAAAATGCGCATCTTTTGGTAAAATTTGTTTTGCTCCAACTCTTATAGTGTCGGAGAGAGCTGGCCCAACACGGGCAGACGGACATGTCTACATCATACATATGGTCTGCCACGCCTCCTTCTGCCTGTTACATGCATTGCACAAATCTATAATATCCTTTTACACTTTGTGTATAGTGTATAAAAAGGTAAAATATATAAGCATCGAATGGCTTGCTCTTTGTACAGTAATTATTTAAAACCACAACCCATTGAAGCTCATTTTTGCTGGTCTACAATCTCGTTTTCCTTTTCTTTTTTTATCAATGGCAGTTATTTTTTTGTTGAAAAAGTGCGCTCGTATTTGGCTCTGTAAAGGAAGAAGAATCGTATTTAGAAATAGGAAGAGAGCTCAACAGCCGAGCATACTTTAAAATTTTTTACCATACGCAAATGAAATAAAATGAATACGGAAAATACAACCAAAATATCAATTAAAATTATTATTTTAAAAAGCCTTTTTTTTGTTTGTTGCATCACAATAAGTACAAAGTGAGCGCAGAGAGCAAAAAGTTGCAAACTGGAATGCGTTACCTTCGCTTCCTTATATCATGCCAGATGCTGCTGTAAATGCAAATAAAAACCGTTATTTGAGAACTGTCAAGTCAACACACTCACTACTTTAGATGTTTTACTATTTCGCGCATGCGCGACTCACCGTTACAATTTACCCAGAGGCGCAGGCGGCGGGCGCTGCCAACCCGCTTCTGAAATTTTCACACGCTGGCAACTTACTGCTCCTCACCAACCTTGCTGCAACTCTTCTTGCACACAAAGCTGCTGGCCAATTTATTGCAGCTTGTCGTCAACAATAAGCGCCGTCATCTACGCCACGGCTTTGTGGCTCTGCTGCTGCTGCTGCTGCTACGGGCGCTTCGATTTCTGATCGCGTGTCGCTTGGCTATAAATTGGTGGGCCGCTCTGCTTTGTCACAGCAGCAGCAGCGCAGCAGCAGATAAAGCGCACAAATCAGCAAGGCACAACAAATGCCTGGCAGCTACCACATTTTTCATGCGGGCGACGGCGTGCAAGACGCGCGCCTGCCAGCGTGTGAGAGGCGGCAAAGACCGGGCAGCGATGCCGTTGTATTTGTTGTCGTCGATGCGGTCAAGCATGCGTCGAGCGTCGCCGCCTGCAATTGCGCGAGCATTGCTGCTGCAGCAGCGTTTTTCGGTTCGGTGACAGCCGAAAGGCCATTGACTTCTTGTTTAGTGAGTGTGAGTGTGTGTGTGTGTGTGTGTGTCTGCTTACCCCTATTGTATGCGGGGTGTGTCTGAGTGTGAGTGTCTCATTATGTGGGTCACGGGTCAATCATGCCACTGAATATATATTTTTCACATTATTATTGCGATTGCGGCAACTAATTGTTATACTATCTAGTTTCCTAGGTTGTAATTGTTTCTGTTGCACGCCCATTCCCAATAATAGACCGCTTTTAATTCGCATTAAAATGCAATCCAAGCCTGATGCTGTATGCAAGGTTTGTACTGGCTCACTTTGTGACATTTGCCGATCCGTGCCAAGGGTTGTCACAAGTTAAAAGTTGTTGCACAACGTTATAAAGAAGTCAATAAACTTGTGTACACTACAAAAATAGTAAATTTGGCATTTAAATATTATTTTTAGGTGCTAGTTAACAAAATAGTAAAGAGGGGACTGTGGAGGCGCTTAGGAACCGCATACAGAATACAAGAAATATTTCTGGCCTTTACATGAAATTTTAAATATAAATGATATTACTTAGCTCTTTGAATAGAATTTAATCAAAACTTTTGTTGATCAAACTTCCATTCATTTATGACTAAACTCTTACTCTTTAAAAGTTTATGCTAGTCGCTTATTTACTAAAAGACTGTCATAACTCAAAAAATGCGATTTTGAAAACGCGTTTAAAGTTTCTAGTTTTCCAGGCGGTGAGTATACAAGATATTAACATGAAGCAGGTTATAACCAATAATTCTGCATCTTTAACTCAAAAATTTGTTTTTCGTTTTTGAGCGATGACAGTCTTCTAGTAAATGAGCGATTGTATCGGTTATATTTTCGTTGTTTCATTACAAAGAGTAATCTTTATATGGAATAGGATAATTTGTTAAGTATAATAATTTAAATTCTAGAGAGACTATAAATGATTAAATGCACATAAACATACAAAAAATTTGACACAATTTTTGTCAAATCTTGTCACAGTGTGTAAGTATCACCAATAGTATTCATTTCAATGACGCTTTGCATCGACGGCTTACACTGAACTGTACCGTTCTGTGACGCAGTGTAAACTCAATACTGATGTAGCGCCTTGCCTGTTTGGTGCATTGCTCTGCTCTTTAAATGAACGCCATGTTGTTTTGACCCAACTTAATAGACGAGCATGAAATCTAGTCACGAACTTAATAATGAACAACCGTGCACTAGATCCATGTTCGCCGACAAAATAGAGTCAGAGAAGAGCAAACGCGCCCAGGCTGAGGCTAAGACGCAATTGTCGTTGTGTTGCAGCCAAAAGCTGGAGCTGCCCAACTTCCCAATCCAAAGGCTTTCTAGCTTTGTTTTTGTTGTTGCGATTATTGCCAGCGCACGACTTTCTGTGGCATTTTAGTCTGGCGGCTGGCTTTGGATTTAGTATTCGATTGCAGGCTTGGCTTTATTTTCGGCTTACTTTTCTTTCTTTTGCATGTCAGTCATGTCATTTCTGCTCCTCGTGCCCAGCAACAATTTCCAATTGCGCCCATTTGATCGGTTTTCCGTTGCTGCAATTGGCGTCTTTATACAATGCATACTATGTACACACATACTGCATGAATGAATCAAGCTCGAAGCTTCAAATTAAGGTTTATTTATTGTTTCTTTTTTTTTTTGCTCGATTTGTTTTTTTTAGCTTTATTTTCCGCTGATTTGCCATATTGTGCAAAGCCCCACGGTTGTCATAATAATCATTGTCGGATTCTTAAAAAAGCGCAACATCGTTTCTGGTTTGTATAAGAATCGTGGCGTCGCTGCAGTTTAAATTTCTGCTGATATATACATTCTCCCCTTTTTATTTTATATCTCAATTCGCTTCGAAAATGCTAGCCCAACTAGTTCTGCGGAAATAACTTTTTACACAAGTTTTAACTTTTTATTTGTCACAAGAGCAGCCTATTGGATTAAATTACATTCAAGAATAAGACACAAAAACTTGAATCCCAACTAAAAATCTTCTAAGAAATTCAGCAATTTGTTCCGGTAGCAAATTATAATCATGAGATAGACAAAGTATGAGCTCAGTATTGTTGAAAATGTTGTTGAACTTTTAGCCTTTTGAAAATTATTACATAGACAACAAGACAATGACAATGGACACAAATGTCTATGTTGGTATGTATAAGAGGCACCACCTGAAAATACACATTTTTTTCGAGCCCGACCGACAATTAATTTTAAAGTTTGACTCGCTTTCTTGAGACCAGCATTGAGGTCTCAAAATGATACACATTAGCCCTAATTTTGTGCGTGTAATCAAGGTAGCACATCCTAACGTTCTTTAGCTAAAAATTCCATTTTCGAGTGCGGTGAAGTGTTCAGTTTCTCTGTTTATCTGTCAGTGCTGATTATCTCTCTCTCTCTTTCTCTCCCTCTCATATGAGTGCGTGTTGACTAATTACTTTCTGAACGACCGACGTATCATGTTTACCCAAATAATTAAGCCTACTCAGAATAATAAAATGTCTTGGAAATACGTATTATTTCATTTTCATTCATTCATTTCCATTGAATACCTAATAACTGCAAATTGAGAATAATAGGCTCCCAGTATCAAATTAATATCTACAATCAAATTCATTGTAAATCTTATCAGCTGTAATTCGACATGAAATCATAAAGTCAATAAAAAATCTTAGATGACAGTTTTTATGGAATTTTTTTTTGTATATACAATCCAGTCGCGGTAACGTGAACCAATCAAAACTAAGAGAGATCGCGTTCGCCAGTTGATCACTTTTCCTACCGACAAATTTGAGCGAAAAAGAGCGTTTTTAGTATCACTCAAGATAATTTATACGTTTTGAAGCGAAAACTGATATTTAAGCGCCAACAAATTACTAAATTAACACTTAAACATTGCCTCCTTCTTTTTAATAACACATATTAGGTACTAAGCTAATCACACTTGTTCCCATTTTAGTGCAAAATTAGATCTTAACTTATTTACAAATTGTCAGCATTAACTCACTTATCTACTTACTGTTTACATTAAAGGGCTTTCTGACTAAAGAAAAGCTTTTCCTCACATTATGAGGAGTATGATTTCGCGAATGAAATGTAATTTTTAAACCGTTGCTTCTCAAGTTTTTTTTTTTTTAATTCACTTAACTTTTGATTGAACTACCGTTTTTAATGAGTGTGGATCTAGTCACAAATACAATAATCAATGTGAAACACTGGACCCTCACTCACTAAAAACAGAAGTACGCCCGATTTTTTCGGACAACTGATCCACACAATCCGCCCCTTTGGCTTACCATTTCTTAAATAAACACGCTTGCTTGAGTGGCAATTCATATACATCACAGTACTCACTTATTTATATGTATATATGTACATATATATACGATTAGTTTTAGTTTTCGTTTTCAATTTCGTTTACTTGTCGCGATAGTTTAGAACCCATACACAAACACACAACATGCTGAGACGACCTCTTTCTAGCTTTACAATTATATTTTGCTTTTCAATAATTTGTTGATAAGCATAAATGAGCGTTTGTACGCTTGGTCGGCTTTCCCTTCGTATAAATTAGTGCATTATTTGCAGACATGTGCGTCTTTATCGCTAAAAGCTTAAGCGTTTTGCCATAAAATTTACACGACTGTTGGTTGTCACTTCCGAAATGATTGAATCTGGCAAAAAAGAGTGAGCTATGATCCAAGCGTAACTATTGCGATGAACTGCATTGTTAAATCGAAAAATCGAAATCGGAATTGAAAAGAGACATGATCAATTCACGTTACTTTTGTAGTATGGCAACGCTAAAAATATAAAGGGAGAACTTAACGACGATCCACACAGCTTTTATTTTTTGCAGGGAGCACAGCACACATTATGTACATACATACCAATACTGGCGCAAAGCGTAGCTTACACACACACACACACACACACACAGACAGCAGATAGCGAGATTGCGTGCACAGAACAGAGAAGGCAACAATCGCTTCTGTGTGTGTGTGTGTGTGTGTATTGGTCAGCGGCGAGCGTTGTGTGCTGCTTTGATGGCTCAAGTTGATAGCAGAGCAATGCGCTGCTTTTATTTTCTTCGAGTTTTCTTCGTTGTTGTTGTTTCTCCTGCTTGAATTGTGAAAAAGTATAGCGAATTACGCATACACACACACAACACACACACACAAGAGCACAAATGAACTCGGCTTTTCATCCATGCCGTCGCTTAGTTGTCAATTTCATTTTGCAAATTCATTTTTATTAAATTGTTATTGAAATTAAATCATTTCTAATTAGTCGGTCGCCGACTGCTGCTGCTGAATCAACTGTAAATGCTGCGTGCATCCGCTCTGCTAGCACGGTATGCTCATTATTTCGGTAGTCTTTATATGTAGTACATATATATATATACAATCAAACATACATACATACATATATATATACTGATATAAGTGTGTGTGTGTGTCCGCAGTAACTCTCGGGTGTGTAATCAACGGCAATTTGAAAAAAAACGGCACACATACACAAAGCCAGCAACGGCAAATACCCACACACAAACACACATTTATATACACGCAACTTTTTCTACAATCATTTGTTGTTGTATTATATTATAGTTTAGTTTAATTTAATATTGTACATGAAATATTTGACGCTCAAATTGTTATATTCTGTATTAAATTGGCGACGTTAAGGCAGCAATTAATGCAACAGACGTGGGCGCTGCCATTTTCGTTTCAAATTTTTTTTTTTTTTTGTTTGCGGTACTTCGAGTTCGAATTTTCGGTAATGTACAGTTATTTACATACGAACAGAAAAATTGTAATTCTTGTTTTTTATTAGCACGCAAATTTACACGCACACATAGACACACTTGTGTATGTACACAACAACAGCCAAGCGTCAACGATCGCCAGCAAAAAACACGCGTTAAATTCTTTACAAACGTTTTTGGGCCTTTACGCCTTCAGTTTGTTATGTTATTTGTTGAGAGTGCCGCCAAGCACAAATATATTATCAGGCAACTGGCACTTATTTAAATTTTTTTGATTTTTGTACCATTTGAATTTACAGTATGTGGAAAATTGCAAACGTTTTAAAAAGGCGCAGATATCGAGGAGTTGCACGAAAACCACGACCACTCGCAAACGCCGCTCTTATAAGACTTAGCTCGAGTTTGAACAGCGAACGAGCAATAAAGCGCGCTTCGATGCGCGATCCAGGGCTGCCAACTTGTGGCAGCGTAAGCGCGTCATTGTATATGCGCGCTAATTACTGCTAAAGTGGCTTCAAACCTAGAAAAACATATTGGAATTTAACTTAAAACATTTAATATATCAATTTAAGGCATTTAGTGCAAGTTCGAACAAAGTTTAACTCAAAAAACACATCCACTTGGCAGCACCAACGTGGTAATTGAACTCTAGCTGCACACACACATACACACACACACACAGTTAAATAATAGCCACTCACCAATACATAAGCCTAAGAGCCGTTCAGTGTGTGAGCAATGGTTTGGCTGTATATTTTCTTGTATGTGCAATCGTGTGCAAATGATACAAAGAAGAATAATATCAAAAGCGGAGAAAAATAATGATGACGCAGTGAAAAAAAAGAAAAATTATATTAAAATAATTACAACAGCAACAGCGCGTTCAACTTGGTAAAGACGTTGACGAAGTCGTTGGCACGACGCGGTGCGCGGTGCTTTTCTCTACGCGCGCACCTTTTAACTTCTTTGCTGGCTCTTCTTTTTGTTGCTGTTGTTGTAGGTTTTTCTTCTACGGATTGCAGGGTGGTTTCTCGATCTCAGCAATTGTTGTTGCTTTTGTTGTTGTTGTTGTCGTTGTGTAGTGGTAGTGAAATGCTTGCTTGGGAAAGGCTCTTGCTCATGCGTTCTGCCTTGCCATTGCCGCTTCTTCCCCTATAGGAACATTCTTTTACCCATTATGTACTGCTACATTAGGTACATACATATGTATGTATATAAGTGTATGTACAGGGCCGGTTTTAGGCCCAGGGCGGTCGACTGTTGCACTATTTTCCAAAGGACGCCAAACAACGATCCTTATGTTTGTTCCAATTTTTCAAAGGGATTATAAGAAAATCTACATATGTAGATGTCTCTTTCGAGACCAGTAGAGCCTCCGCAGGCCTTAAATGGGTTGTGCGTAGGGTTTGAGACCCAGCATGTAAAACCCCAATTCCAATGAAAGATATCAGGCAGTAATCCGGTAACGGTTTGTTATGACCAGTTCAGAAGAACATATGTATGATATTTATATTGCTTTTTGGAATTTCCCTAAGAAGACAGCTTACATCGATACATCGATGGTTTGCCGATGTTTTATATTTACAAATTTTGCTTTTTATTATAGAAAAAACTTCGTTATATAATATGAGATATGTGAAACTAAAGCTCCCTGAACATAAGAATATTTCTAGATACTTTATATTATAGACCAAGAGATCAACGACTAAATTATGTCAACATAAAAGTTTTCATAACCGTCCGCTTAGCAGTCTATTTCGTTGAGAGTTTGGTATTTGAATAAACTTTGAAAGATACACTCTCAATTCTGCAAACACCATTTGTAAAACTGAGAATAAGTTACTAGCATGATCTTGAGTAATAGTAGGTTGGCGTAAGAGATGGTGAAATGTACGATGGTTTTAAAAACATCGATGTTTTGCCGATGCATCGTATGTTCGACAACATCGGAGAACATCGGAAAATGGCAGGCCAGGCACCATGTTTTCGATGCATCGATGTATTTTTACCACACTGGTTCAAGCTTGCACTTAAGATTCAAACATCATAAATGTCTTGGAAGGCTTGGTCCGTGGGCTCGAAACTATTTTTATGTCATTTCTTAGCAGATTTTATAATTTCTAAACGAACCTCTTTTTTGGCGGAAAAAAATCATGGCTATTCGAACGAATGAAATAGAATATGATTTGGTTTGTTGTGCAACTCTAAATTTACAACTTTTTAGCTTTTATTATATTCTTTAACTATTTAGTCCTTTCTATCAACTGGGTTTTATACATGTCATCCGAAATAAAGGTAAGAACTGTGAAAATATGGTTGACGACTTATTATCAGAAAAGGCTGAAGCAGTCAAACACACAAACTTAATGTCATCTTAAGATATTTTTAACATCCAATGATTTTGTTTCTAATTTCTCATGAAGAGTTATTAAGTTTATTTTATAAACATTGAAGTTTAGAAACATTTCCTATTTCCCGGGCGCCATTTCGTTTAAGAACGGCCCTGTGTATGTACATACATATGCCCTTATTATGTACTTGCGATTTAAGTTATTTGTCAAGTTTCTTTTTAAAGATAGGGCAGTGCTTGAGGAAGGGTTTTGCAGCTGTTGCTTTGAATTTCTCAATGGACAGGCGATCAGCAGTCACAGTCAGACAGCAATCAGAACGCGCCCCTGGCCACACTTCTTCTTACATACATAGTGGGTAAATGTGCACATACATATGTATACACATACATATGTATATGTACCTATATGTATCAGTATTTACAATACGTCAGCGTTTAAATCTACTATTATTCGTCAAGGTGACACAGTTCCGGGCGTTTGCTCTGCGACTCAGTTTTTTGGCTGCGTAGTCAATGAAATGGCTGGACCGTCAGTTTTTGTGCAGAACTCGCAATTTGTGTTTAAAAATTCACTTCCCGCTTTCTGTTATTGACTGACGTTGTCTTTAACTGAGCAGTTATTACATATGTTTAAGGCAAAGATGCCATCCTAAAGGTAATAACAAGGTTTTGGATTAAAGCTTCTCTTGTTACTTTATGATACTTTGTTGTGCACCGAATACTTTGACACCGAAACTACTGGAACAAAATTAAAGTTTGATTTTGAATCTAAAGTTCCCACCATAACTATTGGGGGGAAGCGGTCATCTAGATGATTATGTTTAATTACTTGGTGAAGGGGAGGTTATGATAACGTCAGCATTTTATCACGAATTATTTCATGTTTTTGGAAAATGGGGTTAATATATAATATGTTACGTAAAGTTAAAAAAGCTGCGTTTTTTCTTAACACCTTCATTCGTTAATAAACGTTAATCATGACTTCTAAGATAGTACAAATTTATGTTTTCCAGCTAGAATAAGAAAACTTGTACATTAAGTGAAAAAGCGTATGTAAAATCCTTCCGTCCTTCGGTATGAAAGTCAAGATCAAGTCAAGAAATTCGATGCAGACAATCGGGACGGTGCCCGTCAGTGGTACCGTATTTTTCCAATGAAAATCAAATTTTTGTGCAAATTTTAGTATTGCTGCGTTGAAGGTTAAAGGTAACTGCAGTGGGGGTTTAGTTCATTGTGTTTGATGATATATGTATATTCTAAAAGTAGTAATAATGCCATTATGTTTATCACATTTTCAAGAAAAAGATTAAGATAATATATTAATATTAAGGAATGGCTGGCAACACCATTCGAAGAAACTAAAGAATTGATTTTCGCAAAAAAATGAAGTTTAATATTTTAAATTTCAAGGAAGTCAGGAAACGATATTGTTTCTAATTACAAAGACATTTGGTTTCTTCAGATTTAGTTTAGTGTGTTTATATGATAACGTCATCATACAGCAAGCGTAGGGGTGACAGACCTGATAAGGGGAGAGACCCGAAAATGGCCAAAAACCTAACCCAAATCTTGGAAGCTCTCGGTTTCCTGCAAGCTGTCATCGCTTAAAAGCCAGCATCTTCGTCCGCCTTCGCATTAAACACAGTAGCGCCAGCCATTCCTACCTACTCCACCTTACCTTCTATGTGGACAAGATTAGAAACTAGAGAGTATCAGGATAGTCCATATTCCAAACGCCTTACTTTCATCCTATTAATTCACAGTAAGATCAGACAATCTGATTCCACCAACTATATGGCCAAAAAAAAATAAGTGAAACTTTTCTCATTATGTAGGCAATTTTCATAAGAAGTGCAGAATATAAGTTTTATTCATATATTTTATTCCAAACCCTACGTAAAACCCTTTTAAGGCCTGGGTTGGCTTTATTGGTCGAAAGAAACCAGTGTCATTGTAAGTCGCCTCATATGACAAGCTTTGACCTGCTGAGATGCTATTCTCTAACCCGCTCACCACACGGGGAAACAAATCTAGATATTAGTCAACTTTATTCTGAAGATTAATAGCATCGCTTTACTATCTGCGTGCCTTATAACTTATGGGTGTTACTCGACCTAATTAAACAGACACTGTTATGTCCAGTATCTTGCCCCATCAACATAAGCAAAATAATCTAACCCAATTAACTAACTACAGTGATAATAAAAACCAGAAAAAATCACATGCTGTTTCATTGCGAAAATTTAAAGGTGTGGACTGGTACATATGGGCCCACATACACATATAGATAGGCCTGACCCATGCAATAACCTGGCTTTTTTGTATTTTTTGCTTTCAAATGTCAATGCGCTGGCAGCGGCAGCAGCAGCAGCGGCAAGTATAGCGACAGCGACGTTGCCTAACTGCCCGTCCACGTTCGCGTTCACTCACATTAAATTACATACACTCCTTTTGTTTGCCATATATTTAAATTGGTTTGCATTTGCAAAGCAGGCCTGTCCAAGTCGAGTCTAAACAGTCCAAATCCGAAAAAGAAAGATCGAGCTATCCAATGGCTCAAACAAATGGCAAAGTTCAAGCGAGGTTAACAGCATTTCATGCCACTTCCACTGAGCCAGGCCACCAAAATGGATAAAACTGCAAGCAAACAAATAAACAATCGGACAAATGGACAGACAAACGACCAAAACGAACATAGTGCAAAAAACAACCATCTTAAACGACCGACAGCTGACGCCAGATAGTAGTAGTTGTGCCCAGGAAGAGCAGCGCTACGTACTACTAACAGTAGAGGAAGCAAATCTGTGGACTCTGCGCCGCTAAAGCGCATATAAAACCAAAACCTTTCTAACGAACGTTTACCCGCAGCTCTCACAAAATGTAACAAAGGAGTCAGCAGCTAGTTCGCTAGTTGTAGCCACAAAAACAACGACAAAAACTTGCTGGCCAGCTATAAGCGTACATAGATGAAATGGACGGGACCTGGAGGAGCATAGGCTTGGCTAAGCCAATCTTCGCCCACTTCCTACTTGTTGCTATTGCTGTTGTTGTTGCTGTTGTTGCTGTGTGACCGTTGCTGCCTACCGCTGCGGGCACTAAGCGTATGACGCCTGTGCCTGTCAGGCCCACAATACTTAGAAGCTACATAGAAGTTGAAACAAACAACGAATTTGACTTGGTTTATGGACAGTCTTGGCCAAAGACGTGAAACACAAGCCCCTTTGCATACGCCACTGAACCGTAGCCGTCACATAGTACACCACAGACCAACGACGGCGACCACTACCAAAAACCAAAGAAGTTGGTTACTACAAAAAATGGAAAAAAGTAATAACCAGTTTTTCTCCCAAAAAAGCCAAACAAATGAAGTCAAGTCGAAGTAAAAATAAAAAGATGGCGCAAGTTAGAAACGAGCCACCGAGTTTAGAATACTCTTAGCGGATGATAGCTATGTTTTAAAACACAGATCAGCTTTAATACTAAAGTGTGCCAAACCAAAGGAAATGCTAATTTTCAAACCAAGTTAGGTTTTAGGTGCTGGACAAGAGCTAATATTATACAATTTGTAAAACTATTATTATCTTTGGTAGGGTTTGCGGAAATGCATTTCATAACGTTAATACTAACTACAAATAAGACTTAATTTAAAAAAAAAATATACATCTTTAACATGTTTTTCTTTGCTTATGTTTTTAAGGATACATATTTTACAAATAAAAAGCGCAACAGTGAGAATTTGTCGATTTCAAATGGATATAAAAATGAGAGCGTGCCTAATATTTAAAATTTCTGACTAAGTTATGAAGTGAAAATGCTGATACGAAAAACAAAAACACACTTCTTGTATTTTGACTTCGAATAACCATCGTCACCATTTTAAAGCTTTTTCATGCAAAGATTAACAGCAGTTACAAAGTTACTAGCACACTTTACGTTTACGTTAGTACCGGTACTCCTGATCCGATAAACGGCTTTGTTTCGGTTTACTTTTTGCAATAAAATGCGTTTCGATTCGATTCGCCGATATTTGTTTCAGTTGACCGGTTCCTCTACAAAAAACTCAAAATTGTTGCCATTTCGAAGAGAGTGTACGTGTTATGATACTTGTATTGCTGTCTCCGTTAGACCGACTTACTCGTAGCCAAAATTAAGAAAGAGAACTTTGACTCTTTGAAAATAACAATGCCAAACGAGAACTACAGAAAAACATGGTGAAATAAATATAAGGTGCGACAATTCTTCTTCTTACGGTTGCCGCTGTGCTAGCCGCTCTGGTGCGTCCCAAACCCTGTTACCCTTACACCTAGTGGTAATTAGAGTAGCTAACCAGGGGGCACCATGTGGATGCTGTGTCTCAACTTGGTAAAGGTATAGGCAGAGACCAGGGAACTTCACCCTGTCGTACCAGAACCCAGACCCAGCCACTACCAAATCCCTTTGAAGCGATATTTTATGAAATTAGAAGTGTTGCCATAAATTTCTGAGTTAGATTCTAAAAGTTCGTAAGTTTGATCGAGGAAAAAATGTTTCCCAATGAAACTCTGGCTATATGTTATGTTTTGTAACACCTTTTTTTTTCGAATAAACCATAAAAGAAACTTCGAAGCGATATATATACATAGTTTGAGAAACCAAATTTTGAAAGGAAAGTCATCTTGAAACTGGACATAAACAGAACGAAAAAATTAGGTAAAATGTTTGCTCGGTCTTGATGGAGCGATAATCAGCCGATATGCAAATCTACTGATGAAGATAATATCTCGTTCTTCTCTACCCGCTATAGATATAGACTTGAGGTATATTACAATCATATACGAAGATGTTTGAAGTTTTTGATTCTAAGATTTTGAGATACAAAATTATTCGTTCTCACGTCGGTCATAACTTTTTCAACAGTTTGTATACTATCAAAGTCCTATAAAGTTTTTTTTAGATAAAAGAAATGTAAATTACAAACTGCTCAACAAACTCATACGACTTTGTGCTTATTGCAGTGTATAAAAAAAGAACGTTCCTCATGTTTACGAGTAGAAGAGTAAGAAGTAGAAAAAGTGGTAGAAGAAGAAGAAGAAGAAGCAAGAAACAGCAAGAAGCGAGCAAGCAAGCGGGTTGCGACCGCGCCGCCGCACCGTGCTCGGCCGGGTCGGGCGCTCTTCAGCTTCAGCTTCAGCCTTAACTTTAACGGCCCGGCCAACATCAGATAGAGCAGCCAAGAGGCAACAGGCAGCCGGAGCAGCAGCCGCAGCCGCAGCAGCAGCAGCAGCAAGCAGTACAGTTGAATTGAAGTTGTGGCAAACAAACGAGTATTGAGGGAGTTGGAAGTTGATAGTAGTTGTGGTAGTAGTAGTAGGTCTTGGCTTGGTTGTGTCTCTGTCGGCGTTGTAGGAGTTTTGGCTACACAGAAGTTTAGTTACATGCTCATTACATAGATACAGATACATACATACAGACACGTAAAGCGAGTCATATACAATGTACCAACCTATAGATACATACAATTTATGTATTGCAGATACATAGATAGAAAGAAGTTGGGTCGGCTTGACTTGCTTTGGATGCTGTCGCTGTTGCCTTTCTAAACTTGGGGCTTTTCCGATGCTTATCGCCAGCTTTGGCAGCGGCAGCGGCAGCGGCCACGTTGACGGCGACAGCAAAAACTAAACTCACAAACTCCCACAAAAAAGCCATTTCTTTTGGACGAGCGAGTGATCGCTCGGTCGAGCCAAACGACCTCCTCCTTCAAATGATTTCTTTCTTCTCATGCATAAATTGTGAACGAAAGCAGATTTTTACCAAGAGCAGCAACAGTGGCAGCGGCAGCGGCACCGGCATCGGCATCAGCTTCAGCCACGTCGTCTTCAACGTCATTAGTTTTGAAAATTTTATGTATTGTATGCTCTTGTATTGCTTGCATGTTGTTAGTGCGATTGTTCAGGATTTGATTGTGGCAGCGGCAGCGGCAGCGCAACAACAACAGCAATTGCCTGGCCAAAACTGATGGCTGCCGCTTCTACCACTTTTTTTTTTTTGGTTTCTACCTTTCTGCCCATGTAATTGTAAAAACAATTTAGGCGAATTTTCCAGTTCAATTGCGCTTTTAATTTAAATTGCAAGAAAAGTTGGCTTGTTGTTGCCGTCGTTGTTTCTTGGCACAAATCAATTGTCAGTTGGTGTTGTTTTTGTTTTTGTTTTTTGGAGCTGGAAAGCTACGTTTGTGCGAAAATTGGCCAAGTCATGATGGAACTCGCCAGCGACTTGGAAATGGCAAATTTGTTCTCGTATTAAGTTTGGGAATGACATTTGGGGGTTGAGTTTCAGCTGAGTTGAGTTGAATTGGTTTGCCAATTAACGATCAGTTATAGATAGTTAGAAGTTATGCTAATGCGGCAAGGCAAAGATTCTATCGTGGTTTTGAACTGCAAGTTATACTTAGCTTACAATCATATTTTGGCGTGTAGCTGCATTTTGCTTCCGTGTAACATGACATTTGAGAAGAGTCAAATTGGATTGCCAATTAACAATCAGTTCTGCTGCAGAGCATCGCCATAGCAGCATTATTTTTTTGGCTTTCTTTAAAATTGCTTTTGTGTAAATGGGTCATTTTCTTGAAAATCATTTTCTAAATCAGTTTTGGGCGTGACATTTGCAAAGTCAGTTAACCATCGGTTGCAGTTAGCTGGCAGTTACACTAATCAGTTCGTAAATGTTTGACCAAGGCGAAGACATCGTTTGATCCTTCTCATCTTAGAATTTTCTTAAGGCGCTTGTTACAGGAAGATAAGATAAGAAAAAAAAAGTGGAAGCGAGTAAAAGATTGTGTTGTTTAGCGTTTCACTTTTTATGGTATCAGCAGAACCACCAATAGCCTAATTATTATGCGGTCCATACCCACAGTAACGCAGAAGCTGAAGGAATTACATGCATTTCAAATTTTGACAATATCTTTAATCCTTCGAAAGTTATGAATGTTGTCGATACGATGTCACATGGCCCCACTGTGCGACGTAGATGAAAATGCTTCACAGAATGACGGAATGTAAGTCGCATAGGGTTGCAGGCGAGACAGCTTACGGGCGATATTACCGTGTCATCAAACGGTGTGAGAAACAAATCACACGTTCTTGCTTGAAAATATCGCTTCGTGTAAAAGGCGCCATAGGGACATAGTGCAAAGTTTAATCCGTTTAGCTCTTTGGTTAGCTTTCGGCACTTTCTAGATGTTGACCTTACGTGTATGCTTTGCAAGCTTAACGTATATTTTCAAATCGTAGAGCTTTGGGTACATTTTAGTACTTCTCGGTTATTAACTTAGAACTACTTTGAAAATCGATCTTTTAGCTTATTTATAGATTGTTATTTTCTCTTACTATAATTCTTCTTTGGCATAGAGCTTTCATCCTTTGAAGCATTCATTTTTCGTCTTGTGTGTCAAAGTTCTTTCTTGTCTCTTCATAGCAAGTGTGATCTATTCTAACTTATTTTCTTCTTGGGGAATATTTCGGTTTTTTTTAGTATTATTTAAGTTATTTCTTCGCTTTAGCAGCTTATTCAGTTTCTGTTTTGAGCTCTTCGCTGTAAGGCTCGTGTCCTTTTCTAAGAGCTTGTGGAATCCAATCTACAATCTTGAATAATGGATTTCGGTATGATTTTTAAAAGTTTGTACACATTCACTTTCTTAGTTTCATACATTTGTATATGATCATAGAATCCGGTATTTCTGAACGTGTTTAGCCAACAAACAATTGTTGAGAGCGTTGAACTTCAATAATTATGCATCTAAAACCAATTAGAATTAAAATTCAACACATTTGTATTCAATATTTTTATGATTTTATTTAATTTTATACCGATGTGAATGAATGATTTTTATGGTTTCTGAAGATGCAGAAACATTTCTTAGTTCTTCTTAACTGCGATTATTGTGTTACTAGTTAATATCTACAAATATATAAAATTAGAGTTCAGCACTTTTATAATAATCCGCTAATGCATCGTAAATTATGTTTATGTAATGTCTGTGTATGAATGCATTTCTTTGATTGTACCCTCTAGCTGTTGCCATATAAAGATACTAACTCTTTTACTCTCTAAAAATGAGCAAAAATGATAGATCTTTGCCTCACTTATTACTCCTAGCATATGCGTGTAAGGCACCCAAGACCTGGAGCCTTAGGTTAGTTGCTAAGCGCTAACTTTATGCTCAAAGATACATTAGAGCTAGGAAGAACAAATCGCCTGACGCTAAATGGCACTGTTTATTTCTTTTGCTCAAACTGAAATTAAAAGACTATAAACAATCGTGAGAATGACACTTGAACATGTTCAAAACTATAATGGCCTAAAACGAAATGTGCAAGAGAAGGCGAAGCGTGGACAGCAACGGCAAACTAACAAACGGAGCGTCTAAATGAACAGACAGTCAATCAACTTTTAGCAAAAAGCACAACGACAACAGCGTCGATGGTGCCGGTGACGGCGACTACTACGTCGATGAGAAGCCGATGACGATGGCATCAAAGAGAAAAGTGCGCGTTTGTAGAGTGCCCTGTCCGGCTGGCTGGCTGGCTGCCTGACTGGCTGGCTCTCTGCCTTGGCTAGCTGGCCGACTGTAGGCCTGAAACTGGCTCGTTTTGACCACAACGATGCGATTGTGTGATGCTGCTGCTGGTATCATGCTGAAAGATGATTTAAGGAGCGCGGCGCTGCGCTCGAGAAAACTATTACAAAATGATCAAAAACAACTAAAACAAAATCAAATCAACTGATGATGAGAATGATGACGACGTGAGCTTGAGGTGGGGTGATTTTGGTGAGGGGTGTGTGTACGTGTACCGGACAATGTATCGGATTGGATCGGTTCGAGGGTCGATTACAATAATTACAATCGGCTACGCGCGATTCACCAAAGATCAACAGCAATAACAACATTGTTTCAATCGTGCTTACATGAAGAAGGTATTGTGTATGTGTGCATAATGGGTGCTTTATTTAGCTAGCTGAAATTAGGACTGTTTCGTTTTACTATTTCCCATTACGAAATAGGAAGTTTGTCTAACGCAAACTTTAAATATTTTAGTATATTTTGGAAGCGATCTTCGAAAATCTTAAAATATAATCCAATTTTTTAAGTTTGCGTGGTTATATTCTTTCAACATGTCAGAAAATATTGTATATGGTACACACATGGAAACTATGTTCAACACGCTTCGATTTTGCATTATGTACAAATTTTGAAGTATTAAACTAAACAACAACAAAAATAAGTGACTTAAAAAGATCAATTAATTTGCGAAATGAGTATACAAAGGGTTAAATGAAAGTTCTGTTCTCTATGATAAAAATCGTTTAGAAAATGCATTACGAATCAAGCTTTAATTTACTATATGGCAGAGCTCCAAAGGAGATACTGTGCTAATAATTCCTAATATAGTCTTTGGCCAATGAGTGAGCTGCTCACTGATCGTTAAACGCGTATGTCAAGAAAAGTTAAGCATTCCAAGCACATAATCGAGGGTGTGCCTGAAATCCCTTTCAACCGAATTTCAATCCAAAGCAATTTTTCGTTATACCAGATGTGTTTGTATACCGAATTTCAATCGAAAATCAATTTGTCAATATGACAGAACTATCTTTGAGAGCATGGGATTTCTCGACCAATTTTTTAAGAAAATTCAAAATCTAGAGATTTCTGGCACACCCCAAAAAAGAGAAGAAATACGGTTCAATGCTGCCTAAAAAGCACCCTTTTTTTTGGTTTGTGTACACCAATACAACTACATGCATATAAAATTTGTTGAGAAATTGAAGTCAAGAAGCAGAATTGAAACAAAACTCAACAACGGCGACGACGTTAACGTAGTCGTCTTTTCGCATAGGGCAACCTCACAGCGGCTGAGCACCTAAAGAGTAGCTGGAGCCGCTCGTATCAACCATAAACATGCACAGATACAAACATACTATATGCATAGATACAGCCCATGACTCAGTGGCTGTAAGTGTGTGTGTGTGTGTGTGTGTGCATTTGTGTAGAGGACGGGCAATTGGACTGAGATCCATCTTCAGCTTCATCAAACCATCAAAGCAATTTTCAGTTAACAGCTTCAGTGAAGGGCCAAGCCAGGCGTCTGTGTCTGTGCATGTGTGTGTGTGTGTGTGTGTGTGTGTATCTATGTGCATGTAGTAGAGTTGGAGCATAGGTAAAGCTAGCAAATGAAAGCATTGGTAAAACGAATCACTAATCAGTGATTGGCGATCACTGATTTCGATTTCTCAAGTGTATGCAATTATGATCATGATATCTTAAAATGAAAATGTGTTGCACACATATGTACGTCAGTACCTAGCCGTAGTTCTAGCCAGGTCTTGAAATTTGGTAGAACGAATCGGGCGAAACGAGAAATTGAATAGACAGTTACAACGTAATAATGATGCAGAGCTACGGTTCAAGCAAAGCAGAGCAAAGCATATGAGCATGTGTGTGTGTGTGTGTGTGTGTGTGTGTGTGTGTAAATCGACAGAAGCCGAATGATACGATACATAAAAGATATATACAAACGTTTGATATGCTGTACATACTAGTTCATTTTTGCAAGCATCAAATAAACAACTCTTTGTGTGTGTGTGTGTGTGTGTGTGTGTGTGTGTGTGTGTGTGTGTGTGTGTGTTGGTGAGCGAGTCAGAACCCACAAAGAGAGCGAGAGAGAGCGCGAGAGAGCGCGTTCACTTGTTGATTGTATTAGCGCACAGTGAAAGGCAGGCAAAGCGTGCGTTTGACAGCGCGCTAACGGTAGCGGCACACAAAGCGCACGCACGCGCACTCTAATTGCAGCGTTTTGCAACACTGGCGCTGCTGCAACAGCTGCAAGCTTACAAATCGCTGCAGTTGCAGAAATATACAAAAAATGTGATCTCGTTTAATGATAATGAAATAGCTTGAACAAGCCAATACACACACACACAAACATATAGTTATACCAAAAAAACGCGATGTGAACATCTTGATTTTAATGCAGCATTGCTATATACATACAAACATACATACATGAGTGTGTTCGTTTGGGCAACCAGCGGCACGCATGCGCACTAGACAACTTACACACACACACACACACACACACACACACATGTGCACTTATGCTGCGCAAGCAAAATTTATTGATATTCATTGTTTGTTTGTTTGTTTGTATGTAACAATGTTGCGCCTCTGGCTTGCCTCTTCTTCTCAGCTTTTTATGCTTGCAACTGTAATCGCAATTGTTGACTCTTTTTAAGAAACTGCTGATACTGCGCAACTCCAGCAAGTCTTTTTCTATGTATACCTTCACTTCTACACGCACACAGATGCATACATATCTACACACACACACACACACACACACACACACACACACACACACACACACACACACACACACACTTAGCTGAAGCCTACACTCTGAGGTTTTTACTTGCATTGCAAGTTGCTGTTGGTCTATAATTCTTGTTTGTGGCTTTCGTGTTTCCATTGCGCTGTGTTACTTGCGCCAAGATAAGGCGCAGGAGCAGCATCATTGCTGCTGGACACAAACTGCAAATACAGTCAAACCTGCAAAGTTGGCCACTTTTTAGCAAAACCAAAATACAGTGCAGTCGCGATACAGTGAACTAATTAAAACCAAGGGTGTTCACAATACCAAGTTTGTTCACTCTATCGATTCGAACATTTTATGATGTGTTTAAATAACATTATGCACAAATCTAGTCGGGATATCCTTTTATTAAATTAAAAAAAAAAAATACAATTAATTTCTAATTTTAACTTAAAACAGCCCTCATGGGTCATATTTGATCGCATAGGTTAACCAATTTAGTACATAACATTATTTGTGAGCGAAAACCATAACATAAGATTCAATAAATGAAAAATTGAAAAAATTCAATAAATGAAATTTTGGTTTGTTTTTGGTTAAAAACTAGATTTTTAGACTCTTAAGAGTAGTCAATGTAAAAAATAATTTGTTCACTCTTACAAGTGTTCACATAACCGAGTGTTCATTCTATCGCGACTCCACTCAGGTTTTTAACTGCCTAACCTGCACCTGCATATCTTGTACGATGGCCACATTGTGCTCGATTTTTGAAATTTTGTCAATGCAATTGAACTTGGAAAACTTGGACACCTTAAAACCGCAGCTGCATTTTCGAATCATAAAAATAATCCAAATCAATGGCAAAATTTACAACTGAACGAAATTGGCTGCCGTAAACTCGTTGCTTATAGAAATTTGAATGAAATCCTTCCAGATGAAACAATTCTTTTGTTGAAAATCAAAAAAAAAGAAAGTCAAAAGCTTATAAATAAGCAAATTTAAAAGATTCTCACGTTACATTTGAATTTAAGTGCAATTTTGAATTTAAAAGAATGTACAGTACTCTTGAAATGAAATTCGACCGCTTTGCAACCATAAATTTAAACTTTAATTATATGTGGAGTTTATGGTAAAAGTTCATAAACATACACGATTAAACAAATTTTTATGTTAAAAGCAATCAAGAAACAACATAAAATCATTATAAAACTTACACCCTCATAAGTTGGCCAAAAATTCTTGAACCCTGAGTGGCCAACTTAAGGAGGTTTGACTGTAAAGCCAACGACGACGACAAAAGCGACAACAGGAAGCTGTTGCATCTTGGCGCTTTGGCTCCCAAAGGAAGCAGCGGACCAGTAATATTTACATTTATTGCAAAATTATGCATATTTTTTATACAGGCTTTTAGCTATATTTATGTTTATGTATGTAAGTGTATATATGTACATACATTCATGCATAGGCTTGATCATGCGCAATTGCGCCTGTCTTTTGTTTTGTTAAATAAACTTTGTTTTTTTATTTGGCCATTTCAACCATATTACGCATTTTCACATTTGCATGAAAAAGCTTTCTTTTTTCTTCTTAACAGTGCTGTCAGTTCTGTTTTTCCCCAGTTGTAGCTCAAGTTTGCATAAATCTGCACCAATTGCGCTTCTAGAGCAGCTGCCGACCACTGCTTTAGCGCTTTCCAAAACAAGGCAATAAATGCAGCACAAATGGAAGTTTATTTATTACGTTTCTACGAGAAGAGTTGATATTTTACAATTACCAAGTTTAAACGAGACTAGCTGATCGTAAATAAAAAAATTGGAGCGGGCTAGGAATTACATCATAAATAGGACAATGAAATGCTCGTTTAAGTGTTTTTGTTTCGTTATTTATATTTAGCCCATTTAGTTTCTATTTATGATTAACTTCTCTAGCATAAACGTAGTAAATTTTAGTTTTGCATCAAACTTTGTCTGCTACTGATAATATGGGATTTAAAAGTTATATTAACATTATTTTTAGTGACATTTTGATAGGGTTTGAGAATATGACAAGGAAGTATACTCTAGTTGCAAAAAAAAAAAATAATAACCAACCAATCTGGGTTATTTTCTTTCATTTTATCTATTCTTCCCTTCTTGGGATATGAATAGAGTTAACCCGTATTGAAAGAGAAACACCCTAATCTGGCATTCACACATGTATCAAAAATGTTATAATTTTTTTAGCACTTAAATGCCAATTGTAAGCATAAAACACACAAAATTCTATATTAAATTTTTTTGCTAAAATTAGAATATTGTATGAGCATATCCATAGAAAGGTCTACCGTTACCGACTAATTAACCGTTTTACAATATTTTAATGTTAATAATACGCCATTCTTGATAATATAAAGGAATTAGCTATGTCAAAAGCTCACTGATTTTATTTAATATATAAAAAAAAACAAATATGGTCCAAGCACACGAAACACTAGAAGAAAGTATCAATTTGTCACGTAACGTATGTCACGTAACGTATAATATTATGACTTGAATAAAAAAACAAAAACAAAATTATGAATACATAGTAACGTTATTCTTTATTATATTAAAATAGGTTGCATTGAAAAACTAGCACGTTCTTTGTTGACTTTTTAATTTTTGAAGGTGAAGTCAAAAAAAGCACTTCTATATTCTCTCACGTCACGAATAACCTTTTGTCCATACCCTCGATGGCTTTTTTCTGCAAATCTGGTTTGCATCCCTTAATTTGCAAATTCACTTGTTTCCGTTTCGGTTGATATATCAAAAGAAATATTTCTAAAAAATCCGCGACAAAGCTTAAAACTTAAAACAAATTAAAATTACAAAAATACATTTTTTTTAAAAAGTTTAAGTAAATTACTTCCACTCTGTGTCTTGAACCTGAAGCCAAGCAACCCATAGTTTTGAATCCTAGCAATTTTTTAGTTTGGCAACTGTTTGATGTATATTTTTGCGATGCATCTGTTAATTGCTGCCAGCAACCTTGATGTAAACGACATGTAACACGGATGTAAAGTTTGTTTGTGTGAAACAAATTTTCTTGCTTCGCAAACTTGCCAACACTGCTACTTAAAAACAGTTTTAGCGCTGCCCACTCGTTACAAAAATTGAGCAATCAGCAGGGTCGCATTTAGCGTCTTGAAACAATAAGAATGCCGAAACAACAAAACCATTTATTAATGAATCTGTAATTTGAATAAAATTTATGAGCTCGTGAGCTCATTTCTTTGGCGTTTTAGGGTCTGGGCAGCTAATGACTCTGTTGCGGTTGTGTGTAGTGAAAAGCTGTTTTCTTTGTATGTATGTAGTAGTTTTTGGACACAAAAAGATTTTTCGTGGAAAGCTTGTGCGGTTGTGGTTGTTGTTGCTGCTGCTGCTGCTGCTTTCTTGTCTATGAAAATTTAACGCCAAACGAAAAGAATTATTAATTGCGCAGCAACCACTGGCAACAGCAAAAGCAACAGCAACCACCGCAACATACAAACAACAATAACAACAATAACAAAAACAAAACAAAAGAAATATACAAAAATTGTTGCGGCTGTGCGGCACATTCAAAGTGGAATTATGCATCGTTGCGCAGAAGCAGAACGCAGCAAATACAAAAAATTTGATGCAGACAGTCGGGGATGCCCGACAGTGGAATACCCTGTACCCTTTTTTCACCCATAAGCACTAAATCCAGCATACGGTAAAATGGGAACGAAAGTATTTTCTTTTATGTCTCTTTTTACAAGTTCAATATGATTGTAAGCATTTCCCAATTGACAAGTTTTTCCATTGGGAAGTGGGGGCAAAAATTACTACTATGCCCATAACTCCAGTATTCTAGGGTCAATGTCGTTGAGTTTTTTCAACATGGATCAAAAATACATTTATAAATGTCAGAACATCTTCTGACCAGAAATTCACGCCAGCGTTGCTCCTGCGGGGACATTATGACTACGACTCATATCTTAGATACGTTGCAAAGCTTTGTGAGTATTAGGGCTACTCTATTTTAAAATATCTATTGTTAGAACCAACCAAGGAAAACATTAACTTAATTAATGAATGCATAAGTCATTGTAACTTAATAAACCAAATATAATTACTAAATTACTCTTAACCATAGAGTCCAAGGACTCAGTAGCTAGTACTCTAAAGCAATTTTAGGTATAATACTATATCTAAACTTATAAATAAAATAAACAGTTGGTAACCAACTCAGGCTTTTCAGTTTTTATCAAAACAACCGAAATTAGCTAGGAGAAAATGAAACAACAAAAATATTTAAAATAACAAAAAATTTCGCAAATCAAAAGCGACTAGAGTGCTCAAATTAATTAGGAAACCCTTTGAAGACATGCCCAACATAAAAACATCGCTAAATCGCCGGAAAAGTTGTCAGGGCGCTTAAATCATCGAAAAACATAAAATAAGAAATTTTAGTTTTTTGGCCAATCGCAATATTTTTTTGCGGAAAAGCAATAAAATAAATAAATATCGACGTGATTCGACAAACTTCATCTTTTCGGTGTAAATGTGCATGTTTTGGTAAATGTTTGTGCCTCTACCTTTTATAGTGTGTGATATCATGACGTTCATACGGAAGGACAGACAGACGGACATGTCTATATCGACTCGACCATATGGAGTGCCACGCCTCCTTCTGCCTGTTACATACATTGCACAAAACTATAATACACCTTATACACTTTGTTTACAGGGTATAAACACACACACACACACACACACACACACACACACACACACACACGCACACTTAGTATTAGTGCTGTGTAAGCGCGTGTAAAAATATGGTAAACATGATAATACATAATAAAAAAAAATAATGTAACAAAAAGGAAATATAAAATCAGGTACAAATTTTCACCAAAAACCGTTTGTGTCGCTCGGGCGGGCTTTTGGCCGTTTCGCTGCTGTTATTGTTATTGTTGCTGTTGTTGTTGTTGTTCTGTTACAGTTGCTGCAGACTTTGACGATTTCGTGGTCACACAGTGTGAAGAATAGGCTAGGGAATATGGGTATACGTTCAAATATTGTATGCACCGTTGTTTCTGGCCTGTTACAGATTCAGAGATTATTACGCCAGATAACAAATGAAAGTGCCTGCACTTTGTAGTGTTGTACCCGTACAACAACAAATGGTTGGGGTGTTATAGGAAAATTTAACATTTTCGTTGTAAGGTCTTTTTTTCGTTTGTTAGCTGTTAAGAATCATAGAGAAATGGGCTTTTTCATATGAGTTATTAAGAAAGATCAAAGATTATGAACTGGAACAAAGTTTGTTGCGGCAAACTGGGAACCAAAAAGCGTTTCAGTAATTTAAATGCAATTATTTGATAGTTATTGATAAAAAGTAAGAAAAGAGTTAACAAAGCGTAAGAGCACATTGATCTTTGGCTTGGCAATACATAAATTGTTTTTTTTTTTTAGATATATGTGGGTCAGTGATTTTGGGAGTGCTTTCTTTGTAGTGTAATGGTAGTAGTAAATAGTTCGAGCTATACTGCTCTTTTTCTTTGGTACTTACAGTTTTTTGCGTTTAAAAACTTGTATAACTGTCATATTGTTCGATCCTAGACTTTCTTAATGCACCAATAATATTTAACTTTTTGAGGAAACCTTATCGCTGGAAATCTTCTAATTTTCTTCTTTCAAATATTGAATCTTTAACGGCTCGGTTTGTGAGTTCGCATCTGTGTTGCTTGGGTTCCGATTTAGAGACTGCATCAAACAGAGCTCTGAATCAAGCTATAGGTACAAACTTAATTATTATGCCATATAATGTCTTAAAAAAAAAATGATTAGGCTCTGCTCTCTGCTCGCTCCGCTTGCCAACCTCCATGACAATCTCGAGGTACCGCATATTCCTCTTCCAGTTTCCCTCCATCTTCCTCTTTTCCTCTTCATCTTCTTCACCTTTATCATCTACTTCCTCTTCCTTATCCTCATTCAAAAAGTTTTTAGATGAAACAATCCGATTTAAGTTTAACTCCACCCCCCTCTCGCTTCGCTCACAACCTGCCCCTCTCTAGATAGATCATATTCCTCTTCCTATTCTTTTTCCTATTCCTCTTACTATTCCCCTTCATCTTCCCCTTTAAGTAGGCGTTGTCTGACTCTGTGAACAGTTCTGTTTCTAATTTTAATCACTAAGCAACTATTGATCCCTTATTACCCAATGTGAGCTGTCACAAACCCCCTTTTCGCGCACATTAGAAGAAAAAAACAATAAAATTTCAAAAAACGCTATAACAAATAATTTTTTTTTTATATTACACTGTGCGACAGTAAAAATAAAAAAAAAGTTTTTTTTCATGAGAAATGGTTATATATTAATACTTTATTTCGAAAGTACATTTAAATCAGAGTCAAACGCGGGTTTACATATGAAAATCGATCAAGAAATACCCGAGTTAAAATAAAAAATACTAAAATTATCATATCGCCTGAAGAGTTGCCTGTCCGACACATAGCAGGTGTAGCATACTCAAAACCCATATTATTTTTCGATTTTACCGGCCTCCAAATGATAACTCTAAAAATTTTATGACAACTCGATCATTAGTTTTCAAGTTACAGTCGTTTTAGTTTTAGCTACTTTTGTTAGCTTTAAAATAATATATGAGTTCCCCATTATTTTTTAACTTTTTTGTATTTAACAGGCGATGTGTTGTTCTGGTACTTTATATTTTAATTCATAATATGGTAAATTTTTGACCGATTTACACAAAAAAATTTTTACCTCTTGCGTTATTTTTTGTTCATTTAAATATGCATTTTTTTGCTCCTTTTAGTATCAAATGCTTTATATTTGTGCAAAACTGTTTGGTTTGGTTGTTACGAAAAAAATAGCACTGCGACTGAAGAATCTTTAATTTCATTGATGTTAAATTTTCCAAATAATATTTGCATACGTCTGAAAATGTTTCAATATTTTCAATTTCAAATCGACAATAAAAATGTGTAACTCTCATAAACGTACAATTTTGGGTTACACTGTCCGTTTTTTAATGACTAACTCTGTTGGCAGCTTAAAAAAACTAAAAGTACTTTAACATGAATTTAATATTTTAAAGTTAATTGCAAGCAATACATAACATGTATTTATAATTAATATCACAATTACAACGCAAAAGTAACACATCAGTGTTCACAATGGAGCGTTGCTTTTGCAGCGTGCACTTAAAATCGACGCACAAGTTGACCTGGCAACCCTAAATCTATCGAGAAAAGCAGCCCTTCATTTACAGTTAACTGCTTAGACAGAAAAAGTCAAAGCGTAATTGGAAAAACATTTTGCAGCTGTATTTAAGTATTTTAAAGTCACAATGGCTAATTTATTGCAACGTTTGGGCTCCAAGCTTCAAAATGCGGCTAAGATCAGCATTGGTGTGATGTCTTTTGGCAAGGCGGCAAGCAACGCAACATCGGCGTCTGCAAATTTTTTTCGCGGACATGAAAAATTGCTTTCTTTGGGAGCTTTTGCTGGTGGTGCAGGATTATTGCTGTATACTTTGAATGCAAGTGTGGAGGCGTCCAGCGGTGAGGTACATCCACCCAAGCAGAATTGGTCGCACAAAGGCCTATTTTCGGCCATTGACAAGGAAGGCGTGCGCCGTGGCTATCAGGTCTATAAGCAAGTCTGCGCTAGCTGCC
Organism: Chymomyza caudatula; assembly: GCA_035041775.1. NCBI lineage: Eukaryota > Metazoa > Arthropoda > Insecta > Diptera > Drosophilidae > Chymomyza > Chymomyza caudatula. The sequence goes on along the minus strand of JAWNKW010000033.1, from coordinate 932,251 downwards.
ACTCGTTGCAGTATATAGCCTATCGCAATTTGGTGGGCGTGTGTATGACCGAGGCAGAGGCCAAGGCCGAGGCTGAGTCGATTACGGTGAAGGATGGCCCGAATGAGGAAGGAGAATATTACGAACGACCGGGCAAGCTGTCGGATCACTTTCCGTCGCCCTATGAGAACGAAGATGCCGCACGTGCCGCTAACAATGGCTCCTATCCGCCGGACTTGAGCTATATTGTGAATGCACGCCATGGTGGCGAGGATTACGTCTTTGCTTTGTTGACGGGCTACTGCGAACCGCCCGCTGGCGTGCCACTGCGCGATGGTCAATACTTTAATCCTTACTTTCCTGGCGGCAATATTTCAATGGGCCAGGTAATTACCAACGAGGTTTTGACATATGCCGACGAGGAAGTTGCACCTTCGGCCAGTCAAATAGCCAAGGATGTGGCTACTTTTCTGAAATGGACCACCGAGCCGGACTTCGATGACCGTAAATTGATCTTGATCAAGCTGTTTATGCTAGGTTCTTTTCTCATTGGCATATCCTACTACATTAAGCGCCATAAGTGGTCATCATTAAAGTCGCGCAAGATTTTCTACGTACCGGAGTTGGAAGCTCAAGCTAAAGCAAAATCAACTGAAAAGAATGCTAACAAAAACGACGAATGCAAAAAATAGTTTCTTAATATTGAAACTGCAACTGGCGGCATTGTTATTGTTTCTTAAAATTTGTCAATAAATTACTTCTTTAATAACAAAACAAAGAAAACAGTAAATGAAATGTTAAAATAAATGCCTTATTTCCATAAAATAAAAACTGACGCTATTTATTTGTTTGCAAAAAATATATGTATTTGTTGTCAACAATGATGGTATGTACTTTGTTTAAAGAGTAAAATATAGAAATAAAAATTATTGTAGTCAATTCAAAAATGTGTTTTGTTTAGCGCACTACTGCTGCACTACAGCGACATCTTGCGGAAAACTAGCAGCAATCGATTATGTCTATCGAACAGCTGTTTTGCTTGTAGCTCAAAATGAACCATCGCTAATTGATTTAGCGCCAAGCTAAACAAATGTATTTGGCCGCAATATCATTATTTACAAACTAAAAACATAAAGCGTGCTAATAATTACAACATATAAAAATTCACAAAGAGCGCTTTAAGTTGATAGTGTCATTATTTTCTTGTATAAACTAAAAATTACCGCTTTCATTTTATTAGCAACTGAAATTTGCATGCACTATGGCTTGCCCATCGCGCAAATTTATGGAATGTTTGCAATATGCAGCGCAGCAGCATCGCGATCAGCGACGTAAGGATCCCACTGACAGCCCCTACATTAACCATCCCATAAATGTGGCCACCATATTGTCAGTGGAAGCCTGCATTCAGGACGAAGAAGTTTTAATGGCCGCATTGTTGCACGATGTTGTAGAGGACACCAGTGCAACGTTTGACAATGTGGAACAACTATTTGGATCGGATGTATGCAATCTGGTACGTGAAGTCACTGACGATAAATCCCTGGAGAAACATGAGCGTAAACGCCTGCAAATTGTAAATGCGTCGAAAAGTAGCAAAAGGGCAAAGTTAATTAAGCTGGCCGACAAACTAGACAACCTAAGGGATTTGCAAAAGAACACGCCACAAGGTTGGACTCAGGTAAGCAGCTCAATAAGAACATGTTAAACGCTTTTGACTAACTTCAATTTCCACAGGAGCGTCGTGAGCAGTACTTTGTCTGGGCAAAGAATGTTGTGGACCAAATGCGTGGCGCCAATGCAGCAATGGAAGCTCAATTAGATGCCATCTTTCAAGAGCGCCAGCTGCTCTAAATAACTACGCTCTCGTTTAGTTTATGACGATGCTTGCAAATAAACCACGTCAATTTTTATTGTTTTCAAAAAACGTGCGCATAAGCTTTGCCAACTTTTGCGTCTCCGACAAAGTGATGGCATTATATAGTGAGGCGCGTATTCCGCCCACAGAACGATGACCTTTTAGCTGTATCATGCCCTCAGCTTCAGCCTTGGTCAAAAACTCCTTTTCCAAGGCATCATTCCCAGTGGCGCTGCCAATGCGAAAGGGAAGGTTCATGCGCGAACGCACGTTCTGTTCTACAGGACAGTAATAGAAGCCATTGGACCCATCAATAATATCATAGATAAGCTTGGACTTGGCTGCCGCTAGCTTAGCCATGCCCTCGACACCGCCATTACGCTTGATCCACTGGAAAACCAAGCCCATCACATAGACGCTGCAAGGGAGTTGAACATAACGATTTAGGATGCGCAGAAGAGTGTATTTCAAATGCAAGCTTACCCAAACGTAGGCGGCGTATTGAGCAACGAGCTATTCTTGTCCATCAGCTGGAAGTTCAGTATGGAAGGCGTAGTTTTCAAATGATGTCCAATCAAATCATCCCGCACTATTATAACTGTAGTGCCTGCTGGACCAATATTTTTCTGTGCACCCGCAAAGATAACACCAAATTTGCTGATGTCAATGGGGCGCGATAGAAAATTCGAGGACATATCGCACACCAGCGGCACCTTGCCTGGCAATTCAGGCACAAAGTCGAACTCCACGCCATCAACGGTTTCATTGTCACAATAATAGACATAGGAAGCATTCTCATCCAATTTCCATGTACTTTGTCTAGGCACAGCTGTAAACTTGGCTGTCTTGGGCAAAACTAAGTTAACCTTACCATATTGTGTCGCTTCTTTGGCTGCCTTGTCAGACCAAGAGCCTGTGACGACGTAGTCTGCGACACCTGTGCGACCCATTAAATTGAAGGCAACGGCTGCAAATTGGCCAGTGCCGCCACCCTGCATAATCAGCACTTTATAGTTGCTGGGTATATTAAGCAGCTCACGCAGATCAGCTATGGCTGCATCCTGTATCTGGGCATAGTGGCTGGAGCGATGGGACATCTCCATGACCGAAATGCCGCTGCCATTGCAATCGAGCAGAGTTCGCTGCACCTCTTTGAGTACCTGCGTATTAAATACTGTCAATTGTAGCTCATTAAGTAATGTCTGGCTGTTCTACTGACCTCTTCGGGCAACTTGGCTGGACCGGCTGCGAAATTGATAACCATTTTGTTGCTAGCTAAGCGCGTACAAATATGACAACCTAACCAAAAGGGTGTTGAATTCTAATAGAAAGCGTCGATCGTCGTTGTCAACCTCTCGGCAGCGCAGTTTGCTGATAAATGAGCGCAAAAGTAGCGGCAGCACAAACAGGCAATAACAACAGCAAGCGCAGAATAAAGCGTATGCGAAATAACAGTCTGGACAACGAACTTGCGCGCCAGTGGCGTACCAAAAGGGGGCTTGCTATCGACAAATCTTAGCTGCTACATTCTACTACACCCCTGTGCTGCGGTCTTGACGCACCGGCGAATCCAGACAACGACGACACCACAGCAACGGCAACGGCAACGGCAAGTTGATCAAAACAAGTTGTAAATTCAATGCAAGTACTACATATATTTCTCATTGCAAAAAAACAACACGCGAAGCAAAGTGGGCGCCGCACCCCCCTACTGCCCGCTGCTGCTATGCAGCTCCGATTGGAATTGTAACAGACAGAGAACAACCCAAAAACAAGTGGAAATGCAAACCGGGCGAGCAAGCTCAGTCACATAATGTATTTATAAGAGAGCGCAGTTTATATTTCTAGCCGTTACAGTAAAACTTGCACTATAACGAATAGGTACAGAAAAGGTACAGGTTTCTTTCAAAGTGAATAGCTTCGTAAAGCTAGAAAAGTTTAGATTTTAAGTACATCGTACCAAAAGGGTTTGAAACAGGTGTGCTAAGCTTTGCAATATTTGTTTCGCATCGTTGACTTCGAAATGCCATAGCATTTTTTACCTCCATCAATGACTAACTTTTCGAATTGCATTTTTGCTACATATATATATATATATATATATGCACATATATTGAAAAGCTATGTGAGCATTGGAAAACTTAAGTTTTTCGATATTGCAAGCAAGTTAAAAATTAAGATTTCGCCTTTTTTAGTGTTTGTTCTTGCTACTCCTTCTGAAGTTCAGTAAAGAACTGCTATTTTATTACTTTCTTGAAGCCACAACTTGAAACTTTGAAAGATTACTTATGCAACGTACTTTATTATGATTTTAAATTTATTTTAGCTTCTTAGCGGACAAATCTTTATAGAGCTCTATTCGACAGGATTTTTACACTACATCAATTTATATGTTCCTATAAATGGTATGCTCTCCAGTAATCCAATTGTCTATGTAAAACTGTTTATCAATCTGTATTAGTACTCTTTCGTTACTGTAAAAATTGGTTTCCAACTAAGCTACCTTAATGATATACCATAGTACAGTTCAGTATTATAAAATATAGCCATTAGATTATGTTTTTTTTTTATACAGCTAATACTACTAATATTCCTTGCTATTTAGGTACATATACCCACTAGAAAAAGTCAGAGCGGTCAAATAGGAGCAACATCATCCATACGAACAATGTGATCGAGCCAGTAGAGCTGCAATGCTTTCGTATAGCTCGTATAGCTCCGTTGTCAACGCGTAATGGCCCAAAGATCTAACCGAGTACTTTACACTCAAACACTCCAAAAACTATTTCAGCAGACTGCGTGCTCAACCATACTTCAGAGCCATAAAGCAAAACGCGTTAGTTTCGTCCGGCGAGAGTGGTCTCTACTAATCACTTGCCCACTTATATTACAAAGTAACATATATTGGCAAGAGTGATTCACCGCTTGATCTCTATGCTCACATCATCCTTCATTGCGACGGTGGTGCAAGGTAGACAGAATCGTTGACAACATCAAAACTATATCAATCTAAGAGTCCAAACGCGGCGTCTCTCTACTCAAGAAGTATGAAGATATCATTGTACCATCAACCTTTTCAGCGTGCTTATTGCAGGACAAAATGAATAGAGGGACGGTAAAAACCTATGCATTCCGATTTGTTGTTGCAAAAGGCCAATGGTCTCAGCCAAAAACATTTTTTTTTTCGGTTTCTATTCGCTCATGTTTTCGTGGCAAAAGTTCTTTTATGTAAACACATGACGTGAGATTATGTGCCTGTGAATATACATACTATATGTATATGTACATACTATATGTATGCATCGGGACAGAATTTTTTTTGGCAGTACAGTACAGTTCTTTGTGTGTTTTTACGAACACATACTTTGTGTGCACGTGACCAAATGGTTTGTGTTAATCTGTTTCTACAAGACCGGTAAGAATTTTTGGTCAACCTTTAACACACGACCGAGTACACGCATTTTTTTTTCGGTTTTTCAGAGAGCAGAGCGGCTTGAAAATATGAGATGACTGTTATTTGCGAACTTTCATAGATGTAAACATATACTTTTTCTAGCAAAGGCTCCGGTAACTTCTCGCTTAGTAAGACCAATAATATGGATATCCTCTGCGTAGGCGAGCTGGATACTCTTATAGTTCAATATTGGGACCATTACCATGTACTTCATCCTTTCGCAACACACTCTCCATCACCAAGTTGAAGAGGAGGGCATCGCCTGGTTTGAAGCTTCGCTTGGTATCAAAAAGTTCGCAGAGTTTTTTTCTACCCTGACGAAGGTCAATCGTCATTTTGCAGAGACCCACTAGCTTTGAAGAGGTACCAAACTCAGCCATTTACGCGATCTATCAACAAGCTATCAAATGCGTTTTATAAGAGATGGTGTGTGTTGATTTTGTATTCGAACGTTTTGCCCAGGATTTGGCATAGTTGGAATATTTGGTGAATGATGGACTTACCAGGCCTAAAGCCACACTGATAAGTGTAGTCTTTCGCACAAAACGAATATGAGCGTCTTGCAAAGTGTTAACTTCGGATGGTGAAAGTTGTCTCTTCTACTCATTTGACTACTGAAAGCAAGATTGATCCTGAAAGTGTGGCTGCCGCGACTACTCAAAGGGCTATCGAATTAGGATCTCACACACGTTGGCGCATACATACGTGTAGTCCTTCCTTCTTCGAAAACTAAAATGTCCATCAAACCAAATTATATTTCACTTTTGCCTGCTAATCTCACCGACTGTTCCTATGGGAACTCTTCATTCGTTTTTAACCAAAATCCTACCAGTTTATCTAAAATTTGAATAAAATGCACACTCTTAAAGTAACTTTGGCCTTAAAAAAGTTCATTTTGGACAAGTTCAACTGTATAGGTACAGCTGCATAGCTATGCCAATGTGTGCCTATAAATTCGCATTCATGCAAATTTTATGTCAATGCAACAAGCAACGTTGCCTTTAGAACCGATTAGATGCCATCGACATGTGGCAAGTCTGCGTGGAAAGAACTTTGGTTAAGTTTTGGCAGCCTGGACTACTTCTACTAGTGGCCATTCAACTCAGTGGCAGCAGTCGGTCACGGCCTTGTTGTTTAATTACTTTATCGCCACACTCAAACAGGAAATAGACGCTTAGAGCTTCCAATTTACTTGCAACAGTTACCACAACGAATTTCCAATAAGCGCATGCGAACTTCAAACAGGCAGGAAAACGTGCCTCGAAATTCAAGCATCCTAGAAGTTGGACGGACAAGAGCTCCTGGTTATGTGGTGTTTGTGTGGGTGTGTGCATCTGGAGGTAATGGCATCTAATTATATGTGTATGTGTAAGTGTCTGTGTCTGTTGAGTGCTTGTGCTTGGTCATTCATAAACATTAACTTAAAAGTCAATAATTTGGCGCTACGACGTTGATTACATGCCATTTCCAGCATCTTGAGTTGGTCCTTTAATGGGTTTGCTCGAGGTAAACCAAAATCAGAACACAATTTTGCTTATTAATTTAGTTAATATCTTTGATGTATTTCAAAATTGATGCATGGCTGGTTTAGATTAGCTATTATAAGTTTACAGTTATGTTGCCTTATAACTAAATATGTGCATGCCCTGCACTTGGGTTTGGCTGCTCCTCCACCTTGTTGATTATATCGCTCCAGAAGGTGCCATATTCCTTGAGCACAGTACCGCTGAAAGTAGACGCCAAATGGAAAGGTTATTAAAGCTGTTAGCTACATACATTCAGCGTTTGATGAGTTGCAGAAATTAAATCAGTAAACAGTTTGATTGAAACTTAACAGACGCTATAAACACACACATACGTACATACTTACACACATACATGTGTAGTATGTAGTTACAAGTTGATGAGTCGACATTTTTTGTGCAAACTGATAGTTTAACTTACACTTAGCTACATAAATTGAGTATTTGCGAGAAAAAGATGCAAGCTTTAAAGTGTGTATCCTTGATGATTGACAGTCTAAAGCGTTTTGCACCCTATTATTAAAAGGATATAAGAATTTTTTAGAAATAAGAATATATTGTATTAAATTTAACGCATGCGTAAGATTCTTGTGGAATGCAAGTTAGTTTTTAACTGAGTTAAGAAAAACCTAAACAGAAAAACTGGCTAAAGAGCACTGGTCTACAGAAAAAAATCTCTTAAAAAGAGAAATCCAATAGCTCATTCCGCAGTTTTTGTTGTGAAACCGAGCCTTGGACGTAAAACAGTATGGTGTGGTTCTAGCGGCCTGATTCGGATGGTCTGACTTGTGTGGCCTGAATCGTGTAGTCTGATAAGGGTTGTCTGAAAGTTACACTGCTCGTTTGGGTTTGTGTGCTAATAATAAAAAAATAAATATAAACGCGTCGTCTGGGATTGAACCAGAGTTTTTCCGCTGCTTGTAACACCTGTCTAATGCCTGATCTACTGCTGTAATGGTAGAAGAGCTTGGCCGTCTAAATAGTACGGTAGCGCAGTGGCAAGCCGTCGGTCAGCAAAGCTGGGGGTCGTAGGTTCGACTCCCGGCTGTGCACTTTTATATATACTGGTATTAGCCTTGTCGTCGACATTCGGCGAAAAAATAATAAAAGCTTTGAGATTTTGTTTTTTTTTATAGTTTTACGGTTTTTTGTTCACCAAAATTAACCTGTTTTCAAACCGTAATCGTAGCCGTAACCGTGTGTAACACTAGACAACACAATCTGTTTCTCGCTCCCACTTCTTTTTTTTTAGTTTCCTTTTGGCGATGTTTTTTTGTTAAAGAGCATGAAAGTAATAGAGTGGAATCCTTAGCCGTTACATTGAGTGGTCTTGCTGAAAAGCGACCATTCCCAAGACAATTCATTAATGTGTATATTTTTTTCTTTGTCTTTCTCAACTTTGGCTACGAGTGAGTCGGTTAAACAGAGATAGCAACATCCGTACACTTTCTTGAAAATGGTCGCTTTTCAGCAACATTTTTTAATTTGTTTTCGGTCCAAGATTCCACTCTATTTCTTTCATGCTCTTTGGATTTTGTATAGGAACCGGTATAACCGGTAAACCGCAACAAATATCAAGGAATCGAAACCGATATTATTAAAAAAAAAATAACCCCTAATAAAACCGTTTACCGGATCAATAGTACGGGTTCTACCGTAATCGTATTCGAAATTAGTTTCGCTTTGAATCTCTGATTTTTTGGTAAAAACCATCCTTATTTCATAACTCCCCCAAGAATATCATCATGTCATCGAATATGCAATGATGTTGACGGCAGATGAGGTCATTTGCAAACAACTATTAAATCTTCTTATTTTGTTCAAAAATAATTTGGATTCAGCGGTGTATTCATTAGCGTTTTAAGTGGCTCCAGTAGTCGAATATAACTTTTCCTGAAGTACAACAGATCCCTTCCGTTTCATTCTTGAATTTAAGAGCATGACATTAAATGCATTCTTTGTCCATGTCAACAATAGCAATTTTCATATGCGCACTTTAATTTATATCGGTTTCGTAGGTGAAAGATAAACGCTGAAATGAAGATAATATTAATGCGCGAATCACTCGCATTCTTTCGCATTCGATTGGCTAATCTATTCGCATCAGTAATGGGCTGTAGCTCATTTGTTCTTCTTTTCTGCAAGTTCTGAACTCGTTCTGTGAAGTTTTGTACAGCGCCGAATGCCTCCACACGATTTGCAAGATCTTAAATACTTTGAATACGTTTTTCTGGTGTTAAATTTCTGTTTCCGTCTTATAATCAAATTTCATAACGAAACGTATACCTAATCAAAGTGCATTGTAAACACATTAAAATGCTAGCCTAATATATAAGTATAAATAAAATGTATTTATTACGTCACTTAAGAATATTGCTGTTCCGGTATGCTTATAAAGGTCATCGCTGCGACGTCAGAAGCGCAGCTTCTTAACTTTTAATTCTCTTGCAAATTTCAATGATTTTTTTTTCAGCAACGAGAGTAACTTATAGTATGCCTCTTTCTTTATCTATTTCTGACTCTCACAAAATTTTAAGAAGGGTCATTAACGTTACTTTTACAAGTATGCATTGATCCTGTCCCCCTACTGGACACAAACTGAAGAGAAACCTTCCTTCCGAAAATGGACAAAACCGTGATTAAGTTTTATATGGACGGCCCCTAAGTCACCGATACTTAAGAAACAATCATATTAATTTTTTATTTTCAAAACATTTCTTAGTTACTCTTCCATTTCTAAAAAATGGCTAGAGTAGATATATTTTTCGGAAAGGTGTTTTTAGCACTTTGAATATAAATCCTATAAACAATGATATTCAAAAGACGTTGAAAATAACGTAAGTTAGCCAGTATGGTTGCCGGGTAATATGAGATTAGCTGACATCGCCACTCTCGAAATCTCGAATTTGAATTTTAAAATGTCGATATAACAAAAACCGTTTTAGATAATTCAAAACAGTTTCCGGATTCGAAATTATCGACCCGTAATTTTTCGAAAAATGTATGTTTTAGCTATTCTATTTTAACCGAAGATTTAATAAAATTGTCGACCGTGGCCTTTTTTCGATATTCCCTAGTAATTTTGACGTTTTGCTACCGATTTAGCTCAAATTGATTTTGAAATGTTCGCAAAGAGTCAATTCATGTGACAAACTTTTTGTAATTTTTGATTTAATTACTTGAGAATTAAAAAAAAAAGCAGAATTTTTTAGTTCGAAAAAAATTTTGTAAGTTCATTTCCCAACTCCCAATCGAATCAAGCTTAACTTAACCCGTCTAAGAGACTTTGAAGTGATATTTAATTACGTTTAGCTCACATTAAAGTTCATCCTAATCAATAGAAAGTTTTCAGAGTAACGTGAGATTTGCTGACTCTCGGTGCTAGAAAACCCAAAACGGTTTCCGAATTCGAAATCAATGACCCCAGATTTACCGGAAAAGGTTTTTTAGACATATACTTTTTTTTTGCTGCTTAGTGTAATCTGTTCAATGTCTGAATAAATAACTTTTCGATGGAAGGGCAATTTATTCAATAAGAAATCTCGAATATTTTGAATTTTGATTTGAAATCAGTAACCCAAATTTAGCCTTAGAAAGAGGTTGCTTAGTGATACTTAAGCCTACTATCTGAGAAGTCAGCTCATTTTTACCTCCTCTTGCGTTAAAGGTTAAAAAAGTTCTTACAAAAAAAAGGTAACTTTTGAATAGAAGGTACAATATTCTTTATTAAGAGCTCCTTGGATGTGTCACGATATCTGTGTTGATGAGACTCTTTTTTTGGGCTGTTATCTGTTTGAAATGCCGCCTTAGAAAGCAGTGGGCCGAATTATTAGAAACTAAATGCAAAGGTTAATAGATTCGATGCGGCAAAAGTCAGCTGCTGGTAAAGTATTTTATATCCATATGTTATATGTGAGCAGAAAAAAAAAGTAATAAAAACTGTTTCAGGAACATTTCTTTTAAGTCTCGATAATTCACAAACATGTTTAAAGGTTCATAAAGTGAAGGTGAGGCAAAGTCTTGGCTGCACAGTGTAGTTGTAATTGAAAGTTGTAGCTTTTAACTTACTATTGCTATACAATAAACTTAAGTAGCATGAAATATTATGAACAACTTTTTTTTTGTCTATTTTCAGTTAAATGATTGTTGAAACCAACTTGTTGTCGTTTGTAACTAACTCTTTTCCAAATGAATCAATTACATAATAGCTTTTGTATTATTATCCGTCGTTTTGCCGACAATTATGCGCACATTTGGGGGGGATGTGGGTCAACGTGGCGTATGATTAATTGCCAACACAATGACTATGACGTTGCTACAACTTCATAGTGTGATGACGCGCTCATCAACAACATTGTGCTCAAGGCCTGTGTTTTGTCAAATCATCGAAATATTTTGTACGGCTTTACCCCAGAGCCACTCCGTATACCACTGTACTTACGTAAAGTAGACGTAGCCACGTTTGTTTTGTGGCGCCTTCCAAATCAATTTGGCGCCCAATTTATCACGATTATCCGAGTGCGTTATGGCCGAACATTCTGGAATGGTCTTGGTATTCTCGCTTTGCTCCCATTCGCCTATCCATTCATGAGAATTTGCATCGCGTGCCTGCAAAAAGAAGCCGCGAAACACTGCATTTTTCGCTCCGTGTGGATATATGACCACCGAAATTTGCTGCCCCGGATGATAAGTCTGTGCATCGGCGACTACTTCAAAGGGATTTGTATCGGCTGGCTGGGAACGCGCCTTGCCATGATTAGGCTGATTGGCGCGCTGCTTGACACACGTGTCCGCTGGTGCACCATCCGGAAAAGCGCTTATATTAACAACGCCGCATAACAAGCACAACAAACACACGAACTTTGTTAGAACCCAATGCCCTGCGTTTAACCTTAAAGTTTTCATATTTATGCGCGTGTTCGATTTGGTGTAATATCCGTTAATCAAATTGGTAAAAACTCGCGCGCTGGCGGCCAGTGCCGTTGGTTTTAAAGCCTCGGCTGTGGCTGAAAAGCTCTCTCAATAGACCAGACAAATTCCCACACATATGGCTTACTGGTCTGTGCTTTAGGCCCAATGCTTTGTTGGGTTTTTGGCTAGCCAACCAGTTTTTAATGATCACAAAATCAACAGCAGCGACAACTTGCAGCAGCAGCGCCAACAAATACAACAACGACAGCAACAACCACTAAATGGAGTTCCTTTCCTGCAACGCTGAAAACTGGGTCGCACATTAGCGCTTTGATGCAGCCGCACCCGTCGCAGCATCGACATAACCCCGCACTCAGTCCAAAACCTCGAATCGACCCCCTACATCTGTTGCTGCTTCGACTTAGTTAGCTGCAGCTTAGTTTTGAATAGTATTCATGGTGTATTCCCTATGAATAGTATTCAAGCAATGAATAGCACTATACTATTCATTAGAAGTATGTAATGCAATAGGGCCATTATCCATAACGTAGTTTCCATAGAATCTTTAGCGGTTGACTAAGAGTTTTTGCTAGAATTCGGAAATATTGGTCAGCTCTTTAGTTCTGGTGCTTTGTAACACAGAAACGAGACCCATAGTTGTGGACTCTGATTCGCTGTTCATAAAGAGCCCTTTGTCGCGTTGTTCTAGTTTTGAGAAATATATTTTTTCAATTCCATGATTTATGTGGCTAAAAATTTGAAAAAATATGATTACTTTTTAACAGAACAAGTGTTAGGCGTCTCCTACAATCGAGACTATAGATACTATAGATTCTAATATGAGTCCCCCACACGTTGTGTGAACTTTTTGATGATATGCACAAATCATCATCACTTGTCCGATAGAAGTGTGTGTAGGTAAGGTAGCGAAATGCATAAAGAAAGAAGATGATATATTTTATTATAATTAGAATATAGAACTCGGAAGGAATGCGCTGAATTAGAAATACATATTAGCAAGTGTAAAATGCGAAAGTGACAAGTGGCTTTAGAAGGCACAGAACATCTTGGAATCAATAAGACCATGTCTTCTTGGAAGAAAGTTATATAAATGCGAGATCATCTCTAGCTTTGTTAACAATATTGCCAATATGTTTATTAAATTTATGCCTATGATCGCACAAAACAGCGAGACCAGGAACAGTGGAAATATGTACGAGGATAGAGGATTAGAACGATATGTCTTAATCTGACATATGACATTGTTCAAAGTTAGTTGAATTTCAAGCTATCTAAACTCTTCTGCAGACTTATACATGTCAATATGACAAAGAAGCATACTAAGTTTTATATCATCCGCATCCGCGGTTCATATTCAAGATTATGTCATGTTAGAAACTACCTTCTCTCAATGTGCAACAGCACACAGTTGTTTGCGATCGGTATATCAGAGAATGGTTCACTCAAACTACTTCTTTGAGTTAATTCCCAAAGAATACAATTTTTTGATTCGATCTTTACGTTTTGAGACGGGTAAGAAATTCTCAAGTGCGCCTTTGCAATTATAATGAAATTTATATGAGATGTGTAGTGTACTGAAAAACAAAATTTTCCTCATAATTTTTTTTTCCATATTGCGATTATTTATCGAGTATCTTTTTATATATTTAATACTCTTAAAAAGGACTACCCATTTTTTTTATTAGTTCATATCTCGTGAACGAATAGAGATAACTGAATAATTTGACTTTTCCGCAAAAAACTATTGCGATTGGCCAAAACGATGTTTTCGCAAATACGATTCATCGACAAAACATCATGTTTTAGAAACTATCGAAAGTTTCACCATTTTTCGCCACTTATTATTATCTAAAGCGTGGTTTCAAGATCATGTCAAGGTAAGTCTATTCTTAGTTTTACAAGGGACTTACTTTCAGACACTGAAGGCACTGAAGAAAACGCTTTTGACAAGTAGAAGTAAATAACTTAATTTTGGCAGTGTGATAAGCGGGTTAGAGAATACCAAAGGGTTTGCGACCCACCATGGAAAACCCCAATTCTAATGAAAGAAATACAATCATCTGGCCGTAACCCGGTAACGTGTTGTTATGGTCAATTAATATCACTTATTTAGTATGTATTATAAAAACAAGTTTCCTTCCAAAACACCGGAACCATCGATGCATCGATGTTTTTAGTACGATGCATCGACCTACATCGATATCCATTGTCGATCGTGTCTTCGATTGTAAACTTCGATGGTTTGGTCTGGATTTACATCAATGGCTTGAAATGATTATAGTGCCGGTTTTTAACGGTCAAAAGTGTAGACTTCAGCTGCAGAATTTCTCTATTTACTACCCAAAAGAGTATCCGCGTATTCGTCGTTCCTTAGTGAGCTTCCGAAATGTTTATTTGTTTGTTTGTCTATTTCTAAAGAGCGCGGCGCGTTAAGTGCTTCATTGCGAAATTCTCAGCTTCTAATCACGGCATGTATGTGGGACGAAGTGGCGCAGAGCGTGTCGCAGAGGCTCGCCTCATGTGGTTGTGCTTGTTGTTGTCAGCGTTGTTTGTTTTCGCCTTTTGCTGCATTTTTCAGCACGTTTAATGTTTTAATTGACAAGCGCTGCCGCCGTCGCCGCCGCCGCCGCCGCCGCCGCGGCAGTTTCAGACGCAGTTGTTCCCGTTGGCGTAAAGTTTTTGATTTCATTTCGAGTGTTTCGGTGTGTTACGTTTGTGGTTGCGTTTCTATTGCAATAACTCAAAGTTGATCTCCTTTTTCGGCATGCCATAATGGTGTGCTGTGGAAATGTGACAATGTAGCGTCTCTTATATCATGCGCGTGTCGCAAAAGAAGCGGCATATCCATTTAAAGTGTTGAAAAGTTAGAGAACGATGACAGGACGTCATCTATGACATTTCAATATTTATCCAATTGTTCTACAAAAAGCGATTTTGAGCAGTTAGTAACAGATTTTTATGTTTAGAATAATTACTAGTGCATAGAAATGCACCTTTTACAATTAGTTTCTATAAAAACCGCTTTTATTTTAAACATTCATCATATTTGCACAGCTTAAACTCACAGACTGACGCATGTGTTTTTGGAAAGACCATAATTTTCATTGATTTGACTTGTTGAAGTTTCGGGTAGCACCCTAATATAGTATTTTTAAATATTTTGTTTGTCAGACACAAATGCATTTTGTATGGCAAAAGGGGAAAACTTTAATATTTGGAACCATTTTATTTTCTTGTTTTAAAGCTTTTCTTTACGGTATAATATAATTTATAGAGTGGCATTATTTATGTTTTTTAGATATGTCAATTGAACGGTGGAAATCATACATATTCGATATGCGTGATGCAGTAAAATGAATTTTTGATGCGCGAACACAGCATTATATTGTTTTCCATACTGATTGTAGAGCGACGACTTACCTTGACTAAGGTTTACTCTTAAATCAAACTACACTGCAAAAGCGCGATGTCGAATGACGACCAGGGTGGTCATCATCATAGCTCAATCTGTCCAGAATCCGTTTATGTGCCTCTCGGAAAGCTAAGGTTGCCTTATTTTTGAACATTACTATTCCATGTGTTTTTTTTTTAATGTAGTATTATTGTTGAAGTTGCATAGACAAGTTTTTTCTCTGCCTTACCAATACAGTATTATGTCTATAACTGCATCGATACTTAGATGCATCGGCAGTTTATTTGCATTATAATATGTGATAAGTTATTTGCTTCTTGAATACAAAATGTCGTTTGGTGCGCCGTTTTTGTATTTTGTGGTGTTTTTGGATCGTATGATCTTGATATGCTTTTGTAAAACGGGAAACCCAAACGTCAACAGAAGGACGCATATGATTTGGTGGTCGAAGCCACTATATCAAGGAATAATTCAATGCTTCAAAATAGAGTATAGAGTACCAAGCTGCGCATTTTCCCAGAAAAGAGGAAGTTTATCGATTCATGTCTATATCTCACCCCCTTCCACCGTGACAGACTTTCGCGGTTTACACCCACACCATAAGAGCTATGCGATTGAAACTTAGAAGATCCGATCAAAATCGGATGGAAACTTTAAAAGATATAAGTAAGTAAAGTGACAATTTTAGGCCCCTCCTTCTAGGTTAGCTTAGGTTAGAACGGCTGCCAGGTACTTTGCCTGTCACACTTAGGCTACAGAATGGTCCATTGTGACACTGTGGGATCTACACTCTCGTTCCCTGCTCTCGAGCAGACAGAATTAAAGGGGAGACCATCCAGATGCAGAGATAAAGTCTGAAATCCGTTTAGGTCTGATTTCAGACATTTCCGATATGCTGCTCAGGAAATAAATGCCGAGATATTTGAGCCTGCGTCTGCACAAAGCTGGTCATGAGCAGAAGCGGTGCTCAACCGTCATCCTCGTCCCAGCAGCTCCTGCAGAAATAGTTAAAAGGGGCAGAAAGCCTAGCTGCATGGTTGCCGACCAAACAGTGTCCGGTGCTGGCGCGCACGACGTCAGAGCATCGCTCCCGTTCAAGGGAACATGTTCCTATTGGGCGTTTATGATCGTCATCCGGTCAAGTTTGCTTGGCGATTCTACTATTAGTCACGTTTTTCCACTTGTGGGGTTGACCTTACTCGGCCTGGAATACACTGCAGTGATTCGGGAGCCTGAAGCTCTGTCTAATGTTATACTTTTCTGATTAAACTCTACCTCCAATCCGGTTATTTACTTTAGATCCATCAAGAAGAAGGCAGCGTCAGCAGGACCTGGAAGACCATCGGACCATTCTTGCCTGCTAGGGATTAGGGTTTTAAACAGTGTACTAGCAAGCTCCTTCGGTACACAGTAATCAGTTTTAAGGGACGAAATCATGTTTCAAAAGAATAGTGGAGTGACCACTATTAGTCTTATTCCAGCAGCCAGAATCTCGTAAACGTATTGCTGAGAGTAAGGCATTTTCCTCCCCAATACATCACAGGGGAGGAATATTTAGAATAGCGTCGAGGGCATCATTGGGCGTAGTGCAAAGGGCGCTAGAAATGCAAAGCTCTGCAGCTCGCTGGATTTTGCCCAGTTGCTTTAAGATGGATTTCCTTTGCAGGGCAAGCCCCTCCTCTTATAAGCTGCACCAAAATTTTACTTTTTACAGCAATGTTAAGGTTAACATATTTGCTAGAGCCAAAAAATGTGATACGAAGACTCACGTTAAGCTTATAAACGAAACAATGTTGACATTTTGCCGAATCAACCCCCACCCACCGCAGCTTAGTTACCTGGGCAACGCCCATACAAAAATTTGCACATAAATTTGGTACAGGGTATCCCACTGTCGGGCACCGTTCCGACTGTCTGCACCAAATTTTTTTTTGTCTAGACTGACCATACCTACCCGTTACCGGCTTACGGCCTGATATAGGAAACTCCTCGAGGCAACTCTGCTTTGCGCACACCTCCACTCCGTAATACCAAAGGTAGTTAGTACCTCCTTTACCCAGTTCTTTTAACAAAGATTGCTTACCACTTCATCGCCTTGCGTCAACAGCAGCATTGAAGACCTTTCTTCAAGGAACTGATCATGCCAGTGGATCTCCTGTACATATTTTAATTTGCTTGACTATGTCACTGTCGTCGTAGAGTTCGTCGTTCCATCGAATGCCAAACATCTGATATAATATTTCAATTCAATCCAATTTGTTCACTCTCTATAGTTTCCATTGACAGATATACTAATATATACGTTATAGCCTTTAAATGGATATGCACATAGATTCATGTTTTCCCAATAAACAAATCAAGGTTGACCTTCTGCAAGCTCTCCACCCCACGCAATACACTTTTTTTGACAAACATATGCACCTGACTGTCTCTATGAGATTTTTTTGTTTACACATTATCATAAAGTTTTAGTTTTAATAATTATAAACTTAAAATAGCTGAAAGCTGCAATATGTCGTATGCAAATATATTCAAATTAAAATGTCCGTTGTGCACTTTTCTCCTGTGTTTTTTGCACACACAATTTGTGTTTACTTTGCAATTGTGTCGGGACACGCATTTAAGTGGAATTTGTTGTACATTTTATACATTTTGTTATTAGTAACATTTTATTACTTTTTTTAGTGCAACGAAAACACCAATGTATATAAATTTAATTGTTATTGCATGCTGGGAGCTGCCACATTCAAAGTACAAACATAAATAAAATATAATTTGAGCTTAAAACTTTATGACTACAAATGAAACGTACAGAAGAATAAATAACAAAAGTAATTACAGTGACAATTATATGTTAAAACAAAAAACCGTTGCATAAGACACAAGTTAGAATCATACAGAAAAATATATCATAGTTTCTCAACCATTCGGAAGTGGCTTCCGAACGCATTATTTACGATACTAGGTATTCACCCAGCCGGAAAGTCCGAAATGCTTCAAAATGGAACCATTTCCCATAAACTAGTGTTCGCCTTGTCGTCGACATTCGACGACTTAATACTCCCTCTCCTAATAGCTGATTAGGAAGAGGAGAAGAAAAACCCGAATTGTTGTTGTTGTTTCTTTATTTCCAATAAATTTTTACCTGAATAAAACGCAACGTATCCCGGTGAAACTTCTATTCTGCAAACCGCAAGCATTTTATCTTTTGAATGGTATAGGTTTTGCCTAAAAACGTTGCGTTAATGCGAAGTAATCGGTACCACACTGAATTTTAGCTTAGCGTATAGATTTGTCCAGTTGCTTGCTTACGCAGATGATATTTACATCATTGGTAGGCAAGAATAATATGTCAGGGTGGGTCTGGTAGTATATGGGAGCAAGACAAATATGTGTTGTTTTTGAGTAAATAAAGTCCGGGGTTGCACTCATATATTGATGTTGAAAACTATACTTTCGATGTTGTCAAGGACTTCGTCTACCTTGGCACCATTATCACAAAGAAGAATGTTGTCATCTCACTCTGAGCAATCGCTAATACTTTGGTCTCAGCTGGCAAATAAGTAGTAGCGACCTGGCTCGGTCATGTGGGAGTAGACAGAGCAGCTCCTGAGAGAAAGGTCTTCAAAGTGATAGGTCATATTTCTGTTGAAAGGACCAGGTAGAGTCACACTAACTACTTTTGGTATCTCGGAGTGGAGAAAGCAGGTGCAAACCAAAGAGTTCTGAAGTAGTGCTCTACGTCAGTCCGTAACCTGGAATAGTGTGGTTATGGCCATGCATGAAGATGACAAATTTTTTCGAGTGGCCGATGTTGTTATGACCTGTCTGCAGAGTTGTGCAAGACTGAGTTGGTAAGGTGCATGCACAAGCTCTTTTGCAGAATATGGCTAAATGAGAGCATGCCCGATGATTGGGACCTTGGTGTCATCTGCCCTGTTCTGAAGAAGGGTGACCCCACGGTGTGCGCTAATTATCGTGGTATCAGTTTTCTTTCTATTGCATATAAGGCCCTATCGAGCGTACTGTGTAAAAGACGAAAGACATTTGCCAAAGAACTGATTGTACCTTATCAGTGTGGTTTTAGGCCTGGGAAGTCCACCATGGATCAGATATTCACACCACGCCAAATCCTGGAGAAGACCCACGAATACCAAATCGACACCCACAATCCCTTTGTTGAATAAAAAGGAGCATTTGACAGCTTGTTGAGGGACGTTAGAATCCCTACAAAGTTAGTGCGACTTTGCAGAATGAGGTTGATCAACACATTCATCAACTTTGCGATAGAAAATGCATTGCTCACACACTTAAAAAAATAGCTGGGTCAACGATTTTCGAAACTTAAAAAAGTGGTTAATGCTTTAAAAGCACATGTTTTAAAGGTAAACTAGTAAAAGAATATTTTGAAAAAACAACAAAACCGTTTCCAATGAAATGTCTTTCTTCTTGTTACGATTCCCGAAACATAAAAGGCACCCCTCGTACTTGCCATTCAGGTTTGTTTAGATGCCAGTCGATTTTCCTATCCAGAACTATTCCCAACTATTGTTTGCATTTATTTGAGCTCAAATATCAAAGCTTAAGTTGAGTATGTTCTAGTAATATTAAACTGGCATATACTATTTATAAAGCTGCACAAATAACCTTATGCCAAACACGGACATTATAAACTACATCTAAGCCACATTCTTATGTTTTATTGACTAGGAACAAGCCAAAGTTTATGGCTCTTTGTATGCCATATAAACTCTGGGGAAGCACAGACAGCAAAGTTCCAACCAGACACTCTCTTGGCCAGCATAAAAAATGACATTTTGGCCACATCTCGCTTAAAAAAAAAACAACAAAAAACCGCGTTGTGCTATGCAGTCAAACACTACAGCAACAAGAACAACTGCAAATAGTTACCAACACCAACAAAATATGAGCCAGGCATTTAGCCGGTCAACCCTGCAAAGGACCCCCGGCAATGCATGCGAAATGAAATGAAAAAATTAAAAAAAGGAAAACTCTGAGAGTGCCTTAAACTGATGTAAATAGCACATTTTAGCGTTTTGTAGGCCAAGCAGGGAAAATCAGCTTCGAGCAGCGCACAGTGGATCCAACTGACTTCTTTTTCGGCATAAATCATAACTTTTGAGTGAGTAAACATATTTTCAAAAATAAAAATGCATAGAACAGAGAAGTGCCTAAGCTTCAGCGATACATAGCGATAAATAAGCTGAGTATAGAGGGAGCTTCAAAAAACGGTAATAAAGTAAAATTCCATGTTCTACATTGTGCTTAGTTTTCAAAAAATCGTCCTCGTCGAAAGTTAGTCTATCTGGCGAACATGTGTACACTAAGATCAAAATAGACTGCAAAAATCTTGCCAACAGATTTTAAAAATTATAGCCAATTATTAAGCAATAAGCACATTTTATAGGTGCAAGAATAAGACTTTTGGTGTATATCGAACTTTACTATCGTTTTTTGAAGCTCCCACTATACATCGCAGAAGCTTAAGGATTTCTCTGTTCTATGCATTTTACATTTTGAAAATATCTTTACTAAAAGAAGTCTGTTGGATCCACTGTGCAGCGGCGGGACGTCAAAAGTGTGTCATGAAAAAGACACCAATGCGCAAGTCCTGTGAGCAAAGACAGAGGGAGAGAGAGAGAGAGAGAAGCCGCTTGTTGGTGTAATCTCTATGGAAGAAACTTTCACCAATAAGAAAACGGGCCAAATGCAAAAATCTAACGGACTGCTGTGCGAAGTGCTGGCCAAAATTGTGTTCAGACCGCAGTCAGTCGTTGTGAAGCGTGGACGTGTACGGTAATTGAAACGACGGCAAAACAGAAACAAAAACAAAAACAAGAAGAACAGTTAAGTCAAAAGCAACAACAAAAGCAAAAGCAAAAGGAAAAACAAGAAGCAGCGGCAAAAGTCAACTAGGAAATTGTGAGCCAATTTTTATATGCTTTATTGGTGTTGGTGCGCCCTTGTGTGTGTGTGTGTGTTTGTGTGTGTGTGTGAAGCGTGTGAAGTCAGCCAGTGAAAAACAAAGAGCACAAAACGTGCAACAGCCAACACGGCGGTTAATGTAAAATAAAAGAAAAAGTTTTTAACAACAAATACAAATACAAAAAAAAACAACATACAACTTTGTGGCATGTGCAGCAAATAGTGTGCAACACACACATGCAACATTCCAATACACATGCATACATTTTGATGCACATTATTTAACATATTTGGTATGCAGCAGCAAATATTTGCGCAGCGTAAAAGTGTAAAGTAATTAAGTACTGAGTACCGCGCTGCATGTGCATGTGTGTGGCAAGTAAGTTCGTAGGCTTGCAACGTTGCTACAAATGAATATTTGATGAATAACAACAAAAGTGTCAGCGAAAAAACGAAAAACCAAAAAAATCAATGTATCAAATACAGCATACATACATAAACTTACATAGCTATGTACATATGTGTTATAAACAAGCTTACATTTACCAATATATATTATAGCTTAAGGCAGCAGCTAGCCAAACAGCGTAAAATAATAATAAAGGAAATTCGCACGTGACGTACAAAATCGCACCACTCCGCAGTAACACACACAACAACCACATACAGCTACTTACCTTTGCCTTTTGCACACACACACACACACACACACACACACGCACACACACTAAGACACAGTTGCACACGCAAACTTTGAAGTTTGAGTAACATTTTTGCGCAGTGTCGAACATGTTTAGTTAAATAAATTTGTCGTTACAAAAAAAAAGGCTCAAAACAATATGAAGGTAGCGTAAGATTATGCTGCATACTTTTAGGGGCAACGCATAATGATAAAAATATGGCACACGCAGTCGTTGTTGTTGTTTATACCCTGTACACAAAGTGCAAAGAGTATTATAGATTTGTGCAATGTTTGTAACAGGACTACATGTTCCATGGGCAAACATGATCAGGAGCAATAGTCGAGTCGACATAGACATGTACGTCTGACCGTCTGTCCGTCTGTGCGTGTTGGGCCAAAAGATGCGCATTTTCTCAAGGCTGAGGGAGTTTGTCGAAGCAAGTCGATTTCTTACCCCCTTGCCCCGTGACAAATTTGCGTGGTTTACAATCGCTCCGTTGAATCTATCAACTCGAAACTCCTCAGAGATGTACTTTGTGTTTCTGTGCATCTATATTTAAAAAATTTTCGAAATCGGATAAATTTGCTAATTTCCCCTCGCCTATAAACTGCACCAAAACTGCTCTGCATTTAGATATGGATTCATGAGAGCTAGAGTTACAAAATTTGGTGTAGTGACTCGTGTGGCCCTTATCGTTAAAACTTCATTCACTTTTTTTTCAATGGAACCACAACTTCCCCCGCAATCGATTTACTTTAATTACTGCCACACCCCCCAATATAATGGTTCGAAAATTGCCACAGACATTTAAAAAGGTATTTTTGATCTGTGTTACAAAATTCAACGACATTGGTCCAAGATTACTGTTGTTATGGGCATAAAAGTAATTTTTGCCCCACTTCCCAATAGGAAAACTTGTCAATTGGAATTGCCCAATAGGAAAAAGAGATATAAAAGTGGTAACTGCCGTTCCCATTTTACCGTATTTAGTATTTATAAAGAAAAAGTGTACAGGGTATTCCACTGTCGGGCATCAAATTTTTTGTTGTTGTTGCCGCTGCTGCCATTTTGCATACATTGAATTTAATGAACTACCAGAGCAGCGTTATGTGTGCGTGTACATAATCAGTGTTTGCATCTGTGTGTACTGTGCCTGTGTGTGTACTGTACCTGTGTGTGTTTACTGTGCCTGTGTGTGTACTGTACCTGTGTGTGTGTGTTTATCGTGACGCCTTAATTTTGCCTTTGGCTTAGCTTTGCTATTAATAATTTAGCCGCACTCATAACTAAATGGTACTTTTAAAGTATAAAATGGCAGGCGACCTCAATAAGAGCTGCTAGCAAGAAAAAAAATGAAAAAATCGCAAAATGCAAGCCTTGCACTTAATAGTCGAAGCATGAATACTCTGTATGTACGCTCAATGCTAATTAGAACATTCGTTTGCATCATAAAGCTTATTTAATCTGTTGCAAAGTATTCATGTAGCTGCTTTATACAACAAGCGAAATTTGTATGCATAAATCATGGCCAACTGCTGAAAATTTTAACTGTACATAAATGCAATATTCACATTCTTTTGCATCATAAAGCTAGTTTTATCTATTATACAAAGATACATATAGCCTTTTTTTTTTAAAAGAAACTGTAAGCTCTTCTATGTCTATTACAAAAATATGTTTATAGCTTTATTTTAACGAAAAACTGCAACACTAAAGTCTTTTAAGCGTGTATCAGAATCCACTGATGAAAATTTGGTCGGCACGGTGACCAACAATGGTATACCTCATACCCTTTTGTGCTCATAAACACTGCAAGTATCCACTTTTATGTCACATTCCATAAGTTCGATATAACTATAAATATTTTCCTTTTGGAAAGTTCCAATTGAATAGTTTTCCTTTTGGTAACTTGGTTATTATGGGGACAAAAGTTACTTTTATGCCTATAAATTCGGGATTCTTGGCCAATGTTGTTAAATTTTGAATCATAGATCAAAAATGCTTTTATGATTATCTGTGGCGATTTTCAAATTATAGGGTGTGGTAGTACATAAATAAAATCGATTCCGTGGCTTCTATTGATAAAAAAAGTGAACACACTTTTAATGATTAGGCTCACACGAGTCTGCATACCAATTTTGTAACAGTGGCTCATATGCATCCATATCTACAAGTCCATGTAAAGGAATTTAAGAGTTTATAGACTAAAGGATTGAAATAAGCACATTTTTGACTATAACATTTGATATATGTATTTTGATCATTTTTATAAGATAGTTGCACAAAAGCAAGGAAGCAAACGTCTGTTTAAGTTTGGGGGAACCGGGGGGGGGGGGGGGGGATATCAACCCAATTCGATAAGCTTCATCTTACATGGAATTACGCACATCTTTTGGTATAATTTTGCGTCGCTAGCCCTTATGGTCTCGCAGATCTAGCGACTCATACAGAGGGATATGTTCCAATATCCCATATATTGAGGATATGCTAGGAATTATGATCGGCCACGCCTTTCCATCAATTCTATTCTTAACACTGATCTAAGACAGATTATAGCGCCTGTTTTGGAAACATTGTGTGTCGATTTGGAGATTGGCTGTCAAAAGTAGTTGAAAGCGTTTCCAGGTTTTGCAAAACAAGGCTCTTCGTTTTATTACTGGGCCGCCTGGTATTTGAGTAACAAAGCGATACATTTAGATTCAAGTCAAAACAGTGTTCCGGCAGTGGTCTCTTGATTTCGCTGAATGACCAGAAGTCACACAGAACCAATTCAGGCGAATTACGTGGTTGCGGAAAGATATTTGTGGAATTTTTGGTGTAAAACCAGTGCCGTGTGACATGTTTTTGGTACCAATCGAGATTTGACGCTTCTCAAGGCCAATTCATTCTTCAAAATCGCTTGCACCGGTCCAAACTATCAGCGACGTCCCTAATAGCCAATCGATGATATTTAAGCACCATTTCTTTGACTTGCTTGACGTGCTGTTCATCAGTCGATGTTTTTGGCCGATTTGACACCACATTATTCTCAACACGTCCGCCGCTAGACTTAAACTCGTTGTACCACTTGCAAGTATTCTTTAAAGACAGAGTCTGATCCACAAAGGCTTTTTACAGCTTCCTCAACGTTTTCGCAGCTAAAATATAAAGCAATTTCTCTGTTCAATATTTTCAGACATAGTAAAAATCGCAGCGTATCTCAAACACTAATGAATAATTTGACTTGAAATTGGGCACAGATGTTACTAACATTGCTGCCAACTTAAAGAAAACAAATTTTTCGATACGGGAATACCGCGAATTTTGAATTCATTTTAGACACATTTTTTCGTCAAGTTATCTCGTTATCACGATCTTCTGGCAGTTGCAATTTTCTTATTTCAATCAGTACGTAGCTATTAATACCTCATTACCCACTGTGACGTAACTGTCACAAAACCCTCCTTTTGTGTATTAAAAAAACTAACAGACAAATGGGGTTTTGTACAAAATCGAGCTCATGGGATATAAAGGGTTAAATTCATTGTCATTGACATTAAAAGTATTAGAGATGAGATTTAATTTGCTTGTTTGAAGAAAACGCTCAAATTTTGCATCAAAAAACTTGTATATGTACTTAAATTTAACATCTTTAGTAGTTAATCTCTGTTTTTTGCCGTTTTCAATGCATTATAAAATACTGAAACTTACATCAAAAATTTTGAGTTTGAAACTTATATCTTGAAATATAATTTGACTTCAAAAACGGTAGCTTCCAAGGAAATACGTTTTTAAAAGACATAACATTCTCAAATATTTAGTTTTGAAAATAACACTTATCATTAAAGAAATGTTAAGGAACGTATCCAAAAAATCTGAAAGCATTCGAAAATGCTTTTTCTTTATAAGCTGATCGAAAAATGGCAGTAAAAAGTGTTTGGTTTCATATAAAGTATAGAGTTAAATTTTGCTTACGAATCGTTCAAAAACCATCCATTATAAGCCTAAGTTTGTAATGAGTATTCAATGCTGAATAAAAAATATACAATTTTTGGACTATGAATCGCCACAGCAAAAAAAATGTGCTTGAATAATGGATTTGGCTTTTGATACCACTTATATATATATATATATATATATATAATAGAACAAGGCGTTGTACGTGCCAACAGTTACTATATATTCTTTTGTGTGTCGATCCTTCTCGATTTGGAATATAATATCAAAACCGTTTAGAAATTATAACATTTTTTATATTATTATAACAAATTTCGGTAATTATACAAATAGCTGTGCAGAAAGCGAATGTTAAAAAGTCTTTTTGTTAAGTTTTACCTGAAATTCGATGGCAATAGCCTCTTGATAAGGCATTCATATATGTAAGCTGCATTAAGGAAGTGCAAAACTAATATTCAGGTGCCAGAAATATATTTCAACCTAATTTCAACCTATAAGCACTACGTCAGTCTTTAAGATATCGCTTATAACTGGATTTAAGTACAAAATGAATCCGTTGTTTTGCCAGAAACACCTTTCAGAGCGTTGAAAGTCTATTATGAAACTTATTGAACATTGAATCTTTCTAGACATGTCAAATTAAAAATATAGCAAAACCCTCTAAATATTTCAGGCACACTCCTGATTAAGTGTGAAAGTGAAAAACAAGAGTCAGGACTTCTATTCTATATTGTAAACGACAATAATTTAAATAGCACTATGCAACAAATACAAATTTCTTGGCTAAAACTGAACTTTCCGGTACATTCGACGTCGCTGATTTCGAATCCGACAACTGTTTTGGCTTTTTTAAAACGTTTTTCGGATTATCGCTATTTCAAGAAATTCACTATTTTGCAATTTTCGAAGCAGGCAAATCAGCCATTTTACTGAGCGCGATGAATTACAGCTCAAATTACAGCGCTTTAGCCCTCATCCTGTTTTTTGGGCAAATTTAATTATGCCCTCTCTCTCATGCCCCTCTCTATATAGATCCCCTTCCCAACATGCATCATTCCAATAGCTATAAATTGGATCAATCCGATTTACGTTTTACAACACCGTTTATCCAAACATCGGTCACATACAGAATTTTGGATTCATTTTTATATATAAAGAATTTATTGCAGTGGTACTTTTGAAGTAAAAAGTGGCAGTAGTTGAAATAGTTTCAACAACAAATGAATTCTACCCAAGCATGTCTTATATGTAAAAATATTTATATACATATATGTCTATCTTCTAAGTACATCACTTTAAGACTTGCATGAAGATGACTCCTTGGAATCTCTATATATAAATACGCAAAGCAAAATTCAGTGTGGTACCGATTACTAAGCAATTACGTAACATTTTCAGATGAAAGCTACACTATTCGAAAGATAAAATGCTTGCGGTTTGCAGAATATAAATTTCACTTTGATACGTTGCGTTTTAGACAGTAAAAATTTATTTGAAGCAAAAAAAAAAAAAAAAACAGCAAAATACAAAATGAGCGTCAACAGTGCACAAGCACACATGCAGAACATACAAATTTATGTAGCAGATCGCACACCGGCGAGATTTATCCCAGCCTGAGACATTGTTACACCTCATACCCTTCTCCCACTGGAAGTTGCACGGCTAAAAAACGATAACTATGCCATACAAAAGTCGTTGTTATCGGCTAGCAATTATCGTGCAACTTTCAATCGGAGAAGGGTATTAGACTGTTTTGGTCTAGCTTAACTTTATTGTGGATTAGAGGGCATATCCACACAAAACTAAAAATGTATCGAAATCCGTTGAACACTTTAGAAGTCTATAGAGAACATAGGCACAGACAGCGAGTTTTCGAGCTCATATAGCTCATTTACTAGAAGACTGTCATAACTCAATAAATGTGATTTTGCAGAAATTTTATAATGTTTTTTGCTTACCCTTTTTTCCATTGAAAGATTTGCTTAGTAGGCCAACAGTAAAAAGCTACAAGCTGGTTAAAAAATGTAAGAAATTTTTGAAAATTCGAATTACATTACCAATTTTATGAGAGCGATTTTTGGCACACCCTGTTGCTGACACATTCACACTCTAATCAGCTGATCGTTGATGCTTGCAACTTTTACTGTACAGTTGCTTGTGGAATTTCTCTATTATGGGATCCAAGCGAACTTTTATAATGAGTTACAAACTTTGCCACAAACTTATAATTGCATACACTTTGTAAAGAGTATAAAAAATAAACCATTTAATGCCACCAGTATGTGCGCATTAGCTTGTGTGCGTGTGTGTGTGTGTGTGTGCACGACAACCCCAAGCTAAGCGCACACTAACACACTTAGCAAGCCAGCCATCGGCAACGACAACAAACATGGCTATGGGAAACGGAGACGACTGAGGACTACGTCATCCTAGCCAGGCACAGCCTGGGGTAGCCTTAGCTTGGCTTCCCATCGTCACATTTTCGCATTCACAATCACATCGCGTGGCATAGGCCTGGCCTCCGTAAACACACGCACACACACACACACCAACTTACGTATACACTAACGTTTATTTGTACGTACATACATACATATATTCACATGGCATGACACGAACGGAGTTACACGTACTCGAGCATTTGGATCGATTCCGAGATAGACATTGCGGCAGCTGCTGCACTTTATAAACTCACTTTTGGTTACCAGGGTTACATTCAAACATAGTAAGTAGCGCTGCTACGTCATCAATTGCAATAAATTGAAGCGCCTAAAAATATATCACATTTATGTGTAATATGCATATTTGGTAGGCGAAACGTTGCTAAAGGCTTTGTTTCTTGTTTGATTGCTCTGCCAAGTGTTGCCGTAAATGTCGACATCACCAATGCCAGAGGCAGCATGACCCTTGACCTTCCGCAGTGCCGGAGCACCATGTGCAACGCTCAAACACTCTTGGAGCACACTAAATTGACATTTATGCTTCGATTTCTGCCATCTGCAAAATCATTTGCCATCAAATCGCATGTCTATTCGCATGGCCCGAAAATCCTTGTCATAGAGTTTTCGTTTATAATTTATAATATTCGTTTTTTTGTTTTCTTCACTTGACTTGCGCATTTGACCTTGTTTATATACATATACGTTTATACTAGTATGCATAAAATAACAAGTATTGTATATCTATAAAGCCTTTAAATACACCCAGTGGCATTTGTCTCTAGTGTCTTAAGGGGCCACAGACACAGTTATGGCTCTTTTTATGACTACATATTAAAAAAAAAACAACAACCAAAATCCAAGAAAGGCATTTAAATATATTGTGTATGTGTGTGTGTGTGTGTGTGCGTGTGTGTGTGTATGTGTTTGTGTTGAATTAAATGTGTCCTGGGGCGTCATTGAAAATTGAAATTGTGCGGTTGTTTGCTCGCCATCTTGGATTGCAAGGTTTGGCGTTGATTGCTGTTACGCCCATTTCTGTTACATGACTGAAATAATGATGGCAATTCTATACTCAAGAAAAGCAAGAGCAGAAAAGCCAGTTATCCTGCAAAACGAAATCATTAAATGGCTAAGCCGTGGCTAATCCTTGTCTGGAGCAATAAGGTGTATACAGTTTACTCTTAAGAAGAAAAATAGCTTTTTTTTTCGCTGTTAGCTACTTAAATATTGATAGAATGTGCGCCTGAACGCTTGAAATGAGTAGGATATCTAGTGTGCATGTTAGTTTCATCCTCGAATGGCTCTATATTGCCAGTTCAAAAAAATAAAGCTTTATACCAAGAATTTTTTACACTAATTGTAATACGCATTAATATTAGTAGAAAACCAATCATTATATCCTGTACACAACGCGTAAAAGGGTATTATAGAATTGTGCATTGTTTGTAAAAGACAGAAGGCGGCGTGGCAGAAATGATCAGAAACAATAGTCGAACGGACTCCTGCGTTCGGGGTGGTGCCTTTTCAAAACAGCTCGACTTTTAGTCTGCCGGATCACTATAGCGTGTTCCAGATATCCATGCCTAAAAGACTCAATCTTATATAATTAACTCTATCTTATTAATTAATTGTTCAAATCCGACATCTGTAGCAAAATGTCGTCGAAATGACAGTTATTAGTCTTATATTGGGTAGCTGAGGATCCTTGCAGATACTGTCGTTTTTAAGGGGGCTGATTAGCGAATCAATCAATACCCATCAGTGGCGTGGATAGCTTTTTGGCAATGGGCAAAAACGTGATGACGTAATATATGGACGGCCCCTAAACTGTAACCGAATTTTACTTTTTATAGAAATGTTAAGGTTAACATTTATGTTCAACAATTGCGGTACGTAAACTCATGTTAGGCTTATAAGCCAAACAATGTTGACCTTTCTCCTAACCATGCCCCGTAGTAACCGTTATTACGCCCATACCCCCCATAACACAGTTATATTCAAAAGAAGATGCAGGTTTATATTCTCGAAAAATATTTACATATTCATCAGATGCACTCACTTGTGACAATGCTTTTTCAGTTCTTATAGCATTTCTTGTATGCGCTTTTTGGTATGGCCTTGAGAACTTTCAGCGGCGCGGTGAATATATATAATTACCTTGTGGTTTTTGGCCAAAAACGATGTGAGAGCAGGTGCATTAACGTGATGCAAAAGCCATGAACTCTTTTGCCGCATATCTGGCTCGTAGGCTCATAACTTCTAGGTTTTTTTTACTTTTTGTCCGTACGACGTGCTGGCACGAACTTACTATGCGCTAAAGAAAATAGTGAGCAAAACATTTACATTTTGCCGAATGTGGCGTGTCTTTATTTTGGGTCGTGGTTCTCCTTGTCTTTTTCTTTGGGTTGATTGGACTCTGCTTTTTATGTCATAACACTTTGTTTCGTTATTAGTAATGATCCATATGAGCAAATCCGGATTGTCGTTAACATTATTACACAACAAAGCGAAGCTTAGAAAATTTAGCAAATTCGGAACAAACCGATATGTCGATATCCTCAGCAACTTTTGACGTTTCTCCGTAGTAATTTTCTGCCGTGCTACAACATTTCCATCGTATGTGAATGAGCTTGTAAACATTGTGCCAGAGTTAATAATAATGTTATTGGAGAGTAATGCACCGCGACCTTACAGATCTGTTGTGCCCCTACTGAGCTTACAGCTCCACTGTACAATTCTAGAAAAGAAACTACCTAAAAGGGGCTGAAACTGTCTAAATTTTTGGCAAATCTTACGAAAATTTTATGCTATCAAAAAATGGGACTTACTTGTTGCATCTTATCGCCTAAACTTTTTTTGTGTTTTAAGCAATATTCCTTCTATTTTTGAAGAGGCTATGATGCAAGTGCTCATAAATGGAACGAAATGAATCAGTTTTTATCCAAGATATAGAAACGGGCGGCGATTCGATCAGAAGACAGCCTTAGTATTTTGATTATAATTGCAATATACTTGCAACAAGAAACTCCCATAGAAAAGCAAGACAAGAAACTAAGCGTTTTTCTGTATATCGTCATATTTCACTATCTTCATTACATACATTATTATTAAGTAATTGGAATAAATTTAAGGCCATTGATTTTTCCAAATTTATTACCTACAATTTTCATTTCATTCAAATCCAATTTTTTCTTAGTTTTTCACTGCAATAAATTTAATTATCGGGTATGTTTCTAGTCGGGCTACTTCGGTCATCGATATTCTGTATCCCCCCAGGAGGGACATACTTCTTCTCGCTAGAGCATCACACTCAGCTAGTATGTGCGCCGAGGATTCCTCCACAAGTTCACAGAACCTGCAGGTACTGGATACCCAGTTCGTTCAAGATCCCCTTCATCCTACAGTGTCCTGTAATCATCCAGTTCGTGGTCCGTCTTGCTCTTTCCTCTTGTTTTAGTAGCTACTTAATGGTATGTTTTTCAATGCCACAAAAACTGAGCGAAGCTCTTGCAACAGTTCGTTTGGGCAAATTTTAGAAATTTTGAACCAAACTTTATTGCTCACACTTTTCATGCCTAAAGCAGTTTAAAAAAAACATTGCATAAGTCTACCGATATGTCGGATTCTTTAGCAACTGTTCGAATAGTGATTTGACGATTCTCCGTAGTAAACTTCTTTGATGCTTCAACATTACAATCGATTGTGGGTGTACTTGGACGTCCGGGGCGGGCAAAGTTATTAACTTCTTCCGTAAAAAGCATGTATGGCACACAAAGTTGAATTCAGATTATTTTTTCCATTTGTTTTTTAAAGCAGCTAAACAAAAACAAGTATAACCTTTATATATGTCAAAACCAAACTAAAAAGAAAAAGGTTTATCATATTAACATAGTATGTTGGACACAACTGTACCTTTTTTTGAACAGATCCGGTCGATCAGGGGATAAGATACTTAAAACAGCCTTATTCTACTTTGAGATAGAAGCTACTAGCAATTACTTCCATTGCATTTGATAAACTTTCCTATCACAGGTTCATTTGTCGAACTTTCAAATAAATTCTTAAATATATAATTTTGAAACTCGCAAGGACGAACAGCTTACAAGCCAAAAAAGCTGTGCACCAACTTGCTAAATTCATAAAATCCATTCAAAATCGCAACATTAAATTGCTTTGAGCTTGTTGTCCCTCTTGGCACCATATCATGCACCTGTGCACCAACCATTTATGTTACTCACAAGGGTAAACATTAGACACTATTCAACTTTTTTTTATGTCACCTGACAACATTTATTTTGGTACAAGGCTCTGCAAATAGTTGCGAACAATTTATAAATAGCAGAGCGCTGAAATTCACACATGCAAAGTGTTGGTTAGTCTCTGTTTAAATATAGCACAGGTTACAACAACAACTACAACTATGTATCTACTGCAGTAGTCTAGATACTTGTACTAGTGGTTAGGCACACTTAGTTTGTGCCCCAAGACTTGAGCTCGTCTGTGCCAAGTGTGCATAAACTTAAATTGTCAGCATGCTCCTGGCCAAATGGCTGGTTAACTCACGCCGCCCATAAAAGCCACGCCCACTGCACCACGTGCGTTTAACTTAATTGTTATAATTAATTTTCCTAAGGTGAGCCTGCAAATTACCATCAGCCTTTACATACATATGAGTGAGTTGATGTCTGAGTCTATAAGTGGCTGCGACATATGTATGTGTGTCTGTATATATGTTGTCTGTCGTTTAATGTTGTATCCTTAGGGGCTTAGAGCATACGTCACAACGCGCGTTACCAAATGACTTTGTTGGCCCATTTTGGTGATGACACAAACCAGCGAAACACTTTAACTCTGTTTATAGACAAACCTCGTTCGCGGTTACGATGGTTCTTTGGTACAGTAAACGTTTACATGCCAGACTTATAAATAAACAAAAATATTAGTTTTTGAAAACAAAGTCTTTAAATAATATTGTTGAGCGGCGCCATTGTTAATCGTAATTCCATTTCCTACTTATTTATTTGGGTTGCCTTCAGCTCACGCTATGCGGCCTTGACCGCACTCAATCAATGCCTCTCAAACACAGCAATAAACTGCAGCAGCTGCTGGCAACTGCAGCCGCTCTCTAAGACGCGTGTTACACGAAGCGAGATTTTCATGCTAGAAATACATCTCACACGCAACTGTCAACAAATTACACGTAATCTTACAATTGGCAGCAAACGAATCGAGTAAGATTCTTTGATAATCGCGTTTTGCATTACTTATAACTTCCATTTTAAACACTGGCTCAAAAAAGTGTTATAAAATACAAATCTATTATGTATTCAATAGCTGCAAAGGCAACTCGCTTAATGCGACCGACGATATCGATATTATCTGCGTATGCAAGCAAATAGACACCCTTATATAATACAGTCGCGTTCCGATATATTTCGGCCTTTTGCAGCAGAGGGCATCGCATTGTTTGAAGCCTCGCTTGATTTCAAAAGGCTGAGCGGGGTTCTTTCCTTCCTTGATGGAGCTGCGTGTGTTGCTTAACGTCATTTGCAGAGATTCCAGGATTGTCTGTTACATACATTGCACAAATCTATAATACTCTTGTACACTACATAGTGCATAAGGTATTAAGATTTGATTTAGTTATATCCGTGTGTCAGTCATTCCGTCGGTTCGCGAAGCTCAAAAGAGTTAGGATCTGTTCGTTAGTCATTTTCTTTTGCCATTACTCATTAATGGGTATAATCGCACACGGAGGCACGCCAGTTCAATCAACTTCCATATGACTTGAACTGTTTAAATATTTAAGACACTAGTTGGGTTAACCCAAGTGACACGTGTTCCTCTTTCCGGGCGCGCACTGTATAAGTTGCGAGTTGCCGTTGCGCTCATTATGCTTTACGCAGGTTAGAATGTCGCGGTTTTAAGAGAGTTCGCCAACTCTTGCTCTATTTTATATGAAATATTAAAGCAAAACTCTGCCCATGCATGCATATGTGTGGGAGTGTGCCCAGTGTGTGTGTGTGTGTGTGTGTGTGTTCGTGTGTGTGTTCGTGTGTGTGTGTGTGTGTGTGGGTTGTTGTGTTTACCATGTATATTTAATGTGCCATGTTATAAAATGGTTGCTAATGCAAGCATATGCCACAATCACTTGTTGTTGTTGTTCTGAGAGCAATTAAAATGACAAAGTGTCCCCGTTTAGGTGTCAAGCAGGGCGAGGACCTTCCTCGATCAATGGACCGAGCTCCGGTCAGTCACATGACCAGAGCTAATGCTTTTGCCACTGTCAGTGTACATAAAATGGCCACTGACGGTACTTAGTTAACGCCATTTCATGTTTTATGAGGCCGCAGCAAGTCATTCGAAATATTCGTTATCGTCATATGGAACTATTGGCAGATGCATTAGCATAAGGATTGTGCCACATTTTTAACGTATATGCCACACATATATACGTATGTACTTGTCGTTGTTAAGTATTGAAGCCTTTTTATGGGATCTCTAAACGCGCCAAAGCGCAGACACATCCGTTTCACATCCGCCATCATGAAATGCCTTGCATCTGATAGGAACAAGCATTCAAAAACACACACACACACCGAACTAGTATATAGTATATATGTGTATATGTATGTAGGTGAGTGCACATATCGGTATATTTTAAGATTTATAGCGAGTTCAAGCCTTGCAAAGCGTATAGTATAAATGCATGGCAAATGTGCCTTAAATTGCATGTTAGCCACCATGAAAAGAGGAATTTAGTGGATTCAAGTTTATTGCAGCAAAGATATAACTTTAAATCAGTGGCGTAGATACTTTTTGGCAAGGGGTTGGAGTTTCTCAGAGAACATCTATATTTCGTGCCTTTTTTATGACAATTCATTAATGACATCGTCAGATGTGCTTCCAATGTCATGAATTGCTTGAGCAGCATTAAAGCGACTTCTCACTGTCCCCGTGACTGTGATTTCGCCTGCTC
This sequence comes from Chymomyza caudatula, assembly GCA_035041775.1. Lineage (NCBI taxonomy): Eukaryota > Metazoa > Arthropoda > Insecta > Diptera > Drosophilidae > Chymomyza > Chymomyza caudatula. The sequence goes on along the minus strand of JAWNKW010000033.1, from coordinate 897,108 downwards.
GAATCAAATATTTTGTTGAACCTTTTCAACACGGCCAGAAAAGCAGGTGCGGCTAGTGCATTCAGCGCTCTTCAATGACAAACCATTGACATATAGGTGTAACGAGCGCGTAAACTGTTGGGAGTTTCGAATTTGTACTACCTTCGGGTATGAAGCTCATACCAGGAGTTTAAACTGGTGCCACGCTTAGTCAGTAAAGCGCGCATAGTCGCTCCCTTTTAAGAGCGGCTATGTGCTGAATTTAGCTGTGCTGGCTTAGACTGTAGACCAACCGGGTGCTGGGACTCAGCGTTTGGCAAAGGTTTTGGATAGACCTCGGGCCATACCAAGGTTAAAGTAAGATTGCCCAAATCGTGTTCTTCAATTGGTACTTATGGAATTTGGAATCGATATAGTAAAAAACATACGCCATATGGAACACTATATTTAGGATAGAGTACCATATGACATCCGAGTTGACAGAACCGTTCACTAAATACCATGGGATTGATTGGCGAAATGTAGACGCACACAAACTGTGCGTTAAATCCAACCGCAATGATAAATGTATCAACTTAACGCTGTTGCCACGCCGTGTTTCATGCAGCGTCACGCACATTATAAGCTAATTAAAAAACCCGACAGCAATTACTACATTCGATTTTACAATTAAATATCGCGTTGGCACAAGGGACGTATGCGTAATTTATTAAATGTCTCAATTGCTTTGACACACAAAATCCATATGTATGTACATGCAACTTACAACCAGCTGTAAACCAAAAGCCAAACGAACCAAAAACCATAAACCGCATATTTATTTATAATGTGTCAACCGAAAGGTTACAAGTTGCACATGAATGCCATTTCATGATCAAATGAAATACAACATACATAAATTGAGCCGCTCGAAATCCGCTTACGGCAAAACGGAAGCGGAAATGCTTGGAACGTCACAGCCGACAATGGCGACGCCAGCAAAATAGTGATTACTGTACATTGAACATGCATTTGCTGTTTGGCATAAAACGGGTTTTTAAATCTTACCATATGGAATTTACTTTTAGCTCGACACCTTTGGCCAGCTTTTAAGCCTAGGCTAGCGAATGCTAATTGGCGGGCTGCCTGGCTGACTCTGTGTGGGTCGCAGCACACGGTGTTGCCATTATTGCCGAGCGTCGAAGCAGGTCATAGGGAAACCTTTCGAACCGTTGTTTGCCACGCCATGTTTCGTGATTCCTGCATTTTTTTCCCGGCCCCATTCTTTTACCGAATCCGTTAGCTGTGCGCGTTGTTAACCATTCGCGTCGGTTGTTGTTGTTGATTTTTTTTATATGTTTCTTTGTTTGGTTTGCTGACGTTCCTTACGGGGAGAACTCAAAAAAAAACCGCCTACACGATGTACTACTCACGCCATTTCCGTTTACTTTGCTGCTGTTGTTGTTTTTGGCATTGTCGCCGTTGACGTTGTTGTAGGGCAACCTTTTTTTTTGTTTGTTTGTTTGTTTGTGTATCGTATCAGCGACAAAGAACAAAGAATCAACATGAACAACAACAAAGGCAAAATCAACTCACAAAGCAAAGTAAAGTAAACAATCCCATCCAGTAATATTTTATTGTATTTCGCATTTTTCGCCATTTTATTTATTGCCCTTCATGTGGAAGAGCACACGACACAAATTGGAACTGAAACAGTTGTAAATGCCCAACAACTTACAATTTTCTTTTGTATAGTATTGAAATCATTATACAGTGAAGTTCCAATGTAGCGAACTATGTATGCGGCCGTGTGTGTGCCACAATGATCAGCATCTTTAACAGATTCGAAAACCGATTCGAAAGGCTTATGTCTATCGATTCTCTCTGCTCGGCAGCCTTAAAAGCTGAAAATGAGAAGTGGCGTAAAGAATACAATATAGAATTGAATCGAAAACATCGATGTTTTCCGATATTCTCGCAAATACGATGCATCGGCAAAAACATAAATGTTTTTAAAACCTTCGAGCATTTGACCAAATCTTACGCCGCCCTATTATTATCTTCGCTTGTCAAATCATTTCAAGATCATGCCAAAAATAATTCTTAGGCTCAATAATTTTGAAATTATGCAGACTTAAAGAAATGCATGTTATCGAAGCATCATTGCCTGTTCAATGGTTATTCTCAGAAGCAGGCCGAAGATCAATATAGTCCGTAGTATATACATACATACATAGTAACGAAAAATCTTCTTTTGTTCAATACAATAAATATTAATATCCACCGATGTTTTCAGCACCGATGCATCGAGCTATATCGATGTCCATTGTCGATAGACTCTTCGATGGTAAATATCGATGGTAAAAGAATTTAAGTGTTACCTTCTAGTATACTTTTTACTATATCTAAAGCTAAAACTAAATACAATTTTTGTATTTATAGTATTTAGGATTACATTAGCCGATAACCGATTAAGCATCGAATTAAAAAATTGTATGAAACTGACCGTAACCCATATAATCTGATATACCTTTTGGTTCAATTCCTGATGCAAACATTCGTTTTGGTACTAACCATCTCTGAAGCAAGGCGTACAAAGCTATATAACAATATAGCTATATATAAAAAACTAGTGTGCCCCTACCCCTGCTCGCTCCGCTCGCCCAAACCCGTGCCTCTCCTCATCATCATTTATAGAGCCATAAGATGAAACAACCTGCAAAGCTAATTGCCCACTTGCCCTTCTCGAGGTCGGCTATATTCCTCTTGCTTATCTCCCCCTCCTTCTCTTCCTCTCCTTCTCCGTCTTCCTTATCCTCATTCCAAAAGCTATAAGCTCGCTTCGCTCAAAACCCCCTACTTTAAGTAGATCATATTCCTCTTTCTATTCCTCTTTCTCTTTCCGATTCCCTTCCAGTTCTAGGTGTAGTTTGCTAACACTACGTAACAGTGTCCAACTTCAGCGGTGTTGCATTTGAAAACCTTTTCAAAAATTATAAGGATTGTTGAAAGCTTATCAATATCAATTTCCAGCATTGTACTGACAACCTTTTTGTGGAGACGAACAATAAAGGATTCATTCCAAATGACAGTAAAATTAAAAAGTGAGGCGGATATGTATGGATAAGCGATTATTATTAGAAATGAGACCTGAGCCAGGTGATTAGAAGGAGTAGAGGGAGTAAAGAAGATTGAGATGAAACTAGAAAAGCGTCTGATTAAGCAGATCTTCTTGACGGTCAAATGTTTATGCAACATTCAATGAAAAGAGTTGGAATACCGAAGGTTGCCATTAATATCACTGTTATCGCTTATCGCTTATCGATGATATCAGTTGACGCACAGCGTCGATGGTTTTTGGCCAAATGACTGTGTTGGGACGACTTTCAAGAAATTTGCCACGATTGAATTGTGACAGTTACCAATATATATTCGATGGTGATTTATCGTTTATTTATTTATGTTCATTCAACTTTTTTCCTAAAGATTTCTAAGATAAACACCTTCTTCTGTAATCCACAATCGAGAAAAGACAGAACAAAATTGTCCAACGAGCATTGAATGAGTACCTTTAATAAGAGCTATTATAGTTCACTTCGATCTGTAGTAAAGATAAGCTTAGCTGACTTCGCAACTCTGAAGTAGCGTTAATTTGAAAACCGTGCTAGCAAATTCCAAATGGTTCGAAATCAATTGACCAGAAAATTTATGATTTAGCCGTGAGCATTTTTTTTTTGCCTAGCGTTATCATTTGGCAGAAGCGTATTTGTCACCAGGCCTGGATTTACTACTATATATAGGCAATTTAGGCAAGTGCCTAGGGCGGCAAAAACTGGGGAGCTGCAAATTTTAGCGGAAACTTTCGAAATTTGTTTCGTCCAAAAAAAAAAAACTGGAACTTTGGTATTTGAGAAGAAAATGGAAATACAAGAATCGATAGAAAACTGGCGGGGTAAAAAAACCGTTATTTGTCAGTAAGATAAAATTGAAGGATTCCCAAGAAAGAAAGTAAATTGTTTTGAGCTCTACTCGACCAGAACTACAACCTACACTATATTATTTGTCGTGTCTATTTTCACTGTCGCACAGTGTAATTCAACAAGTGTGACAGAAAGTGGCAATGCAGTACGCAATGCGTTAAAATGCAATTAGCGTTAGTTGGTATTATCGAATACAATATCGATTAGTTTTAAATGCTTGCCAATAGCTCACACCAGCGAAGATCTACTGTACTTTGTATATATGCATAAGTCGCCTCGCTGTGTGTGTGTGTTAATTATATGCCTCATAAACGGCTTCTTTGCCTTTTCTACTCACAAATTCAGTTGCTAACCAACTTTCTATGAAATGCTTCGAGCTTAATTAATTCATAATGAGTGCGTCAAGTTGGCGCCGCATCGCAGCAGCGCATTTGAGTTATTTGTTGCATACTTTTTTGCGTAGAAATTTCCAAGCGACACACATACGCACTCTGACACAAAACACGCAAAGGCATGAGTACTATATGTATGTCATAATAGCCAATTTAACAACATGCGATATTTAATTGGGTTTTAATAAATATGTATGCTGACATATAAATCTGAAGCGTAATGTAAATTTACCATGAATACTGAACACTGTAATGTGCGCCAGTGCAAAGTAAACACAAACAAGAAGTATAAGTGTGTAGGAGAGTGTAGAAGTGTGTAGGAGAGTGTAAGTAAATGGAAAAAACTCTGGCAAATGAATCAGCGGCATCAGGAAGCACGAACAGTAAATACAAGTATACTAGAAAAGTTATTAATATTTCTTTTTATTTTTGTTGTATTTTATATTTTTCTATTTTTTTGGCACGCCGCGCATGCAAAGCGATTAGATTCAATTTAAAATGTTTGTAATTTTACGGCAAAGTTACGGGCCGGAGCAGAGCGAAATAGCTACATAAACATTGTGTGCGAGCAAATGAGTCAATGAGTGCTTGTAGAAGGTACGAAAGCTCTTTTAATATGCTGAGTGGAAATGCAACAAGCGTAATAGGCTTTGAGGTAATAAAGAGGTTATTTAATTTAACTTAAAATTAAAATCTATAAATTAGGCACTTTTAAACGAACGTACTTTTTGATGGTCTTATAACACCTATTCGGAGGCGTTTTGAGCGTTTGTATTTCTTCATAAAGTCTAGTAAGAGAACGCTGGAGCATATTCATTTTTTTTAAACTTTTTTTGGGTTTCGCGTTTTCTTTTTAAGATTTGTGCAATGTATTCAACAGGCTGAGGTAGGTGTAGGGGCCTGGGAAAAACCCAGAAAAGCCAGCTTGGTAAGTGGCTGCTCAGGGGAGTTGAGCGGAATAGGCTTCGGCAGTCTGCTGAAATTGCAGCCCTGTGATGCTCAGCTTTCGCTGCGCTTTGGATCGCACGTTCTTCTCTATGCTTAGCAACAAGGTAATGGTCAGAGTTGATGTTGACCCCCCTGAATGTACGTACATCAAGCACACCGGATTCATGCCTTCCATTGGTCACAATCAATGATCAATCTGGTTGCGTGTAGTTTGATCAGGGGACAGCCATGTAGCCTTGTGGATATCGGGTTGTTGAAACATTGTACTACAGACTATCATGGTTCGCGCCGCGGCGAATTCAATTAGCCTTAGAGTTGTTAGAGGTGGTGTCGTGAAGGTTGAATTGTCCAACAATAGGACCAAAGACGCGCTCTCTTCCAACCTTTCCATTAAAATCGTCTAAAAGTGACATTAATATCTTGGGCTGGTCAGCGGTCGTAGAGGTTGTACCGAAAGTCACCGAGCAGAACTAACCCTTCTTCTTCTTGAAAACATCAAAAGTATAGTTTTCAACATCAATCTGAGTGTCCAACCGCAGTGTCTCTCTACTCGAAGAAAGCATATACTTCGTCTTCCTCTCCTTTATAACCAGACCCACCCTGGCAGATTCTCTTTCAATAGCCACAAAGGCTCCGGTAACTGCTCGCTTAGTACGAAAGACGATATCGATATCATCTGCATTTGCAAGCAACTGAACACCCTTATAAAATAAAGTCCCGTTCCGATGTACTTCGGCAAAACATTGTGCATCACAAGGTTGAAGAGTTCGTGGGAGAGGTCATCGCCTTTTCTGAAGCGTTCCTTGGTATCAAAAGGATCGGAGAGGCTCTTTCCTAACTTGATGGAGCTTATTTGAGCAATTGGAAACTCTTGTGAAGTATAGTTCTGTTCGGATGAACTTTGGCCTTGTGTGTTGGGCATCACTTTGTCTGAAGTCTCGCTCGTTATTGAAAGGTTCGAAGAGGTTTTTTTCCACCTTGACGGAGCTGCGTGTGTTGCTCAATGTTATTTAGCAAAGTTGTATCAGCTTTGCAGGGTTACCGAGCTCAGACAATGCTGCATATACGAAGTCCCTCGAAATGCTCAATGCTGCTTTTTCATCGACAAACTGATGGTGGGTGTCCATTTGATGTACGTTGGTCTTGTCGAGGACTTGGCGTGGTGTGTTTAGTCAGTCTATTCATTCGCGAATGGCGTTAATCTCTCAAATAACTCGTTCGATAGAAAGCACACTGATACTACGGTAGTTGGCGCATACCGGGTGGTCACCTTTCTTGAAGACAGTGCACAGGACACCAAGACTAGGTATCGGCAAAGTGAGCAGAGAATGCTCTCAACACATTGACAAATTTTCTCTGTCGAAACACAAATTTCTCTGCTGACGTTGCCGACCCCTGTTGTAGACGAACATTTCCTCAGTTGCCATCTGCAAACGCTGCCAACTACTGCGTTAAATGCTTTTTCTAATAACAACAATTTGTCATGCCCGGAAAAATGTGCCGCCTGTGCCTCTTTATTTAAGAAGCGCAGTGAGCTCACCTAGAGGATGCGCCAACTCATATCAAATTTGAACGAAAACGAAGCGTTTATTGTATTTTTTTAAGGTTTCGCTCTTAAAGTGAAAAGCCCCTATTTAAGTACTTGGCTATGTATTTCAACTACTTACCTACTCTACACCCAACACAAAACAAACATTCAATTTCCTTTACTAACTGCGTGTCATTTGTTGTTGGTATCAAAAAAGGCGCTGTGTCCAAATTGGGTTTTGCTTTTATCGCTTCAGTGGCTGCCTTTCAGACGATGATGGCGCTCATTAGCCCTATTCAACATGGCAACAGGGCCAGATTTGGACTGACAAAGTTAGTTACCTGGTGCTGAGCCTTTTCTTCGCTCTATTTAATGCACGCACAAACTGGCAGACACAACTGACATCTTTTGATGGCGTAGTTCATACAATATTGTCATGTTATATAATATGGATTCCCGAGATGACACACAAATGCAATTTGTTCTATAGATTTCTTGTTTTTTCTTTTGTCGGCTTTTTGGCAAAGAAGTCTAAACATTAAATGATAAACGTTGGCCTCATTTGTCTTCGATGCGTTGTCAAGTGACTGGTCTATGTCCCATCTACTGGCATATACTATGCAGAAATGAGAGCATCCGTCTATTTGACTAGCCGTAGGACGTTTCATTGTCTTGAGCCAAAACCATAGCAATTATTCTACGCATAAATCTTGTGCGCTCTGTTTAGCTGTTTGTAAGGATTTCTTGGGAATAATTGCTGCAATAACACGCATACCAATGCACACACACGCACACACACACACACACACTATTGCATGTATTCGTGGCTTTTCAAAGCTTTAAATTGAGAGCTTCATAAGCTTTGCTGCCAAACTAAGCCATGCCAAGCAATTCGCCCCAGACGGGCCTTAAAATATGCGAATGAACTGTTGGCCGTAGGCTTATTTGGCCTGTATGAGCGCATAAGGGCGAGAATAAGTGTTACTGCCAGTGTTAGTTAGTGCAGATTCTGCACTAAGATTATTTACATCACCAATCAATAGAATTTAGCAAACACTCACACACACACACACATACACACATCGCACATTGGCGTTTAGCCAAAGTGCGTTTTTTATATACTTATGAAGGGCATATTAACTTGACCAACAAGTTTGCTTAAAACCCAAACGGTTTTTGAGCTGTTAATTTCGAATACGGCAAACGTTTTGGATTTCACGGCTTTCGATGTAACACAGTCAGCAAATCTTATATTACTCGCGGACCCTGCTCTAGGTTCAAGTTCCTTTAGACAGTTTTGGTCTAACATGCCTCATTTTCGAATAGTGGCCAATGTACCAACAAATTTTTGTGAAAATTCGTATTTTTTTTTTTTAATTCTAAAGTAATTTAGCCATAACAACTTGTTGTCGACATTTGACGTCTTAACACACGCTCTCATAACAGCTACTTACGAAGAAGAAAAAACAAAACACAAAATAACAACGTTTGTGTGTATAAATGTATTTGGTTGTTGTTTTTTTACTTCAAATCAATTTTCACCTTACTAAAACGCAACGTGATTAGGTGAAACTTATATTCTGCAAACCGCAACCATTTTATCTTTCGTTTGGTATAGATTTCACCTGAAAACGTTACGTAATTGCAAGATAATCGGTACCACACTGAATTTTTGCTAAGCGTATTTATATATAGACTTGTATTCGCCTTTGCGGCGACGACTTAAAACACGCTGTCATAAAAGCTCATTACAACGAGGAGAGAAGAAAACACGAAATAACAACGTTCGTGTTAACAATAAAGTTTCTTGTTTTTTTTTTTTTCTAACGTATAGAGTACATATATTACTTCAAATCAATTTTTACGCAACGTCTACGGGTGAAACGTATATTCGGCAAACCGCAAGCATTTTATCTTTCGAATGGTATAGGTTTCGACCGAATACGTTGCGTTATTGCGAAGTAATCGGTATAACACTGAATTTTTGCTTAGCATATATAAGTAAGTTGATCACAAACATTTCAAAATCAATTTGAGCAAAATCGGCAACGTAAAGGGTACAAAAGTTTTGTTCTCGGCATTGCGATTATTTGTTTTGACGCAAACTCCTTGTCTTTATCAGCATTTATTGCCAGACCCATATCTTTAGGCAGTGTATTATCGTTGTTCCAACTTCGTGCTTCTTTCAAACCTATATTATTATTATTATTCTTAACTGGATATTTGCCTTTGTACCTTCCCTTCTACAATAGCTTAGCCAGAGCATGGTACAATAATACAAGATGCTATCGATAAGATATAAGCTTTTCTAAAGCATTTGATTAGAGTTGAACTTTTGACTATTGTAGACTTGGCTTTTGTGAATCGAAAGCTTTTCACGGTTTACAAACGTTTTCGATGCTACACACAAAATGCAAAGGAAATATAGCACAATGTCTTTAAGGGGTCAATTGATAAATAGTTAACCAAACTATTTCATGGGAGCTATCAAGGCATCAACTTCGGGGTCTTATAGACCCCACAATACAAGGTTTTCGGCGGAACTACGTTGTCATGCAACCAGAATGATCATACCTTATATTATTATACCATGAGCCAGAGTATTTGTAGCAGTAGCTTGAATTTATCGTATAAGCTTTGGTGAAGCATTAAAAAGTCAATGGGAAGAAACTTTTTGTCTTGAAAAGCACTTTCCTAAAGCATTTGTTTAGCGTTGAACCTTGGACTATTGTAGATTTGCCTTCTGTGAATCTAAAGCTCTTCACGATATTCAATGCTACACACGAAATGCAAAGGAAACATTGCATAATGGCTTTAAGGCGTCAATTGATAAATATCTAACCAAACCATTGAATGGGAGTTATCAAGACGTCAACTTCGGGGTCTTATAAACCCCACAACACAAGGTTTTCGGAGGACTACGTTGGTATGTGAGAAGAATTATTATACCTTGTATTATTATACCATGGCTTGTATTCATCTTATAAGCTTTGGTGAAGCATTGAAGAGCCAATGAAAAGTAACTTTTCGTCTTGAAAATCACTTTCCTAAAGCATTTGATTAGCGTTGAACCTTAGACTATTGTAGATTTGCTCTTGGGGTCTTATATAGACCCCACAGTACAAGGTTTTGGGCGGAACTAGGTTGGTATGCTAGCAGAAGAACCGTGTGTTAGTGGCTAACTCCCAGTTAATACATAGGGACACGATTTTGGAAAACTATTTCAAAAGCACCCAATGGAACGATTTGTTTGACTATAAGAGTATATAAATATTGGCGCACAAAAGATACATTTTTGGTGTTTTTTTTGTAAATTTTAAGTTTTTTTTTTTGGTGTGGGGGGGAGGACATACTGTCGGCGACTGAAACGGTTCTAAAGCTCACTTGGGCACATTGTTTGCCCTTGTGTGCTGTTTGTTTCATTGTTTGTCTATGCCTTCCCATTGTTGTAGTCTACGCAAATACGGGCACACACACACACACGCACACACACACACACACACATACACACACACACACACATACACTAAACATGCAGACACATGTGGGCCCGTTTCTATTGTTTGCTAAATTTATTGCAGGAATTTCTGAATTGGCTCTTTTGGCTGTAGTTTTATTTTTATACTATGGCCTCCTCTAGTCATAAAAAAGTGCGCGCATCTTGCGCCTAGGCTTGGGGGCGCCACTGCAAGGCTCAGCATGTTTGCATAAAGGTACGGCCTTCAGACTGGGCGGATATATGCTTAAACAATGGCATCAGCACATAATGGAGCCACATTTATTAACCCCCTCACAACACACAAAAAGGTAATCATAAGTATTATTATTATGGAGCAGGTGTTTTTTTTATGTGCACGTGGCGCTAATTAACATATCATTTGGCGTCCATGGGATGCCAAAACGTGGCGACATTGTCATTGACATTCCCAAAGCTAGTGCCCAGCCGCAGGCATTCTTTAAAGTACTGAAGCATATAGATACGTTTATTTGCACGCCACGTCGACATCCGTTTTTATTATTGTTGTAATTTCCGTTTCTGGATTGCGAACATTTTGTGTATGAGTGTGTATGGGTGCGTATCTGTGTCATGTGCCAAGTCAGATCACTTACTCGCCGGGTTGCTTTGCCTGAGAAACTCTGCATATGGCATTTTGAACATGGCCATGCAAATATTGCGCATACGCCACGTAAACGCTGTTCTCGCCTTTTTATTTATTTATTCTGCAATGCCGTCGCATAAATTTTTGCTTATATTTAATATATATATATATATGTGTATTGAAACGTTCAGTGTGGCGTTACGGTTTCTTAAATACACAAGTTTAAAGAACGCGAAAATATTTTATACGAATATCTAAATTCTGGTTTCTTACAATTTCCTGATTTGTAGCGCAGTTGTCTGATAGATTTGTTGATAAAGACTGTCAACAATTGCTCAGGAAACGAGAAAATCTCCTTTTTTCAACTTGAAAAAGCCGCGAAAAGCAAGGCAACAGCATGTTTTCACAATTTCATGAACACAACAATATGAAACTAGTTTTCTACGCCGCAAAGTTTTGGAAAGGCTTTTCATCAAATTTTTTTTCCACATAAGTTCAAATTCATTGTTTCTGGTTCACAAAAATATGGTCTGCCACGACTCCTTTTGCTTTTTACACACATTGCACAAATCTATAATGACATCGTTTTTCATCGTGTCGGTGGTGCCCAGGTGGACGAAATCCTTGATAACATCAAAAGTATAGTTTTCAACATCAATCTGAGAATCCAACCACTGTGTATCTTTGCTCGAAGAAAACATATAATTTGTTTTGCTCTCACTAACAACCAAAGGCAGATTCTCTTTCTATAGTCGCAACTGGACATAGTCCCGTTCCTATGTACTTCGGCCTTTCGCAACAAACTCTCCATCACAATGTTGAAGAGCTTGCAGGAGGGAGTATCGCCTTGTCCAACGCCTCGTTTGGTATCAAAAGGTTCGGAGACGCTCTTTAATTTGAAAACTGAAATGTATAGAATGCATAATAAGTATTAAGTGCTAAAATGAAAAGTTATCTTAAATGTTGCTATTATTTCTCAAGTTAAACTACGATTAACAAATCAGCTGTTTTGGTTAAATTCAATATTTCCACATCCACAGGCCCAGCCGATAATCACAGAGTTTATTGTAGAGCATGTATTAACGCAGCTTGCCGTCACGAAAATCGGTTCATACGCTCGTATGGTGTTACGCTCGTTTAGTGTAACGCTTGTGAGTGTCCACAAGAGAGCGAAACATCATGTTTATGTTTGTGTGCTAGGTGAGAGCAGTGAGAGCGAAAAGAAGAGCATGCATGCACCAGCAGATGCGCACGCTAGATGGCGCCACATTATGGAGACAACTTGTAGCTGAATATTTCAAATCTGACGTCCGTCCCGTGCACTTTTTTCTTTGGTAGCCGCAGCATCCGCGGTGTTACGGTTTTTTGTGGTTCTTCAGCGGCTCCCATGTGTGAATACGTCATAAGACCAATACAAGCACATAAAATAATTGCTAAGAAATACGCGATAAGCGCATGCAACACGTCGTGTCCTCGACTCCATGTGTGTGTGGTAATGCGTGTTTGTGACATTTTATGTCACACTGCTATGGCGCAAATTTAGACATCTGCCATGATTGTTGATAAATATGTATTTATGACACACATAACTATAAATTCGTTATATCTAATGGGCATAAATTAGATGTGGATGCGTTCTTGACAGAGTGACAACGAGCCGTTTGGAGAAACTAATGATGTTAAAATTCACATCACAAATTATTTATGTACTTGTGTTTTAATGGCGAGCAATTTGTTCCTAGGGTATTTAAGTAGTTCAAATCAAAATTTAATAGAAGCGTTTTTGGACTATTACCGTTTGAAAATTTACTTCATATGGCGAAGCCAACGTGAAGCACTGTGTAAATGGCTCATTTAAAGATACAAATTATTAATTAAGTTATTTTTAAAAAATGTTGAAAATTGAATCCTTATTCAATGTAGATTGAAAGGCTTTAACGTTATAACAAAGTTTTGGATGCTTATTCAGCTTGTCAAGAGCTTTGCGAAAGTTTTTTGGAAAACACTGAAATTTTTAGCTTCTGAGTTCTGGACAGTAAACCGCACATACGGAAAAACAGCTCGTGTTCTCTTTTTTAAAAGTTATAAAATCCCAATGCTGATTACCCAAAGCTAAACGATTTCTTCCTTTTCTTTAGAATCTGTGGGTTCGTACTGGACAGGAAATTAGACGAATCGCAGTAGCCAAGAACGTACAAAGCAAGCTACAAAAAAAACACAGGCCTTCCTTTCATTCCATCATCTTATATGGAGCATTAATACGCTGGCCAGACCTGAAGAGCCAAACTTGCCTTAAGAAAGTCAGTTAAATACAGTTAATAGCTAAACTATATATCACAGGTGCCATTGGCTCTACTGAGTAACTCAAAAACTGGGTATACTTAGAATTTGATAACTGCTCTATTTAAGCAAGACATGCCTTTCTGTCCCTGAAAACAGACTACCATTTGATTAACCCAGCACTGCTTTTAATATTCTTGTTCCGGGCAGGAATCAATGGTCTATGGTGACTCACATAAGCTCATTGCTCTAACCCCTATTGGTAATTGTAGCAGCTAACCAATGGGCACTAAGTAGAGATTGTGCGTCAATTTGGTAAAGGTATAGGTAGGGAACAGTAAACTTCATCAGAAGTGTTCAATATAAAAAGTCTTTTAGGTGCCACGCGCACAGAGAACGGTACAGAAATTACATGAGATGAGCTTTTTAAAACTAATTTTTTAAATTTAAGGAAGTTTTAACAGAGGCACTATCATGTATTAGGTACACTGGTGGATCCCAAACTCTACGCACAACTATGTTAAAGCCCTGGGTAGACTTCGCTGCGCACATTAGCTCACTACCCTTACCCTTAGCGGTAATTCGAGTAGCTAACCATGGGGCACTACGTGGAGGTTGTGCGTCAACTTGGTAAAGGTATAGACTGGGATCAGGCAGCTTCACCATGTCCTACCAGAACACAGGCCCACCCACGTCTTTGCAGAACAATTTAAAAAGGTATTTTAGTCTCTCGGGGTACTACAGCGTGTTCCAGGTGGAGGTCCTATAAGGAAATCTTAACAGAGTGGCAGGAAAGCGGCTAACTAGCGGCATAGGTTCAATACCATTAAATTCGATATTAGCATTAAACTATTGCAAGTTTCTACATGTTATGGATCAACAGTTTGATTTTAGGCTATTCTGGTCTCGAAACATTGACAGCAATAGTAAAGCTAATGAGCTGACCAGACAAGGTACTCCCCTCCTGCCTAAGAGAGCAGGAATAGGCTTCCAATGATATCTGTAAGCTATAAATTCGTAAGTTCCTCAAAGACCAGGCCAATCTGACAGAATTGTCTAATCGGCGCACGGCTCGATAAACATATTGGCTCTGTTCTCTTCGACGAGATAGATGGTTGGCGTACATTCAGCTAGGCTTTATGAAGCTTAGTAACGCCGCGTAGACGAAGAGAAAGATAAATAGTCTGGCCACTGCCTTTGATCGTGTTCAGTTCAAATGCCTGTGTAGACACTTCCTAAAGAGCTTATCTAACCTTTCCAAAATTAGATTGAAAACTGCGTTTCGGTCTCTAGTTGGTCCTCCCTTTCTCTATCAAAACGGGCCGCCTCTCGACCTAAGTGTATCAGGGAATAACTTGGCAGCCGTTCTTACTTAAAAAGATTTTGTTAAATTGAGTTTCCTGCAGTTGATACAACTATCTACTCGGTAATTCGACTCTTTTCAGTCACGCATGTACTCAACAACTCTCCTAACATTTGTCCTTAACAAAACTGGAAATATTCTGTTTACCAGAGTAGAGTGTTTTTTTGCTCGGGGACTATACAATGTGTGTCTGATGTCAATGAAAGTTCATGGTTCAAGGCAATATTTGTAACTATTACCAGAACCATGGAACTGTCCAGAACACATCTGTGCATATACCATATAGAATGACGTTATAAGAGGGCTTTGTTATTTACATTGTCATTATATAAATTGTTTATATTTAAGCAAGTGTTTTATATGGTATTTTATACTGAGTACTTGGAATTGTGTATATAAGTAGTCTATAAAGACAGACTAACTTGTCAAAAATCAGCAAAACAAGCGTTGCATGTTGAAATTCATGATTTATTTACGAGCTCCGCAAATTTGCTGTCTATCTGTAACAGATTGTGTGGACACTTCGATACAAAAGTTGAATTATTGAAACGTTTTAATTAAGCGCTTAAAATGCAAAATTATAGGCAAACGTAGCGCATAAAATCAAAGATTTGATGTTAAACATGCAGGCGTAGTTCTCTACCGTTCGCACTCTAACTCTCTCTCTCTCTCACTATGACTTTATGTGCCAAAAGGGGCATAAGATGGGGCTAGATAACATCTGCTCCGGCAGTGTGGTTATGTCTGTGAGTGTTTTTGCTACGCTTAATCCAATTAAGCAGACTCCTGGCTCAGGCTGCCAGTGTCAGGAACATGTACTGACACTTTTGTTGGTATATTTCCCAATTCAATGCCAGTCAATTTAATCTTGGCGCCAGGCGGCGGCGTATGCAGGGTGTGCGCTTTGGGTGTCTTTGTTTTTGTTGCTCGGAAAGCAGCTGTGCATAGTTTGCGGCTCTGATTGGGCCAACACTGTCCCGGCTTATGACAGACTGACCGACCCAATGGACACAGCCATTAGCGTCAACTGGGTTTCGATTTCAGTGCCAGCGGGTGACCATGTTGCTGGCACTTACGGAAATTGTTTCGGCGTCGGTTTGTAATTTCACACTTTCATAAGTGATTAGCGTTGCTTGGGCACAGTAGCTACCTTGTAATATTGTTAGTTGACCCCGATTTAATTTATGTTTTGGTTTTCATTTTCTTGCAGACGTTTTTCTATGTGAACTAACCCAAGTGCAAACAACGACAACGAAAGGCAACAAACCATAGAGCAAGTATAAGCACAATAACGACAATAGCGTCAGCAGCATGGATGAGGAGCACGACGACGATCAAATAATATGAGATTAGATGGGGCTTTAGAGCCCCGCCAAGGAGCTGCACCATTGCAGGGCCGCTCCATTGGTGTTGCCAAGTATAGACGTGAAACGCGTCAAAAATGTGAGACACAGCAACAAAAATGCGCTGATGAAGATGAAGATGCAGCAACAACAACAAACGCACAAACAACAACGTGTCGGTCAAACAATAACAACAAGTTGAACAACAACAACACTATAAGTGCTAAGCCACAGCAAGCGCCCAAAGTGGGGCTCAGTCACACAAACAACGACTTGAATTACAACTTTAAGAACGTCGCACCACTAACAACAACTAAAGCAACAACAGCTACAACTACAACAAGGACGCATTGGCGCGCCATTTCAGAGTGCGACGGAAACGTAAAAGGCGCCATTGTCGCGTCCCTTAAAATGCGTGCCCAACAATCGTTAATGCTAATGGCTGGCAACGTTTCCAGTTGCGTAGCCGCCATGCTCCCGGTCAAATGTCTGGGCATGGTTAGCTCCAACAGGGGCGTTAGCTACAACACTTTTGTCCTGTGCCTGATTTCCGTTGTCGCGCTGTTGCCGCCAGTGGCGCTTGCCGATGACGGTGACAATTTCTTTGCCGTTAATAGCTTTAGCATGGGACCAGAGACAACAACACCCGAATTCGGTAAGTTGAGTCCATGCATGCAATATCGGGTTATGCCGTATAACTTTGTCTAAGCGACAAGGGGCTTGACCGGCAGTTGACTTATCTTTATCGCTGCCTTGTATGCCATATCGCACTTTATGATTTCTTGACTTGCTTTTTCAGTGTTGGTATTCGCCCAACTGCAGCCATGTGTTTAATGCACTTAACTTGATTTTGGTTTTGGTCAGGTCAAAGCCGGCACGCATTCAAATGGTAATCAAAAACAGTTTGCTCGGCCATACAAAAAGCAAACCGGGTTAACTTGTACATATATGTATATGGTAGTTGCTAGTAACCAGCTTGCGACAATGACGTCATCTATAAGGCTACACACAAAGTACCATACTGAAAGCCTATACAATGCTGCCCTCATGCTTGTAGCTGCATGCATATATGTATGCAGCCTGAGCCCTTTGTTCATGTTCATGAAGGTTTTTTGCTACTATTGCATAATAAGTGGATGCAGCGCCTTCGTCTTTGGATGTGCCCCCTCTTCAGTCACTAGTTTTTGTTTTTTTTCCCCCTTTTGCCACAAAAAGGAGACAAAAAGTGCACAGCAAAGGATTTCATTCAAGCGCAACGCAATTTTGATGCGCTGCAACGAGCGCCCACTGCTAAATTATGTTTCAAAGTTTTTCCACTGACAACGTTATAGACCTTATACTTGGTTAACTTTGGTTATAATAGAGTGAAAGAACTCAAGCGGAAGTTTGTTTTTAAACAAGTTTTTAGAATAAAGAGCTAAAAAACTAAATAGACAGAGTGAGTTTGTGATTTCCAAGGGGCAAAAACTTGATGACCAAGATTGATTTCAATTGAACTGACGGTTCGTATTTTACAAGGTTAGAAACCGTCTCTTAAAGTAATCATGTTTTAAAAAAGAGCACACAAAGGACTTCAATGTGTTAGTGTTGTGTGAATTTCAGACATTCAGCCCTCTTTTAAGAGCAGTGAGTCAAGCCTTCGGTTAGCACTTCGGCCGTGTATGTGTGTGGCAGCTTGCACCTGTCTCGAAGCTGTATCTTCCATGTTAGGGATCTATCGGCAAAATTTTCGTATAAATGCATGCAATAAATTGATTTTCACTGTTGGCTCACACAACTATTGCAGCAACTTAAATCCTGACCAATGACAGTTGCCAATATTCACTGACAAAACGCTAGTGAACACATCAGATGAGATTTGTGGTGGCTCATCAAAGAGTGGTGAACCATCCCTGGCACTCATGCAGCCTTGCCCATTATACCATGCCAGAGGCAGAGGAAGTTAAAAGAGAGAAACAACGCTTGAAATAGGAGTAATAGTATGAAAACAGAGTAAGCTTGCATAGAGGCTCCCTATTGACACAGTCTTCTCGACTCCCCTGAAGACTACGTAAGGGGAGAGTATACACCTGTTGTGTGTATCACTTCCCAAAATGCGCATCCGCGATCTTGCAAAGGCCGGACAGTAGCACGGAAAGTTCTTGTAAACACATGAATGCGAATGTTCTCAACACATCGACAACTTTTCTCTGCCGACACACAAATGCAATTCTGCCCATACACTGTTAACATGATTGAATACATCCTCAAAATCCTGACGTGATAGGCCAATTCAGACTAATTCGGATTCTACGCAGCAAATTATTTCGGAAATGACACTTAGCTTTCAACTAAACAACTAAACCATGTTGACCTGTGTAAGCGTTTACTTTTAGTTTGAAAATTCCAACTCCAAATTCCGTCTTTTGAGCCATGACTCCTATAGAACTCACACACAATTTCTGTTGCTTTTAAAAAGAACTATTTTTCCATTCCAAAAAATGAATTTCCAGCAATTATTTTAGATATCTTATAATGCTAATTTAGGTTATCCGGCTTTAAAACTTAAAAAAAAGCAACAAAAATATTTACCAAAACACGTAGGTAAACATGTATTCAGATTTGTGATGCAATAAAGACTATTGGCATTTATATGAAAAACTTCTTTGTCCGTTTGGGCAAGATTTAAAGACAGGTTTCGCCGTTTTGTCCTCAAAAAAAAAATACACATGTATTTTCTGCAAAATCCTTTTAAATCCCATATCACTTAAACTTCTTGTGTGCTTTGGGGTGGAAGGTACGTCAACTGTATGACATGTTTTTTTCGGTTTATAAGCTGGAACAAATTTAAAGACTCCCTTGCTGATGGCACACTTTACCTCAGCAAACAGACAGCCCAAAGGTCAATCTGGCAATAAATTTGACACAGCCTACAGCTTATTTTAAATTACACCAAAAGATACTGCGAGAACTTTTGTGTGAAAAACCGAACCGGAAAAAAATGAAGTTGGCACATATATGAACATTGGACACGTGCTGGTTTTTCCATCCTAACAAAACAAACTGCCAAATAGTTAATCTCTTTTTGAAAAGGGTATTAGAAGGCACAACAAGGCAAAGCCAAAGGCAAAAGGCAAAGCAAGCGCACTACCGGCCGTAGTACTGTGCGGGGACATCGGCGCTGCTTGGGATCAGCAGCGGTTGTGGCCCATCAGGCAGCAGCAGCATAATGCCCCACTTTGTCAACACTTGCGCAAATTTAGCACAGAGTTGCATCACAGAGAGCGAAAACCGCAAAAGCCAACGGAATCGAAAAAAGTGGCAACACTGGCCGCCATTGCAGCGGTTGCTTTTTTAGCAATTTTGTGCTGCGGGCGCGTCTTTTGCTGCTCTATTCATGGGACAACAACTAGCAAACGGCGAAGGCACTGCCACTGCATTTAGAAATGAACCGCGGGCAAATAGACTTGCAACACACACACACACACACACACACACACACACATGATGAGCTGAAGCTCGCGCTGACAATGTGTGCAAGCGCAACCATTTTGTTTTGTTTCAGCACTTCCGTTGGTTGAAATGTCAGTCGAGCGCAGAACCGTTGTGTCGGCTCCACGGTGTGAGGTTATTATGGTAAAAATATGATTATATCAACGAAATTAGTGAACGCTCTGCGGCATGACGCCAAGCATATGCTTCATGGAATGAGCTCTTCAGCGTTGCTGTTGAGTTTTTTCACACATTGTTGGCCAGCTACAGAGGCGCTCGTTTCCCCAAGAGTTTAATTAAGATGCTCAGCTGCTTGGAAGCCAGAAAAGAGACTATGTAATGCCGAAGCCTCCAACTCACTTTCTGCATGTCAATATAGCAGCCGAGTTATGGAGGCGGCAATGTGGCACGGTGGCGGCTGTTTTGCACTCATTCAAACTTAATGAAGAATTTACCTGCGCGTGAGTGTTTGGTGGTGTTTGTGTACTACTTGGTACTTGGTTTTCCGGGGCACATGGACCGCTGAAGTGTACTTGTGTGCGTATAAAGGGGCTCAACGAGTGGGTAAACAACACTGCGCTAAACCTGGCATATGTGGCTAGACGCCGCAGCTGGCTTTTGTTTCGGGTGCACCCACTCCTGACAAGCGCTACAAGGTACAAATTTGTATACCTGAAGGCCCAAGGAATTTGCATTTTAATCTACCACAGACGCCGCCGCTAAGCCGCTTGGGATTGAACTCGTCGACAAGATTGCTTTGCCAGCTACTACACACACACATGCCTATAATACGTCTATATGTGTGTTTGTGTGTGTTTTTGCATTACGCCAAAGTTGTTAGTTTTAGTTGCGCTCGAGATTTGGTTTTTATTGAAATGCAAACCACAAAATCGAAAGTTTTTCATTTTTATTTTTGTTACAAATTTCACGCCTGGGATTAGCACAGAAACAACGACAGGAAAAACACGTGTCACAATCTTATATTTGCATTTTTCTTTCTTTGCCATAGATTATGCTAGCCGTGGACAGAAAAAGTATGGTGACAAGTGCGATAATACCTTGGAATGCGGTTTTCCCGGCTCCATATGCGATCCCAAGAAGAAATCATGCCAATGCACCGAAGATCTGCCTGTCACCAATCACTTTGACAAATGTGGCAAGGGTAAGTTCATGCATATTTTTTTTTTTATTTACTTTGTTAGTTTGTTGCATTGCGCTGCTCAGTTTCTTGTCAAGTTGCCAACTTTTCATTAAAAACTGCAATGCAAGCTTTGGCAGGGAAATCCCCTAAAGCTTTGTTTTGATTACGAGGCGCAGTAAAAAATGTTCTAAATTAAAATTAAAAGCGCATAAGCAAAGAAGAAGCGAATAAACGCTATACAATTCTGTATTATGCACATTTTATATACATAATTATAATAATTGAGGTTCCCTTGACGTGACTTTAATAAATTAACAGCAAATCGACCAAATGGCTGTTTTTTGTGATATACAAAAGAAAAAAAAAAGCTATATACATATTTGGGTTATTAGCATGACATTGGCATACATATTAACGTCTGGGTTTTTTGTGGTTATACTCTGTATAGTACATTTAGTAAGATGGCAGCATGTGAGTCAGTTAGCGTGGAATGAAATCGGCACAAACTACAACAAAGTGGAATTTTCATGATGAACAAATAATTGTTTATGGCTGGATATTGTGACAATCTTTGAAAATCTATAAGCTTAGTTCGTAAACAACTTTTTATAAGAAGCAAATTCCCAGCTCCGAGTCATTTACTACTTAGATGTAGCCACGAGATCTTGAACAGATTTGGTTATATTTTCACAAAACATTTGCAGAAACGAGCATACGGCAGAATCATTCTTAAAGGCCATCTATATAAACGACTAAAAGCAGAATCATACTTAAAGGCCAATTATGTAATGGTGTGTTACATAAGTCCTCGTTTTCGAATTACACTCCGAACTTTGATATTTCGTGTTGGTGCAAAAATTTCACCCTTTCTATGCACTTGACTTTTCATAGAGTATCTACGTGAGTCTACCGGAACGCCGATTCGACCACAATCAAGATGAAGCACGTTTACCCCATAAATCATAAGTATTTTCCAGAGGAATCCTGCCATACAAACAATCGTTAACGAGCAATCGTCATTGAATCAAAGCAGCCCATACGGCTCATCCTTTGACGTGGTCAACAAAACAACCACTGGTAGCATTAATCCCAATGCAGCTCATGAACAAATACTGGCAAAGCCCATCAAGACTATATACGTAAACAGTCATATTTCCTGCCAAGGCGACACCATCACAATAGACAAGATCCAAACAGAACACAAAAGACATCGCCAAGAACAAGAGTTGGCAATACTTGACAGAAGGCAGAGGGCCAAGTTCGGCAAATAACCCAAAACGAGGTGGGAATGTAACGATGCACATTGGATCCATTTGACTTATTTTTGGGGAAAAAATCATAAATTTAGAGGGAGTAAAGATAATTTCAAATTTTAAAATTCATCGAATAGAGAATTCTTTAAGCTCACAGACACTGCGATAAATATGTTGAGGTCAGTTGGATGCACTGTGCGACGCTTGCCCTGCTAAGAGCAAAGACCGTTCCAGCTTAACTTAACTTTAAACATAAAACATGTAGACCTCGAACACCGTCGAAACACCCCAGCGTGAGACAGCGTTACACTTGTTAGACAATTTATTGCCAAATCGAGAAAACAAGCTGAATATCGTTCCTTCATACAAACTGGTTGACTGACAGCTCCAGAAATAAGAAGAAAAGACCATCGAGAATTTGAGAATGAGCTCACTTGAACGGATATATAAATCTTTACTGATGCTAATATACTCAGCACCTAGCTTTTACTCATACAAAAGTTTTTGTTTGTAAATATTAACCTCTGAAATAATCTTTTCGAGCTTTGTCAAGCCAACCCAGACACACTTCTTCCTGACTGGCGATAATAACCTCTTACCAGGTTACGATGTAGAGCACCTTGCCAGGCGCCTCTGCTTCCCGCGCACCTTCTCCAATCAGTGATACCAAAGGTAGCTAGTGCGCTCTCTACATGGTCCTTCCAACGTGGACACTGCGTCGCCTTCTTTTCACAGCCGCATTGAAGACCTTTCTAGCATGAGTAGAACATGACCAAGCCAGGAGCAGGAGCTTCTTCATGCATACGTACAACATGACCTAGCCAGCACGAATTTTAATTCGCTTAAACACGTCAATGTCCTTGTACAGCTCGAAGAATTTGTCGTTCCATATGATGCGGCGGTAGTCGCTGCCAATGCGTAATGGGCGAAAAATCTTACGGAGTACTTCCGCGCAAGCACTTCAAGGGCATTTGCATCAGACCGCGTCATCATCAGCCCTACAAAGCAAAATGGGAAGGATGAGCGTCTTATAGAGTGTTAGTTTAGTCTGGTGGTAGTAATCTCTACTACTCGTTTGCCTACTGAGATCAAAGTAACTCCATGCAGACACCGCTTCTCATTGTGACAGTGGTGCAAAGATGGGCAGATTCTCTTTCATAGAAGTTTTGGTTAGAGAAGGTTTAGAAAGCAAAAAAGATGTACCCTGGCTGCTTGGTTCTTTACATGGGCCCCATCGACTTGCTCACATTCAATAACAATACCCTTTTTTTGGAAACAATCAATCGTAACGATTATACGACATTTTTATGACATATGATAAGAATATGACATATTACGTTCAGGACAAAATCGTGAACATTTTTACGCAAATTTGCCTTTGATCAACAAAAACAAGGAGACTGAACAATTACTACACTATAGCTATTGGGTTGGAATTCGCCTTGAAGAGATGTCTGGCACAAACCTGATTACGATTTGTTTGCGATTTTCAAGCAAAGAAAACATCAGCCCAAAAGTATGCAACAGATTTGCCAACTTCTCGTTTTTGGTTCCATTATTTGGCACACCAAGGTTCCCGACCAAAAAGACTGTCCAGGGCCAAATCCCCTAGGGGAAGCGATGAGGCTTTTGCTGAGGATTTGGAGGAACGTGCAAAGCAGTATTATCAGCTCAATAAGTAGGCAAAGAAAGGACCAGCTTGCACTCGACTCCCATCACACCGGAGGAAGTCTTGGGTCATATTAAAGAGCTAAAAACCAGAAAGGCTCCAGGAGAAGATGGCCTAGACAACAGGACACTCAAGGTGCTGTTTTTGGTCCCAGTGTTCAATCTTGTGTTGAGACTGGAACATGTCCGAACCACATGGAAGAAAGCGAGGATCGGTATGATCCATAAAACCAGAAAAAGGCCTTCCTCCCTGGACTCATACAGACTAATAAGCTTGCTGCCCACGGTTGTCAAACAGTAAACAAGCCTTTGACAGACACACACGACATGCCCACTCACAGGGCCTGCTCATCGCCACACATCTCCAGCGTCACAGGCGGCCTTAAAAACACAATTTGCATAGCACCTAACCAACAAAAAGCTATTCCTAAAACACAAGGTGACCATCTATAAGTCGTGCATTGCCCATTTGCAAAAAATCAGAACCCTACCAGCAAAAATCCTTCGCAAGCTAACTGGTACCCAGAATTGTAGACATAGAGAGTGACCTACATAGATGTGCCTAAAGTTGGGGATGTCTTAAAAAAGCAGGCCGCTCAGTACATGCTGCGCCTTCATAACCATGCAAACCCTTTGGCAAGGCGCCCTTTAAAGCGACGCAAAGAAGGAGCATTACATTACATTACATTAAGAAGGAGATTACGAAGGTTATATCCGGTCGACCTCGTCAGTAGGTTTATGTAAATATGTACAGAATTAAATTTATAAAATCATAAACTTAATTGCAAATATAAAGTTGCATTAGTATCTTTCTATGTTTAATTTAAATTGTTGTTAAAAATAACTGTAAAATTAAATATAATTATGCAACAAAATTGACCTCAATGAAAGGCCTATGACTAAAACATACCTTTGGCGGTAGATTTGGGTCGCTGATTTCGAATCCGGAAACCATTTTGGATTTTTTACCACCGTTTTCGAATTAATGCTGTTTTCAGAGGGTTTTGGTCTAACTTGCTTCGATTGCAATTAATTGGTTATTTTTGGAATCGATAAATTGATTCTTTGCAAACATTTCTACACCAATTTGAGTAAAATCGGTAGCGAAATGGAGAAGCTATTAGGGAATATCGAGAAATGCAACAATATAAAAACCTCTGGAATAAAACATACCTTTTCCGGTAATATTGTGGTCGCCGAATTGAGGTATCTAGAATTGAGGGTTTTCGAATTATCGCTGTACAAGTATGATATGTACACCGTTAGCTAGACAAAAGTCTCTTTTTATATTGTTGCCAACAATGTACATAAAATATACTACTTATATAGAGCTGCCTAACCCTTAGGGCTTAGTCAATATATAGTAAATTGGATATATTCAGTTCTACAGTCAAAACAAAGTTTTGGCCAATTAATTTGCTCATGACAGCCGAAAATAAGTTATGTCTATTGTTTAATAACAAAACATCTATAACAAACTTTTCCTTTGACTTTAATATTATGGTTCTTTGCAACATTATTTCGAAAACCTTAACTCATTATAGGCGTATATTCAAAGTCCATATGCAACCAATCATGAGAGTTTTATGACATAACCCTTTTTCAATCTGTAAGCAGTATTTATTGACTTTGGCTTTAAAAATAACAGACAAAACTTTGTTGTTAGGCTCCCCTCACCGCCAGACGTCTGTGACCCTCCATACAACACTCACTACTTTGTACTATGAAAACATTTACCACAACAAAACTGACGCCATCTTTGATTGACAGACAGCCCTGCAAACATTCTCGACGCAATAAAAATTTATTGACATGAAGTATTTGTTGACTATGTGAGTCATGTGCAGAGACTCAACGAGCAGCTCAACTTGTCGGAGGCCACAGAATGCCATTGTATAAGACACTAGATATTCAATGCATTCATTACACATTCAATCACATACTTGTTTCCTGCAAATTAATGAGTTTCAAGCATGTGCGTGCATTTATTTTACAGAGGCTGCCGTCAACGAATCCTGCTGGTTCAATGAGCAATGCGAGTCGAGATACTTTCAGACGGAGTGCCGGGATGGACGCTGCGTTTGTCGCTTCGAAATGTCACCTATTTGGGGCAAGGACGGGTCTGTTGAGTGCAAAGGTAAGTCAGTAGTTTTTTAGTTTTCATTAATTAAACTATGCTCCCATTGCACTGAGAAAAAGCGCGTGTTGAATCAAAAGTACGGTTAGAATGCAATGTCATGCATTTTGACACCTGTTCATTACCTTTAAGGATTGACAAAGTAAACTTAAATGGAATTAAATTTAGAATAGAAATTATAAATCAAGTCTTATTAAAACTTAAACCGAACAACGTGCAGAAATTTCATGTGAGATTTGGTTCATGTGCTCGAGTTATTGTAGGTTCTATCTAATAAAAATCGATTGGAGTTGTTTTAAAACAACTTGTTTTCGATTTCGATTTATTCCTAAATCATCTGCTCAATAAGAACTTGCACAGAACTAGGGGGCGCCGCTCATTCACTTCTGTGCCTATCTCGAAGTAGGTCACATTTCTCTTCGTCTTCATCTTCCCCATACTCATAGTAAAGAAAATCGTTTTTGTAGACATTTTTAAGACAAAATCAAACGTAAACTCCTAAAAATACTGAAAAATTATCAAAATTCTATTCGCGCAGCAAAGATCAGGGATATAGTGTTTCGTCCGTGCTAGTTTCCAAGAATTTTAAAGGCTCGTTACGGTTCGGCATGTACCGGTTACAGCCCTTTGTTTCACTCTCTGGTACTCGAATTTTTTGAATATCTTCGGGGTGTGCCAGAAATCTCTAGCCGGTTTTAACGGCTTACATTCGAAATCTATGGAATAATGCATAGTTCAATAACTGTCAGGATAGACTTTCAACGTAGTCAAATGTGCTTCTGACCAATCGACATATTGATTTTCTTCCGAAATTCAGTTGAAAACGATATCTCTGAAACTGAACGATTACTGTTCGGTTGAAAGAGATTTCTAGCACACTAATGATCATGTTAATTTTCGAAGCAGAAGTGCTTTTATGCCGGGCTGGTTATGAATCGAGCACGACTATCGTGAGGTCAAATCGAATAACGCGCCGAATTTTCGCAGCATGAGTCTTGAATCATTAACCCAACAACTTTTTTTTTTGGCGAAAATCAATAATAACAATAAATATAAATTTTAATTGGATGACTCTACGATTCTTTGAAACTATTCACATTCAGTCTCTGCTTTGCGAGCGGCATCTCTAATCGGTGATTCCAAAGGAAGCTAATGTGCGCTCTGTCTGGTCCTTCCAACGGACGAACCCTTCGTCACAACCGCCGTCGATCCGTTGCCAATGCGTAGAGGGCCAAAGATATAATTTCGCCCTACTCGAAGAAAGCATATACTTCGGCTTGCTCTCCTTTATAACCCTACTACCTACCCACACTGGCAGATTCTCTTTAAAAGGGAGGGGGTACCGTCTTGTCTGAAGCCTCCCTTGGTATCAAAAGGCTCGGAGAGGCTCTTTCCTACCTTGACGGAGCTGCGTGTGTTGCTCAACGTCATTTTGCATAGTCGTACCAACTTTGCGGGGATTCCAAACTCAGACAGTTCGGCATAATCGCGATCCCGCACTGGTCTATCAAATGCGGCTTTTTTGGCCTACAAAGCTATGACTATAGGCTATATATTTTCCAGGATAGTAGTAGTGTGAATATCTGGTCAATGGTGGACTAGCCCTGACTATAATCACACTTCTTTCGCAAATGTCTTTAGTCTTTCACTCAATAAGATCGATACGATCGAGAGAAAGAAGACTGATACCACGGTAGTTAGTGCACATTGTCCTTGAGGACAGGATAGAGGACTCCAGTTCCAATCATTCATTTAGCCATATTTTGCCAAAGAGCTGGTACATGCACCTTACAACTCATTGCCAACTGTCTTGAACAACAGCCTTCATCTATAGTGGGGTATGTCGGCAAGTTAACTCCGGAGCGGCATTATCCTCATCATCGGCCGATAGTAAGCCAGAGAAGTGTTCCCTCCACAACCTCGGTGAACCCTGCGATCCACTACGAGATTTCCCTCTGCATCTCTAAAGGAAGACGTTCAGGCACAAAATCCTTCAGATAGACGCTTGACTTTGTGGAAAAACTTCCTAGCGTTTTACGTAGCGAGTCCAAACCCTTACGCACAACCCATTTAGAGCCCAGTACCAGTAGGTACTGTGAGCTTAAAAAGGAATCAGGGGTAGCTCATCAACTTCCCGCCTCGATTAACTGGATTGGGCTTTGCAGCGTTTCCGGTAATTTAAAGGTTTTAGAAACAGAAAAAGGTAAAGAAGGCACTTTTAAAAAAAATTTCGTGTTTGCTTCTAGTAATGTCATTCTTACCGTACTTTTGTCACAAGTTTTGTTTAATTCACACACGCTAGTTTGCTTTTTTTCAGTGTAGCACTAAAATCCAAACATACATTGTAGCTAAATCTAGCAGACTGTGAAATAGCGTAAATCTTAACAGAGTAACAAATCGAAACTGAAACCGTTGTCGTTAACCGAAATGCTTAACTCTATATTCAAAGAGCCTAAAAGTAATAGAGTGGAATCCTGAACCGTGACCACTTTCAGCACAGCGTACGTGTGAGGGTGCTGGTGTTGCTGTCTCTGTCAGACCGACTCCTTCGTAGGCGAAATGGAGAAAGAGTGAAAAAAACGCACATGTATGCACTGTGCTAAAGGTGGTCGCTTTTCAGCAAAGTCGACTCAATGTAACTGCCAAGGATTCCACTCTTGCATTTTTTATTGCTCTTTCTCAATTTCGCCTACGAGTGAGTTGGTCTAATAGAGACAGCAACACAAGCAGCCTCACACAAACGCTGTCTTCAAAATGGTCGCTTTTGAGGATTTCAGGATTCAAAATTCCACTCTATTATGTAAATAAATTCAGTAACTATTGGTATTATGATAATTTTATAAAATGTACATATGTACACATGATTGCTAGATTTATTGCAACTATCATTTTTGTAGTGTGAACACAACTTAAAAAATCCTGTTTAGTGGGTCTCGCTAATCGCTTTGTGTGTATGCTTGTTTATAGGCCGCCAGGATAAGCTACCCGAGACGTACATTGATCCGGCTATGATTGGCGTGCTGGTAGGAATGGCATTGATGTTTATTATTATTTGTGTCGTCCTACGATTGTTTAGCCAGTGAGTAAATTACAGTGCAAAACAACAACAACAACAAAAACATTTCGTTGAAGCCGAACCCTTTACCTATCCATAGTCCTTGCACATGCTTTGCTCTATGTAATTGATGCTTGATGTCTGCATGCTTATGTAATGCATTTGGGTCAATGGGATCCTTGAAACGGTTGCTAATTAAAATGTGTGGTCTTTGCTGATGTTGCCGCTGCTGTTGCTGTTGCAGCCAAATGATACATAAAAAAAATTTAGCTTTTTTTGGTTGCCAATTAATTTCTGACTAATAAACAAAATATTACACTAATTGGCAGTTATAAAACGGCAGCATCCGCAACCCACACTTGAAACACACATAACGGCTTTGGCACACATACTCGTTTCCAAAAGTAACCAGAAACTATACTAACCAATTATTACGTATTCCAACTCGTGCCCTCTCTCTCTCTCACTGTCTCTTTCGCACAGAGCGCGCTGGCATGACAACCGCACTATTTTCAACACGCCGAATCCGCGTTTAATGAACGTATCGCTGCTCCGTGACAGCAAACTGCTACATGGCCAGGAGCGTAGAGGCTCTAGAATGTCCGTACGCGCACCTTCACGGCAGCCCAGCATGGCCTCATTGCGTCCGCACTCGCCCAATCCGTCGCTAGGTAAGACAGGTTTGTATCCATACCGTTTTTAGTTACTACATTCTTTTTTTTTCGATGACACTTAAAGTGTGTATTTCCGTTTGTTATTTATGGCTTCTGTTTCTGTGTCTGTTATTTGATTTATGCATTTCATTTTTGAATGATTTTGCAAGAAATACAAAACTTTTTTGCAGCAAAACAAACTCAGTCAGTCAGCCAGTCAGACAGACAGTCAGTCAGTCACTCAACAATGAGACAACAAAACAGCACGCACCAATATTTAGATAAACCGTAAAAAAAGTGCGCCCAAGTCTTTCAATACGGTTGAAAATGTTCAAAATAAGCATGTCGGAACTGCTAGCAAGCTAAACAGCCATTTTGGCAAGCGACTAAGTAGGTTTTGATATGCACATTACTGGTCATTTAAATAGACACAGGTCTACCAATAACACTACTCAACACGAGTTCAGATTAGGTTTCAAGAATTTCGCGAATATCGGTCATTTTGAGAAGGATCCACTCAAGCCGCTATATCTTTATTGTCAAATGAAGTAGAAGTTGGTTTAACGGCGCGGCGCGGTAAGCCATGAAAGTCTGCTGGGGGGAAACGGTGACAGATATCAACCCAATTCTCCAAACTACATCTTAGATGAGATTACGCGCATCTTTTGGCATCATTTTGTGCCGCTACAGACGGACAGACGGACGGACATGGTCCAATCGCTACTAGAGTCAATGATAACATTTTTTGCCCATGAAACTTGTGGTCTGCCACGCCTCCTTCTGCCTGTTAAATACATTTCACAAATCTTTTATACCCTTTTTCATAAAAACTCACAGGTAATCTTACAATAGCCATGAAACGATACGAGTAAAATAGTTGACAATCGCGACATAATACTTCTAGTTCCCATTTAAAACACTGACTCCAAAAAGTGTTATAAAATACTCGCTTTGCCATAGGTTTGCTTCTACACTTCAATTTAACAGTTGGAAAGATCGATAAAAATCCGCCATATTGGACATGAGAATTTGATCTTTTCGACTCCTTATGGCCTACGAAACGCCCGAGTAAAAATTTCAAAGACAACAGAAATTTCACTGTTTCAAACAGTTCAGTTACCTTCTCCCACTGTAAGTTGCACGACAAATGCCATCCAGAATGCCTTGAAAACAATAACAATCGATTACTTTGCCATACAAAAGTCTTTGTTATCGGCTAGCAATTATAGTTCAAAAAAAGTTTAGAGGAATAAAACTTCATAGCTTAAAATAGCCTTCGAAAAAATGTTTTCTAATCAATCTCTCCAACTCTCAAATTGAAATGTGAAATATGACCTACATGCTATAAGAAGACCATAAAAATTGTGTGCACCCTGTATGAAACCTCAAAAGTAGCAAAACAAAACCTCTTTTTGGGTACATAACCTCCAATATCTCAAATTTCTGAAGCGAGCGAATTCATATTTTATGCAACAAAGAAAAAAAAATTACCTCAAAAGTGATCTTTAGTTTTTCAACAACTGAAACTTTTTGACATGTGTAATGCATAGGGATTTTGATGTTTCAGGTTAAGTTTTGTTTTTGTACAATTAGTTTCAAAATTTTCTGAATTTTATTTCTGTTGTTATTAAATTTTTCGAAACGATTAAATAGACAAAAACTTTTATAAAATTGTCATTAAACAATTTATTTCAACAAACGATCTTCAGAGCCGCCATCATCCAAAATCATGGGTTAAGGCAACAACTAGTAAAAATTTAAAAAACAACATTGAGAGAGTGATCTTCTTTCTTGTTTCATCACAATAATCAAAAATATATGAAAATTTGTAATTCAACACAAACGCAGACTCACCCCATTCTGGTCCAATCTGCTCTTTCTATGATGATTCATTAATTTTCGAGTCCCCAAACACGAAAATACTGCTTATTAAGCAGTTATGCTTATATCAAGCAAAAGAAAAACTAGTTTTAATTCTACAAATTTTTTTAAAAAGATATTTGTACAGGACATTTCCCATTTTCCATTTTACTGTAAAATGCTCTATATTCGGAAATGGTGACACCTAACATACTTACAGTTAGTTTTTTGAAAATTTTTGTTTATTTCGGCTTTTGTAGCCTTTTAAACCCGATCTTTGCAAAGAAAACTTTTTCTCCTGATTCCCTCTGACGAAAAGACGGAGATGGCAATATCAACTCTGCTTTTAGAATTGATCAATGTTGTGACAGAAAGATAAGGAAGCGAACTTCTCCCTCTAAACGTTACATTAACAATATCTTTGGTTGGCTATAAAAATAAGAATACTTTTTGGGCATAGATCATTTGTTACTAGAAAGAGGTACGATGTAAAAAATCATATTTTCTTTTGCTTATGATAATACAGAATAGTAATTCAGTTGTCACCCCGTGTGTGAGAATACTACCTGAACTGGTCAAAGCTTGTCGTATGAGGCGACTTCTATTAACACTGGATTCTTTCGAGATCAGTAGAGCCACCTTAAATCTTAAAAGGGTTGTGTGTATGGTTTGGGACCCACCAAGTAGGACCCCAATTCCAATGAAAGAAATACATCAGGCCGCGGTAACGGCTTGTTATGGCCAGTTAAGAAGAAGAATCAAGTTATCATTAGCAGATTTTGATAGGGGGTTTAACATCAAATAGAGTCGAAATCAAATATAAACACCCCTCTTTTTGTTTAAAAGACACAACAAACCGTTTGAAGGACTACTACAACTTTGCGTTCTAGGAGTTCGGAAAGATAGAATGTTCTCCACACCGATTTAGCACTCAGGCAGAACTTGTGGCTTATAAGGAGTCTCGGCTACCGCCTGGCAGTAAACCAGGCCCTAGTGTAAGTGAGAATACAAGCCCCTAACAATGAATAAAACTGGAGAATCTGGTTAGTTCGACATTGTTTCAAGCCCACAGAAGAAGAAGTTGAAGCCAACTCTTTGGAGTACTTACTCAAATTTCTGAATTCGCCGAAACGGGAAGCAATCAACTCGCTAAAGTGTTTTCAAGCCTCAAAATAGACAACATCTGTTGAGATATAAGCCACGCCCATGGGGGGTGGGGGCCCTTAACCTGGCAATTTCTTAGGTAATTCAAAAAAAAATCCTCCCAATTTTTATCAATTAAAGTCACATGTTGTTTTCCCACAATTGTGCAAAAGATAATTCGGCTTCGAAATCGAAAAAATACAAAAATTGTCAAATTTAAGTTGCGTCACGCGAAGTTTGGGTGAAAACTTCCGCCAAACATTGGCAAAATCGAGTCGAAAGAAAATTTACGACTGTTGCTATCATTATAAATAGTAAAGATGAATTGAAAGTGATAATATTTTAGCGACCAGCTGCGTTGTTTGTCTTTTTGGCCACATTTGCACAACGTCGTCAGGCGATATCATCGATGAAAAGTAAGCTCAATGAAGGCTCAATCAGTTTGACAGACATCTTAAGACGGACAATGACAACTAAATATACGTATTTAAAAATAAAACCATTTAAATTTAGCTTTGCTTTTTAAACGTATTTACTATCTATATATGTTTGAATGTTGTCTTTGTTGTTATTGTCGTGAGCGCATACCGAGCGTGTGCCTTGTGAATTGCTTGGGACTATCATAAAAAAAAGTTTTAGTTTTGAAGCATTTTACAAATCCGCAATTTGAGTTAAACGAACGCCAAACACTTAAATGCTTTTTCCGTACTTGTTTCCTACATACAAACTACTTTGACTGTGCGCCATTTAAAGGACGCATGATACGCTCTAAGAGTAACACGCGCTCAAGTGACTCACGAGTCAGCGATGTGTCCACCTGCTCACGACTGCTGGAGCATCCGAGCGCCGCTAGTCAACACAATGCTGTCCATAGCCATTTTCTGCCCTACGTGCCAACGACTACGGCTCCTACTACTACCGCAACGAATGCTGCCAACGCAAGTGCTGGTCAGGCTGCTGCCGGCGCAGCCGCAACACCTGCAGCGTCCGTCACCGTTACAACAACATATGTTTCGTCGCCGGGCACGGCGCCCGCTTGCGGCATGTCTGCAGAATTGGTCCATGCGGGCCCATCTAGAGCGAATAAGTTTTAGGCCATATCAAAGCAAAGTAATCATATCCGTAAACCCATAAGGTATGCCCACAGCGGAATTCGTATGCTACGTAGTTACTCGCTGTTTTAGATTGCGTTAGCTGTGTTCGCGGTGTCATAGTTACGCCGTGTTTTGTACTTTAGTAGTGTTAACGTTGTAGTTGAAAGTTGTTATACGAACCGTAGTCTTGTCTGTATTGCCTGTTTCTACTACTAATGTTCTCTGTTCAAAACATACATACTTACAACACAAACAGCTAACTCATATACAAGTCAGCTAAACAATAGTTATAAATGTCCAACGATCTTTAAATTATTATACACCAATTGCGTGTCCTGTCCTGTTTTGTTATCTAGCGTAAATTATACATAACATACTCTATACACTTAGTAGTTAGGTACTCTCCCAACTCCGGTTCTCTTTGCTAGTTGACTTTAACAAAACTCATTAAACACTATATCCATAAAAGCGTTTTAAGTTTTCGTTTCCGATTTGGCTTTTAAGTTTCTTTCTTTTTTGCACCGCTTTTTTTTTTTGGTTCACTTCTGGTTTTTATACGTGCCTAGAGAGCAAAAATATGGGAATAAGTAAATAATTTCCTAATTGGCTTTTTTGTAAACTCTTTGTTTCCGTGTAGTGGATTATATGACATATATGTACATATGTAAAGTTCCGTAGTAGCTTGGCTTTAATTACTATACGTGTTTAGCTGAGTTCACACTCTTTTCTACGTGTATATTAGATGACGAGTTTTTAACTATTTACCATGTAACATATGTAAAGATGATGTGAGATGCTGTTTTTCAAAGCGGAGTTTTCTCGTATGTACAATCTTGCGCAAAAGAAGTCTGCAGAACAACACTCGCATTTTGAGCCCCACAAATTTCCAATGAATTTCATACTTATTTTCGGGTACCACAAACAGGACGTAATGAGTTCCTACAACTTTGAGTGAACAAATATGTCATGTGATGATTTCGAATCATACAATAAAACCGAGTTCTAAGCGAAATGAATGAATAGGCATTAGTACGCAAGGCGGAACGAGTGAGTTAAGAAACATTCAGTCACAATCAGTCGACTTTGCGGAAAATGTATGAAGTACGTGAAGTAGTCAAACAGTATTTCACTCATCGAAACTCTCTTATTCTTTGTAACTAGGTTGTAATTAAGGTATATTTAAAGAGGTATGCCTACTCTGCTCCTACAAAAATCGAGCATCGTATACTTCACTTTTGTACGATAGCCAATGAGGAACGTTGCTCCAATCTTGTTTTTTGGGCTTAACGCGATATTAATATATAAAAAAGACGGGTTCTTGCTTCTACGGGTCCAGAGTTTTGAAATCCGTTTGAATAAAAAACTAGCTGCTCATTTTTTGAGTTTTAATTTAAACCTCGACGGATTGAAGACGAACCTTGAAGTACATGATATATTCTTTAGGTTGGTAGAATCACACAGCTTCAATGCGCATAGCACAACGAGTCTGGCACAAAGCGCCAACTTACGCCCCTTCAAGCCTTGGTACCGAAATTCAGAGCTCGGTTGGCCCTCCCTTTTAGCCCCACCAGTTTTGGCAAGCTTCCCGGGATTGGTTTGGGCCGCCATCCTTACAGCAACATATTATACGCTATTCTGCAGCTGCACTCCAAGTTCATCAAGATGGCATTCATAGAGCTTCATTGGCTACAAGTCCAAACTTGAAACACAATGCCGCAAAGGCATGCACGCGAGTTGCTAAGGCATCTTGTATGCAGAAAAGCGTTCAGTGATCCATGACCTGTCAGTACGAAGACGAAAACCGCATTCGGAACAAAGCGGTGTGTCACTCGTCCGTGATCGCCGTGATACCTGTCAAGTAACGATTGTGAAACAAATCAACTTCCTCCAGCGGGTAGTAACGTTTGAGCTTGAATCTTGAACCGCCAAGCGAATGCAGATAAGTCAAATGGGGGAGCTCGTTACGGTTCAAGCATCGGTATACACACTAAATTGAGTGAAAATACCCAGATGTAGGTACATGTGTCGTCGGTTTCAGGGCTGTGGTAACGGAATCATGAAGAAAGAAGTGACACAAGATCGTGATGAGACCCGACGAGAAAGGGGAGGAAACGGTGCGATTCCCCCCGGGCCAGGAGTTTTCTCAGGGGCCCGGTGTAATGACTGTCGTAATAAAATTGCTGTACTATTAAAAAAATCCTGTCCCGATGCATTGTCTTTTTCGAGTGAAAAGTTTGTCATACTCAAAGTGCACAATGATTCAAGGTAAATGTGTATGGGAGGGGCCGGTAGATTACCACCCCACCCACCCCCCCCTGACCCTGATAGTGATCATCATGCATAGTCCAAATAGCGCTTTTGAAAATACCCGCTTGATTAATTAGCCGAATACAAACGATTTTATGTTTTCGCTTACATTGCCAAGATTCTCTCTGCCACAAGATTGTATCCATATGTACATACTTTGTCGCGAAATTTCCGCTTATAGAAGAGTAAATAGTAAAAAACTTTTCGGTTAATATATGCTTTTAACACGTAAGTTTTGTCTTCGATTTGTTTACACTTGGAATATAATACGTGCAAAAAGAAAAATTTCAAAGCTTGTTACATTCAGATTAATAGCTAGTGAGTAATTGCCACTATTTCGTAAGCCACATCATCATGAAAATTTTCACTGTATTTTGTGTGTACAAATCGAGACAGATGTACATAACCTCAATACAAACATCAATCGAAGACAAAACCGCATATAAAAACTAGAGAGCTGCACAAGCATATAAAAAATGTTCTGTCGGTCACACTTCACTACTGTACAGTACTGTACTTCATTGTTAGGTCAATAGCAATGTTATATAATTTGATGTTTTGCTTCTCAAAAAAAAAAAGACCAGCAAAGATATTGCTTGGTTTCGGCTGAGCAGCAAATTAAGACGAAAGCGACACTGTACTAAAGTAACGCTAAATCAAAGCAAGAACAGCGAGTGCAGCAGAACAATGGTATAATAATTGCAAGGTAAGAGTCGTCTACTCTTACACTGTTTGTGTTTATATATTTCATTCTGCAGATTAAACTTACCTTGTAATTGTTATACCATGTAAGCGTCCTCATTGTGCGCTCAGATAAAATTTTTTACTTGATTTTGCTGTCACTTCAGTTGACTTCTGCGTCAGTAGTTGAAAAGTCAGCTGCTGGCCTGCAAAACATTTTGTATATGCTTGTGCAGCTCTCTACTAAATACTTGAAATTACACTATGCAACAAACAAAGCCTATGTCTAAAGCATAGCTTTTCCGGTAATCGGTAGTAAGTTTCCCGAGTAATATGAGATTTGCTGACTTTGCAACTCTCGAAATCCCGAATTTTGTGGAATAGCGGTAATTCTAAAACGGTGCTAGAAAATCAAAAATGTTTTCCGAATTCGAAATCAGCGTATCAAAAATTTACCAAAGAAACTATGTTTTAGCCATAGGACTGCAATCGAGGCCAAATTTGTTGCATGGTGTTATTAGCTATGCTGCTCCTGAAATCCTTAGTAGTTGTAGCCTGACTCTTATCTAAATTGGTGTTGTCTGTGTTATATGTACCAAAAGATAACTGCTCCAAATGGTTGTTCTTTACTTATATATTGTATGCTATGTAAACATAAAAAATCTCTAACAGCAACCCACTTTATAGGCTCTGGCAGCGGCAGTAATGCCTCGGCCGCCTCAGTGCGCTCCAATCGCAGTAATTCCGTGGCCCCAGGCAAGGTCGCTGGCGGTACTCATCATGAACGCCATGGCTCCGCACATCGTCAACAGCATGCACACCATGGAGCAGCACAGGAATTGCAGTCGCCGCAGGAGCAATCGCTGATTACCAATATAACTACAAATCCGGTGGCCGAAAGCGTCACCGTAGAGATAATCGAACCGCAACCGAAGTAAGGTTATAAATTGAGCTGAAATACTAATGGTACATACATACATACAAATTTATAAAACAAAGTCGAATATAATATGCACGCGATAATAAGGTCCATTTGAACCCAAACATAAAGCCATTGTTTGTTCTTAATTTTTTGAAATTTTTCACCTAAATGAACATTACGAAAAGAATGTTAGATACTTATATACAAAGAGCATATGAACACACACAACAATGCTAATTAATTACTTATATAGCAAGAAACAAAGTATATATTGCCAGGATATGTGCGACAACACCGTAAAAAAAAGTTAAAAAAAAACCTTGCATAACAAATTCATACTAATCTTTTTTTTCTAACCAAAAAAAACATTAAAAACTTTATAAAGAAAAAATAAGAAAAAAAAAAAACATTTGTTTAATTTGTAACAATATTGTATGGAAATACAACGCTTTGGGTTTAAATGCTTTAAATTTTAACTACAAACCAGACCCTACGCAAAACTTAGGCAAAGAACTTAACAATTTAGAAAAAAAAAATATTATATAC
Source organism: Chymomyza caudatula (assembly GCA_035041775.1). Classification (NCBI taxonomy): domain Eukaryota; kingdom Metazoa; phylum Arthropoda; class Insecta; order Diptera; family Drosophilidae; genus Chymomyza; species Chymomyza caudatula. The sequence goes on along the minus strand of JAWNKW010000033.1, from coordinate 859,285 downwards.
AAAGAAGTTATATTAGACACAGTTTAAAAAGTTAGTAAGCGTATGCGCAATTTTTAGTCGAAAAAGCTTAAAGTGAATTAATTAAAGTAAACAAAATCATTGCCAAAAACATAGATACACCAATACCAAAAAAACCAAAAAAAAACCAAAAAAAACCAAAAAAAATGCTGATTATGTACAGTGTACATGCGCACAACACGCCTTATCTAAATGCCCCGAAGTGTGTGACGACAGCTGCTCCTTGGCAGGAGGCAGCGTAAGAGCAACTTGAGGTACACTGAAGGCAAAGCAAAGATATAAAAAAAAAACAACCTCGGGACCATATTTTATAATCAAAATATGCGTTTCAAAATGCAGCACGCAACTTTAGTTCTCAACTACATACAACTTACCTTTTTTAATAAAAAAAAATGTTCAGTTTTAAAAATAATGAAAAAAAAAATTTGAAAAAAACTTCTTTAAAAGAAATGCAAACGCCAGCTGTGCACTTTTTACGATTAACGAAAACCAATAAACAAACATGCAACTTAAAACTAAACAAATTATATAAAATGTTAGCTGATCCAAAGTTTAGGGAACACAGTTTTCAACAAGAAAACACGCACATAGAAACCACTAAAACAAAATGTAGCCTAAAGCACAGCTATGTATGTGTAGTAGTAACTTACTAAATAGCAACAATACATTAAAAAACTTGACTTCCAATTGAAATTCTTTAAACTAAGTTACTTTCGAAAAACTGTACTAACAACTAGTGCTAAATTTTATTTTAGAAAATCTTAGGCATTGCAGGTCTGTGCCGGTTTTCGCTGGCTTTCCAATTTGTATAAGCGTAAAAAAATTCAAAAAATTCTTTGGAAAACAGACCTGTTACAAAACGGCTTTTAAATTTTATATTGGGCTGGTCTAAAATAGGGGAAGATTTTGGACGCGTCGAATATACAGCTTAAAACTATAAAAATTAAGCAATAGTGTTTAAAAACAAAAAAACAAAAAAAGCTATTTTGTTTTTCAGCAAACCTCCAACAAAACTCTCGTTTGCTTTTGTGCTCAATCAAAGAAGCTTAACTGTGAGAATGACAAAGAAAAAAAAACTAAACAAAAACTTGTTTATATACATTAAAAAAAATAACTAAAATAGCTAATGTAATAAAAAAAAAAAAAATATTTATGACTAAAAAATAACAGCTAGTAGCATGACAAAACTTGATTAAGCAGATAAAAAAAAAAAAAATACGCCAGTACAAGAGTAATTTAACAGTTTTGCTTGAATCAACTTTTTAAATCCATTAGGTAAAAAACTACAATTAGTGTTTATATGCTAACTATATCAAAAAAAAAAAAAAAATCAATTTAAGAACTTGAACATTTTTATTCAACAAGCATCGAATTTTTTCTTAAGCAAAAAAACAATCTTTTTTCTAGTGCATTAAGCAACATACATACATACTTAGTTGGCAAAACGATTTAAATTTTGAAATTTGGGGAAGGATTTCAAAATTTAACTATGTTTTCTTACACCAAAACTCAAAAAAAAAAAAAAAATCAAAATAAATTTACATTAAAACACGGATTTTTCTATTTACATCAAAATGCTAAAGAAAAAATAAATACAATGTTGAAGGCAGACTTTAAGCGAATTTTTAATAAGCAAAAGAAATATATATATATATATTGTATACATTCATATATTAAATGCTTTATTTACTTTAATATTTATATACATACTATTAATATATATTATATACATTTGTCAAAAGTCTAGTGAACAACTTAAGCGAAAACTTTATGCGATAAATTCATTTACACTCTACCAAAGAATTTTATATACCAAGCAAAACTCGATGCGCTACTTATTAGCTACATATATATACTATATACTATACATTTATACAAACATAAATATAAATCGCACATCCAAGCCATAAAAACATAATGTTTAATTTTTATAAAAACACGAAAACGATTTCTCATGTGACTTGAAACTACATACTTATTTCAACAAAACGAATATCAGCAACCTCAGCAAACAACCGAGGATCTGAAGGTACCACATCTATAACATAAGTAATATGTAGTTAAAAATAAAACTAAACTAAAATAAAAACAAAAAACTTACCAGACCGTAGTAAACGATAAAGCAAAAATGTAGCAAGCAAATAAATAACCAAAAAGGTTATATATTAAAAAATAAAAAGTATATAAAATGCTTTATTCAAACTTAAATTAAAAGCAGAATAAAAAAAAAATGGACAAAAAACAAAATGATAACGAAAATGTTATAAACCAAAGAAACAAACAACACTTTACGTACAATATATTATAAAAAAAAAAATTACATATATCGTATATATTTAAAAATCAGTTCACTATAATACATATTATTAAACCATACCTTAAAAAAAAAAACAAAGCGCAGTCTTTTTCTTACCAGCCAAACTCAAGGTGGAAACCCTCAAAATGCACAAAACTTAGAAGCCGGCAGACGCATAGTATAAGAATATAAGGTAAGCCTCAACTCTCTATGGTATCTTAACAAATGCATGTAATTAACGTCTTTGTAGAAGGTTGTGTCAGCGCATGCTACTACACTTATGTTTTTGTATTGTGATTTGTGCTTCTCTCGCCCTCGTAGGCACTCAAAAAAGTTTATGATTTTTCGACGACCGCATTAGCTTACCTTATATTCTTATACTATTGGCAGACGTCAAACATTCAGCGGTGCGTTCTTTTCATCGTGACGTGGCGCCATCTAGCGTGCGCATATGCAAGTGCAAAAATAAGAATAACCAGGGGCGCCGGAAGACCTGTTGTGTATGTTTAGAGCTCAACACACGTCGAAATTCCCCATGTGGAATTCAACACGGGAAATTTTCACGCGATACTCAAAAAAAGAGGCCATCACATTCGTTTTTCCGTTCTTTTGAAGCTTTTGTGCTTGGTGAGGAGATGTAATAGTCGCATCTATAGAAATGATTTCGAAGAAGATCCTATAGTTGGCAATCGAAACATCTGCTTGTTCGACTGAGTCAAGTTTTTTAACTCCCACACGGCTGAAATCTTATTTGCGTTCTACGATGGGTTAAAAACGATTAAATCATAAAGCAACTTTGAATATTTATCATAAAACTGCTGATAAAATTGATATAACAGAATTGATAGAGGATGTCATTGTCAGAAGTACGAAAGGAACAAATGTGTTTGCTCTATCGAAATATGTAGACTGAAGGCTTTAACGCAATCAAAAATCTATTCGTTAAAGAAAATTTTTTTCTACAGATAAACTGAAATTTTTTATACAATTCGATCTATCAAGAGGGACCAAATAACATAAGAGTGTTGTGGGGTTTATGAATCTCGGCTTGAACTACACCCGGTTTTGAAACGTTCCGGCGCTCATTAGAACAAGAAACCAACATGCATGCTCTTCTTTTCGCAGATGGCTTGCTAACACGCAGAGTGTAACACCTGAATTTCGTGTCGGTTTTACCCCCAAAGCGCGCCAATAGTGGTTTCACATCAAAAAATACCGAGAAGTAAAGTAATACAAAGGAAAAAATATGTACCATTTTTAAATGCTTCAAAGCAAACTGTTGAAAGGATAACTACAAATGCTAGAAGCAGATCGTCAAGACATTCGACGATTGGAGAATGAAAAAGCGTGAAATACCTTAGACCAGAATATTCTTATAAAGGTATGATAACTCTGTCGAAGTATCTCTTAATGTTGACCGCGCCAAATAAGAGCAATCTATCCCCGTAGCTGTAAATAAAACACCCACAAATAAACCATAAAAAAGAGAAACCCTTTATTCAATGTCGGCAGAGTTATCATACCTTTATCTGTGTAATGGTGGATGCCCTAGGGAGTAGTCTTTAGCACCATTTCGTGATGAAACACATCACACCGGAGAGTTAGAAACAGTCAAAACAGGGGATATCACGGAGTGAACTTTCACCAAAGAAGGCCAAGGTCCAAATATAACTCACAGCTGTTGGAAAGATTCAACATTGATTTGAAAAAAGGCATTTAGCGTAGAAGAATAATTGCTAACACATTACTCCTTTTTCCCAAACTTGAAAAAATGTCTTGGCAGTCAGAGATTTGGGCCCAAGGCAGTAGTCATTATTAAAACAACAAACATATATTTTGGAACTCTGAGAACCTATTATTTGGAAGGGAGAAAAATCTTGAAGAAGAAGAATTGCTACCCCATTCCTCCTTTTTTCTTATCTTAAAAAACTGGCTTGGCGGTCAGAGATTTAGTCCAACTGTAGAGTTCATTATTGAAACAAACGTCTATTTTGGGACCTTGAGAAATCCTTTTATTTGGAAGGGAGAAAAATGTTGAAAAATGGCGGACGAATCTTGTCGAGCTATATAGTTTCATTATTGAAAAAAAAAACACTTTTTTTTATAGAAAAATATTTCTTTCATGCAAAATATGACTGACTTATCTAACTGCCGATAAAAAACCAAAGTATTTGTCCTTGAGCTATTGTAGGTTTTAGGTCTAGTGTAGTAGAGCTTAAAAAAAATATTTAAAGTTTTAAAATTTTTGAAAATTGTATACTAAATTTTACAGTGTCTAATTTTTCCCGCCATTTGTAGCACATATACATAGAGGAACGTTAAATGAGGCCCTCTTGGTTCTCTAGCGGAATTTGACAACGTTATAGCACTCACGGTAAGACTTGATGTTTTTGGAAGCGCTGTCCTGTAGCTAATCACAGCCTAGTTAAACGAGGCAAATCTCATCTTAAAACTTAGTTATTTTCCACAAATTGTTATATTATAAGGTAGTGCTCTTGTAAATGCCCGGTTCGGCTTCCATTCCCGGCTCCTCGGACACTTTGGCCATGACACGCTTACGATAACTCTGCTCGGCCATATGACGCAAATGTTTGGCCGTACCGTAACCCGTCTTCTGCACATAATGATATAGAAATCCACTGCGTTGTTGTAGCAGCTTATGCGGATGATTAAGTTCCACCACATGGCCCATGTCCATGACCAATACACGATCGTTGTCCATTACCGTGTGAAGACGATGAGCTATGGTCAGCACTGTGCAATGCTTGAACTTGGTGTGAATGGCTTCCTGTATAAACTGATCCGTTCTGTAAAAGTTTGCAGAGGGAAAAAGCTAAGTCTATGTTTGTTGCTGGCATTAGCTCCTACTTACTCTGGATCCACATTGGCCGTAGCCTCATCCATAATGAGTATTTTATTCCGCCGCAATATAGCGCGTGCCAGGCAAACCAGCTGCCGCTGACCCATGCTAAAGTTTGCACCACCATCATGCAGCCTGCAGCTTAGTCCACCTTGCAGCTTTTCCACAAAATGCTTTAGTTTGACCGATTCAAGCGCCTGCCATAAATCTGCATCCGTGTGTTTCTCCAAAGGATCCAAATTGTAGCGCAATGTGCCAGAAAACAGCACCGGATCTTGCGGTATAATCGCAATGCGACTGCGTAGATCATGCAGTCCCAACTTGGCTATATCAAAGCCATCAATCTCAATGAGCCCCTCATTGAGCGCCAAACGAAAGAGTGCCTGAGCTATGGAGGACTTTCCCGCACCAGTGCGACCCACTATGCCTATTTTCTCTCTAGGCTGTATGGTAAAATTTAGACTTTTCAGCACATGCCTGCCCGCCTCGCTATAACGCAGACACAGATCCTTGAAATGCAAACTGCCCTCAGTTGGCCAGTTGTCGGGCAGGTTTACAGCAGCTGGTGTTTTAAAAGCGGGTTCTGCAGGTATGTTTACATATTCCAACACACGCTCCACGCTGGTCATATTATTCTCCATTTCAACGGTCTGGCGCATACCCCACTGGCACATCATGACCAATGTCATGGACTGCGTGATGGCAAGGCCTACATCACCGCTGTAATAGTTGCGATCGAGCAGCAGAAAACTAAAGGTAACCACTAGTATATAGAGCACACATATCAGATCGGTCCAAAAAGCAAAAGCGCGATTTACACTGACATACATGTGCAAGGCGGAGGTGTTTTCATTCTGATAGCGATGAAAGTCCCGCTCCAGTCGCTTGGTGGCATTCAGTGCGCGAATTGTGGTAAGGCCCTTGAAGGTCGCATTTGTGTGGGAGTAAATGGGACTTCGGGCTGTAAGTCGAGTTAAACTTTGAATATGTGTAACCTTTGAACTAACTTAATTATGTACTTACTGATGGTTTCAATGCGTTTAAGGCTACGACTTGCGCCTATATAGAAGCTCCGACAGAAGTAAAGCAGCGCTATAACAATGACAGCCGGTATGAGCAACCAATAATTGGCCGTGGCCACCACCGCCAGGACCGCAACTCCATCCACAAAGAACTGAAATCAGGTGGGGAATTAGCTAAATCTAGTCAAAGTTTAGCAACCAACTAGCTCACTTCAATGGACTCATTTATGGACTGAGGCAGCGCTACATCAATAGTTAGAATGTCACTGGCGAAGCGATTGAGTATGCGTCCCGATGTGGCAAGCGTAAAAAATTGCATGCTGGCGCGTATAATGCCTCCAAAGAGCCGATCATGTATACGCGAGGATATGCGCAGACACAGCATGAAGAAGCCATAGGTACGTAGTATATAGAATACCAATGTACTGACTATTACAATCGAATAGAGCAGGACAAAGCGCATGCGTTCCACTGTGTATTTATGTATTGGCTCGTGCTGATTGGGCTCCGTCTCCTCCCATGTGGCCCTGTAGGAACATATTTGAATGTTTAAAAGAACGGAACGTTTATAGGGTATGATACAGAATTCGGGTTTGATTTCTGATCACGAGTTTAACTATAAACTAATTGTATTATCCTTTCAACTCACCATTTTGATATGAAGATATCCATAGCCGCCTCACAGCCACGGGCTATTATAAACAGCAGGAATATGGGCAGCAACAGTAATGGTATACTCAGCACAGCAAAATACGCCTTGTACGTGCTAAACTTGACGGAACCACGTAATTGCTGCTCCTTGTATAGCTGCTCAGTCTCATCCAACGCCTGTGCCGTAGGCAACTCCAGATCTGCGTCATCATAAACACTATCAGCACGTTCGATACGCAGCTGTCTCACCTCATTGTCATTAAGCACGGACATGCGAAAACGTATTTGTTTCTTCAAGGATTCATAGCCGCCCTGTATAGCAGAACGTCCATTCTCAATGAGCACCAGGTGGTCCACACTCTTCAATAGCTGCACGCGATGTGTGACCAAAATGCGTATCTTATCGCTTAAAAATTCGTTAAGGCAGCGTTCCAATAAGTTCTTGGCCACATGAGCATCCACAGCAGAGAGTGGATCATCAAATATGTAGATATCTGCTTGCCTATAGACAGCACGAGCCAAACTTATGCGTGCCTTCTGTCCACCGCTCATGCTGGTACCACGTTCGCCCACAATTGTGGCATCTCCTAATGGAAGTAGTCTTATGTCCTTTTCCAGCTGGCAAACAGAGAGCACACGCTTATAGCGCTGCTCGTCGTAGGGTTCCATGAAAACAATGTTGTCGCGCAGGCTGCAGCGACTCAGCCAGGGCTCCTGCGGCGCATAGCTTATAATGCCATTCAGTTCCACGCTACCGCTGATTATGTCCAGCTCACCCAGCATGGCATTGAGCAAGGTCGTCTTGCCTGCACCCACGTTGCCTACAACTCCTATAAACTGGCTCTCACAGGCACGAAAAGTCACATCCTCAATGTGCGGTTGGCGCTTTTCCTCAGTGGACTTGTCCCAACTGGCGGTCAAATGCTGCAGCGTGACGCTCTTGTGCAGTGCATATGGATGATGCATGCGTCCCTTAAAATTACCCCGCTCCTCGTCATCGTCATCGAAGTTGGCTATGCTCATTTCACCAGGATCTTCGTGCAGCAGCAAAAAATCGACAACTCGCCGTGCAACCACAATGGTCTCCGCCCAGCAATTAACTGCCAAAGGCCACATATGGAGCAGCGAATCATTAAGATGATCATAGTAGGATGACACAATGAAAACTTTCTTTGCGGTAACAATATCACCAGTATAAACATAGGTGACCAAGCAGAGAAACAACGACAGTTTGGAGATCATGCCGGTACACTGCACCGCCGCATACACATACATGGACCCGCTTATGGCGCGCAGCTCCTTCTTACGCACAGCACCTATGAGTTTGGCAAAGGACTTCTCCCAGGCATACATCTTGATCAACTGCAAGGCGGTTATTATCTCATTCATTAGCTTGACGCGATCATCACCGTACTCCGCCGATTCACGTTTAAAGCGCGCCGTAGCCTTTGCCGCCCAAGCTTGTAAGGGTACAAACACTATAATGGCTGCCATGCCCACCAAAGCGGGCCAACCGATGACCTGATAGATTATGTAACCGAAAAGAGCGCCCTCCAATGGACCCTTCCAAAGCTCGTGGAAGAAGTAGAAGGCCTCGTTAAACTGTGGCAGATCGGTGGACATGATGGCAATGGCATAGGCGCTCATGCCACTATTATCGGCGGCAATGGATACACGAAGACACTTGCGATAGACTAGGCCAGCACAAGCCAGTCTGATGCGAGTACTAACTCCGAATAAATAGTACATGAAGGGATGATAACAAAGCGATGTAAAAAGCGAGCATAGTACTACTCCCATGGCATACAAATATGCCGACTTTTTCGACATATTCTCATTGGAACTCTCTGAGAAGTACGAGACGAGCCCGCCAAGCAGCAGGGGCTGCGAAGCACTAAAAAGGAAAGGCGTAATATGATAACTTAGTATAAGACATGACATGAGTACATGATAACTAAATATAAATAGTAGTAGGTTGCATGAGTAGAAAGTAACCGTAGTAATTGGGGCCATTTCGACCTAGCGAGTCATCAAATTCTGTTTACTTGAGATCATAATTAATCACTGAGTAATCGGTCCAAATTACTTCAGGCTTGCTCAGATGTACAAGTATTTCGTGAATCAATCGAGTCATTGTTGTTTTTTAGCTGAACTTTATCTAAGTTCCATGTTTTTATTGTTGTTAGTGCAGGAGGACCCTTCAGAGGGACTCTACTTGTGTGCGGGAGCAAGAATGATGCTAGTAGGGTTTGCCACAATTCAAGCGTTTCACTCGACGATTTAGTACCGGGGCGTCATACTGTAGCAATGCAGAGAGAAATCTAGTAGTCGGGTTGTGGAGGGACAGTTCTCCTATTTTTAGGTGATGACGAGAATTAACTTCCAGACGTCCCTAGGGCGTCATGGCACAGACGGCCTTCCTGAAGAGTTGTTCAAGACTAGCGGCAATGAGTTGGTAGGGTAAATACACCCTACTACAGTGTCGTCCGTCTTTTTCCCCTACATCAGGCCATAAGTACACCCTACTACAGTGTCGTCCGTCTTTTTTCCCCTACATCAGGCTATAAGTCGGTAACGGGCTTATATGACCATTCAAGAAGAATATATTTAAAAAAATTAGTACATATTGTACATATCCGGGCAATAACACAATTATAAAGATAGAAGATTTTAAAAGGGGGGAAAACCCCAATTCCTATGATATATTCTTGGATCTTGGCAATATTGTATATACCAATCGAAAGTGCATATTTGATGAATATAATATCATGATATTATAATGCATTCTAATATAAAGCAAATCGCATAGGGTTGCAGGCGAGACAACTTACGGGCGATATTTCCGTGCCTACAACCGTTGCGAGGCACAATTCACACGACCTAAGCGTAAGCTAAGCGTATTAAAATCCAGGGACTCCGCTGGCTAGGTCATGTTGGGCGTATGTATGAAGAAGGGTGCAGACCATGTCTCCGTTGGAATTACCATGTGGAAAGTACACTAGCTAACTTTGGTATCACAAATTTGTAAAGGCGCGTGCAAAGCAGAGACGCTTGGAGGAGAGTTTTGGTTCAGGACGTAACCCGTTAACGGGTTGTTATGCCCAATTAAGTAAGTTTGAAATTCGTATTTACCGAACTTTTCTGAGGTCTGCGGCACTTATAAATCCAGAATATCGTGAAATTACCTATTTGACCTTAGTACAGCTCGAAAAATGTTAGAGTAGGGCATGTAAATCAGTTTTGGGTTCTGCAACTTATTTATAAGTTATAACGGCAAAACTTGAACCGTCGCGGGGCGCTGGCTGATGTGAAACATTCACCTGCAAGTTCTCTCCAACTTCTCATAATGTGGCGCCATCTAGTGTGCGCTAAGCAATAACCTAACATAAGCATTCCAGCTCTACTCTTGGCACTCGCTCTCAACATAGAACAAACAAACATGCAACCCTCTCGTTACGCTGTGGAGAGCGTAACACCATCCGAACATAAAAATAGTATTTTCGTGACGGCATACGATGAACTCTTACGCACCAAAAAAAAAAAAAAGCATATTTTAGCTAAAGAGCGAAATGCACACAAGCCGCAGTTGCAAAACCTGACGCGAAGGACACAGTATCCCTAAGAATTGTGTAGACTTGGATTGGTTTAAAAGCAAGCTCATTAAGACTTCAATATTCTTGATCGGAATCTAAACTTGAAACATAAAACATTTAAACATTCACTTTGAAGCAAATGAAAATCGCTGGTGCAACCTTTTTATAAACTTAAATAAAAACTTACTGAATTGAGATTTGAACAAGTGAATACAGCACACATATTGGCACAAAATTCCAGCCATAAGCCTTGAATATCATATGGAGCAATCGTGGTCGTGTACCGGCACGCTGCAGCTCCCATTCCCAGTGTCTAATAAGTTTCTGGGACACTCGCGCACTATCCAAATCAGGCACATGTGCATATAAATCCTTTGGTTGTATGCAATCCTTAGTACCTTTATGCAAAATATCACGTGTCCAGCTGTAAACGTTTAATAGACGGAAGTTCAGCCGGAATTACTAACTAATTTCATGAATTTTTTCAGTTTATTATGGGATAGAGTTTATCAGGCTGCGTTATAAATCTGAACTGATATACAAGGCTGCTTGATGCCATAAATCCACTTGTTGTTTGAACGTAGAGTCTTGAAGTATTATCTTATCATGGCAGCAGGACTTTAGTTTCAGATTTACCACTATTAAAGCATTACGTATACGCCAGCGTGAGGTAACACAAATTAGACCATTTAAATCTCCTTTAAAGGAGTCAACACTCACAAAAAGAACCATTTTGAAATGAAATTTGCATTTAGCACAGGATTCGGCTTTCGTGGCTTGTTTGACGCTGCATTTCCACTCATATTGCATTATTAATATATTCAAATGAACTCCACTAAACACATATACATAGGTTATAACACATTTGCCAAGCTATTATATAAGCTTAGATCCTTTTAACCAGCGTATTATAAAAAACGTATTACCGAACCGTCCGCCGTTTCATTTGGAACTAATTTGGCGTATGCCAAAACACTTGATTTTTAACCGAATGTTACGATACTTTTAGCCATCGCTGCTATAAATCAATGATCCGAACATTTGCCCTATCGCACTTTGCTGGGAGACAACGCATTTTATCTTAATGCCCTCTGACAGCAACCCATCACAACGGTAACCGAGGTTGGACTAACGATATTATTTACCTACGGGTAAGTCCGGTTGCGCTGCCAGACGGCCAGTTTTTCGTATTATTGTGGATGCTCGTCTAATTATATCTTATCTTGTTTAATATTTTCGATTGTGATTTTGATTTATTTTTATAATATGTACTTTTTAGTTGTTGACAGTTTTAATTGGAACTTGCAACACTCATAGCAGCCAGACGACTGACTAAGCAAACTTGTTCAACATTATCAATTGGCCTGATGGGCCATAAACACTATGCCGAGCGTCTGGAATTCCGTTGGGAACAATAGAATTGGAGTTTTACTATAAATACTACTATAATAATAATGATAGCTAAATTACTTTCTTTGAAAAGCTTAATTAGAGCTCCTAAATGTGTTTACTTTTACTCTTCTATTGCTTTATGCTATTCTCAATATATTTCTATAACATTTTAGTTTTTTCTCATTTCGAAAAGTTATATAGTTACTAATCTTAATCTGCATTAATTGCAATTCACCGATCTGTATTGTTATTTACTTTACATCTAAGAAATTTTCCTCAATGCTCTTCTAATTTCTAAAACACTTTTTTAACAAGGTTTCCACGTGGCAGATTCAATAATCAAGACAATGACCTTGGCTCATAGTGATGAACCGAACATTAAGAACAAAAATTAACATTCTTTTTTCAATAATGAGGTTTCGATACGATTCACCGATATTTGTTTCGGTTTACCGGTTATACCGGTTCCTATACAAAAAACAAAGAGCATGCAAGTAATAGAGTGGAATCCTGGACTGTACAAAAATTCAAAATTTTTGTTGAAAAGCGACCATTTTCAAGTGTGAAAGCCAAATTTTGTGGCTCTAGCTTTGATATAAACATTTCTATAAAAAGTAAAATTTTATAGCAGTTCGTAGGAGGAGGGGTCTAAAATTGGATCTTTATTACCTTTATCTCTTAAAGTTTCTATCCGATCTTGATAATTTTTAAACAACATATGCACAAGAGTTTGCATAACTGTGCAAAAAAAAATTGGTTAGCTTTTATGGTGTGAGTGTAAACCTCGAAATTTTTTGTGGCTTTTGTGGACAGACGGACACACAGATAGACAGACAGACGGACATGTCTAAATCGACTCGACTATTGCTCCTGATCGTTTTTGTTACATACATTGCACAAATCTATAAGAGGCTGTTCATAAATTACGTCACCAGGGAGGGGAGGGGGATCATCAAATTGTGACTAGGGGGGAGGGGGTCCCGAAAATTTGACGTAACCATCAAAATGTTGGGGGAGGGGGTTGTAGAATTGTGACTCTTAGTGACAGGGGGGGGTTAAATCTTCAAAGTTTTGGTGACGTCATTTATGAACAGCCCCTAATACCCTTTTACACTTTGTGTACAGGGTATAACTACTAACAACTTCCCAGCAACAAAATGGCTGTCGCCCAATGTTATTTATTGCGCAGCAGCTAAAAGTATGCTGTTTTTTTTTTTTTTAAGAAAGCACATGCTCTCAACACATTAAGCACATTTCTTGTTAGCTATAAAACGATTTACGAGCATTTTGCGCGACTCTCGCTTATATCTTGATTGAAGGTCCGCAGGTCCCATATTTAGTGTTTTGCGAGCCAACACTGTAACACTCGCTTTTTGTTCGCATGCGAACTCATTTGCGAGCATTTTACGATGGACGTTTAACTAGATATTGATCATGCCAAGTGTGTGTTTTGTAAAGTTTGGAGACTCTGCAGTCTTGTTTTGGCTGCAGTTCCCCAGACTTGAATTCTATTTGCCAGTCTTGCCCTGCATCTCCTCGTGTTTTCGATATGTGTTGAACCCGGGTCGGTTTTGCGTCGAAGTGGATGCCATGGTGGTTATGTGGACTTTTAATTGGGATAATATTCCTTGGTTGGTCTCTCCTCAACGTGAACAGACCGTTAAACTGAATGTTTCAGCGATTGGGGATAGTATGGCGATGTCGACAGCATAGGTAGCCGCTAGGAGTCTAGCGTGACTTGTTGAGTGCGGCATATCATTTGTGATTATTGTTGGGGCAAGGACGCTTCCTTGAGGGACTCCAGCTTTGATTGAGCCTCTTTTGGAGAGCTCTCCTTTGGAGAGACTTTGAAGGAGCGGTTCACAAGTACGTAGCAAGGGCAGCTTAAATTTTCTCGTGCCAGAAACGGTTGAAACGTTGCTTACCGTCTGCCGGTTGCGTAATACTGCCGGTGTTCAAAAGAGTTGTGAATCCGCAGTACAACTCTGTGCGCTTGTTCGGACGTGCCGTCTTTTTTGCGGAATCCGAATTGGTGACTCGGGAGGAATGTCATTTTGCATTGATTTTCCTTAATAAAATTCCTTGTAAATATATATTGTGGAGCGATTAAGTTAATGTACGCCTATTGGATAGTTTTAGCAGGCTGATTACTAATAAAAAAAATAATAATAATAATAACAAATTTTATGCCGACTGTCTGCCCGACAGTGGAATACCCTGTACCCATTTTTTCGATGAAAATCAAATTTTATGGAAATTTTTGTATCGATGCGTTGAGGGACGTAATAACGGTAACTGTACTACGGGGGTAGGGGGGATGGTGCGGAAAAACATCAACATTGTTTGATTTTTAAGCCTACCGTACCACATTTGGTTAGCACAAATGTTAACTTTAACATTTCTGTAAAAAGTGAAATTCTGTTGCAGTTCATAGGAGAGCCTAAAATTTGCACATTATTAGCTTTATCTTCTAAAGTTCTTATCCGATATAAATCATGTTTACACTACACATGCACAGTATTAGTGGGTTAAAAGGGGGGGAGATATCGACATAACCGACAATCGGGTGCAACAACGCTGACAGACAGACGGACATCTCTATATCGACTCGACTATTGCTCCTGACCATTTTTGCCATGGAACATATGGTCTGCCACGCCTATTTCTGGCTGTTACATACATTGCACAAATCTATAATACCCTTTTACACTTTGTGTACAGGGTGTAATAATAATAAATAAGATATTGATAACAAGAAATAAATAGCAAAAAAACCGCTGTGCTCTGCTTGCTCAGTAAGGAGAGATGCTCGGTCGTTGTTAGTCCCACTACTGGACACTGGCTAGTTGGTGTCCATGCAGCTAAGCTTCCTGTCCCGCAATTCGCATGATATTTGCAGGAGCTGCTGAGACGCAGGATAGGAGGAAACAGTAGAACACTTCTTCTGCTCAAGTCCTGCCCTCTGCAAACGACGTCATATGGCCGATGGACGCACCTAACAATTCACACATAAACAGAAGCCACAACACAAAATACAACACAAATAGCATAAAATAACATTATAATTTGCCGAGTTTTTTCTTTTAGTTTAATAAAAAATATTAGTTAGCCCAACAAAAGTAGTTAGCTAAAAACAAAAATATGCACACTTATCTTTGTAATCATATATTTTTCAGGCACTTTATTGAGATTGTACGTCTTATTAGCTTAATTATATACAATGTGCGTTTTTAAGAATATATATAAAAAATAGCACCTGGTTGCTGTCTTTAAATAGTTTGATTTTTAAGTAGTATTCATTTGTGCATTTCGTTTACAAATTGCTTTTAACTTTATACTATTTTGAACTCTTTTCGCGAAAAAATATAGAAATAACTTGAACATAAATAAATTCGCTATTGAACTTAAGTAACAAATTAACATTTAAGTACAAAAATTTTGACATTATGCCAAAGAAGACGTGGGTAGACATTTTTTGAATACAACTTATAGAGTACATAGTATATACACAATATGTATAAGTGGTTATGCTTTGACGTATTGTACGCAGAAAAAGTTAAGTAACAATAAGTACAAGACACTATATATGTATGCATATACCTACATACATTTATCACCAAGTTGCGTTAATAGCAAACGCTAATACTTTCAGTTCTAATTGTTTATAATTGGTGTATTTGTATTTTGGTGTCACTCGCTGTGTTCCTTTAGGGCTAATGTTATGTTCAAGTCCAGTGCACCCGTTTCATCATTAGGCAGTCGTTTGCTATAACTTTCTTCGGCGGCTTGTTGCAAGGCCAAGGCAGTAGAGGCGCCTGTGTGATCCACCATTTTGCGTAAATAGCTGCCTGGTCGCTGCAGCAGCTCATAAGCATGAGCCATCTCACATGCCTCACCCGCATCCATGACTAAAACACGATCGCTGTCCATTACCGTGTGCAAACGATGAGCTATCGTCAACACTGTGCAATTTGCAAATTTTGAGCGTATCGTTCGCTGTATAAGCTTGTCAGTTCTATAAAACAAACAAAAATATTAATGTTAGTTGAAGTTTATGGCTTAGCCCGTCTCAACTTACTCTGGATCCACATTGGCCGTGGCCTCATCGAGTATAAGTATGCGATTATTACGCAATATAGCACGCGCCAGGCAAACCAGTTGACGCTGACCTACGCTGAAGTTGGATCCGCCATCGTACATGCGACAATTCAAGCCGCCAATTAATGTGGACACATATGAGCGCAGCTCCACATCGCCCAAAGCTTTCCACATTTCCTCGTCTGAGCGCTCATCCATTGGATCAAGATTGTAACGCAGCGTGCCAGAGAATAGTACCGGATCTTGTGGTATGATAGAGATGCGGCTACGTAGATCATGTAGACCTATATGTTCTATGTCTATGTCATCTATGCGTATCATGCCCTCATTGCAGGCCAGTCGAAATATGGACTGTATAATGGAAGACTTGCCAGCACCTGTGCGGCCCACAATGCCTATCTTCTCCCGTGGCTCAATAGTAAAATTAAGATCCCTGAGAACACAAGCTTCCTTGGGCGAATAACGCAACTTAAAGTTAATAAACTCAATGCGTCCTTTACTGGGCCATTCTGTTGTTGGCTTATATTTCTCTGATGTTTCAAGTGGTGGCTCTTTTGGCTGCTCTGTATACTCTAGCACGCGCTCTACACTGGTCATTTGATTTTCCAATTCAGCCGTTTGACGCATGCCCCATTGACACATGCCAATCATGGTAGTTGAATGCAAAATGGCCAAGCCAACATCACCGCTATTGAACTCATTCCGCAGCAAGAGAAAGCTGAAAGTCACGGCTGATATATAGACAATACAAACTAGATCAGACCAGAGTGCAAAGGCACGTGTGCATGATAGAAATAGGAACCAGGCAGAAGTATTGGCGTTTTGGTAGTCATGAAACTCGCTCTCCAGAACGCTTTGTGCCTGCAAAGCGCGTATTGTGGTGAGTCCCTGAAATGTTTGGTTAGTCAACGAGTAAACTGGGCTACGAGCTGTTAAAGAAGCGAAGATTTTGTATTAATTAGAGAAGTATAGATAAAATATTTTATAACTTACATATGGATTCCAGTCGCTTAACGCTGCGGCTTGTGTTTACATAAAGATAACGTATTCCGGTCAGAAGCAGCACAATCACAGCTGCAGGTACCAACAGCCAATAATTGGCAATGGCTACAATGATCAGCACGCCCGAAACATCAATAGCAAACTAGCAATAATATAAATTTTATTAATTGATTTTAAACTTATAGATGCATACGCATCATTCGCCAACTCACCGACAAGCAATCCAGCAAAGTGTGAGGCAAATCGGTATCCACAGTGCGTATATCTTTTGAGAATCGGTTAAGTATGCGCCCCGAAGAGTTGGTATTGAAAAAGTACATTGTAGCTCGTGTTATGCCTTGAAATAGGCGATCATGCAAACGGAGCGATATGCGTAGGCACATTTTAAAGAAACCAAATGTGCGCATAAGATATACAATCATTGTTGCGCTTAGTATGGTCGTATAAAATAGCACCAGTTCTTGGCGTACGCCAGCCTCAATGCTTTCTAATTGACTTGATGAAGAGTTCGTAGTTTCCGTACCGTTTAAAGGTATAATTTCAGTTGAAATTTCAGTCCCGTTTAAGGCGTTAGTATTGTGGCTACTATTAACTGCTATCTTTTCCTCCCAAATAACCCTGAAAACAGATGTATTAATATTTACATAAACTAAATTTTTCTTTCGTTTTAAAACTTACCAGCGTGAAAGGAAGTAGTCAACTCCCGTAAGCATAACTCTTGCACAAATAAACAGCACTATAATTAGACCCAAAAAAAAAGTGCTTTCTAGTGCCTTGAAGTATGATGCATACACGCTAAATTTGACAGCGCCAATTGCCTGCTGTTCTTTATTTAAATCTTCCACCTCCTCATCGGGTCGCAGCAATTGGTTATGCTCCATACTCTTTTCCGAGTCACTGCGTGAAAGATGACTGCTTACACTATGCGTATCTATACCACTCTCATCGTGAGTTTGTTCTAGTAATTGGAACTGGCGGGATCTTTGTAGCTGTTGATAACTGCCTTGCGCTACAACCTTTCCGGTGCCCATTAACAGCAAATGCTCTATATCAAACAGATATTGGACCTGGTGTGTGACCAATATGCGTATTTTCTTGGACAGAAAGTCGCGTATGCATCGCTCAAATATGTGCTTGCCAACGTGCGTATCCACTGCTGAGAGAGGATCATCCAATAGATAAATATCAGCTTTTCGATATACTGCACGAGCCAGATTAACACGCGCTTTTTGTCCGCCACTGAGACTGACGCCGCGCTCACCTACAACTGTTAGATCGCCTCTAGGCAACAGTTCCAAGTCCCGTTCCAGTGCACAGGCTTTAATAACTTTCTTGTAGCGCCGCTCATTGTAGTCCTCGACAAAAACAACGTTATCCCGTATGGTGCCCTCGAAGACCCAAGGTTCTTGGGATGCATAAGATACTTTTCCATACACCAAAGCTTCGCCTTTTTCAATGTCAACCTCTCCAAGCAAAACATTCAAGAAACTTGACTTGCCCGAACCAACTGGTCCAACTACAGCTGCTAGTGTGCCATCCTCTATATTCGTGCTGAAGCTGTCTATCGCGCAATTTGAATGTCCATCATTGGAATCCCATGTAGCCGAAACATTCTTTAATACAACGCATTTTTTCGTGGCATCAGCCTGGAAGTCAAGTAGTCCAGAGGGCTGGGTTTTCTGATGACCGTTAGCTAGGAGCGTTCCATTGAGTTCTACGCTCTTTTTTCTGTCAGCTTCCGTCAAGGGGCGCTTTTTCTTTGATGATTGCTTTTCCTCCAAAAGAATAGGTACCTCAGCCTTATCGCCATCTAAGAGAAACTCTCTACAACGCCGTGCCGAGACCAATGCCTCTGCTAGGAAAGTTATGGACAATGGCCAAAAATGCACCATAGAATCGTTTAGCATATTAAAGTACGAGGATACTGTGTAAACTTTCTGAGCAGTCAACGCATCGCCAATGTAGACGTAAGATACTAGCGCCAGAAAGACTGATAAGGGCGATATCATGGAACTACAGCTTAGAGCGGCATGTACATAGGCAGTGCCTTTGATAGCATTCACCTCCTTGAGACGCACCTCGGCAATAATGCGCGCAAACGACTTTTCCCAGGCATACATTTTTATCACCTGTATTCCCTGTATAATCTCATTCATAAGTTTAACACGCATATCCGTGCGCTCGGCAGTCTTTTGACGATAATAAGCGGCCTTTTTGGCAGCCCATGCTTGCAGTGGTATAAAGCTAAGCATGAAGGATACTCCAATCACTGCAGATATGCCAATTTCTCTGTACATAAGATAGCCAATCAGTATAGACTCCATTGGACCCTTCCACGTATCGTGCAAAAAGCAAAGTGCTACATCGAAGCGACCCAAATCATTGGATAATATGTTAATAGCTCGAGCACGTAAACCATCATTGCTACTGCTCTTTGACATTTGCAAGCACTTGCGGTAGATCAAGCCCGAAAGCGCCAAACGTATTTTGGTGCCCACTTGAAAGATGTAGAATATGAAGGGATGAAACGTAACAACAGGTACAATAGAACATATCACTATGCCTCCAGCATAGAGATAGGCATCAGAAACGCTGATCGTAGTCTGACCAGTGGCAAAATAGCCCACCAGGCCGCCCAGAAATAAAGGCATTAGGCATCTATAAAGAAAGTATATTAATTTTAAGATACGTAAAGCACACTGAAGTTATATACACTTACTTGCAACACGTCTCCGACAGGGAATACAAAAGTCCCAAAGGTATAAAAATGGCGCCATATGCACGCGCTATCATACGTACAACACTAGGTTTAACGCGTTTCTTTTCATGCTCCCACAATTCACCAAATTTGGTTGTTACACGTTCGCTATCTAATGACTTTCTGTGCTGATACAGCTCCTCGTCTGAAATGGGACCCTCCAAGCCGCGCTTAAACAAATCTCGCATCCACCTGTAAATAGTAATTTTTTAAGTAATGTAAATGTTGATTTTGCACAAGTGTAAAGAACGAACACAAAAATTGAAAAGACAAATTGCACGGCAGTGTGTAAACAAAGCAAACAGGGTTCGAAACCCCCTAGTCAATTTACGGTTTCTAAGTAGCAACCATTATTGCTAATTCCCCTTGCCATAGTTCCACCTTATCAGACTAGGAAACAATTAAAGAGTCTAATGACAAGTCGCGTGTTGGCTATCAAGTATTTGTACACTTGAATTAGCTATTTGTACCATAAAAGTGTTTGTTTTTTTATTGTGGGTGGCAACCGCGCTGCCAGATTTAAGCAGTGTAAATATTGATAGGGCCATTTAAGTTTAAGAAACTTTACAATTTCGTCTGTGATAAAAAAGTAATCTCAGCCACCATAGTAGATAGCTCAGTTTCCAAAATGATGAACCAATTTTCCCATTTTGTGCTTTATATGTAAAAAATAAATTAAATTGATTGGCAATTTGTTCCAGCTAAACACATATGCGATTTCTCTGTTGATTCTCCATATGTTATGCCTGTGTTGGCAATCTAATCAACATACAAACCAGACTTGTGGTATGTGCACACGTACATATGTATGTATATAGCGTATATTCAAAAAATTGTTGTGTTTTTTATACTCTGTATGTAAAAGGGGCTTAAAGAGTATGCTTAATTTGTGCAATAGCATGTAATGGACTTTACATACGAATTTATTTCCGATCACACTCAAGGGTTTCAAACTGTTCAATGGAACAGAACGCCTCTTCGTATGCGACACCCAAGTGCCAATTAATTTGTTTTATTTGTTCAGAATTTTGCCGGCCATATCCGACTCTCGTAAGATAGTATCAATCGTCAGAAACCCTTTTTTTATTGGAAATACTGTCGTTTTCGAATAATTACATTGTATAGGTAGTAAATTAATATTGGGAAAACCAGGAAAAACGACGATCAAGATTCAAGGGGGCTGTTTATAAATGACGTCGTCACCGAGTGGTGTCGGGGGCTTATCAAATTGTGACTTTTTGTGATGATGGGGGAGGAGGGACGTTCTAAAAACGTGAAGTCACAATCAAAATATTAATAAAATATACAAAAATATTTATATTTTCATGAATGTTTCATTATTTCATTTCGAATTCAAACATATCGATCAAAGATCTGCTACGTTTTTGAGTTATTAAATATTATATATGTATGGACCTTGAGCCTGCAAAAAAAAAACATCTTTATACTTTTCAAATATCCTCATAATATCCTTTTATAGCTGCAGCGTATACTCTGCGCATCCTATCTGCAATGATTCAGCTGACATTCTGTTTCAAGATTCTAGTAATACCCAAACCTGATTTTATTTTTTTGGTTCGACTATTTGTGAAGTTACACTAGAGGGAAAATGTAACTATTTGTGATAGTTAGTTAATCTTCAATATTTTGGTGAACCTCATAACCCACTTAACGTGGACTATCACGTAACTCAATCAAGTCCCGACTACGAAAAATTAAGATGCTTTTTTTTCAGCCCAAAAATACTTAATATGAATCCAAAAATTCTGTTGATCGAATATTTCGAGTTTGCTACATGTGTTATGATAATATGTAATATGATTCAGCCGGCATTGATTTAAAGTTAACAAGCTAATTCAGCAACAAGTCCCCTACTGGCCCAACCAATGTATACTTATAAAGGTAGCTTTGTCGCATACATATAACATAAGCTCGAATAACATGCGCGAGACACAATTTCCTTAATTGAAATTCGCAAGAGAATGAAAAGTTAAGAAGCTGCGCTGCTGACGTCGCAGCGACGACGTTACCTTTATAAATATACATTGGGCCCAACTGTGAGTTAAATTGCGTCACAGTCAACTAAGAACTAAGAAGTCTTTCGCACGCATAGTGATTCCATTCGAATTCCAACATATGTATGACTAACGTCGGTCCTGTTTTTTTTTCAGGAATGTGAGATGGAGGGTATACCATAGTTGAGTCATTACGTATAAACATTCTGAACAAAACCCTAAGGCTGTGCTTATGTGCAAGTAATAATAATCATATAATATACACATGCATATTGACACATACATATGTATGTACGTGTTATGATAACAATTTTACCTTGAGCACATGTACATAATTGTATATACCATATACATAAGTATATTGATCTCTGTACAGACTATATACTACATATGTATGTATGTAAGGTGTTCAACTAGCTTAATATTGTACATATGTACATATTTATGTATTGTGCAATTCCTCTTCACTGATTTTTGTTATTATCGTTTATGCCATTGCTATATTTAAACAAGCTTTGTGAAAACGGTGAATAACCTCCTTAGTATTTTTTTTTAAGTATGTTTGTATGTCGCACGTGCTATATAGAGAAGAGTATTTAACGGCAAATCCAACGCTTGATAATGATACATATTAAGGAAAATTATGACAAATCGTTGTTTATTGGACTTACCAGAAACTCCATCGTGAGAAGATATTAGCTTCTGTATATGTATTTTTTGGACGTACGACTTTTCTTCTGGTACGGTTCATGCTATGTTTTTGTTGTTCTTAAAGCTTTTTACCGTTGCAGTCAGCGGTAATTGAGTGAGAATAATCAGTTATGTACTTCGTTGTGGTTGTGTTTGTAGTTGTATTTAATTTTCTATTAATTCATGCACACAATTAAATAAAATCACACGGTTGCCAGCGAATATCTTTGTGGCAAATTGTGCTAGGTCGAGGCCAAAAATTTATGCTCGCACGTCTCTGCCACCCCTTTTAACTATGTATGTAGCTCTGGTAAAAGCAGCAGCAGCAGCAGCACCAAAAACCGTTTTCTTTGTTTTGCTTAATCGTCTGGCACACTGGGACACATACATATAGTTAAATTAAATTTATTGATCACACTTTTGTCTTTATTAATTATATTTAACACTTATTGCGCTGAAACAAAATCTAATAACGGAGCAACGAAAAGCACCCAAAAAAAAAAACCTACTGAGCGCAACATTGACTTTGCACACAGATTTATAGCGGATAGCAGCGGCAGATGTTGCCAGACAGTTGCCGCCGCTATGATACAGCGCAAAAGAGCAGCACAATATCTTGTTTACTACTCTGTTGAACTGTCTGGCAACACAGCAGTTGCAAAGAGAACAAGGAAAGAGCGCGCGTAAGAGCGGTTTTAGAAACAATTTAAAAATTATGCTATTGCCGGGCATTGTGAAATTATTTATTTTTACTCCCGAAAAGCTTTGCCCATTTAATGCGTCTCTATGCAAACGATTATCTTTTTATTTATTGCTAACAGTGCCGACTCAAGTGGTGTTCAAATCATTTGTTTGAACACGGCGCCTTTTAGTGGGGCATTAAACAGCTGTAATTATTTTTGGATCCAGAAAACATGATTTGAATCTGATTTGAAAACCCAATCTTGAATTTGGAAGTACCTGAAGACGACAGTCGTCTTCTTTTTTTGAACTTCATTTGCAAATACAGTTTACTGGATTTCAAATCTGCGCCGAAACAGTTGTATTTTTCAGGCATTATTGTTGACTATATTATTTCCATATAAGACTGACCAACGAAAGTTTTTCTAAGTTAAGTTGATAAAAATGTTTTTGCGTTCAAACAAAATTGAATACTTAGCGTTTCTTTATTATTAACTTTTTCTTAAAAACTAGCCAGTAAAAAATCAAGAAAACTTGTTTTCTTGTCTCTATCATTCAAAGATTCTCTCTGCAACTTGTGAGACTGTAAGTTTAAAAAAAAAATAACAGACAAGAGTGGCGGGCGATAAAGTTTGAACAGATCGCCAAATACGCTTCAGCCGGCACTGGCAATCTTTTTTTTTTGATGTTTTGTATACAAAATTATCCGGCAAGCTTTAGAGCTTGAAATTTATTGCATGTTGATATTTACCGTCACAAGATAAGTCTAAAGATTTCACCACTTATCAATTGGTTTAAGTATATTTGCTCAAGACTTTGATAGACAATATACATACATCATAAACGATATTTAATAATTATTGTTTATAAGTAATTTGTTTAGTAACATTAACTTAAGCCGTTGTTTTCATATCATGCTTGTTAATTATATTATGTGAAAAATGAATTTTTTAATTGTTACAAATTTTTACTTAGATATTGACACACAACACGCCCATTTAATCATCAGAATATTCGAAGTCCTCTGGGGGTCCGGGTTCCATCTCCTCATCGTTCATTGGACCAAATGCAGCGACTGGTTCGACCAACTCTTGATCGCTAGCTTTGCCTGTATGTTGGAACACTATAATGCCGCCAATTGTGACATCCTTTAAGGGTTCAAATAACTGGCCATCTATAACGCTCAACACTTTCAATTGCTGGCGAAGGACACGCGCCGGATTTTGGAGTATTTCGAAATTAGGCTCTGGTTCCTTCTTTTCCTTTTTCTCGTCTTTTTTGTCCTTTTCCTTGTCGGCGCTAGCGCTAGTACTTGCAGTGACCTCCTTATCTTTGTCTTCATCCTTTTTCTTATCCTTTTCCTCTTTCTTCTTGGGTTTCTCTTCAGCAGGCTTTTCCTCCGTCTTAGTTGCGGTAGCTTCGCTCTTCTCATCTTCCTTCTTTGCACCCGTAATACCCTCCTTGCTGTCCTCATCAACATCCATTTTCTCATCTTCTTTTTTATCAGCGTTTTCACGACGTTTCTGTCGAGCAGCTATGGACAAAACTGCAGTAGCCACTTTCTCACGCTCTTCGCTTTTCTTCTCTTCTAGCGCTGCGGGATACGCGTATAACGATGGTTTAGCTGCCGATTTGTACTCCATTTTGGGCATTTTCAGATCAGAATTCAAACCAATGACACAGGTGGGTGTAAATGCCAAGGAGAGAGTGTGCGCCAGCGGGAACCAGTACCAGTACTGAGTAAAGGCCAGCATGCCGACAACGGCTTGCAAATTAGTATGTCCTGTGCGGGACTGCAGCGAAAGCGTGGCATTGCGACCGCCGGCATCAATAATACCTTTAAGACGAAAGATGTTATTTTGGTTAAAAACGACGCAGGATAGCTCCAAAAAAGAGTGTAATCGAACTATATTTTCTTTTTTTTTTTTAGCATTAGAGTGACTTCTAAATACATTCTTCATAGCTCCCACTTACCTTGAGCCAAGATGGCGCCATATTTGGCCATAACATCCTCATGTTTGTTGCTAATGACCTCAGCATACAACTGGCGGAAGAATGTGGTCTTCGGACACGTTAAGTCCGTGTGCTGTATCAATATCATGGCAGACGCAATTAATGCACCTTGACGCACGAAATTGACAGGATCAAACTTGACCATGGGCTCCAGGAGAGCAATAGCCTCGCGCAAGCCCGTTCCTGCGCAGGCAATGCCCAATGCCATGGCTGCACCATAACGTACATGAGGATTATATGACTCGGCAAGTAAGCTCACTACTGATGGACATTGCTCTGGTGTGCGGAAGAGTATAAATCCAATAGCGGTCACTGCAGCACGGCGCACATCATCATTGACGTCAGAGACTGCCACGTGGAGTAATTTCCGAATAGCTTTATTGCTGCCCGTGCCATTGTAAGCCATGGCAATAGTATACATGCCCGAGCGACGAAGCACAGGATCCTTATCGGTGGAAAGGCTGGTAACAAGGGGATCTGCCTCTTCCAAACGTGAAAACATGGTTAACGATATGCCCACAGCCAGACCACGCAGAATTTTTTCATGCTGCGTTTCCTGTGCATAAGATACCATATCCTCAATGGCCTGTGCGTTCTTGGAACCCAGCATAACCATGCCCATAGCAATACCTGCCGATTCGCCGGTAACAGCATCATCTTGATACAAGTTAAACTTGAGCTGCTCATATAAATCCTGACGATGAGTGCCCATTGCGGCCAGACCCAAGCCCAAGCAGCCACCATGACGAACATTTTCATTTTGAGCATCTTTAAGCTGCTGCAGAAGATAGTCAATTATATTGGCTCCATGGTTGGCATGTATCAATCCCAAAGCGTATAAGGCTCCGCCTTCAGAATAACCAGAGCTCGGGCCAGCTTCTTTGGGCAAATAACTTTGCATTAGGGCCAAGGAATCCTTTTCATGGCCTCGGTGTATTACACCCAGAGAAGCTGTAGCTGTTAGCTTGGCCCAGTTTGTGGCGCGTGCCAACCAATCAAGGTTATCGCGCAAAAATTGATCAGACGTAGTGCCACTGTGCATGAAAGCATTTGCAATGACTGTTGCGGTATGGCAGATTGATACGCGCACGGCCTCTTTGGTTCCGCGTAAGACCTGCAAATCTGCATGGTTGCTACGTATGAGGAACTGCAGCTGCAAGTCTATGGATACCTCACCAGAGAGAATTGAAATAAGTTTTTCAATATTTTTCTGGTGCAGCTTTTCCATGTCGTTTAGGGAATCAATGGTACGTTCAATTTTGGCATCGCCTGGGAATAAATAACTTTATAATTAACTGAAATAGTTAATGCTCGATTGATCTTACCTTCTTTATCCTCCTTAGGCTCTTCACTTAGCAATTTCGCTTTTTCATCATCAGATTTGGGTGCCGCATCGGTTTCCGAACTGGTGCCCTGTGGCTTAAATGTACTGGGCAAGGCAGTTGGTATGGGTGCTGTGTCTTTGAGTGCCTGCAGAACATTACCCAAAAACTCTTGTGTAGCCGACTCATACAAATCAAATGCAATTTGATAGGCCATCAAATTGTTTGCCTCCACTGAAGACCGCGTGAGTTTGTCCAGCATTTCGGCAATAGCAAGTGGATCTTCCAAGAAAATCAAGCACTGACACATGTTTACATAGTCAGGCACACCCAAATCGCGGTAGAGTCCGACCAAACAACGCAGTACTTCATTGCGGAAGCCTCTGTTCTGTATTAGTGACATGGTAACGTTATAGGCATATGCCAGCATTCCTCGCACATCGTCTGACTTCATAATTGCCACCTCAAAAATATCCATACGGCGTGTTTCCAAAGCAATGCCAAGCGCTTGGCGGAACTGATTATCATCAAGGCATCGCTGTATCATTCGATTTACAATGCCCTCTAGGCGCTCATCAACTGTCTTGGCTTCTTTTGGACTCTCAATAAACTCCACACGTTGTGCAATATAAAAATCAATGCACTTGGCAATTATTGTTTCAGTGTACTCATTGCGGGCATTCACATCGAAGAGATCACCTGCGCCCAGCGCATATGTAAGTGCATCCTCAAAGGAACCTAAATGGTAAAACACTTTGGAGGCCACCATGCCAGCCAGTTTGTTCTCTGGAAAAGTGCGATCTTCATGCAGCATTTCAATCTTTTCTATGGACTCTGAAATCTCTGGCCAAAACTCATCCACAATGCTGTCCAACTTTATCAAGGCAAAAACCTTTAAGTCGGGCATGGGCTCATCAAGGAGGGATATTATCCCCGCGGCGGACGTGAGACTCATTTTCTGGATATGATTTTGACCAAGCAAAAATATGTTCTATGTAAATATATAAATGACAAGAAAACCATTTTAATTTCTGTTGTCACATTTAGGGCACTATTAAAATAAAGTTGTAATTTTTAATGCTTACCAACAATTACTTTTATATTTAATTATTTGTATTTGACTTCGTTTTCTTTATGCCGAAAAACGCTAAATCACCGAATAGTGTTGGCAAACAGTCTACGTCTTTTGACACATAAACTAGCTTAGTAATGCAGAATTGCTATCGATTCGATAACACATCGATTAAAGTTGAACTGTCAAGTGGCAGCGCCGCAACGATAATAAATATTATCACCTTGCAGCTCTATAGCCGCATCACAGCAACAAAAACGCGCCAACAGCGGCAAAACAATTTCGGTGTGCAAGGCGTACACAACAAATTTCGTTAAGTTTCTTATTAATTTTGATCTAGCTGCAATTTTAGTTGAATTTCAAACATGATATGCGAGGACCAACACATGTCTGAAGCGTCGATAGATAAGGGCGCTGGCAGCCTTAATTCCTCGGGCTCCTCCATTTCAATGGATGCCAAACCAATGCTTAAGAGTTGGGCACAAGAAGTAATACGCGACGAGCTGGGGCACAGTGATGAGGTAAATTTAGTAGATGCATACATATTTATATCTGAACGTGGACATCACTAAAATTCGCGTAATATTTTTAGGCTACCACATCGTTTAATAGCAGCGCGGGCAGCAATAATCCAGTCGGTGAATGCGCATTTGTAAAGCACGAGATTAAAGAGGAAGAACGCGAAGTCTCCTTTGAGTTTTTAGATGGTGTAAATGAACAAAAATTCGACCGTCTTGTGAAGGATGAAAAAATAAAAAATTCTTTCAAAAGGCGTCATTCACAAACGCCGCCAAGCAATGAAAACAGTCGTTCTTCCAGCCCAAATAGCAGTACGTCCTCGGCCAACGGGTTGCAAAACACACGCCAAAAACCTCAACACACAAACTATAAGGAGGAAAAACGGGCGCGTCACAATAGCTTCACGTCGTCCACTTCTTCATCGTCATCATACACAGAGGCCGATCCTGCGACTCTGTCGCGTAGACAAAAGCAAATTGACTATGGCAAGAATACTGCGGCATATGAAAGATACTTAGAAGTTGTGCCAAAGACTGAACGTTTACGCGAGCATCCACGCACGCCGAATAAATTTGGGAAGTACAGCCGTCGTGCCTTCGATGGTTTAGTCAAAATATGGCGAAAACAATTGCATTGCTTTGATCCGCCCGCTCAACAAGCCAAAGCACATCGTGGTGAAGCTGACAGCAGCTCAGACTCGGATTCCGACTAGGCGGAAAGTTGGATGTGTGTAGGCATGGGCAGGGCATTGAATAAGGGGGCTAAAATCACAACTCAAAAAAGCAGAACTATTTTCCTATCATGGTATCTTACATTATCTTATGCATAAGAATTGTTACAATAGGTTAAATAAAATGGCGCACTTTTCTTGAAAATTTCCACAATTCTATTTCTGGGCTGAATAGCAGATGCGCATATGTGTTTCCACAGGGTTTTTATATGTTAGTAAATTTTCCACTGGGTGGCAACTACGTGCTGTCAGTTAGTATATTGTGAACGAACAGCTGTAGAATTGGCAGCCCAGTATTTGTTTATTTCATGTGCACAATTAAATCCTAAATGTTTCTTAAACCGTACAAATTGAAAAGCAGTGCAGCGCTCAAGGGTTCCGAGGGCAAAAAACTGCGACTACGTTTGGAGAAATCATTTCCGCACATATCAGCTGACCAGCTTATACCGGCAAAAGCAAATGTGACGCAGCTGAAAATCATTACCCATGCGGGCTCCCAGACCATGGTTTTTTGTGTTGACAAGCAGCCTATGTTCTTTGAGATCGAGGGTGGTCACTTGGTGCCTACACTATACGCTTTATGGTCCACACCCGAGATTCTGCCCTTTTTCACAACATTCGAAGGCGTGTTGCCGAAGCTGTCGAATGGAGCGGACTTAATGCTACCCGGTGTGGTGCCTCTTGGCACTGGACTGAGTATGTACGGTCACTTTAAAAGGGGTCAGCTAGGTGAGTGTCCAGAAAAAATTCGGAAAATAAAGTATACCGTAACGTAAAGGTAAATTTCTCTAAATTTTATCGTCTCAGTTGCGATAAACTTGTCTAATAATAGCGCAGCAGTTGCTGTAGGACACTTAGCTCGCGATAGCGATGAACTTTACATGATGGGCGGCCATGGAGTAGCCGTCAAAATTTTGCACTTATTCGGTGATAAGCTCTGGTCACACGAGCCCAGCCTGGCACAACAAATACCCAAGGAGGGAAAACAAAACAAACTAACGGAAGATGATTTTCCAGCTTTGGGCGCAGCTGATCATCCCAAGAAGCCAATAAAGCATCAAGTAGATGCTCCTACAACACAGCCCGCAGTGGATGAAGCGGCATCCAGTAATCCGACAAGCATAGACAATGAAAAATTGGATAGCGAAAGCATTGAAGCTACAACGCTGTCAAATGGATTAACGTCAGAACAATTGCTTAAAAACGCATTCTTGGCTGCACTCAAAAATAATGGCAAAAAGCTGCCACTGCCGCTATTGACGAGCAACTTTTACCGCTTATATGTAGTACCTGAGGCGACGGAACAGCTGGATCTTAAAAAGACACGCTTTAAAAAGTTGTCCAACTTTCTAGCCGAAATGGTGGATCAGGGTTTCATTGTCGTGCGTGAGGAGAGCAAAGGTGTAGACAAAATTACATCAGTGGACATGGAACATCCTGAGGTGGTCAATTTTATAACCGATGTTAAACCTAAAGGTGCAACTACTAGCAGTGAAGCAGAAACACCTTTATTCCATTCCGAACTAAAGGAAATGTACATCGTTACTGATGAAACAGCAGCATTTTTCACAAAAATGAACTACAAACGTGGTGAGGGAATACCTGTAGGTCAAATCAAGAAAATTGTACGCGAATATGTAAGCAAGCATGGACTTCAGAATGTCCAGACCAAGATGGTGCGTCCCGATGAGACACTACAA
The DNA here is from genome assembly GCA_035041775.1 of Chymomyza caudatula. NCBI lineage: Eukaryota > Metazoa > Arthropoda > Insecta > Diptera > Drosophilidae > Chymomyza > Chymomyza caudatula. Next base: position 828,853 of record JAWNKW010000033.1, on the reverse strand, counting down.
GAACTGTGTGGATCCCATGAAGGTCCCCTAAACGAAATTAGCTCTATAATAACCAGTAAAATGCAGCACTCCTTTCAAATGTGCAGTGGCAAGGATACTAGCGGCAAGCCGCTTATACAAATGTCGCTGGCTACACGTTCCGGCAATAAGAAAGTAACACTTGTGAGCAATATTGAGGCGTATGGCATCATAGTGAGCGAGTTTATAAAACTTTGCAAACAAGGCGCAGCTGCAAGCACTAATATAGTAAAATTACCACATCAAAAGCACGAACAGTTGCAGATTCAGGGAAATCAGGTCAGATTTATATATACGCTGCTAACGGAGACTTATAAAGTACCGCCAAAATGTATACTGGGATTGGAACTGGCCAAAGATGGCAAGAAAAAAAAGGGGAAGTAAGTAAGACACCCATACATGATGCAACTTTGCCATGGTATAAAATTCAGTTTTTTTCTCTACTGCCGGCCAATAAAGTGAGTTCGCTTCTAATTTAATAAATTATTTTATTTAGTGGGTATGATCCAATTACTACTAGGAGAACAATAACACTGATTAGACTTTGGAAAACGCCACCGGCATTTGTGCGTGTCTATGAATTTTGCTTGTTTACTTGGCCTTGCCTTGAGCAGCAACAGCTTCAATGGCCTTCTTAACGGTCTCCTCATCACCCAAGAATTGCATAGAGACTACAGGCTTGAAGTTCTCATCCAATTCGTAGACAAATGGTATACCAGTGGGTAAGTTTAAAGCCATAATGGCATCCTCTGACAGATCTACGGGGGGGAACAAATTAGTCACAAAACTCAGCCCAAAGCTAGTTGGCACTTACTATCTAAATGCTTCACAATGCCGCGCAAGCTGTTGCCATGGGCAGCAATTAGTATACGCTTGCCCTCCTTCATTTGTGGAATGATAACGTCGTTCCAATATGGCAGTGTGCGTGCAATTGTAAGCTTTAGAGATTCAAACTGAGGGAACTCTTCAGGCTTTGGCCCATCAGCATAGCGTGGATCCTTAACAATAGTGTCGTAGTAAGGATGCCCAGGTTCCATGGGTGGTGGTGGTGTGTCAAAGCTGCGACGCCAGATTTGCACTTGAGCCTCGCCATACTTGGCGGCAGTTTCGGCCTTGTTAAGACCAGTCAGACCACCGTAGTGACGTTCATTGAGACGCCAGGTCTTCTGTATTGGAATTTCCTTGTGGCCACTGGCCTGCAAAATACTTGCAAGGGTAACTTGAGCGCGTGTCAACACTGAGGTGTGCGCTACATCGAATTCAAGCCCGGCTTCCTTGACAGCCTTACCCGCAGCTAAAGCCTCCTCTTTGCCTGTATGGGTATTTATGTTAGATTCCAGAAATTTAGTATACTAGTTTTTTACCCTTATCGCTCAGATTGGCGTCGTACCAGCCGCAGAACTGATTCTTTTGATTCCACTCGGACTCGCCATGGCGTACCATCACAATCTTGTACTTTCCACCCATTTTCGGTATTCTATTTTTTAACAAACTGCGGAAAATTGTGTATAGTTTTCACTGGCGCTTACAACACACCACTGTCGCTTTCGTTTGCTTTTATGTGAAAATATGTCCTACATCAAGGTCGTAGATGTCAATCGCCAAAAGCTTGACTGCATGTTAATGTGTAAATATCAATGTGAATGGCAACAGCGCAAAGCTTTTGTGCTCGCTTCATATTGTTTTGGCGCTGCCAACTCAGCAGCACACAACAGGTGATAAAGCATACTCTTCCTCTTTGGACAGCTTGTAAACAAAGAGCAAAGCGTTTGTGCAACTTAAAACTTATAAAGGGTGTGTGCTAGTTTAAAATTTGTATAAGCTTAAAAAACATGGATACGCTCACGCCAGAAAGTGTTCAAGTATGCTGTAGTTGGAAGCAGACAGCTGGAAATGAGCTTAATGAGTTGGTACCTACGCGACTCTTTGACGAAGATGTTTTTGTCAAGTAAGACAAAGGATTTGATAACAAATTTACATTCATGTGCACATTCATTATACGCTTTTTACAGGCCAGGTATAGATGAAGTTGTTAATGAAGATCGCGCCGTTTTGTTTTCCAACGGCGACAATCCCGATATGCCTTGTGAGTTGGAATACCACATTTCACGTCGTTTCAAAATAGCCGCTTTAACGCTCGTTTGCAGCGTGCCTAAGGTGGAACTTTTTTTGGGAGCTTCACAGGAATACTACGAAACCATTTATGGAACTGCTATGGAAGCAGAAGATGCCGACATGCCCATTTTACCCTATCGCTACGATATAGAAATCGATCGTTCTGGCATTGCTGACATTAATCTTAAGCTGTTAACATCGTCGAATGAAATATGTGTTTTTGGTTCTATGCTGCACATTGCGCCGAATCCCAATGGCATTACTACGCAAATGGAAAAAATGCAGGAGATACTACAAGACAACATTGCTCGAATGAGTGCTGAAAAATCGGATGGAAATTCTCAAAAATTTCAACAACTTATGACCCTAATGAAGGGTGGTAACAGTACACCCCCAACAGATACTATTACTCAACCAGACATGTCTAATATTTGTGCACACTTTGATGCCAAATTTGAGCAGTTTGAACGTATAATTACGAAAAGACTAGATGACTTTGAAAGTCAACAAATGCAAAAATTGAACGAAATTATTGGAATGCTCGAACTTCAAAAATGAACTATTGAAATTTTATTTAATAATTTCTCTGCAGTTTAAAATATTTTTTATATTTTATGTAATTCTATGTTAAACCAGTGAGACTGTCCAAGAATTTTTTTCGAATGTGATTATACGTATATTTTTTTTTATATTAACTATTTTAATTCTCAATGTTGTAGCCTGAGTAGTGAGTCAAAACTTCTTTCCAGATCTTCGTAGACACTGTCCTGCCCGAACTCTTCAGTGCCGGCTGCATCATATTCAGAAAGAGTTATTGTTTCATATGCCACTTCCGGGTGACCTTTTTTCAGACAATTCGAAAACGTTTAAGCCTGTATAAAGCCTCCAGGGAAAGAGGTTCGTGTGGCTAAAATTTATTGGAAAGACAATCGAGTACTTAAATCTGGCACCCTATTCAATTGAATTATTTGAATTTATTTTATTTCTTGTGTGTCTTTAGTAAGGTCGTTTTATTTTCAAATATGGTTGTACCGTATTTTATACGTTTGTTTCGCTTGCAAAATGGTATAATGGAATACGCGCTTCCACGATGGGTCACTTAGGATGGCAGAATATTTTAAACCAGGGATTCAAACCTTAACCGCAACCGTTATCTAAAACAACCGATTGAATTTTCAAAGCGTTACCGTACCGTAACCGAAATAAATTTTTTTAGAAAAACCGATAGCCGTTAACCTTTATAATTTTCAAAACATCTTATCGACAACATTCATAACTTTCGAACGAGTAAAGATATTTTCAAAATTTAAAATGCTTGTAACATGGAATTTCTGCGATTGCTGTGTGTATAGACTGCATAAAATTTACGCTGGTGGTTCTGCTGGTGCCTTAAAAAGGGAAATACTAGACTCGTTGTTCCAAGTTGCAACCAAAGAGCATCATTATTAATAGAGTGGAACCTTGGCCGTTACATTGAGCCGACTTGCTAAAATGCGACCATTTCAAAGACAGTGCGTACAAATGCGGTTTTTTTTTGCTTTTGCTCTTTCTCAATTTTGCCTGAGTCGGCCTGACAGAGGCAGCAACACTAGCCGCATTCCACGTACACTGTCTTTAAAATCGTCGCATTTGCGCAAAATTTTGGAATTTTTAAGAGTTCATGATTCCACTCTATTAAATTTCATGCTTTTCGGTTGCAACAAATTCCAGCAAGCAGCTGTTTGCTATTTTTCGATATCAATTTATCGATTTTTTAATTACATATCAAAACCACTTGTTGCTTTTGTTATTGTTTTGATTAGTAAGCAGTTTGGCTAAGTTGGGCAACAACGGAGCACAACATGTGTGGTTTATAGCATAAAGTACGTTATTAATGTTAGTGTAAGAGTTTTATTTTACCAATATTGTGTTATTTCAGACTTTGAAACGAATGCAAGATGAATCTACGCATTTTGTTATCCGTAGCCGGCGTGTTTCTGGGCTGTTGCAGCGGCATTGTATTTCTAGAGCTGCTCGTAAAGCTCGACCCAGCTGCTGGTAATCTTATAACTGCTGCACAGTTTGCATTTATTGCACTGGAAGGTTTCATATTTACCTCGAAATTTGGACGCGCTGTACGCATAATTAGTCTTAAGGACTATGCACTCTTAGTGGGCATGTTTTTTATGACCAGCGTATGCAACAACTACGTCTTCAAGTTTAATGTGCAACTGCCGCTACATATGATAATACGTGGCGCTTCACTGATATCGAATATGTGCCTTGGCAGCATTATTCTAAAACGAAGTTATAGCCTAAGTCAGTATGTAGCCATAAGTATGATTAGCGTGGGAACCATCATTTGTACGTATTTTTCAAGTCAAGATTTGCTGGACACTCAAGGCAGTGATTCAGTAGGAGAAACTAATATATTTTGGTGGCTAGTAGGTGTAGCTTTGCTTGTGATAGCTCTTTTTATATCCTCTTACATGGGCGTTACCCAGGAGTTGTTATATCGACGCTATGGGAAATGCGCACGGGAGGCACTTTACTATACACATTTATTGCCGTTGCCAGCGTTTCTGCTGTTCCACGAGAATATAAGCCAGCATTTGGCGCTGGCTTTTCAAGGCCCGGCTTACACATTCCCAATTTTAGGTCTTGCCGTGCCGCTTGCTATTTTATATTTATTGGGAAATATTTTGACGTATTACCTCTGTATTAGATCAGTTTATACTCTAACTACCGAATGTACTTCATTGACAGTAACATTGATTTTGACATTGCGAAAGTTTATATCGCTGCTGTTCTCTATAATGTATTTTAGAAATCCCTTTACGCTATATCACTGGCTGGGTACACTGCTGGTCTTTGTAGGAACCTTAATGTTTGCCAATGTATTTGTTTGGAAACGCAGTAAATCAAATGCTATAAAAAATGATTAGATCAATACATATTCCATGTAGACTAATAAAAACGACATTCCATTTTAGTTATAAACAAAGAGATTATATTCAATTTTTACAATTAAGTACACAATATAAAAGAAGAAATTTTTTTTACAAGTTTTATATAAAATTATAATGTTAAATCTTGCCAATGCTTAGCTTTGGCAAACTACGGACGGGCGAGCTGAAGTTAGCTCGCTAAACGGTTTTGATTGCTCATAAAAAACAGATTAAACATGTGTTATAAGACTTTTCTTTGGCTTAACTTGACGAATAAGACATGCTTATATCATAAAAATTAAATACTTGACATAAATACTAAACATAAAAGCAGTGGTTGCGTAACTAACCACATCAATGAGAGACGTATAAACCTATCATTTGTTTACTTAGTTGCCACATGCGGTTAAAAAATTAATACTGCAAAGAGTAAGCAACTTGCAAAATTCTAAGCTGCCTCTCGCTGAAGCCACTTTACAATGGACTTGTAGTTGCGATTCATCCAATCTACGCTGATTTCCACATGTTCCACAATTTGTTGTATGGGTCTGTCGTAGTCCCAGTGTGCATCGCGTACAAATTCTTCAAATTCGGTCAACTGGAACTTTGTATTCATGCGTTTGGTGGCGAATTTCAGCAATGTGTGTATACTGGAAATTTGAGATCCAAGACTGCGGGAAAAACAAATAAGCATGGTTTTCAACATACTATATGGATGCTTACTAAATGTATATGTCTTGCCAATTGCTGCGCATAAAATCAAAGACAATACGCTGACCCACAACTGAGTTTGCCACAGCGGCAAATACACGAAAAACATCTTGCTTGCGTATGTGCTGTCCAGCAATTGATTTGCGCAAATATCTATAAAGTATCCAGGGTTCCTTGGAGCAGCCTAATGCAGTAAGAAGCAGCTCTTTTTCTGCTGAAATTGTTGTCTTTAAGTAGCGCTCAAAGGCAAAGTCCCATTCGTACTCAGTGCCATACTGTATAGCTGAACAATAGACAATTCCTCTCAAATTTGGACCAATGCTGTAAAAGTGGTTTGTAACAATCTAAATTGATTTTAAGTGTTTTTTCTTACGGATTATTTGCATCTGGATTGGGAGTTTGCACCCAGTTTTGGAAATATCTGGCACTTTCGGAAATGCACTCTTGATGGCCCAGATGGCAGGCCATGTTTAGGATTTCGGAACGTTTAAACTGCAAAAGCATGTCCTCGCTTTCGCTCTGCAAATCCGCAAAGCCAACCTCAGCATACGCTTTGCGCAGGAGTTTAAGCAGATAATTCTGGAAAAGGAAGGTTCATATTAGATTTTAGTTTAACACATGAACCCACTAACGCACCTTTAAAAGATCATAGTCTCCAGAGTTTACAAACATAGAGTCAATAAAATTGAAATTTGTTATAGCGGCCTTCCAGGGCACGTGTCCCGTTTCATGAGCCAAATAACGGGTCACATTCATGGCCGTATCGTAGGACAAATATGAGCCGCGTGCTAAATTCATAACATCATCGATTAACTGCGCACGATTAGCTGGTGCAATCTCTTTGAAGTGCATAGGATCCATTAAATGCTGTGTAACCGCACGCCAATTGTCTATATCATAGTTAACACGATAGTAACCAGTTTGCTGAATATTAAAGATGAACCACTTGGCCATGGAGAGGTTACGGTTTTCAAGCTCATAAATTTTGGTGTGTGGCATCCAGGTGGTTGGACGAGTATTACTAAAATTCAGTTCGCTATCAGTAGTAAAGGTTATGGGTATCCACCACAGCAAGCTTTCATCGGCCTTGGTTCTATTGGCATAGACAAAGCGATCTTGCTCAAGACGCACAACATTTGTATTGGGATGACGCGAAATTTTGACCACCGGATACCCGGTTTGTAGCGTCCAAGTGTCCATTATTTCCTTAACACTAGTGCTGCGATCAAGCAGTCCCGAAGCCTTGGCCTCATTGGTTAGAAAACGCCATAGATCATCCTGTGTGGCTGCACTATAAGCCCTATGATACAAAAAAGAAAACGTTTTATGAAATTTTCAACCAATATCTGAAATGTGGACTTACATCTCGCGCAGATATTTGCTGAGACCACGACGAAAGACAGCATCGGTTAAAAAGTGATCCATCATGCGTATAATTGTTGAGCCTTTGGCATATGAAATACGATCAAATAATTCGAATATTTCCTGCGGATTAAAAACCTCAAAAGATATTCTATGCGAGCTGGACAGAGCATCTAATTGAAACACGCTTTGCAGCTCATTAACTACAAATTGCTCGAGAAGTTTCCACTCGGGCGCTATAGCATCAACTGTCAGATATTCCATGTAGCTAGCAAAACCTTCATTTAACCAAATGTCCGACCACCAGCTTGGTGTGACCAAGTTGCCAAACCATTGATGAGCCAGCTCATGCCCTACAACAGAAGCTACACGCTGCTTATTTGTGGCCATTGATATGCCCTTTTCATAGAGCATGGCAGTTTCACGGAAAGTAATCAAGCCCCAGTTCTCCATGGCGCCTGCTTGAAAATCTGGCAAAGCAATCATATCGATTTTAGGCAGCGGGAATGTAATATCAAAAAACTCTTGCAGAAAGTTTAATATTTTCGGACCAACGCCAAGCGCATATTCGGCGGATTTTATACCATCGGCGCGCGCCCACACCGAAAAGTTTCCTGAGGAAATGTGCGTGAAATCAGTTATGGCGAAGGCCACCAAATACGTAGACATGGGCAGTGATTCCGCAAAGTGATCCCAAACATAATTAGGTAGAGTTTCGCTATAAGAAGCAGATATTATGTTATAACTGTTGTTCAAAATTAGCTGAGCATACTTACTGCCTAGTCGTGGAAGTAATGGGCATATTCGAAATGGTCGTCATGTTCCGCATGCGCGCAATGTGAAGTGTGAAGTTAGATTTGAGTGCCGGCTCGTCAAAACAGGGAAAGGCGCGACGTGCATCTGTAGCCTGGAATTGTGTCGAGGCTAGCCATCTAAATAAAAAAATGGCGTTTAATCTAAGTAACTACTAAAAATAAGGCAAATTCGCTTTGAATTCCTACTTTAGAACAAAATCCACTTACCTGGTCTCATTTAGCATTTGATAGGAGCTGCGATAAAAGCCCTGAAGATAATCCTGCATAATACCACTGAACTTTATGTTAACCTCGTATTCGGAGCCTGCCAAGAGTTTATCGTACAGTTCTATAACGAAAAACTGCTTGGCACCCACCAGGTACTGTTTGTGAATGCGCAAGCCGCTATCAGTGTCCACATTATCCTTGTTTAGTACACGATATACGGCAACATCATTGCGGGTTATGTTCAGCTCCTCAGCGTGCATGGTAATGTTATAGCAATCCACCAGCGCACGCACACGGATCTGTACACTACCCGTGAAGCTGAAATTCCCACTGAGGATAGGTACCAGCGTTATGTTATATCTTAGTGGCTTAATGGAGCGCGGCAGGCGTACATCGCGATCGTATTTTGGCATGCCATCGCCGTCGGCATGGAATGGTTTGTTGCGTCGTAAATGTACGCTGGTGCAAACAATATCCTCGCCCATATCCGGAGTTAGTTGTCCGCAAGACGCAAAGTTGTAGACAATAAAACCAACAGCCAGTAGAGTACAGAGGAAGAACGATGCGAGCAGAACCACAGTGGTCATGGACAGAACATACCGGCGACTGCCGCTTGATAGAGTTGTAGTGGCCGTATCCGTGTTGGCTTGCGTTGAATTACCATGTCGATTATCCATATTAAGATTTTCACGCAATGGTATATCCTTGACGACCATCCTGGCAGCGGCCTAACCTAGGCACAGGAAGAAGTTCTCAATAAGTACATACAAGCCAGACCACAAACTTCCGTTTTAAGTTGCGGGTAAGTATTAATTAAATAATAGTTCACCACCGGGAGTTCCTAACTGCTTAGGTTGATTTTTCCTGTACAAGTGCTAAAGTGTAATGTGATATGCAAGTGCAGGTCGTTGAGCCCTACTCCATGGTCGTTTAGTTATCATATACCGAGATTGCTGTCGCAACTTAAGTGGTTTCTTTGCCAACCAACCCTTTGGATGTGTCAGCCCAAAGACGCTCATGTCAATCAAATTGTGCATGTACATCCTCTGTGGTGAAGGACTGGAATTGCAACTTTATATTCGTGCAAGTGCAGAGGGTTAAAAAGGCTTTGCTTTGCCTCCTCTTATTTATAATTACATTTTGCTTTAATTAATTATTAATTATTTTAAAATTATGCTTTACTTCTTAAATGTCCATTTAATATGTTTGTAGAGTACATATAGAAATTGAACCAATAGACACAGTTTGGTCATTCGGGAAGAATGCCGGGAATACACTTGCGAGCAAAATAGCTAAGAACGAAGCTGCCGATCTCTTAATAAGAGCATAAACTAGTAGGAGATGAGCAGATATCTGTACAAATTACAGAGTGGGTCTGCACTTCAAGCGTTCACCTGGATAAGTAAGTATTTTGTAAACAGTTTTTTTGCATGCTCTATTTGACATATATTTGTTTGTGCTAATTACGTAGCAAATTTAAATCTTTAACAAACATTGGTTCATCTTCTTGGCTATTTGTTAGGCTTATAATAAAAAAGAAAAAAAATTAATTAAAACTACACAAGTGAAAGTATTCAAAGTCGCAGCTTTTGGACATGAATTGTATCACCTATATAAAATTGTAGGATTGAAATCGCCTTTACGAATCTGTCAAATGTCTCTTTCAACCTTAAAACAGAAGCAAGCCCAACAAAAAGAAAAATTTGACAAGTCTCAAAAATGCCGCGCAAATCTGTCACGGGGGAAGGGGGTAAGACACCGACTTGATTCGACAAACTTCATCTTACATGGGACTACGCGCATCTTTTGGTAAAATTTTGTTTCTCTAGCTCTTATGGTCTCGGAGATCTATCCCCTCATACGGACAGACGGACTTGGTTCAATCGCTACCCGCGTCAATGATAAGACTTTTTGCCCATGGAACTTATGGTGTGCCACGCCTCCTTTAGCCTGTTACATACATTGCACAAATTTATAATAATATATAATATCCCTTGTACACTATGTGTACAGGGTATAAACAATGTTTTTTGTTTTTAAGTGCTTTTTTCAAGCGAGTGTAATCCTCTGTAGTTTAAAGTAAGTGTAAGTAAGTGTGCCCCTATCTACGCCACTGGTACAGGCCCATTCAACGCAAAACATTTTGATTAGAGCTGAAAGAACCTTCGGTCATACTCTTTGAAATCGAAAACTACCATCAATTGATGTAATAAATAATATAATATTCTTAGTCAATGCTACTAATGCTAGGCTAGATAAGCGCTCTCAACCGGTGCACCTATGTATATTGTATACATAAGCTAATCTCAGCTACCAATCGTAGTTTTTTTTATACATCTTTGCTTATATAATGAGCCAGTGCAACATTGTTTAAGTTAATATAAGTATGAACGCATAGATAGTAATAAATCAAAACATTTTGGATGCATAATGTTTACTTATTGTTGTCACTAAGATTTATGTCACATGACAAACAATTCAGTTAATATAGCAATATTTTTCCCGTTCATCATAACAAACGACCTACGTCAAAGTAATAAAATTGCTCTTATTACATGCACAAAACTGATTTACGATGCCAACGCTATATGTGGGTGATTACTTACTATATAAAGTTTTGAAGAGAAAGTATGTATGACTATATATCTGTTGGGAAAAATCAAGCTTTTTAAAGTAATGATGGTGAATTCCAAGCTCAAGAACGATTCAGCCGTATCACACAAATGCTTGATATGAAATGATAAAAAAAACACCACATAATTGACTCTATTTTGTACCTTTTCCAAACGAGTTGGCGTAATAAAATAACTTGTATTAAGCTTAAAGCAGCTCTAACTAGTTAAGAACTTTGTTCGAAAGAATAGATATGCATCATTTATTTTTAACTTATATAAAATGCTCGACAAGCAATTACAAATGACTTTAATTTAAAGTTAAAGTCCACATAAGTTGGTCAATATAATAACCCGAGCGCTACATATGTACAAATTTAACTCAATAATGCCATAGAAGTATTATGTATACGCATGTACATCTCTATTCATATAGAGCCGTTTGGCACACCAACACATCATGTTCATATAGTGTACTTAGCTGTCGGCTAATTGAGTTATGACATTAATTTGATCTGCGTCTGCTGGAAATTGCAACAATTAAACACCGTCGGCTACAGCGACGATGACATCGTTGGGCAAGATGGGCGGAGTGATGAAGATGACAAATGACATGGTGACCTTCATTAAAAGCAAAAAACTCAAATGATATGAGACCGCCTTGATAGAGACCGACAACAGCGGTCAGTTGGGGCCATGGGGGTCTGATAAGATGGGAAACGCGCTGACTCATTTTATTCCAAATCAATTAAAATTAACACACAAGGACTAAATAACGGCTGTTGACACTCTAAATGTATACAAGTTTACATAAGCAAGTACTGCGTACAAAGGTACGTTGAAGTTTCAATACTCTTATAATTTAAATCATCTTATTAGACATATTTCATTAAATTCATGATTATAAGGGAAAATATTAAAGTTAAGTTATCAAAGATAAATTTATATTTAATCACATTTTCAATTATGCCTAATAACATTGTTATTTTCGTACAAATTTTTGCTTAAGTACTTGTTTAATTGTAATTAGTAAGCATACAAATTTGTCAATTTTGCATTACACTAGTGGTAACCGCCCAGTCGGATCCCGACAGCAAGTTCAAATCCATAAACTCGTAATTCCAAATCTTGTAGCATTGACTTTTGTAGATCTTGTAGATCTGATTTCACAAATACATATAAAACAGTCATGTTCTTCCATAGCCCTCTCGGCCCGAACACTTGTCGCCTATTTACACGGACAGACAAGTTTTCCTGCTCAGGGTAACTGGGTCTATCACAAAACAAGTTTCGCTCAACGTTATATTTTTCAACCTCTACTAATGCTAAAATTTTCTAAAAGATTAATGTAGTTGAAGTATAAGCCATGGATTTTTAAGTGAAAATCTTAAGAAGTTTCTTGCATAATACGATTCGAAGAGGGAGAGAATATGTGCCAAGTAGCATATCAAGCGAGTCCAAGTCATTTCATAGATATTAGATACAGACATACAAAATACCAAAACATATTTAAAGAATCTTTACGCTTCGTTCATTTGAACGGGCCCCATAGCAGGAAACACCGTAGTTTCGGTGAAAATTTTTGTTTCGATACGTTATGGGTGAAGTTAAGATAAATGTATTGCTGGGGGTGGGATTGTTGATTTAGCCAAAGGTCAACATTATTTTGTTTATTAGGCTAACATAACATGTTCCCCGTGTGGTGAGCGGGTTAGAGAATACCACCTCAGCAGGTGACACTGGATTCTTTCGAGACCAGTAAAGCCACCCCAGGCCTTAAAAGGGTTGTGCGTAGGGTTTAGAACCCACCATGTAAAACCCCAATTCCAATGAAAGAAATACATAATATATATAAATATAAAGTTAAGAAGAAGAAGGCTAACATGTTTGCATATCGAATTTGATGGCTGGGGGCCTGGGCTCTGTTAGAACAGGGTTTATAGTGTGCATGTAAGCCGCGATCTCAACAAAGTGGTGAGATTGCAATTAGATTCGACAAACCTTATATGAGTCTAAAAAACGTGCATCTTTTAGTAAAATTTTTTAATTTTCTAATTCCCATGGTCTCCGAGTTCTACACATGCTCATACGGACATTCGTCAAATGGAACTTATGGTCTAGAACGTCTATGGCGGCTAAGGTACTAAATTTAAGTGGACAGAAAATAGTGCCTTAGAAATGAGCGAGCATCGGCTCGTAATACACATGCCTTGCTTCTTCCTGTTATTTACATTGCATAAATCTATAACATCCCAGTGGACAATATGCACGTAAACTCAATCACTAACGATAGCTATACGAAACTCAAACGATTCATCTCTCGCTTAGTTTGTGGCAGTAAGTACCTTCATAAACGAAAGTTATTAACAGGCACGCAACCGGACGAAGCTCTCGCGAACTTGCCTGTAAACAGTAGTTGCGCCTAACGCAAACGGATCTATAACGATACTTTTGCAATATTGCCAACAAGGCGGATCCGTATGTGTTGCGGTAGACTATCGGCGTATTTTTTACGACTTCAGATCCGCATAGCGTTTTCGGTTAAGTTTTCGGGCATTTCGTCCGCTTGGTCGTTTTATGTCCGCTCGCTAGTCCACTGGGATCTTTGGCACTACTTTATGTATAGGGTATAATTATTATTCGTCTGACACTCGCACGCACACATACTTAAGAGCTTTTGATTAAAACATCAAAACCCATTTTATCGGGGGGCGCCCGCGGCGATGCTTTGACTCTGTTGGCTGCTGTTTTCTGATGCTCTTATTCGCACACACAAACACACACACACACACACACACACACACACAAACATACACACGAGCGCGCAGTTATGGTACAAGAACAATAAACAAGCACGAGACCATAAAAAGTAAATTTATTGCACTATGTGGAGGAGCGTGCGTAATTCGTCCCCACCAATGCCTGCCCCACGGGATCATCGCATGTGTGTGCTGCTTGGAGAAGTGATCTTTGGCTTGGGCTTTGCTAATTTACACCCACGCTCTAATTGAATTTCGGCGCTTGAGCGTACATGAATAATAAATTTGGATAGATTATAATTTGTTTGGTAAATGATTGGATAGACCAATCGCTGACATGTTTATAGCAGCTAATCTTAATAAAGGAAAGTTTTGGCTTATATTAATAGATCCTGTGCGGGCACAAAATAAGCTCTACAAGTGTTTATAATGTTAAACTTATGGGCATAACGGTTCAATTCGCTTAATGTTTGCCAGATGTGCAAAAATAAGCATAAAAATTAAATACAAAATAAACAAATTCAACTTGTGTAGAAATAAAAATGAAGTGTTGATTAGTCGTACAATTAATTATGCCGCGGCAGAAGGCAACAACTGACGACTAATGCCGCATCACTTGCACACAAACACTCACACATACAATGTGTAAAAGTTCATATTTGCCGCTACAAAATGTCATATGTAACGGCGCACAGTGGGCAAAAAGTTGATCTATTTCTCGAAAAATATTGGCCTATGCAAATCTGATTTAATATAATGCACTTGTGCGACCCCTTTTTCCAATCCCCGAAGCGTTTTTGGTATGGCCTTGAGCTCTCCTCTCCTCAATTGTGATACGACACCGTACTATCATCATGTTCCTTTTTATATTTGAGAACAAGAAAAAGGAACAAGGGCCAATTCCGGTGGTGTTTTTGGACAAAACAACAAACTTTCATGCCCAAAACATCCGCAAAAAGTGCAAGGCATAATACAATCTGTATGCCTTCATTCTCAGCAACTTGCCCAGAACAAATTTCTTCACTATGCTGGGGCGTCCAGGTTGGGCATCGTAATTAACATCTTCTCGGCCTTCAGTGAAGAGCTTGTATCACTTTAAAACAAATTTGTTGCTCAAAGAGCACTTGAGTTTATTTTTCGCACAAAACTGAAGACAGATTGTTTGGAAAAAATCGCCAAGCACACCAAAACACGTCTAAGCTTTGTCTTAAAGTTGCAAAATGTTTGATCTTGTCAACATATGTTTGGGAATATAAAAAAAAACATATATATAGCCCGCGTAATTTGGAGTCACCTTATTTTTTGAACAAAACAAAAATTGTGATATCATTTAAACTATAGAAGCTGCATATATGATATAATATAATTGATCGGTACTTTTCAAAATCGAACATATTATTGGAAATCGCATAAAATATCACATATCAATTTTTTAACAATATCGCCAATTTGTATAGCTATAGCTTCCAGTTGATCGATCTGTGTCAAGGTCAAAACTACCGCCATCGATTTTGGTAAAAATGTCATATAATATAGTTTTTCTTATAAACTCTCATGACATAAACACAATATTAAATGGCAACAATCTTAAATATAATCCATGGCTGCAAATCTTAAAAATTTATTTTAAAGTTACTTTTGTTTTCAGATTTAAAGAACTAAAAAAGCTGACCTGGCAAGTAAGCTGTAGGTTTGAGCCAACAATCACAAAATAGTTTACAACAAATACAAGACATGTCACATATATTTATAGTATATGTATAGCCATTGAATATTTTAAATTATTTTATTTTTAAATATTTTATTACTATTAAGAAATAATATGCAGTCTTTTTACAAAAAAGAAATCTGTATTTTTAAACAAAACTATTTTCGAGAAAAAAGGGCTCCGTTTTGGGACTCTTTTTCTGAGCGCTAGAATGTCCTTTTTGACCACTGTGCATCGAACGGAATTCAATTTAAATAGCAAATCGAACGAAAACCACAAAATTAATTGCTTTTTCTTTTTACCTATTATGCTGGCTCGCTCCTGTCTTACACTTGTTTCAAGCTTTTTTGCCTTGTTGCACTTTTACAGTTAGTTTATGAGATGTAAGTTGTTGTTTTTGTTTTTTTTTTATCGAATTTAACGACACATGCAAATAAAGTGCAAGTAATCGCATATGGCGGCACGGAGCATGCACAAACACACTATGGCAATAAAATTGCGGCACTTATGAGACACCCACGCAATAGTAAACAGAAATTTTCATAGATGTCGGTCAGTGGACACGTTTTCACAGACGCCCGATGTTAATTGAATTAATCATAAACAAATCACACTTTGCAACAACAACAAAGCAGCTGCAGGATGATTGACTTATTTATACATTTTGTATAAGTATAAATAACCGGCAACAAATGTACTACTATTAAGTATAAAGTCGCACTTTTTCAATTTTCAAGGCAATGCCAGAGAGAGCAATACAACCGTTACACACAACGGCCGAGATGTGAATAAATTCGTTTTACCGATGCGGCAGCAGCAACAGCAGTAAACATAATCAGCGGTACTTCGATGGAAGCAAATGAACAGGCAGGGCGCACTTAATTCGCTTGTATTTTTTAGTTTATCCGTTAAATTGGCAGCGTGTGCCTTTAAATAATGATTAATTATTAAATATTACTGAGCAGAATTATATTAGACATAACCAACTTAGTAAAAGTAACGGTAATAACGTGCGAAACTGCTTTGTGCCTACAATTGGAAACATTCCAAGCTTGGAATCTTGTTAGTTTTCGTGCTGAATGGCTAATGCTGACCTCACACTGCATCACGGAATGGCGCAACACTTGGTTCTTATTCAAAAACTGGTTATTTTTGTGAATATCTGGCGACAATGGCACAACGCCGCAATTTAATGAATTGTTTACGCCAAATATATATTATTTGCTCCTTTTTATCATTATGATCATAAGCTTAGAAATTTTTTGTGCCGACAATTTTCATTTGTGACTGCCATTAACACGATTTGGCACATGCCAGTGTGAGGCAGTGTAAACATATCATGATTGTGTGTATGGAAGAAGCAGACAAGTATACTTAAACAGCTGTTTGTCTGTTTTGTTTTTGTTGCTGTGAGTGCTAGTAATAGTTGAGCAAAATGGACTTAGCAGTTGTGTATGTGACCGTGGGCACCACCAAATTTGATGCACTCATCTCTGCAATGGCCACTTCAGCAGTTTTAGAAACCCTGAAATCCCGCAAATGTCAGAAGCTAGTCTTGCAACGTGGCACCAGCGACGCGCTGCCGAATGACATCACGAAGCTTATACTAAACAATTACAATATCGTGGTGGAACAATATGATTTTCGTCCCAATATTGATGATATAAAGTCTGCAGATTTGATTATAGGACATGCTGGTGCTGGCACTTGTATGGATATTCTAACTAATGGCAAGCCAGGTCTTATAGTTATTAATGATGGGCTCATGGACAATCATCAACTGGAGCTGGCGCAACAATTGGCGTCAGAGCAATATCTTTACTATTGCAAAGTAAGCCAAGTGCCAGATATGCTTAATACACTAGACTTTAAGGCACTGCAACCTTACAAGCCAGCTAAGGAGAACATGCAAAAATTTGTGCTAGCTTTAAAAGAACTGATGCAGCACTAGGAAGGCACTTAAAAGGCATATGTACATTCCACCCCACAAAAAGTGCGATCTGTTTTTGTGCTAGCCCCTAGGGGCGTTTTTGCTTTTTATTTATACATGATTATTAAACACGAGAAACGACTATAAAGAACATTACATTATGCGTATATATATAATTAGGTATTTACTATGCCTGCGTGGGGGTATACAATAAATTCAAGTTTAATCTCACTATATAGACATCAAGCACATTTAACTGCAACGATTATTTGATAAACATTTTTAAATTCCGAGCCATATGATTACATTAGTAACTGCATAAAATGAGACTCTCAATATGCTTTGGTTGCTGGTTAGGTTCTGCTATTGCACTTAGTTTATTCAGCTTCAGTGGCAGCGCCACCATTCTCGATTATGGCATCAAAAGAGAACGGCTGGAAAGCATAGCCCTGACCCATATAGAACTTGCTCTGGAACTCAACCCTATAAACAAATAGATAGCCATTGTTAATTAAAAACATTCATATGGCTAATAAGCATACTCACCAATGCAAGCGCAGCGTGTGCAGAAATGCGGAGAGGCCCTCCATCAATACCAAAATGCCCACAGTCAAAATGGCCCAGAATGCAAATACAATTGTTAGCATAATACCACCGAACCAGCCTTCCTGCTTCAGACCAATAGACAGCACCATGGTCCACAAGACTTCGGCTAGTTCTGTGAAAAAAAAAAATAAAATTAGTAGTGATCATAATAATGCAATAACGTCTAATAAGTATGCTACAGTTTTTCACTTATTCAAAATATGTATTTTTTACTTACGTGCATGCGCCAGTGACAAAGCCCATAAACGCAAATAGGAGGCGGTGTGGGAAACCGATCCTAGCACATACTCAATTGTGTGTATGCCTTGGTGTATAAATATTTCGGACATTTCCTCATCATCGTGACCACCACCGCCATGTGCAGCACCGCCATTGGCGCCTCCAATTTCAGCATCAGAAGTGGCACCAGCTATAGGCTGCACCTATTGCAATAGAAAAATCCGAACAATTCAATTAATCGAACGTAATATGAATTTAAGAGCCATGTGACAAACAAACGACACAACTAACCTCTTCCTTTAATATTGGGTTGGTGTTATTTTTGGTTTATTGTTGTGAGTTGGGGTTGGTTTAGGATAGTTTTATGTAGTTAAGTGAGGGCAAGTTAAAAAAAAAATAGAATCGCAAATATATTTTTGTTATTGTATGCTTGTATGTAAGCTTGGAGTGCAATGGAGATGTTGTTATGGATTTTGGCAGAACACGATGCGACTTTATGAGAACCGTAAGAAAGGAGTTAAGAATTATAGATTTTTTTTTACTTACGTTGGCAAGCTTACGCGCTTGCATTATCTTCCATGGTTTGCCGAGCAACATGACCGGTATACAGCATAGTGCCAAAAGCACAAAGAGTTTTTGTATAAAGTTTTGCCCCCAAAACATGTAAACTTCGCAGCCCTCGGCTGGTGTTTTGGGCTTATTAAAAAGAACCATGTCAATAAAGGTGATGAGAATAGATGGCGCACAAGATTCCGAGTAGGGCACTGAAAGCAAAGATCAATTTAAATGAGTGTTCATATGTTGTTCAGCCAATCATTTAACTTACTTGGGTTGGTGGCCGCATAAAGGTTCCATTTAATGAACATAAGCAGCACCATATACAAGAAAAGCAAGAGCAAGAACACCAACTGGGGTATGAATTCATAAATTAAAGAAAGACGATTACGGAAGTAGGTGTGATTGTGCCAGCTCATGATAACGCCAAAGATCATGTGTATAACTCCAAATATAATCGATATCTTCATCTTGTAGGCATTGTGGAAAATGATCTTATTTGCGCCAGCCACTTGCCAAATGGGATCCATACCAAACGGATAAGGTGTGCCTTCATAATCGCTTGTCGCTGGACTTAATTGCAATAGTTTATTATCCAATACAGTCGATTTGTTATAAGACAAATGCCAGTGCGAGCCAAAAATGTTGAGCGACTTTGAGAATATATCATTGTAGATAAGACCCGTGTACATGGAGAAAACGCCCATTAAAAATATAATATAGCGTCCGCCAAAGAATATATTCCAGATTTCGTTATCAGTTTTCTGCGCTGCTAATCCTTTCTCCTTGCGTATCATCCATAGACCAAACAGCGCCATAATAGCGCCATGGCCCAGATCGCCAAACATTACAGCAAACAAAAATGGAAACGTAATAATGGTATATGGTGCCGGATTCATTTCACGATAGCTGGCCACGCCGTAAGCATCGATCAGAGCTTGAAAAGCTTTGGTAAATTTGTTTGTACGATTGTAGGTTGGAGGATTTTCCATCGTTTGCATGCGATTAAGTATAGGCGGTACTGATGAACCCGACCGCTCGGTACCGCGTCGCAGTGCCAGCTGTATGGTCTCAATATCCAGCAAAGGCACCCAGCACTCAGCAATCAAACATTTCTGAGTCACATCCAAATTAAAGAGATTCAAGGTATGGTAGATGGCCTTGATCTTGCGCACCTTTACGAACCAGTTCTTCAGGTTCTTGGCGGCAGCCACTAGCACTCGATGACGATGATCCTGAGTCTGACCCAGGACCGTATTCAAATCCTCTATTCGCGTCATAACTCCCATGGCCATTTCACGTCGATCAGCGGGCGCTTCTGGGCAAGGATAGAGCGTGGCTCTGAAACCTTCACAGATCTTCTTTACGCGTGTCTTAAGCTGGTCGCCTTGAAAGAAGATGATGAACACCGATTTGTAGACTTGATCACCCTGCAAAACAGAATGCTAATGAGTTCAAATGTTCACAAAAATCCTAAAAGTCTTACGCACATTGGTGGGATCCTCCAAAGGCGATTCAATCATGGCCTGACGCAAAAACACATTGCCACGGCAAGCTCTCCACAGCATGCGTTCAAATGCCGGTAGCTTCTCACGCAAGATAACGCCAGCTACAAAGCTGTGAACGGCATCATTTGGAAGAAAGTAAATGTTAGTATATGATCAAAAAGTAAAGTCAAACGTTCATTTTTCGTTGTGGTTATTTACAACAAAAAGGAAAACTAAACTCTCAAGCACAAATACCAATGGACGCAGCGCTTAGTTAAGGCATGTATGTTTGGAGTTTGACAAAAACATTTAAAGGAAGAAGCACAAGGATTGGACAGGTTAAACATATTGTGGAACGGATGCGGCGAGCGAGCGAAGCTAATGACCACTGTGACATGTCTATGTACAAAATAAAATGAACCATGAGTGACAAACAACAGTTCCTAAACTAATTTGAAATTAAAGTGCAATTGATTGGCAATTAATTTAAGGTACCAACCATGGCATATAATCCTCGCGTTCATTTGATTTTTCCACATAACTAAAAAAATATATAGCAATTTTGATTGTTTTTTTTTTTAACGGGTAGAAACGAAATCATTTTGGAAAAAGAAAAGAGAAGGGGAAAAAAGAGACGACGTTTGTTTTAGTAATTCTTTATAGCTGGAATTTCTGATCTTGCACAGAAAATTATTGCTTGAAACTGGGCATTATTGGGTGACTTTGTTCAAGCAGCCGCCACAGTATCAAACTTTTGATAGTTTTTTGAACTTACGAAATAAGTACAGTCGAACTTCTTTATAGCAACAAGCGAAAAACAATTTTGTTTTTTCATAATTTATGATAACGTTTCAGTTGTGTTTTAAGAATTTTAAAAACCTTGAAGCTGAAGTTTGCTCATTGGAGCCAAATAACTTTTCCTCCATAATTTTTAGGGAATCCAATAAACTTTTTTTTTGAAAGAAACTCTTATATTTCCACGAAGAAACGTATCTTGAACCTATAGAGCGGCTGAATTCAAAAGTACAGACGATAAGTTGATTACATCGGCGTCCTTATAGAGAAGTTCGACTATATGACAATATTTTGCGAACCGCTTATCTTTTTTTCTCATTCTCATTGTGTTCTTGGCGTTGAGTTAGTTAAAACGCGTGAGCATTTGGCAATAAGCAATAATTTTTTGTTGCATACATAGTATTAAATTAAGTTTATGGTTAAACGCATAGCTGCACTGCATATATGAGTAGCAGGATACATACCCAAGCTGCACGGGGCCCATTGAAGCACCAGTGCGTACCTCGTCGGTGATAAGTGCACGCGTCATCGACTCAGTGGTGTGATTCAGACCGCCCTCTTGCTAAAAATTGTAAGTTATTTTGGCAAGGTTTATAACAAAGGTGGAGTAGAGTAGAGTGAGGCAGTGTGCTTGGTACACTGAGCGTTAAAACAGTTAGTAGAGCTAGCTAGCTAGTTAGTTTAAGCTAAACATCCTTCGCCATATTAAATAGTAGTTTGTTTTTTCTGAGATTTAACAGAGCTATGAATAATGAGACCGTCACCACAGCGAGTTCAAGGTAAATGTACAAATGTTTAAAGTAAAAAAAAAAAAGTACTTATTTAGTCAATAAACACACAATAACACACACATCACAGAGGACATAGTACATAAGAATTGCATACTGCAATATAAGTATATAGACAACATACATAGGCTAGGCAAGTATTCAAAATATATAATTTATGCATTTAGTAAATAGAGAGCATTGCGAGCGAGTTTCGAGTAGGTGTTGATACATTTTGGTAGCTTCGCCGAGTTTAGTTTTCCATTGTCGTTGGGTTTTTTATTTATTTTTTTATTTCTTTGCTTTTTGTTTGTACTGGATGATTCAATATTTACCCAAGTTTTAGATTTTGACCCGGTTGGCTGGCGCGCACAGCTTCCTCGCCCAATAGTTGCGCCTGCTCATCCTCATTCTGGTTGTCGGCCATCTGTAGATAGCGCCGATATTTTGATGAATACGAGGAGCTCGACTGATAAACCGATGGCACCGACTGGCAACACAACCGGGTACGTGTTGTGTTTGTTGTGTGTGATTGTGTGTGTGCAGGTCAGTGCGCGTGTGTTTTAGGTATATTTGGGGATTCGGGATTGGATTTTTGGGATTCGGGTATTTTTGATTTGTTTGATATATGGAAAAACAAAATGTAAGAACGAATAAAGTAACCAAAAATATTTAAAAAAAAAAAACAAATGCACAATAAATAGTAATAAACCATACATAAATATATACAATATTTAAGGGCGTTTTTTCTAGCCTATTAGAACTTTCAACATTTAACATTAGTATCTTTTTTCTCCTGAATATTATTAGAATCTGTGGCTCAACCAACATATTATCTAATCATATTATGCATACTGTTTTGTAAACTAAATCTGTTTTATCTAATATAGTAATAGTTCAATGGCTTATAAAAACACCCTTTATCTTAATTGAAAATAAAGTGAAGAAAGCAACGCATTATAGAAGAAATATATGTATATACACTACTCCTACAAAAACTAAAGTATAAAACGTACTATATGATAAAAACTGTACAAATATTACAAAAATATGAATATATATTTAGGAAAATTGTTTACATTGAACCAAAGCCAATGCGTAGGTAATCGATCAAATAGAGCGCTACATCAATGCTATCCTTGAATCAATCATTGAATTTATGAATGTCGTCATTCTACAATGAATGACCGGGTGATAAAAACATAATTGATTTCACTTCCGTAGCAGAACCGAAATTCAGGTGTTTGATTCATAAATTGTTTGACAAGAGAATGTGTCATATTAATGTGACTGCATTCATGTAGCGCTCTGTTACCAATGGCTTTGAGCTAAGGCAATGCTGTTTTCTTTTTTTTTTTTGAAACGTGACGTGGTATATCAAAATCAATCAGCTGAATTGAAACGAAAACTGGCATAGTTGTGTTGTCAAAGGGCTGTAGTTTAGCAGTTAAATTTGTTAATTTTGGCTAAATGTTATTTTTAAAATTCGAAGGTGACTGAACCCTGATTTGAGTGCCCCAAACCGTTGATAAGGCTCGCATACACCTCAAGCTGTTAGCTGCAGCCCATAAAAAAATCATGTTAGTGATAACTAGATGCATACCTCATCAAAAAAGACTTGAGTCTTGCGTAGAATATGCTTTAGCTCGGTCAACTCCAGAAAATTGCGTTTCAAGGCCTCTGCATTCTGGTTTACTTCGCGCAGCTCATTCTCAAGCTTTTCAAAGGTGGCCTAGATACAATGGAAGCCATATAAATACAGTTGATTTAAAAAAGTCGGCTTGTCGCTTACTTCCAAGTCAATCATTTCACGTGGCTGCGGCGCTTCAGGGCTTTCCCCAGTATCGAGCATAGGTATGCCATCTTTTTTGATTTCCTTCTCTAAATAGCGCAATTTACGCTCCATTTCATCACATCGACGCACCTCATTGACGAATTTGCGTTGAAATGCATTCACATCCGGATTGAGCTATAATTCATACGAGTATAAATAAGTTTCTTTAACTTTAAGGCTGATTGGAGCACTCACATCACGAAATTGCACCAAACCCAATTCGCCTAGCTCGGAAACGCAAGCATAAGCAGCTTCGCTCTGCAGGAAGAGCTGACAAAGAGTCATTTCCTCGCTACGGAATAGGGAACCCATCTTGGTTGCTCAATAGTTCCCAGCAATTTGCGTTAAATGCTACAAAAAACGAAAAGACATATGCCAAATTAGTATTGTTGATAACGATGATTCATACATAAATTAAAAAAGGGTCTAAAAGTATTTATACATCAAAATGTATTTTCTATGCCGCTCAAGATTGTACCACAATGTTCCTTGCTCTTTGTTAACTGGCAATCATTTGCTTTACCCATATCACTTTTAATCAGCGCCAATATGTATGTATGAACATATGTATATACTATGTGCCGCATTTAGTTTCGTGCATATACCCATAAATTTATTGATTTTTCACTGCATAGACGAAAACAAAAAGAAAGTGCTGCGTTGTAACTAATTTGCTTCACTGCGTCACAAAGTACGCCCCTTTTGGTACACAAAAATATTACGTTTTGCAAATAATCAAAACACATTTATATTTAAACTTAATTATTTGTATATGTGCATAATAATATATTATTACCAATTATTAAATAATATAGTTTAAAATTTTCTTCCGTACACAACACAAAATTCCAGAGCCAAAGACAGAAATAATCGATAGGCAAAAATCTGTTAGTGCTGTAAAGTACCACATATTGCGAGGTTTACACTGCGCGCGGAACAATAAAATTTAAATTCACTGCACCACATTTGTGTATAAAGCACTGCTTGAAGATTTGTGCTGCATTATTTCAGAATGAGATATTTCATATTATCGGGAAAGTGTGGTACGGCTGTTATAACACAAATAAACAGTGTTACCCACTAGCACATGGCAGAGTAAGAGATCTCTATTAACTATACTAGAATCTCTTCTTGTACTATGCAATAGCAGAGTAACTAGTTTTTAAAAACCAGATTTGCAGCAGTCATAAAGCGCATTACTTTTTTATGCACTAATCAATTGTTTCATAGTTGTCTTTAATGAATTAGCATTATATCCAAGCGTCATAGTTTTTTTTTTTTTGCGTGAATTTGTCTTTTGGGGTTATTTTTTTATTCATTGACATATATTTTTTATTAGTAAATAAAGTAAAATTCTTAATTTTTGCAGCATCAATAGTAATAATTGCCAATGATGCCACTTTTTACTTGCGGCGCAACAGTTGGTACGGATCGGCAAATGTCACAGTGTGAGACCTAGCAGTGTTGCAAAACGCTGTGCGGCTATGAAAAATTCACGGCTTGGATGTGTTAGAACCAAAAAATAATTGGCAATCCCTGCTTGTTCTTAGCAATTTTAAATCAAAGGCGGCGTAAGCGTACACTGCTGTCATTCTTCTTTTAATTATCTATTAAATCAAATTAATTGACTAATTGTAGTTTAAAATGGATCGTGCAACCATTGCACCCTGGAAGGCCGAGGAAAAGGAGCTCAGCGAAAAATTCTATAAAACACTACAGGGTCTGGCATTGTTGTATCCCATGAGCGAGGAATTGCGAAAATGTCTTTCATGGGATATGTTTCTAAAACCCAATCAGACTGCATTCTTTCACGTCATGCACTATCTTTTCCGTTTATTGGATCCGGCAGAGTTCAAGCGTCGTTTCTTCTGGCCAATAATCGACAAGAAAGCGGAAGCAAACTTTCGTTCCAGCACTGTGGATTACCTAAAACATCTAAATGAAAAACATAACCTGCATTGGGCGAATATCAAGTCATATCTGGTAGTTATGCCTGGTGGCATGAAATTTATAAATTTTATTTTAGAATTTTCAAGTTTCGTGGTTCAAGAATTGATCAAACAACGCGAAAAAGCTCTAGGATTTGATTCGGAGGCATCACACTTGAGGGAGTTTAATGCCAAGATCATGGCCAGCCAAAACACCTTTATGAAAGAGTATGCTTCGGCATATTTGGAGGAGATGGAGAGAAATAAGGTTCTACTGCGTGATCATTCGTTAAAGTTAAGGGAAAAATTTGCAAAAATTGCTTTGGAAACTAATACGGATGAAGCCTTTTTGTTGGATGATTCCTTTCTGGAGCAGTTTGATGCCAACAATCGTAAAATCTTTAAAGAAAAGCTTAAAACACCCTTGGCACACATTAAAACACTAGAATCGCCACTGTGTCAGCTAAAGGAAGACTTAGACCAGTTTCAAGCTAAACAAAATGATCATAAACACAACAAAGAAGCCATGGATAAAGCTCTGCGTGGCATGCAGAAGTTGCTTGGCACAACTAGCACGCCAACTAACGGAGCGAACAAAACTGATGTGCTCTTGGGTGTCTTTAATAGCATAAGCGAAACAATTGGCGAGCAATTGGATGCCCACGATCATTATAATGACTCCAATAAGTTTGTGGGCACAGAACTAAAGGCCTTAAGCGTTGAAGTTGGACAACTGCAAACGCAAATCACGGAAGTGCAAAAAAATTTACATGCTAGAGCCAAGGAACATGGCTGTCAAATCAATAGCAGCGGCGGAATAGGCGTAGCCAGTATAGCTGCAACACCTTCACGTAATTTGGACAAACAGGAACAAGCGCTGACATCGAAATTCGTCTTCACACCACCTATCAGACGCGAAATGGCTAACAATACACATTTACGCCTGCCTTTACTTGGGGATGCTAATGCCAAATCTTTTGAAAGCTTTAGCAACAATTTGCTTGGTAAGACTAAGTATCTATGGCACTACTTTCATATAAATTATTGTTATTGTGTTCACAGTGCCAGCTCCACCACGTAGCGCACGCAAAATGCGACCGCTCAATAAATCTTCTGAACTTAATACCACAATGAATCGTTCGAAAATTGTTGATCCCATGCAACTACTGCGCACTATTAACAAACAAACATCCAAGACCAAGCCCTTAAACCATAAGGATTTGTCCTCTTTGGGCAACAAGTGGAAAGAAATGCAAGCTTCATTGGGCTTTGAAGCTGCCGAAACTGTTGCCGCGCCAGTCTCACCGAAGACAAACATTCCGCCGAATACTTCGCCCTTTACGCCTCTCAGCTCAAGTGAGCGTACACGCATTGAACGACCCCCGCCAAGCGCTACAGCGGATTTTGCAACAAATAATAGCTCGATGGTGCATGTCAAAAAAAACGCTGCTGTTGAAAAACTGCTCAATGCGTCACTAAACGTAAAGAATCTGAGCACATCGCCCTCTGGACGTTTGGATTTACTGGTGCCACAACAAGAGCAGCAGAAACTTACACCGCAGTTAAAACTTAATGACGAAACTATCAATGTAAGTGACGAGGGCAGAATAAGTTTTTATTGGCTACGTAACTCTCGCTTTTTACTTTTTCCAGCATTTCGAGTTGAGTGAGGAAAATAATGCAAACGTATTGAACGTAATTCCGCGATTTAAGCTCGACTTGAGCTCTCATTCAGAAGACGATGATTTGCTGAATATTAGCGACAGCGTGCTTAAGGATGTTTCCTTCTGAGGTACAGAAACACAGTCAAAATCCATTCAAAAACACTAGCAGTATTTATTTCGAAGAAAAAAATAATGGTTAAAACATAGGAACTAATTCTATTGAAGTCTCCATGTTAGTGCTTTAACACTACCAATCTACATTCTCATACAAAATCAGACTTTTCGAAATGAGCTGAGCATTGGACTTGGCCATGATATTGTGAGCAAAAAAGCATGAAATCGTGATAACATGAAAAGAAAAAAATAGTGAAGAACTGATTTTAAATATGAATTCAATTTTATTAAATTCAAAATATGCAGCAAACAAAAATAAATTCCAATGTGCTTTTACACAAACATAATATTCATAAATAATAATAAAAGTAACGTAAAGCTGAGATATGTTTGCTATAAATATATATATATATATGATACACAATAATGTTGTCTCTTATATCGGTCTTTAGAATTCTCCGGTTATTGCTTATCACAACTCAAAGCACCCGCATAATCCGTCGTAATCTCTTGCGCGATAAAATCTAAATACACAACATGCGCTCTACAATATAAAGTAGTTAAGTTAATTTCAAGATCATAAGAGCATTGGCAAATTAGAGCAATTGTTTTAAACAAATGTCGTTTACATTTTATGTAAAAATTATTGCTTAGGCCCTGCGCTTTTTTTCAACGCATTTGGGTTGAGCTTCATGTGTGTGTAGAGATAGATACATATGTATGGATGTACGTTACAGTATATAAAAATGTCGTAAGTGAGTATGTGTGTTTAAGATTAATTTTCATATA
Organism: Chymomyza caudatula; assembly: GCA_035041775.1. NCBI lineage: Eukaryota > Metazoa > Arthropoda > Insecta > Diptera > Drosophilidae > Chymomyza > Chymomyza caudatula. The sequence continues at coordinate 800,931 of JAWNKW010000033.1, read as the reverse complement.
AATACTATGTCTTTTGCATGTTTGACATGCACTAACTCCAGCTCCTATAGAGATATTTCTCTCTCTCTAAATTACAATTTGCACTGTCGTTTGCTATGGATTGCTTTGGTTCTGAATTCTCAGCGAGAAGCTTACTTGCTTCTGCGTTGACGTGGCGGAAGCTTGTTTTTCTTGCCCAAAATCTTCATGAGTTGTTTGGACATAAAGTAGGGTTTTTCGGGCGTGCCATCGTTACGCTCGCAGTCCTCCAGGAAGCACAAAAACAGCGTGTCCACGGCCATTGAATAAACGCCAAAGAAAACGCTTGTAATTAGAAATGATGCAATCACTACCACGGTTGTAGGCACGGCCTTATAGTGCAGCTGTATAATGGCTGTATTATTGGCCAAAAAGTAATAAGTGGCCACGCCTGCGCCACCCGTCAGTAGCAGCTTGGATAGGAAAAATAGAAAATCGGTAACCTTGTCCAGTGTAACAACGCGTAAAAAGTTTCGCATAATCAAATTAAAAGCATCCTTTGAGCTGCTGCAAAAACTTTTGCCATGTATGGCGCACATAATGTAGGCGTTGCGATTCAAGAACTTCAGGAATGTCTCCAGCAGCCAGAAGAAGCAGCGCATGCAGCACAGTATGGCACGTGTAACTGCATTATCATATTTCTTCAGCTTGGCATCAATGTACTCCAGGACCACGCGTATCATGCGGCAAATAGCCAATATAAGTGAACCAAAGGCCAAAGTGCCCAAATGATAGAAGGCAGTCTGGCAGAAGGCATTCGTTAGCGTAAAGTAGGGTACATCGCGCTTTTTAAATGTCCAATACCACCTGGCAAATGTGGCGGCAAGCACCATGTCGCTGAAGGCGGCAATGAAGAAGCTCAGCCAGAAGAAGCCAAACACATTGTACACAATGGCCCATTGCACAAATGTGGGATGATTCAGAGTAACAAAGCTACAGGTTGTCTGTATGCATTCGGAGCGTTGCAGCAGTTGTAGCAAACCACCTCCAGACTTGAAACAGTACTTCTGGAATAGCTCCGGTTCGCAGACATCGCCCACTTTGTAATTTGCAGCGGGTCCTTCACAAACACAATTCTCTGTAGTAACTTGACCGGATTCAGTTAACTGGCGCACCATGCGAAATGAAGGCGTACCGATGGATCCAAGGTACAGCCCCACGCCAATAGCAAATACAATGGCTAATATGTAGAGTATCCACGAAAATATTGGAAAGAATACAGTGGATATAACGCTAGACACTGCTTTGCTGCCTTCCTTGGTCAACGCAATGGCAATGCGTATGCGCTTGCGCAGCACGATCACAAGCAGAAAGATGACCAAAAAGCATATACACAAAAAGATAGAAAGATAGAGCCAGGTGCGACTATCCTGTAACAAGTTCTTGATAGTCGCTTGCACATTGACACCATGTATGGGCACAGTGGGCGTGTCACGCCAGAAAATGTACTGCTTGATGCTGTAGAAAACGGCCACGAGAAAGCCTATTAGCACGCCAAAGATGGAGAACCAGAGTATAGGAGACGAGAGCCAACGCATAAGTGCGATGAAGATGAGTGACGCTACTAGTGTGCAAGTCAGCGAAATGAGCACAATTGACCAAGAATTGACCAGATCCTCGACAATTTCCTCGCCTAAACGTTGCGCATCATGTTGAGCATCATAGAAATGAGCCACCAAATTTCCCACCAGCTTAGCTAGGCGCGTATCCGTCTGCATCATCTTTTCCTTAATGACAGCTTCATTTAGCTGAGTGCGGCGTCGACATTGTATAGCCGGCTCTTCAGCCAGTGCCAGCTTGGTATCCGCTTGAGCTATGCGCTGCTGTGCCTCAGACATGGTCAAAGCCAATGCCTGTAGCTGTGGTTCGATGCTGGCATTGCTACCAGGCAATAAGAGGCTGTTTGTATTGCGACGCGAGCGACCCAAGAGAAAGGCGGGAATAAATTCGCAAACTTGTGGTGAGAACTCGAACATGCAACGGTTCAGGAACGGCGCGCTCTTTATGTACCAACGCGCACAACGTTCATCCTTAATGGCTTTAGCGGCATCCTCTTTGTTGTTGATGCTGGCCTTGTCGGCATCAGTCAGACAGATGAGACGACTTTTGAGCTCGCTAAAACTTAGACTATCCTTCATGGTGTCCCATATAAAACTCTGCGTCGGACAGGACTCCACACAGACCTGGAAATAATTTATTGAGGATACGGTCAGATTTGGGACAGATTTGATTGAATAAAAGCAAAAATTAAGTTACACAGTTAATAACCGAACACTGTGTTTAGTGTTAACAAGATTTTGAACATTTCTTTTTTTGCTTTTTAGCGTTTTTTAAAGCATGTAAGACTTACCTGCGGCGTGGGACAGCCCGTTAGCGGTACCAAAGGATCTATACATTTTTCCAAGTTGAAAAAGAATAGATATTTCTTGTGTAATACAGAAGAATCAAGACCGCATTTCCGATTTGATGAGTCTGTTGGTACCATAAGCTTGTTGAGATCGCCATTTTTGATAGCAAAAAAGGCTACGAATGCCCAGCCAGCAAGAAACAACAAAAAGAGCAGCAAACACGGTACGTCTGTACAGCTACGATTACGTCTACGTGGTCCCTGAAAATTACGATCGTAGCGCAGCGGTTCACCGTATTTGTTAACCAGTTCTTCGTTTTCAGTCATGCTGCTTCTGTTTCTCTATAAAAGCCGTGCTGCAAAAACAATTAAAAAATTATCTACAAATATGGACATTACTTTTTAGACTATATAAACAACAGACATCGTTCACATTTATTTATTAACAGAAAGTTTGTCTAAAGAACCGCAGTCAGTCTGTCAATTAAATGTGCTGATGTTTATTTTCTGGCATAAGCTTTTCTTTTTTTAAATTTCGTAATGTTTTGCTTGCTGAAATAGTTCTTAATGTATTTCAATAGTCTTTGCGTCATGTCTAGAAATGGCATCAAATATACAAATGGCAAAAACACACTCACCCAGACATACAAAGTTACTCAATAGCAGCGTGTTTCGTTAAACCCCATTTACACTTTTTGTTGTGTTTGCGACTAAAAAACTTCTGAGAACATAATTACAATTTTGTCTGTTGCAAGGAAATTTTTTAAAAACTAGACAGAGTATACAGGGCTTACAAGAAATATTTACTATTTAGCTTTATCTATACTAGTATTATAAATTCGAAAGAAACTCTATCTGTCTGTCTGTCTGTTTGTTCCCTTTTCACGCCTAAGCCGCTGAACCAACTGTTTTGCATTTTGGTTTATAGATTTATAGGACCTTGGAATGAAAAATAGTCTCTTTTTTGTGGCAATATCTTAACCCCTTCCCCAGTGACAGAATTTAGCGGTTTACACCCACACCACAAAAGCTATCGAATTGAAAGTTTGCACAGCTTTGCACACTCTTACTGTGCATGTGCGGTGTAAAAAAGGGAAGAATTCCTCTTAGAGGTAGAGAAAAAGGCGAGCGGAGCGAGCAAAAGGCAGTGCCCCCCTTTTCGACAAAAAAAAAAAATATCGGTTAAAATCGTGAATGCTTCCATCTATTTTGGGCAAAACGAAGTTTTCTGGGTTTGCTATCTTAATCTATATATGTATGTATATGTATATGTGGCCGATGTTTGGATAAACGGTTTAGAATTTCGTTTTAATCGACAAATAAGCATGGAGATACAAAAAAAACATTAAATCTAAGACTACTTTTGTAAAATGTTCACAGAGTGAGGACACGCCTATTAATAGGAACGGGAAGGGTAACCGGAAGGGGTTCGGGAAGAGGATGAATAAGAAGATGATTAATGATAAAGAGAAAAGGAACAAGGAGCAAGGAAGGAAAGCCCTGGGCAAAGCTCGGTATGGTACGTTTCACAGTTTATTCTAGGAAAGCAAATTGGTCACTGTAAGTGGGCATGATAGAAAGAACTACAAGGTGACGCAAAGAGGTGCGATTTGTGATAACGTTAACCTCTGAGAACGCGCGACGACACTGATTCACTTTTTGCACAAGCTTTTTTTTTTGCTAAAAAAGGCTGCTGCCAGAAAAACTTTTGTTTCCATAGGTAACGCAACCAAATTTCTGTCAGCTCATATTTTTCCCGATACATTTGTACCAAATTTGATCAAAACCGATTCACTAAATCATATAGCTGCGAACAGAAAAAGTGAACCGTGACTTCTTAATAGTTGGATCATTTTAAGTGGGTGGGCCAGAAATCTATATACAGTTTTGCATAAAATTGTATTTAAAATTTCTTGAAAAATCTTTCAGTCACACTACTTTATGAATAGGGTTTCAATTGCGAATTGTAATCCAAGACAAGTCGCTTGAAAGAGATTTCTGGCGCACTACTATGTCGTGCTAGATTTTTGCCCAGTGTAAACACCATTTTAAAAGCAAAAACCGGCAAAACAAAAATATATATATATATATGTATAAAAAGCATGTATTTGTGTACATTTGCAATTGTTATTGCTTTTTGATGTCATTGATGCTCCCTGATAATGAACATGAACCACAAGCGAGCACCGTGAGGCATCACAACAATACCAACAAGCGGCACAAATTGAATATAATGAGACTTGAAAAGCAAATTAAATTTATTCGCGCAACTTGTTGCTGTTCAATGTACGGTGCAGCCCAAAAGAAAGAAAAACCAGTTACTACCGTAAACGGGCGACAAACATTTTCAAACTTACAAAACTAGTTTCATTGAAATTTTAAAGTGTTTTCCATTGGAGCTTATAGACCAAATTTGGTAACGAGGCAACAATTTCAAGGTCACTTACCGTACAATTTCGTTAGCTAAGTGCGTTTTGGGGTTTTCCACAACAGGAGATGGCAGTGTGTTGATAGGCTGGAGGAGTACTATTATTAGAAGTTGTCCACGTGACTTTCACAGCCAAGTAGAGTTTCTGGTCTGAGCAATTTTCATTATGATGTGCCAGTATAAGAGCAACTCTATTTAAATTACCTGCAAAAAAGATACAAAAACGGAATCTATTACACATGGCCTTGTTGTCACTGCTGCGATGTGTTGCTCGTGGGACTGTAATTTATCGTATGAAAGTGTATGGCGTTATCTCGTGTCGGTTGCTGTTTATTTAATAGTTCTGCAAACAAAAGTACTACATGCGACATTAATTACTTATAGAGTGCATTACTCACCGCGTAAGTGAAACTTGCGCTCTGTGACCAAACAAAAAAAATTAGACGCAGTGCCCAACCCAAGTGGGATACCCTGCACCCATTTTCACAAAAATGGGGTTTTTTTAACAAATGCGAGCTGATTGAATGCAGCTATAAGAAGCAGATCTTATTGCACTGGCGCTTACATCCATTTGTTCCCATAATTTTCGTAACTTTGAACCGATTTCTGTATCGAAAAGTCGTAAATATCAGTTGTATCGCCAAAAGGTCACTGTAATTTTTAATAATAGGCTCACACGACCCTATATATTAAATTTGGTATTGTATAAAGCACCGCCACAATACCCTAAATGATTCAGGGTATAAAAACAAAGCGCGCCTTTGTAGTAAGTGTGTGGGTGCGGGAGTAGTAACCTATCTTTCTCTTATTCCATTTTTGCATGTGGGGTGGCATATTACAGAGCGCTAGCCAATCGAATCGCGGGTGAAAGTTGTTACACGACTGAGCTGCGTTCTTTGTTGCAGATGCGTACGTTGATCTTTGAACGGCGGTGACTCTTACAACAAAAAGCAAGTGGCTTGTGGTATGCCCATGCAGTTGACTGCCCCCTTCGGGCTTACCTAAGCACGACTACAGACGTATGTAACTACATATAACCATACTTGACGATGGGCTATTTCTTTTGACGTGCGCCAGCAAAGCATTTTCTTAAATAACAGCTTGCAGTTTTGTTTTAAGCTATAATTACGTTGCATGCTATTTGATTGAGCGTACACACACTGGTAAATAATTGAACGAAATTAATTATAACACTTACACTTGTTTGTGCGTAACTCGCAACTTCTTCGCTTGAACAACAATACTGAGCAGAGCAGCGAAGAATGAAAACAGCAATCACAATAAATTTGAACAGCTGTTCGAACAGTGCTGTAAAGTAATGGAAAATAAGTTCAAAACACATCAGAGAAAACGTTCACACAAAAGCGGAATACAAATTTTGTTAATTTAATTAAATAAGATAACTGCAAGAATAAATTCATCTATATTATTTATGCTTTTAAATTTTTTTTGTTTTTAATTTTTGTTGTTGCTGTATCTATACTATGTTCACACTGTTGTTACGCAACAATTACAAGTGAACGTAGTTTAGCTTGCTGTATTATTTGTTTTGTATATTCCGCCGTATGGTTTCATTGAAGTTTAACAGCGAAACATAGTATGTATGATTTTTGTGCAGACATTTAAATGTTTGTAGCAATTTGAAAAAGCAATTTTTATCCCTTTTTCGCTTTCTGCTCAACTATTTTTAAAATTAAAATTGAGCATTGGGCGAAGGCAATTAATGGTTACGTACTGAAACGACGTAACTAACGTAAAATGTCTTCTACTACGATATTATACGCATCAGTAGAAGCGAATTAACTAAAAAATATGGTCTTTTCTACGGTTCATATCAATTAGATGACGAATAAAATATTTATGTTAAACTGAAATACTCGTTACAAAAATTAAAATTGATTTTTATTAAATATCCTATTACGTTACGATACATCTTCCGATACCTAACAAATTCACTATCGTTGACCAAAGCAGCTAGCTTCGTTCTGCATGCATTATCGAAAGCAACTCTGTCATATGACGCCTGAGCTGTCAAGTCGGTTTCCGCTTTCTTTCCGTGCGGTTCTTAAACATGACTGGTTTAACGAATAGGGTAAGTGCCGAGTTTTTCGCCAATAAATCCATGTTAGCGCAACGGCACAATTAAATTAATGTATGCGAAGTGTTACTGAAACTATGTGTTACACGAAAAGTGCATTTATTACATTATTTACAAGGCTAAAGTGTTGAATTTAGTTTGGCAAAATAAGTACACGTGCAACAGCGGAAGAAAAAAACTAAAGCTGACTAAATGGATACGCAAAACAAATGCTTTGAAAATATTTAGTGCTTTGATTATGTTATGCTGGCTAAGCTTGTGGTACACATTGAGTGTTTAAAAGAAACTATATGAATTAATGTAATCTAAGCATACATTTGTTTATGGTCCGTCGCTGTTATTACACCCTAACCTCACTTTTGTGCAGTCGCTTATAAATTGTTTGTCTTTTTCCTTACAGACCGTTGTTATTGATGGTCGTGGCCATTTGCTCGGCCGTTTGGCCTCCGTTGTCGCCAAGTACCTTTTGCAGGGCGGCAAGGTTGTTGTTGTGCGCTGCGAGGAGCTGAACCTGTCTGGTCACTTCTACAGAAACAAAATCAAGTATTTGGCCTACTTGCGCAAGCGTTGCAACGTGAACCCAGCGCGTGGACCTTTCCATTTCCGTGCCCCTTCCAGAATCTTCTACAAGGCTGTTAGAGGTATGTATAGTTGCTTTAATCAAAGTCAGCTTATAATTTGTTTACAATGATGTCAAAACATTACCTACATTATTTGAACGAGAAACCATGTAAACAAAACATGACTGAGTATCCAAAATAGTGCACTATACTTGTAGGAAATATGCAAAGAATATACTAATCATTTTTATTTTTTGCAGGTATGTGTAGCGATATCATTTCGCACTTCAAATTGTACACTGATCTGATGAATATTATTTTTTTACCTACATTATTTGAATGAGAAACCGTGTAAACAACCTCGAACTGAACGTGCAAATTATTAAATATTGCAGTTTTTTAGCAGTATTCATCCAACTAAATTGCTAACTTTCCCTTTGCAGGCATGATACCACACAAGACTAAGCGTGGCCAGGCTGCTCTCGCTCGTCTCCGTGTCTTCGATGGCATCCCATCACCCTATGACAAGCGTCGTCGCGTTGTTGTGCCCATTGCTCTGCGTGTGTTGACTCTTCGCTCCGATCGCAAATACTGCCAGGTTGGACGTCTATCGCACGAGGTCGGCTGGCATTACCAGGATGTCGTCAAGAGCCTAGAACGTAAACGCAAGGCCAAGTTGCGCGTTACACTGAAGCACAACAGACAAATGAAGAAATTGACAGTCCAGGCACGCGAAAACATTGCCAAGGCTGCTGAGCCCTTCAACAAGATTATTAAATCCTACGGCTACGAGGTTTAAGTACACCAGTATATGTGTAATTGGTATAGCAATACCAGCAGCAGAGTGTACGGTAATAAGCTAAAAAGGTTTTTTTAAAGAATAAAACAACTAAATTTACAAAAAAAGTGAAATGTAAAATGTTTGATTTGTTGTCGGATCGTTGGTGGTATAAATATTTTATTGCGTTAAACCGCTTAATCTTCTCTAGGCAACATTTAAATTGTTGCCCAACACTGAAAAGCTTCAGACAGCTGATCATTCGAGCTTATATCAGCTGTAGCGTTCGAAAACTGTCATTTAGCATATCTGTTTTGGTTCAGCCGCATCAAGTTATCAGCGCAAGTGTTAATTCAACGATTCTTCAAGTAATGACAAGTTTCAAGGGCAAAGTTATTATAGTCACCGGTGCCAGCTCTGGCATTGGAGCTGGTGCAGCTGTACACTTGGCCAGCCTCGGAGGCTTGCTAGTAATCGTTGGACGCAACGTGGACAAGTTGAAAGATACCGCTGACAATATTTTAGCTGCGGCAGGTGTAGAACCGCTGCAGCTACAAGCCGACATGAACAAAGAATCGGACGTGGAACAAATAGTTACAGCTACGCTTGCTAAATATGGACGCATCGATGTGTTAATTAACAACGCCGGCGTTCTAGAGACTGGCACCATTGAGACAACCAGTTTGGCACAATACGATCGTGTTATGAACACCAATGTTCGTGCAATTTATCAGCTAACACTTTTAGCTACACCGGAGCTAATCAAGACCAAAGGCACCATAGTGAATGTATCAAGCGTTAATGGAATACGCTCTTTTCCCGGCGTATTAGCCTATAATGTATCCAAAGCGGCTGTCGATCAATTTACCCGCTGTGTAGCATTGGAATTGGCTCCCAAAGGTGTGCGCTGCAATGCAGTTAATCCTGGTGTAATTATCACTAATATACACAAGCGTGGCGGCATGGACGAAGCCACCTATCAGAAATTCCTAGAGCATTCAAAAAGCACACATGCACTGGGTCGACCAGGCCAAGTCGAGGAGGTAGCGGCAGCTATTGCATTTCTTGCTGGCGATGCGTCCAGCTTTACAACGGGTATTAGCTTGCCAGTAGATGGCGGCCGCCATGCCATGTGCCCACGTTAATACACAACATATAGGCTATGATATATTTTATATATATATAATATGTAGTATGTATATAAAACTAGCTGACGTCATTTTGTTAATCAAAAAATAAAGTAATTAGCACCAAAATACTTGTTTCAGCTTCAATTATCTTAAAATTTAAATTGTTCGCAACACCAGTTGAATTAACAGCAAATTGAGCGTGCAAAAACCTAGACATGGATATTTTACGCACTTATAACAGATGTTGCAAAGGCACATAGTCTACTGTTAATAAAATTTATTTCCCATACTATTTGAAATTCCAAAAGGTTATATCTAATCCCTGGCCAACACTGTAAACAAACATTGCTTTAACCAATCCGACCGATTCAAAATGCACGCAGCTGATGTAATGTTTGGTAACTGCCATTTCGATTGTTTGACCAAGACATTATTCAACTAGACTGTACGTAACGACGAATTTCACGGAAAAAGTGATAATAGTCAAAGGCGGAAACTTTGACATTGGCGCTGGTGTTGCTATACACTTGTCCAACCCGGCTAATAGTTGGACGGAGAAGCAGCACCACTGCACGTACAAGCCGACGTAGAAAAAGAGTCCGAAGGGGAACAGATTGTGGCTGAAACGCTGGCGAAATATTCCGCATTGCTGTGCTCATTAAAAATGAAGGCATTATAGAGATTTCCAGCATTGAGAAGATGTGTTTGGAACAGTACGATCCCGAAATGAACACAAATATGCGTGCGTAGTATCAACTAACTAATTCATTCAGGCGAACATGTACCATAAGTCAATAAGCAAGTGCTTAAGGCACAGATCCCACAAGGAACTTAATATAACAGTTATAAATTTAAATTTTTAAACCTAGGTTGCAAACTATAAATTTGTATTTCAATTTGATTAGTTTATTATAGGATCTAAAAAAGGGAATCAGAAACATATTATCATAGCAATCAGCTTTGTATGCAACATATGACAGCAATGCTCTCCTACTATTAATCGATAACAAGCAGCACTTTTTTTTTATTTTAGGCGCGCATATGGCTTTATTGTGACGCCGTATTAGTTAAAACGCTTTTTTCTATAGTTGTACGCTAGAAAGTCTATTGCACATATCATTAAATGGCTGCTTTAATCAATTTAAAACAATGCCCACCACTTTCCAGCATGCCGGATTTGGCTCTGCGTCATAATCACATACCGGAGCTGGATCGTTATCCAGTTGTCAGCTTGAAAATTGATATACTCAACACCTCTGGCCAGCACCTTAATAGTCACAATGTATCTCCTCGGAATTTTCTTATACCGGTGCATGAAAGTGTATTTAAACGTATTACGCGCACATTCTTTGAGAGTGGTTTTTGGGATTCATTGGCCGAATCGCGCAATGAGCAAACACGTGAGGAAGCGCCGTGGATTAGCAAGGCGGGAGATAGCATTGCGCATATGCTCAATCTGTATCAAACGCTAAAGCTGAAAGTATTCCCGCACACACAGGAACTTAGTGGCGAGCGCATAGCACAATTTGCGGAGACTAGGTTAGTCTAACATAACCAAATGAAAAACTTGTATAATATACGTTGACTTACCTTTAGAGACTGGTTGAATAGTAATATACGCTGCATTGCCTGGCATTTACACACCTTCAAGCTGGCCGTAGCCGGTGTCGACGATGTTGTGCGAATCTATACAAAGAATAGCAATGCAGCTGGCGGTAGTATATTGCTAAAGGTACGCTGCAACTGGACTTATAAATACCTGAGCTATATTGGTCTCTTAATACATTCCAGAGCGGCGCACAATCACAAATAACATGCATGGCCTGGCGTCCATTATGCGCTGCTGAGATCGTGATTGGCTGTCGGCAGGGCCTGTGTTTCTGGACAATAGACAGCAATATGCACTTGATGCGTTCTGCTCAGCCCAATCAGATATACCATCAGTATGTAAACAAACTCTACTTTGCTCAAGAATTTTTCTGTTATATTATGAATTTGTTCCTGCAGTCCCGACAAGTTGCCCATTACTTCCATACAATGGAACAAAGATGGCACATTGCTGGCAACCGCCTCGATTGGTAATCGTGCCATACTCATCTTGCAGCCAGATTGTGGCGCCATACAGCCGTTGAGACGTCTAGGGCCGCCAGCATCTTTGCTGAAATGGTCACCCAACGACAATTGGCTCTTTGCCGGCACAGTGGGCCGCGTGTTTCGTGTTTGGAGTTGCAACAAGAACTGGACCACAGAACGTTGGGTATGCAACTCTGGCACTGTGCAGGCTGCCTGCTGGTCGCCCTGTGGCAAATTCTTGCTATTTGTCAGCACATCAGAGCCCATTCTCTATCGTTTGCAATTTGTACAGCAGCATTTGCTTAACTGTAAGTTATATTTATATATCTATCCTTCTTGACAGCAGCAAAATAAGGTGTTTACCATACAATCTAGGTACACACAAAACAACTTACTGTCTAGATTATAGCTGGCATGCTCCAGGTAGGCGGGCGATTGAGCCATTGTGCCGCCTGTATAAAGCTGCCCACAAAACCATACACACTGTTATATACTATTTTTTGATTATCAACCGTATGGGTTTTATAAATAAACTCTTTCTTTTTAGCTTCCGACTACGACAAGGAGGTGCTGCCAATTGCTGACCTCAATGCATGCATCTTGGATAGTGGCAGTAATTTATTAATAGGAGGCACAGCTCAACAGCTGGCCTGGGATCCACATGGTAATTACCTAGTCATCAGCTTCAAGTCCACCAATTGCATTGCCGTATTTCGCACATGCATACAAAAGTTTCATTTGCAAATCTCACCTGCCTACTATATGACGGGGGAGTCGCCGGCAGAGTTTCCCAGCTTTATTTGCTTTCAGCCTTTGTATAAGGATAATGATCGCTCGGTTTTAACTATAGGCTGGTCCTCCGGACGTATACAATACTATGCATTTGATTAAGTTAACATAATGCTTAAAATAATATGGGATAGGTATATTTACATTTCAAATATCTTAGCTATATAAATATACGCTACTCTTAAATTGTCTTCAAATTAAAATTGTTGACCTGTGTAATGGAATGTAAAATCACATATTTTAAAGTCCATGTAAAAAGGTTTTCGAATTTAATATTGGTTTATTTAATTTATTTTAAAAATTCTGTTTTAATAAGATTCCTATGGTATTAAGGATCTGGCCATATAATAAAGTTGGATCAAAAAATGTATGTTTATGAATGTTCTTCCTTTTTGCATTAAATTAATCTCAGCATTTCGAGCCCCTACATTTTTATACCCTGTACACAATGCATAAAAGGGTATTATAGATTTGTGCAATGTATGTAACAGGCGGAAGAAGGCGTGGCAGATCATGTGTTCCATGTCAAAAATGATCAGGAGCAATAGCCGAGTCGATATAGATATAAGCGAAACTTGGCGCAGTCATGCACTCTGCTATTGTGCATATGTTGTGTAAAAATTATCAAAATTGGATAGAAACTTTAAAATATATAAGTAATAATGTGGCAATTTTAGTCACCTTCTATAAACTGCAACGAAATTTCACTTTTATAGCAATGTTAAGTTTAACATTTATGCTTGAGGCACCAAATTTGGTACGAAACAAAGAGCATGAAATTTAATAGAGTGGAATTTCAAAGACAGTTTACGTTTGAGCATGTTTGTGTTGCTGTCTCTGTTGGGCCGACTCACTCGTAGGCAAAATTGAGAAGAAAAAGAAGCAAAAATAACGCACACGTATGCACTGTCTTTGAAATGGTCGCATTCGCTCAATCTGGGTGTGAAATCTGAAATCTCTTTCAACCCAATTGCAATATGCCGGTATGCCAGATATCAATTTAAATTGATTTTCCTGTCAATTCGTCAATGTGCCAGAATTATCTTGCAGGGTGTGGGAAATCTAACAAGAAGGATTTTTAAGGGCAACTTAAATGAAAATTTTGGGCAAAACCGTCTAGAGATTGCCAGCACACCACTGAATGCAATGGACAAGAATTCCACTCTAGTAAATTGCATGCTTTTTAATGTACAAAGTTAATTAAGGTACAAAAATTGAAGTAATTCTTTATAATGAAAAAGTTGCAATAGTAGTTGAAAATCTTATCTTGCGGCCCCCACTTACTAATATCTATACCACGCCCATGTTTAAAGCTCGCAAAAATAACATGGCAAAAGGCAGTATGTTATAAAAATACCTGAAGCTTTCCGCAGTTATAATACACAGTTATATATATATTATTATTATTATTCCACTTGTGGCAGTCGCGGCATTAGCACCAACGTCATTATGTATACCTTTAAAGATAAAGTGATAATTGTGACGGGAGCTAGCTCAGGTATAGGCGCTGGCACTGCTGTACATCTAGCGCGCCTGGGCGGATTGCTGGTAATTGTTGGACGCAATGTGGCCAAGTTGCAGGAGACTGCGCAGAACATTAAAACAGCTGGCGGCGCAGAGGCATTGCTGGTGGAAGCAGACATGACTAAGGAAGCCGATGTGCAGAGCATTTTTGATAAAACATTGGCAAAATTTAACCGCATTGACGTGCTAATTAATAATGCTGGCATTTTGGAGACTGGCACCATTGAGACCACTGACTTGGCACAATACGATCGGCTAATGAACACAAATGTGCGCTCTCTTTATCAGCTTACTATGCTGGCAACACCAGAGCTCATTAAAACCAAAGGCAACATTGTAAATGTGTCCAGCGTTTGCGGTTTACGCGCTTTTCCCGGCGTATTGGCCTATAATATGTCTAAGTCAGCTGTAGATCAGTTTACGCGCTGTGTTGCGCTAGAGCTGGCAACCAAAGGTGTACGCGTAAATTCTGTCAATCCCGGCGTCATTGTAACCGAGCTGCAGCGACGTGGTGGACTGGATGAGGAAAGCTACCAAAAGTTTCTGGAGCATTCCAAAGCGACACACGCCTTGGGTAGACCCGGCGAAGTGCCGGAAGTGGCAGATGCCATTGCTTTTCTAGCCAGTAATGCGTCTAGCTTTATCACAGGCATCAATTTGTCCGTAGATGGTGGTCGCCATGCCATGTGCCCACGCTAGTGATTGTATATGATATTGTTGTCAAAATAAATAAATAAATAAATTTCCAAACTCAAATTGACATGCAAAATTCATAGTATAATGACGAAGAGCAAGCTAGCTTTGGACTTTACCGGCAAAATAGTCATTGTTACCGGTGCAGCCTCTGGCATTGGCGCAGCTACGGCGGAATTGTTTTCTCAGCTAGGCGCCTGTTTGGCGTTGGTTGATCGCAATGAAGAAGGCTTGAAGAAGACCATGACAAAATGTCGCAGTCTCGGCGGCTTTGAGAACTATGCAGCATCCGCTGATTTAGCCAATACAAAGGATATTGAGTGCTTGGTAAAAAAAGTAAATGAACGGTACGGCCGCTGTGATGTGTTAGTCAATGGCGCTGGCTATATGCCCATGAACAGTTTGGAGGACACATCATTGGGCTGCCTTCAGCTGGTATTTGATGCAAATGTGCGTTCTATGTTCTATTTGACCAAATTATTGCTACCAGAGTTACTTAAAAGTAAAGGAAATGTGGTAAACATTTCCAGCGTCTGCAGCTTTCGCGTTTTTCCAAATCTAATAGCCTACAATATGTCCAAGGCATCTGTGGATCATTTTACAAGATCGCTAGCCTTAGATGTAGGTACAAGAGGAGTACGCGTGAACGCCGTCAATCCTGGCGTAATACGCACAAATTTGCAGAAATCTGGTGGCATGGACCAAAACAAATACGATGAATTTATAGAGAGATCCAAGCAGACACATGCACTTGGCCGTATAGGAGAGCCCAGGGAAGTAGCGGCTTGCATTTGTTTTTTGGCAAGTCATTTGGCAAGTTTTGTGACCGGCGTTACACTGTCCGTTGATGGCGGCAAGCAGCTTATGTGTCCACGTTAGTTTGCTCTGTTAAAATACAAAATAAGCTAATAAAATTCAATAACTTTTATTAAAAGGCACAAGAAACAAAAAAATAAATGCAACAAATATGGCAGTGATTTTACAGGCCTAGCGTGGGCACATGGCATGACGTCCACCATCGACAGCCAGGCTGAGGCCTGTAGTAAAACTGGCCAAATCACTGGCCAAAAAAGTAATGGCATTGGCCACTTCATCGGCAGAGCCGGGTCGGCCCATTGCATGCGTGGTCTTTGAGTGATCGAGAAACTTTTTATAAGTTTCCACATCCATGCCACCTCGCTTATGCAAGTTGGTAACAGTTACGCCTGGATTGACGCAATTGGCTCGCACACCCTTGGCGGCCAGCTCTAAAGCCACACAACGCGTAAACTGGTCCAGGCCCATTTTGGATATATTGTAGGCCAGTACACCTGGAAATGAGCGTATGCCATTAACGCTAGACACATTTACAATGTTGCCTTTGCTTTTAATTAGCTCCGGTGTGGCCAGCATGGTTAGATGATAGATAGCACGCAAATTCGTGTTCATTACACGATCATATTGCTCCAGGCTGGTATTCTCGATTGTGCCAGTTTCTATAATACCCGCATTGTTCACCAGCACATCCAATTTGCCGTACTTAACTAGTGTTTCGCTCCAAATGCGTTCGGTATCTGATTCCTTGCTGATATCGCCCACCACCAGAGCTGGAGAGCTTCCACATTGCTTTGCCACCTTTTGTAGATTCTCTACATTGCGTCCGTTTAGTGCTAGGCAGGCACCGAGCTTAGCAAATTTCACTGCTGTAGCTGCGCCAATGCCGGAACTAGCACCAGTGATAAGCACAACTTTGCCAGCAAAGTTCATGGTCACGTAACGTAGCTAAACTAACTAAAAAATCAAAAAGTAAATATTGTGTTGCAAAACTTCTTCTTTTCTTTTCTTGCCATTCGATGCAAGTGTGCCGCTGGTATCGATCGAAAATTTATTATTAATCGGCTAACGGTTAACCAAAACAATTATTTACCCTGATTTGTATTTTTTGCTTAGTTCATCCATTGAGTGTAAAATTATGTATACATGGATGTTATACGCATATTTCATATTTATAAAAGCCAACTGTTGACCGCGTTGCCAAAACATTTTGAGCCACTAGAACGAGTTCACAGGGTGTTTCAGAATAAAAGCAATAACCACACTTAATTATATCGATATCGTTTTGCAAAAAGTTGCTCTCAGATTCAAAAGTTGCCACTACATTAAACAAAGGCCAATCTCAAAGATATTAAGGCGCCTGTTACAAGATGCGAGATTTTTCAAGCAATGCAGTGTGATTTGTATCACGTATGAGGCGACAATGACACAGTAGAGCCACCCCAGACCTTAAAAGGGTTGTAAAACCACGTAAAACCACAATGCCAATGAAAGAATGTATTTACATCAGGCCGTAACCCGATAACACGGGTTGTTATGGCCAGTTAAGAAGAAGAATATATTTGAATGAACCAAATTCTCTAGGCTCACATAGCAATCATATCTCTCTCGGCTTGCGCCGAAAAATACCACTTTGACTTTCGTTTACAAGTTAATATTTATTTATTGAATTATGTAACTCTTCATCACTTTTGCATACACACTCTTGCATGCTCAAGTAATTTAATGTATATATTTCTTTTTGTTAATACTACGTATGTGTATTTTTTACAGCGCATTGATATATTATTTGTTTCATATTCAAACCACAAACTCTTCTTTAATTAAAGCGCGTGTGTGTGCTGACTGTATGTAAACCATGTGTATAGCTTCACCTTTTAGAAAAATATATGTATGTATATGCCGTACATATGTATAGTAGCTATATAATTATGATTACATGGACTGGGTACAAATTTGTATACATTTTTTTGTTGCGCTCCATTAAAGTTTCGCCCTTATAGTTAAGTAAATGTTCAAATGGAAGTAAAATTGTTCAAGTTAACCAATAACTAGACGCAATAAACAACACTTTGTTCGATTGCTGATACAGACGTTACATAGAATATGAGGAGAACGTATAGTCATATCAAAATAAGCAAGCTTTTCTATACAATCAAAACAAAACATATTTTTGGGTCATTTCCACTATTAGTTTAAGGCAACATTTTCTATTGCATAGCAAATAAAATTCTCTAAAGCTGCAATTAAAATTCATAGATATTTATGCACAAATACATTTTGTTTGTTCTTTGTTTTTAGTTGTTTTTTTTTTTCTTTTTAATGATTCCATTTTGTTTTTTTTATGCTTCTGTTTTTTGGGGCTTTTAGTACTAAATACATAATTAAGTGGTTACAATTATGCTTAATACAACTATTAAAAGGTTTTAAGTTAAATTAAACTAAATTTTAACTTAGACATTTAGTAAAGGCGCGCGCAAGCGTGCTCTGTTTCTGCATTACTTCTTTCAGTTTTTCTTTTTTTGTGTTTAATAGCAATAAATATTAAGAAAAAAAACAGTTTTCTAGCGCTTAACAAAATTTGACATAAAAATTTGTATAAATTTTTAAGCAAAAAATGCAAGACGCTTAATATCATCATTTTACAAAGCAAAAAGATTCGACAAAATAAATTAACAGTTGTGTTTTCAGTTTGAAATGTTCCTACACATAATCTGCATTTTGTGGAACTCATTGTAAGCCATTTCAGACGCTCCATCTAGCATTGTGTGTGTGTGCATGTGTGTGTGATAGACAGTTGGAGGGAACTGGATACTGATTCTTTGTTACTTGTTAATACAAATTAACAGTAAATAAAAAGACGGCAACTAATAATCTAGAAATAGTTTAATATATAATATGGTAGTTAGGCATTAATACATAAACGCATTTTAATTGATGTAGTTATTCGAAAAACTTATGTATCCATATATGTATAACACATAACAAATAACATGGTGTATGAGCGCTTCAATGGAAATTCAGTGCGTTCCACTGTGCGACATGCACATGCATGCTTATGTGTATTATGAGTGAGTGTGAATATGTGTTTTTGTGGTATGCGCGTTTATAACAGCGTACAAAACATTCCTGCCTTATTGCAGCTGGCACAGTTTAACTACTACCACCTTGTTTTTTGCCATAAATAAGCTCCTCGCATATTTTCAATAAATCCGCATTCTCTCGCGATTTTTGTTGCAATTGCTCGGCTGTGGATACTCGTGAGATCTCCTCCTTTTTGAGTAAAGCATTAAGTTTTTTCACTTCATCGGCATGCTCCCTTGTGATTGTATCCAGTTTTTTGTTGGCACTACAAAACATAACATTTATTCATTTTAGATCATTTTTAAATGCATAAACTATTCTTACATTTCCAACTGTTGCATGGCATGGCTTTTCATTTTCTCATAACGCTGTTCCTGCAGCCTTAAATTTTCCATAGTCTGTTTCTTTTCTGTGAGTAAGGTATCCTCAATTTGTTTTAGCTGTTGTGTCATCTCTTTGCTCTTCTCATATTTGCTGAAATGCATAAAAGATAGTAGTTAGATCCAAATGAAATCCACAAGCATAAATTTCATAACAGAATTAGCCAAAATTAAAAATAGTATGTGTTGCATTTTCTAAACTCTATGAAATTCATTGTTTTTAAAGCTAAGCTAAGTTCGTAAGGCGTTCTCGCTAATCAGTTCGCTTACACACCTACGAAGTATTTGCAGTGCCTATGGACTTATGGAGTATAACTAAACATATATATTTTTTTAGAGAGCTTCTCCGAGCCTTTTGATACCAAGCGAGGCTTCAGACAAAGCGATGCCCTTTCCAGCAACCTCTTCAACTTTGTGATGGAGAGTGTGTTGCGTAAGGCCGAAATAAATACTTTGTTCTATAAGAGTGTCCAGTTGCTTGCATACGCAAATGATATCGATATCATTGGTCGTACAAAGCGAGCGGTTACTGGAGCCTTTGCGACTATTGAAAAATAATTTGCCTGGTTGGGTTTGGTTGTTAATGAGAGCAAGACAAAGTATATGTTTTCTTCGAGTAGATAGACACAGCGGTTGGATTCTCAGATTGATGTTGAAAACTATACTTTTGATGTTTTCAAGGATTTCGTCTACCTTGGCACCACCGTCACGATGAAGAACGATGTCAGCATTTAGATCAAGCGGAGAATCACTCTTGCCAATAGATGTTACTTTGGTCTCAGTAGAGACCTCTCCCGCCAGACGAAACTAAACTACAAGACGTTCATCCCTCCCGTTTTACTGTATGGCGCTGAAGCATGGGTGATGACGCGGTATGATGTAAATGCACTTGGAGTGTTTGAGCGGAAAGTACTCCGTAAGATATTTGGCCCTATACGCGTTGACAACGACTACCGCATACGATGGAACGATGAACTCTATGAGCTCTACGACAAAACTGACATAGTCAGGCGAATTAAGATCCAGCGGTTGCGCTGGCCAGGTCATGTTGTGCGTATGGATGAAAAAGCTCCTGCGACAATGGTCTACTATGCGACGATCGATCGATCAGACCATGCCTCCGCTGGAAGGACCAGGTAGTGAGCACACTAGCTACCTTTGGTGTCACCAATTGGACCAGGCTCGCGCAAAAAAGAGACACCTGGAGGAGATATTTGCATCAGGCCGTACCCGGTAACGGGTTGTTATTGTTAAGGTTGTTGCCAGTTAAGAAGACGATCAAAATAGAATTCCCTTTTTCCATCATGCCATTTAAGAAATACAAGGTTAAAAGAGCGTTACCCTATATAAACAAGATCCAGCCTTATAAATCTGTGGTCATATGGAAGAGTAGCTTAAGTCGACATAAGAAAATTATAAGGTATTGCATTCTAGAGCTTTATAGAAGTCATTGCAAGTCACCATTCGTTTTTTAAGTTTATGAGAGAAGAAATGTACAAGTTTTAAAAAAGGAAACATTTTCTTATGTCGACTTAAGCTAACTCTTTTATATGACCACAGAAATAATTCTATGCTACGATTTCAAACCCAAAATTTGAATTTTGTTGTTACTCACACATGCAGATCTGAGAATGTCGTTTCCAGCGACGTTAAATGATGATAATTGGAATCGCGATCTGCTTGAACCTCTTGCAGTTGTCTTTCATAGCTTTGTACCAGTTGCTCCTTCTCGCTAATCAGTTCCGCAATGGCTTTTTCGTAGGCTTCAATAACACCGCTAAATATTATTAAAACAAAAAACGGTTAGTAAAGTTTCAGGAAATTATGGAGTTCGTATTGTTACGTACTTGAGTTTTGTGTTTGTTTTATCCTTTTCTGTTATGCGCTTTATCAGCGCCTCCTCGCGCTGTTCTGCCTCTTTTAGTTTCTTTTCTATGTCCTCCGATTTGGTGCTGTGTTAAAATTGATATTGGGAGTTTAATTTTCATAGTAAAGTCACATAATTTAAACGTCACTTACACTTCATTTTTGATTTTCTTCTCATCCATATTGTTGTAGTTGTTGGCCTTATCTTCCGAGTTTAAGCTGCGATGAAAAATATATATTTAATGTAAAAGGTTGCACTTTTTTATGGATTCGCATCACTTACGTAGCGTTATCAAAGGTTTTGTTACAATCGTTATCAATTACGTCGACACTCATTTTAGCATGCTTCTGCAAGGAAACACAAAATCATTTGAAAAGTAATCTTTTTGGTATCCCCTAAATATAACTTACTTTTGTTCTATTCACAGGCGGTTTGAATTCAAAATCCTTTCCAACTTTGGCACTGGTTGACGACTGTTTGATATCAAATGATTGATTGCTGCCGCTGGTTTCGAGCTCTTCGATTGTGGGACTTAATGCACGTGTCTCGTTGTTGCCCCAAGTGTTGGGCAGCGTTAGTTGTGGATGCTGTATATGTTGGTTTACCGGCACGGGTACACCGAGCAGCGGATCAAACTTCAATAGCAATGAGCTACGATCCACTGGTTCATTGTTGCTGCCTTTTGTATATAGATAATCCAAATCGGATGAGTTCAGTATTACTGCAAATGGACATTTGTTTGTGTGCGTGCATGTTTTGAAATGTGTATGGGTGTGTGCAAGTGCATGCGCGTGCATTTTTGTTGTTGTTGTTTTAAAATTGTAAGAAAGATAAAAAATATAATATTTAGTCACAATTTATTCTCTTGAATTATAAATGTATATTTTATATTTTATGGAGCTTTCTCCAACTGACAGTTTCAGCCAATGAGCTTAATTTTAAATTTAAAAATTCAACAAATATCAATTATTTTTTAAAAACTTGAAAAAAATCAGTGCTCAAACCACCAATAAGTTATAAGCAGTGATCTCGGCGCGTCTGAATCAAGCTTTTAGGGTTTCGCACAATAACACGGTCACGTTCTGTACTAGTTTGACATTTCTATCTTGTATGATCTAATTAAATCAAGATAGATGTTTGTCTGACAATAAAGTGAACTCATGAACACTGGAGTCACAAGCAGAGAATTCCTATAGTTGCTGCTGAAACAGCCCCAAGCTGTAAAATAAAAAAATTTGATGCAGACAGTCGGGACGTTGCCCGACAGTGGAAAACCCTGTACCCTTTTATATATTTTCATAAGATCGATATGATTGTATTTCCTATTGGGAAGTTCCAATTGACAAGTTTTCCTATTTTGAAGTTGGCTATTATGGTGGCCAAAATTACTTTTATACATATAACTACAGTGTTCTTGGCCCAATGTCGTTGAATTTTGTAACATATGTAGATCAAAAATACATTTATAAATATCTGTCCGCTGTAAAATCTGTCACGGGGGAAGGGGGTAAGATATCGACTTGATTCGACAAACTCCCTCAGCCTTGAGAAAATTCTCATCTTTTGGTAACATTTATTTGCTTTAACTGTTATTGTGTCGGAGAAAGCTGGCCCAACACGGACAGACGGACATGTTTATATAGACCCGACTATTGCTCCTGATCATTTTTGCCCATGGAACATATGGTCTGCCATGTCTCCTTCTGCCTGTTACATACATTGCACAAATCTATAATACCCTTTTACACCTTGTGTACAGGATATAATGACAATTTGGTTCATAACAGGGACTGCGACTAAATAATAAACTTGGTTTGACTAGAGAATGGCTGCAAGCGATTTCAATGTTTTTTGTTAATCTGACAGTTTTCATGCCACGTTCAGCAGCTACTTGAAACATCTAATATAAGTAGGAGAATTATTTATTTACAAATCTATTTGGTCCCCTTTCCTTAGCATTATTTGGCGGAGTACAACCACGCATCTAGTCTATTGACATGATCTACTGAATTGATAGAGCTATGCGTCGTGATCATATGCATCTGTGTTATACAAAAATTGGATACACATAAACGTTAAAACTTTAGGTCGATGTTGATTAAGCCCAAAACTTATCAATCTCTGTACCATGTACTGTAACACATCTATTATATAAATAAGCTAAGGAACATTTTTGGAATCCTTTTTCACAAACTATATGGAAACCAATATGGGTGAAACTTATATCATTGTGTAGGGAATTTTCATAAGTGCAGAATATAAGTTTTATTCATATATTTTGCCAAATCATAAGTAATCATAAATGATACAAGAATTCTAATAGAAATTTCATTTTAGTGTACAAGGATATTATAGATTTGTGCAATGTATGTAACGTCGCAGACCATAAGTTCCATGGGCAAAAAGTCTTATCATTGACTCGGGAAGCGATTGGACCATGTCCACCTGTCTGTATGAGGGGATAGATCTGCGAGACCATAAAGCGAAGCAATCGATTTACCTTAATTACTGCCGCACCCCGCAACATATTTATTTGAAAATTGCCACATATATTTATGTATGTATTTTTGATCTAAATTTCCACGATGTTGGTCTTAGAATACTGAAGTTATAGGCATAAAAGTAATTTTTTCCCCAATAATAACCAAATTCCCAATAAGAAAACTTCTCATTTGGAAAATCATATCGAACTTGTGAAAAGAGACATAAAAGTAGATACTTTCGTTCCCATTTTACCGTGCTGGATTTAGTTTTTATGGAGGAAAAAGGGTATAGGGTATTCCGCTGTCGGGCATCGTCCCGACTGTCTGCATCAATTTTTTTTTTAAAAAGGCAATGCGTCAATGTCTGCCATTTTCATATTTATGGTTAATTTAAAGTTCTTTTCACACATGCACTCTCACAATCAACATGAAATGACGTTGGCTGCCAAATATAGTTGGGACATAGATAAACGTAAAGCATTAGGAATTCGTATGACATGACATGGCTAGGCATTGACAACTTTTCAATGCGCTTTACAAATGATCTTTAAAAGCTTCTAGCTTTTTAACAGCTGGCCAATACAAGAATCAAATCTCTTTGTCCCTGTCACACGATTTGGGTGTATGCGTATGTGTCCGATTCGTATTCGCTCAGTTTTTTGTAGTAAAAACAAAAAGCGGAAGGAAGACGACAAAGCCAGCTAAACATGAAAACAAGATGACTCAAAGAACACAACGCTGACGTTTACCATTGCCGTTGTTGGTTCCCACAGTAGGTACAGCCCGACTACAATATTCCCTGCACCCTCGGCAGTAAAGGTAAATATAATTTTTTTCTTCGGCTACATCTGATTTCGGGACTAGCTTTTCACAAAAAGATGGAGCTTGAAGTAAAATGTGGGCATAAATCAAAAAATTATATTGCGGGTAGGGAAAAACTAAATCATGATACGCGCCTTCAGGCATAATAAAACGTACATCCCTAAATCGATTTCTTTTGTCTGGCTTATCATTTTCGTCTAGGTGTAACGCGCTAACTTCATATACCACCTCTTGCACTTACAGGCTATACAAATTTGATGCAGACAGAGTGGACGGTGCCCGACAGTGGAATACCCTGTACCCATTTTTTCCATGAAAATCAAATTTCATGCAAATTTTTGTATCGTTGCGTTGAAAGGTATGGGCGTTATAACGATAACGGTTGTTTGATTTTTAAGCCTAACGTACTACATTTGGTTAACATAAATGTTAACTTTAATATTTCTGTAAAAAGTGAAATTCAGTTGCAGTTCATAGGAGAGGGGGCCTAAAATTGGCACATTATTAGCTATATCTTAAAAAGTTCTTATCCGATATGAATCATTTTTACACTATACATGCACAGTAATAGTGTGCATAAATGTGCCAAGTTTCAATTGGATAGCTTTTATGGTGTGGTTTGAAACCGCGAAAATCGGTCACGTGGGAAGGGGGTAGATATCGACAAAATTAGACAAACTTGCACTGAATAGGTAGGTACTAGAATAGGTCTAGCTCTTATAGTCTCCGAGAACGGTGCGACAACATGGACAGACGGACATGTCTATATCGACTCGACTATTGCTGCTGACCATTTTTGGAGCATATGGTCTGCCACGCCTCCTTCTGCCTGTTACATACATTGCACAAATCAATGATACCCTTTTACACTTTGTGTACAGGGTATAAAAATGAGATTTACAATATTGTGACAAACTGAACGGAGTGTGTATGTACAAATGCCGTGCAAAAGTCAGCATTTAAGAACTTCAAAAATAGTAAAATAAAATCCCGGGCAGACCTATAAACTAAAATATCATGTGAAGTGTACATTAAAGCAGGCCTAAAGCGGGTCACTCAAGTGCAGCGTAAAATAATTTCAACGGCAAATTAAAAACAAAACAAAAACAAAAACAAAGCCAAGCCAAGCGTCAAAGCAAAACGAAGCCGACTGACTCGCCGTGAGTCATTTTATGCAATCTAGCGCCCAAGAAGTGGGTTGGTGGGTTGGTTGGTTGGTGGGTCTGCCTGCTGATTGAACTAATTGACAAATTGACGGACGTATTGACACTGCGCACAGCGCGTAAGAGCAAGTGAGAGCAATGCCGCGCGCGCAACAATAATAAATTTTCCATGCGGAGTGTCGGATTTTCTTTTTTTTGGTTTTTCCACACTGACTGCCTTTAAATTGCGTGTTTGAAGAGTTGGCTACTTTTCTTATTTTGACAACTTTTGCATTTTCAAGATTTTCTACAGTTATTAACTAAACACGCAGCGCCCACACACACACACACACACACACACACACACGCACACATGCACAAAGACAATGAAGTTGGCTCTCGGCATTCACTTTGTCATGTGTGCGAGAGTTTGTACAAAAAAAAAAATATACATTTTTTTCTGCGTTCAATGTCTTGTATTAGTTTCTTTTTTTTTGTAACTTTTAAGTTGCTGTTTTGTGAACAGATGCGTTTTGTTTCAACTGTTTTATGCTATTAATGTGCACAAAATAAGTGAAATAAACCATTTTAAGTTTGGCACAAAAAGAAATTATCAATTCCCATTGGATTTTCAATTACATTGCAAGTTTAGCACTTTTCAAACTGGTCGAATCACAATAACAAGACGTAGACGTCAACGTTGACGACAGCGCCGCGACGTAGGCGAACGTTGAAAACTAACTGAAATGAAATTCTTACTTTTCTCCGCTTCCAATAAGAAAACCAGCGCACGCACGCGAAAACGTACTCTCACTCACTCGCACACGCAATGGAATCAGCAGCGAGTTGAAACAGGCAGTCGCCAAGAGTCAACTTGGATTCTAGCTGGAGCGACAGTGACGCGTTGGCCACTGAGAGCGCCGAAGAGAGCGCCAAAGAGAGGGCGCCAAAGAGAGCGCCAGCCAACGAACGTGTGCGCATTGCATGTGTGTTGGTCTGTACACGTTGTATGTTTTGGGGCTGCATTGTAAAAGTTGTAAAAATGCATGTGAGAGATTCCACAGAGAGAGAGAGAGAGAGTGCGTACAATTTACAGTAGAACCAAGTACAGCTGTACCAAACATTGCATGCACACAAATATTCAATTTGGTTGCGTTATGGCAGCAACATTCGAAATCACATTTTTCATGATTTCATTGTACACCAAAATTTGTACTCACAAATAATCACTCAGCTGCACTGAGCGTTGAATAAAATCTACATCAGACAACTTCAAAAATGAGTTTAATCATGAAATCACTCACAAAAATTCTTGTTCGCAAACAATCTCTCAGTATCACCGTTCGTTGAACAAAATCAGCGTCGTGCTGCAAAGTCATTGTTCGGTTGAGTTTAATCGTCTTAGCTAATGTGCTGTGTGCATTTATTTACTCAACAAGCATCATTCGCTTGTGTTTGAGTTTTCATTATTATTTTATGAAACTATTTTTTATTTTATATAACTATTTTTCTTTAAATAAATAAGAAATAAAATAAATGTTGTTTCATTATTATCAGCGGCATGTAAGCTAGCCACTTGCAAAAAGTAACGGAGTGAGTCATCAGCAGTGCAGAGGCAGCGCTGCTGATTTCGCATATGCACAAACTCATACACGTTGAATTTTCCTTTTTGAGTTTTATTCTTGCTCAAAACAATCATTGTTGACCTGAATGAACGTACGCCCGAATTGAATGGCTTGAACATGAGCAAGAATAAACTCAGCGAGCAAAAAAAACTTTGCACGATTGAGCGATTTTAAATCAACAGTTAAAACATGTGTATGCAAGTTTGATTGTTGAGCGGAATGGCTCGTTTGATTGTGTATGAACATTTTTGCAATCACCCGAAGCAGTTCTCTGTTTTGCAGTAATCGTATTCTTGAAGGCATAAAGATAGGTTTAAATAATATCAGTGTCAGCTGATTCGCAGCTAGTGCGTACAGGGTTTACTTGCTGGGTCTTTACTGTAGTAGCTCTCTACCTTCTGTGAATGACTTGCGAGCGTGTTACTACAAACAAATCGTATATTACTCCCAAACTGCATAATTTGATTTTCTTGCTCATTTTTTATTGATAAGTGCGCTCAGGGCTGCATTACGATAACGATTAATAAAGCGCCATTCAAAATGTTTTTAAATTGATTAAAGCAAACTTTATATAAATAGAAAAAAATGCATGCATATGTGTCGCTATAGAATTCAATTAACACAACTAAACAACGCCCCTAATAAATGTTCAGAAATACAAATGCGCTCATCAAAAACAAGAAAGCACACATTCTCATATACAGTCAAACCTGCTTAAGTTGGCCACTTACGGTTTAAGAATTTGTGGCCAACTTATGAGGGTGTAAGTTTTATAGTTTCTTTAATGTTTTTAACTTTATATTATGGATTTTGATTGTTCTTAACACAAAAATTAGTTTATTACTGTATGTTTATGTACTTTGACTATAAACTCCACATATAATTATAAGTACATACATAAATTAAAGTTTAAATTCATAGCTGCAAAGCAGTCGAAGTTTGTTTCAAGAATACTGTACATTCTTTTAAAATCAAAATTGCGCTTAAACTCAAATGTAACTTAAGAGAATCTTTTTAATTTGCTTATTTATAAGCTTTTGACTTTTTTTCTTACGATTTTCAACAAATGAATTCCTCCATCTGGAAAGATGCATTTCATTCAAATTTGTATAAGCAACGAGTTTACAGCAACGAATTTCGTTCAGTTGTAAATTTTGCCATTTTTATGATTCGAAAATGCAGCCTTCGTATTTTAATACATAACATTGCGGTGGTTTTAATGTGACCAACTTTTCCAGGTTCAATTGCATTGACAAAATTCAAAAATCGCTCAAAAAGTGCCCAACATACAAGTTAGGCAGGTGAAAATTGTAGCTTTTCTAGCAATATAAATTTCGCTGACAAGTGTCAAACTTATGAGGGTGGCCAACTTTGTAGGTTTGACTGTATATTAATGTGTGGTCACATGTGTGTACTTTATTAATGAAGCGTGTCTTTTGTCGCAGATCATCAAATGTGACGTCACTCTTTGTTTTTTTCCTTTATTTCGGCACGGCGATTACCGCATATTCGCAGCACTGAACTGCTGATAAGGGTTCACGGACAGCAAGAGCGCAAGTCAAGAGCAATAAAGTGAAAGAGAGCGAGTCAACAAGAGTGAGAGAGCGCTAAGCTTGGGAGTGACGTATGTATGTGCAGCTGGCGGTGTGGGTGTCAGAGGGGCGGCAATGCGGCATTTTCCATACCAACAGCATAAAAATGCGGGCATTGAATAGGAGTTGGGGCAGGATGTGGGCAATGCATTCACCAAAAAAAAAAAAAAGAGAAAACAAACACACACACACACACAGCTGTGCTTCGAAGGGCAGCAGAGTTAAATTATGCGCTTAATTGATGCCGTGCCTTTGATTGTTATTGTTTTCTGTTTGTTGCTGTTGTTGTTGTTAGTTGCAGGCATTCCCGTTACATTTTGTTAAAGTTCAGGTTCATTGCCTTGCATGCCGTGATTTATGATTAGGTGCTATGTGTGTTGGCATGTGTGGGGTTTTATTGCAGTGGCGTGACTACATATTGGAAAACCGAAAAATAAAGGGAATGAAACGCATGCAAATAGACGACCTCAGCTGGCGCATATTTCAAGTTCAAAAGTCAAAATGGGGGGCGCATATTATGAGGGGGGCAAATAGTAGTGCACATGCTGCGGTTATGAAACGGATTTCAGTTACTTACGTTAAAATCGATTTTACATGCACATAGTACATACACATGTATGTACCTACTATAAAGGCTGTTTTTTTAAGAGAGATAGATTTGTGTTGAATGGAATCACTAAAGGATTATAAAATATAATATACTAGATGAACACGCGCGCTCCGCTGCGCGTTGATAAAGCCGTCAATAAATTTATTATATAACTTAATTCTTCCCGTTCCCAATCCCCTTCCTTCTCTTTCTCTCTTTTCTTCATACTAAGTCAAGCTGCGGATATTGGTACCAATATCTTTATATCCTCTACCTCTACCTCAACTCAAAAGAGTTCTTTACCTAGTCAAATTTAAGGCTTGCCTACTATATTAGTAGAAACACATTTAGTATGTTTTATATGGAAAATCGTTTTTGTTGTTATCTTTGGCGTCATCTATTGGAATTCGTCCAAACTTCACAAAAACCTTCTCCCTATTACTGTCTACAATGTGTGAAAATTTGGTTGAAATCGGTCCACGCGTTTTCGAGTTTAGCGAACACATCACTTTTTAAGGCTTCATTTTTATATATATAGATAGATGCGTTTCAAAGTAAAAAAAACTTTTGGAATACATAATTAATTTACTGGCGCCGCCGTCCATATGTTATGGGGCTTAGTGTATCGAATCGCTCATCATTTGCTGAACTTCAGTCAAAATATGATGACTTTTGTTCCACTAGAAATGGATTTTATGCGCCTGAAGTTACGGTGCGTTTGTGTTATCCTTTCAAAAATCATGTGATCATCGCTTACATTAGCGAACATTCTCTCAATATATGCAATACTGATATGATAAGCAATAAGATTATGCACATTAGTATCCGAAAGTCAAAATTTTCGAATCAACTTATTCTACCTCTCTTAAAAAAACATCTCATATTTGCGTACGTTCAAATTTAAAAAAAGTTATTAAATAATTTATCACTTACAATCGTTATTGCTGCTATGAAAATCTGCATCTGTTAACTTCTCCACGTTTGCGGCGCCATTCTCCTTGGCAGCAGCTGCCATACTGGCAAATGTGCTACTAGTATACTGCGGTGCCTTAAACATGTCATCCGAGACGGGCGACAATGCACCAAAGTGATCTATAAATACATCATCTTTCTCATCTCGAGCGCTCAGTGCGGCTTGCTCCTTAGCCGATAAAGTTTGTTCTTCGAAAACAACAGTTGCATTATTGGGAGAGCTTTCACGGGAAGCAGTTGAATCATGTATGGGCGGACGTTTAAGCAGTGCTGGGACGGGAGGAGATTTTTCTAGCTGCTGTGTGGGCAGCGGTGGTGATAAATCCTGTGGCTTTTGCTGATGCGTGGGCAGCGGTGGCGATAAATCCTGTGGCTTTTGCTTATGTACGGGCAATGGCGGTGATTGAGACAGTTCCTTTGGCGTAAACTGCCTTGCGGGTATTGGTGGTGATTGTTCTTGTTGTTTCGGCATATGTGTGGGTATGGGCGGCGATAATTCCTGTGGCTTTTGCTGATGCGTGGGCAATGGCGGTGATTCACAAAGGTCTTGTTGTCTAATCTGTCGTGGAGATATTGGTGGTGACTGTTCCTGTGGTTTCGACAGTTGTGTGGGTATGGACGGTGACAATAGCGTTGGCGACTGTTCCTGTGGTTTTTGCTGATGTGTGGGTATGGGCGGGGACTGGTCCTGCGGTTTTGATTGTCGGGCAGGCACTGGAGGTGATTCTTTTTTGGCCATTGACTGTTGTGTGGGTATTGGTGGCGACTGATCCACTGGCTTCTGTTCATGTAGTTGCAGCTGATGTGTGGGTATTGGAGGAGAAAAGGGCGGCATTTGTTCAGTTTTAGGTGCGTCCAGCTCGGTCGCAAATGTTCGTTTTTTTTGATGGGTGGGTATAGGTGGGGAAATAATCGTTGTGTTCGCTGCAGCTGTGACATTTTTAGCAACTGGGGTTCGGGACTTCGGACCAATAACATCAGTTTTCGTACATAAGGACACATCTACGTCCATAGGCTCATCCTCACAGGCTTCCCATGCCGGAGAAGGCATATTTTCTAGATCATCCTGCTCCGCAGGCAATGAAAAGGTACGCCTCGAATGCTGCTCTTTAGCATCAAGCAGATTTTCGATCAAAGTTGGCGACTTCTCTGCTGTTAAATCACTTTGCTCTGAAGTCAATGAGAAGGTACGCCTCGAATGCTGCTCTTTAGCATCAAGCAGATTTCCGATCAAAGTTGGCGACTTCTCTGCTGTTGAATCACTTTGCTCCGGAGTAAATGAGAAGGTACGCCTCGAATGCTGCTCTTTAGCATCAGGCAGATTTTCGATCAAAGTTGGGGAGGTCTCTGCTGTTAAATCACTTTGCTCTGGAGTAAATGAGAAGGTACGCCTCGATTGCTGCTCTTTAGCATCAAGCAGATTTTCGATCAAAGTTGACGGCTTCTCTGCTGGTATGAAGGTACGCCTCGAAATCGACTCTTTAGCATCAGGCAGATTTTCGATCAAAGTTGGCGACTTCTCTGCTGTTGTTGGATCTGTTTGCTCTGCAGACGACGAGGAGGTAGGCCATGAATGCTCCTGCATAGCTTCGTGACGACTTCCAATCAAACTTGGCTCCGTCTCAGCTTTTGACTGTGCATTTGGGGAAGACAATTTTCCCAAATCATTCTGCTGTAGAGTAAGCGAGAAGGGACGACACAAATGCTGCTCTTTAGAATAGTTCGTTTGGATCATAGTTGGTGCCGCTTCATTTGTTGATTGAATAGTAGAAAAAGTACTTAGCTGTTCACAATCTTCGCTCGCCAATGGAATACTATTTGAATTGCTTAGATTTAGTTCTGCGCTAGACAAAGCTTCGGTACGGAACGTACTATTTGTATCAGAGTTACTACCTTGAGAAATTCCTGACATAGACATCGTTTTGTCTAGCTGATGCTCATCCTTCATTGGACTTGGCTGCGTTACACTAATGGTAACGGGGGCTTTGACAGCATCTGCTGTTGGCTCTATCACAGCCTTCTCTAGATATGTCATTTGTGTAAGCTCTGATTTTGTGTCAGGTGAACGTGGAAAGTGTGCGCTTTTGTCTTCTAAAGTTTTGAGTGGAAAAGTAGGGGAAGAAGGCGCCGAGGAGCGTCCAGCGCTGCCAATAGAGGCATGCATATCAATAGTGAGCGGCGACGGGCGCTGTTGCCGTTTGTTTGACTGTTCGTCTTCCGTTTCCAAAGTATCGGGAATAGGTAAATCCTTCAAAACATTCAGTTCCAAGTCACTTGTGGATGGGTATTTCAGCTCTTGTAAAATTACTGAAGTATTTTTAGCTGCATTATCAGTGATTTTTGACTGCAACATTGATGTTGCTGAAGGTTGTGATGGCAACTGCTCCTGTTGCGAATCACCCGAATTCACAATTGAATGCAAAGTGTCGCTAAAGACCTGCTCTTGCAGATCTAAAACATCCTTTAATATTTCCATGGTTTCATTTATATCATCTACATCCATAGGCTCATAGCCTAGATTGTGCGCGACTTTTGTCAGATTGTTCGAACTATGATCCAAAGTGGCATCTAACGCTTCTGAGAGCTGTTGCTCTAGCTGCTCATTTACGGCGCTTCGATAGAATTCTAACTCGGACGAATTTTCCGAGAACTTATCGTTCATACACTCTACAAATATATCTGAATCTGAATTGTAATCGAGTTCCGTTAATTTATTTATTGATCCAGATGCTTTGTCTGCATCGCCGCGTCCAAGCGCGTCTTTTAGTCGAGCTGCAAAAAAATAAAGATAAAGATTAAAATTATACTTTCAAAATCCACATACGCAACACAAACCTTCCAAAGCCACATTAAACTGTGCCAGTTCAGGTATTTGGGACTCATCAAACTCGGGCAGCCCCTTAAATGTTGCATTCAGCGACTCATCTTGGCGCATTGCTTGAG
This sequence comes from Chymomyza caudatula, assembly GCA_035041775.1. NCBI lineage: Eukaryota > Metazoa > Arthropoda > Insecta > Diptera > Drosophilidae > Chymomyza > Chymomyza caudatula. Next base: position 768,181 of record JAWNKW010000033.1, on the reverse strand, counting down.
TACTAAGTTCGGTAGGTGCTGCTACATCTACAGGCTTTGTGGGTTTAACTGGTTGCGCCTGTTGCGCAGCATCCAGCATCTTCGGTTGCTCCGATTTCTGAACAAACTGCTTGACATTGTTGTTGGGCTTTAGAGCAAGCGGACTGAGCTAATTTGGTAACAATTAAAAGAGTAAACACAATAATAATAATAATGTTGAAATTGAAATTATGTGCATACAACTTAAATTAATTTATATCAAAACAATACAAATAAAGCAACTTGAGCATCGCGTGTTGCATGTAAAATTGCAACTTGGCTGTCAGTCAGACGTTGAAAATTTATGAAAATAAATACATATGCATATACATATATAGGAGACTAGCAGCGCATAAAAGCTTAACAGCAGCAGCTGTTGTTTTGCCGTTTTTATATGAGAATTGACGTAAACAATTTGAGACAGCTTTTAATATATAATCTTAAAAATTGCCAAATTTATAAGGGCACAAATGCCTAAGATCAAACCAGATATAGACAAAGTACAAAATACTCTACAAGCGAATATATCTGTGGTCATATGGAAAAGTAGCTTAAGTCGACATAAGAAAATGTTGGGGTATTGCGTTCTAAAGCTTTATAGAAGTCATTATGTCGATCAAAAAGAAACAGACGAAGATGAAATCCTCAGTGCTTTAAATACGTTCATTTGATCTATGAAAACTAAGAAGTTAGTTTGAAAACAAACATCTCATAGCATAAAATATTCGTCTCGAACTGTTTTGAAAGCATCATTATCAGATATTGAACAAGGTTTTTTCTCATTTATCCTCATCAATTTTCTTTAAAAACCACCGAAACGACTGATAATGTTTCTTCAATTGCTCATCGCCAGCATATCTTTTAGTGACTATGTGGAAAGTGAGTATAAGTTTTAGACATCGTTTTAAGAAATTGAAACTCAAATCAAGTGAAACGTTTTCTTGGTGGGAATTGCTGAAAACAACACTGGAACTTTTTAATGATTAAGATTACCAAACCGATAAAGACCGATCTATAAATTCACACTCGCTTCGGCGCTATTAGCTAATGATTACGAAAGTATTAACTGAATATGGTTTTAGTGCATATTGTAAGTCAAACCATTAAGACTACTACAAAAACCGCTTTGTTTCCACTTTGCATTTGGCCGGCAACTCATCATTACGTATACTCACTGTCGTCGTCGTCGTTCCCGTTGCTGGGTCGTATGCCTAGCAAATGTCATTAATTTAAAAGCCCCAACAGCGCCCAGGCAAGGGGCAGCGAACTAGGCCGTTGTCTGCCTTTTTTTTCTTTCTATATATACATGAAAATAGCACAGAAATCTGAGCAAGTGAGAAAATGCGGCGTGTGGCCTGCCGATTTGATGTGACCGACAGGCGCAAGGTCTTGCAGTTTGGCGCATTGCACGCGAAATTTAATTAGAGCACAAATATGTTGATTGCAAGCAACAAGGTTAAAGTCAGAAAATGGAACGTTATAATAGTAGTTCTCAAAGGAGCGGGTAAGCTGAAAGGGGAGCTGGCTTTGACAAATTGGGCCTTTTGTGTGGATATGTAAATTAATCAGCTTGGTAACTTGTCGGCGGCACTTAAGGTAATTAACTTGTTTGTGGACGACATTTGAATGCAATCCACAGGCTTTGAATATAAAACTTAATGCTATGGAAACGACGTTTGGGTGCACTAGTTGGAAACACAAAAGCTGATTTGACAGAATGGTGATAGGGCTAACCACAGTTATTGGTTACAGTTTTAATTATATTTGTGGTATATGATTTATATTAATCAGTTCCACTTTCTTCAGGTCGACAACTTAATACACTTTTTCGTCAAAGTATTCGGTTATTTCCAATTTGTAGGGAGTTACCCTAAGGCGCCTGTTACACGAAGCAAGATTTTCAATCGATGCCGTTTGATTTGTACTTCGCACCTTTTGTAGGCATCGCTCGTTATTTGTCTCGCCTGCAACCCTATGCAACTTGCTTCATATTATTCCTAATGCATTCCAATATCGAGCGAGATTTTGTAAGAGTTTTTGACTTTCTCGCTTCGTGTAACAAGCGCCTAAATAAGATGAATGCAGATAAAATTTGAAATCGCTGTATCAAGAAGAATTTGAACTTTCCTTAGGTAATGTATTACTACAAGATGAATCTAAGACAACATCAAATAATTCAAAATATCTTATCATATTTCTATAAATCGCTGACAAACACAAAATCTTATAATATCGAACCGTATGTGTGTGTTACATTTAAGTCCCTGGTGTTTAGGGCGTGAGCACCTGCCGTGTGGGCTCTATTTCACGGTGCCAAGCACAGGATTGAAATCGTCAATCAACGACCCTACGAAAAATATTTCCGCAGGTGCCATATTGGCATCATTTCTATTTGGTCATGACTTCTTTCATGGTATGGATCGAGGCCTATCTAAACCTCTGCTGGTCTTTGGGTCGCAGCACCCGGTTGTAAAACACAACTTCACGCTGAGCTAAAGCTCTACCCGCATTTGGGTGTCAAACCAAACCTCAAAGGCTTAATGCATATGCTAATGACGTGGAAGGGATATATATCATAATTGATCGATTAAACTCTTAAATTAAAGTGTAAGTGTGCTACCAAATAATGTACATACATGGAGAAACAGACCACAAATATTTTTTGCACCCTGCACGTAACCTCAAAATTTACTACTTTTCGGCCGTTTTTCGGGTCCGATTCGGACCCTGGATACGTATTCTACGCAGCAAATTACTTCGGAAATGAACCTTAGCTTTCCAACAACTAAACCATGTTGAGCTGTGTTATATATACTGACATACTACAAATGTAAAGGTATATATATGTATATGTTCAGCTAGGATTTACCTCGCCGCTCATAGCCTGTAAATGTTCCATTTCATTGGCGCTAACTTGATTTAAGTTGATATTTATCTCTGAAAGCAGCTTTTGAATGGCATCGTGACTGCTTGTAGGCGTTTTTGGCGAAGGTTGCTCCCTTTGCTGCAATATATTGTTATGCTGCTCTTCCAGGTGCTTTAAATCATTGTCAGCAGAGTTCAGCAAATCAATCAGATCTGTGCTGATCGATTGATTCATGGCCACAGCAATGAGCGGTGATTCGGTGCGCTTTATTGAGCAAGGCGTTAGCTCGGGAGTTTCTAAAGCCGTGCCTGTGTTGCAGACGGGTTTACTGCTGTCGTTGCTGTTGTTTTGATCGGCTTGCACCATGCTTTTGGATCCATTTAGTATATTTGTTATGAAATTCATCGTAGTATTTTGTTTTCTTTGCATGCACGAATGGCGTTTGTTCTATATATGCTCACAATTTCCGGAATCGCCTTGTGTTTAGCGAGAGTTCTTTTTTTTACAGTTCACTGCGTTACAATTTGCGTTTTAAGCACTTTAAATTAACAAAATCAACACAAATTTACTTCTAGGCGAAATTTATTTTAAAATTGTGTTTGTAGTCTCCTCGCCTACTTTTGCACAAAACAAAAGTTGAATTTTACTTATTGCTCTCATTAAATATAATATATAGTTCTGATTTTACGACGCACACATAACGCTGCGTGGCGTTCCGTAGCGTCCGATCTGTTGTATCTTTAGTTTTCGTCTGTTTGAAATCAATTTAAAAATATTTATTTTCGTGTTCAATTTATTTTTTCACACAATGAGATCGTGCGCCGCGCACTGGCAAAGCGTCGTGTGTGATTTGCGAGTGCCGTCTGCCGGTGAGTGTTTCAATGCCATCCACATGTGGAACGTATTGTTGTGCTTCGTCAAGCAACCCCACTAATTGCTTGTCATGTTTGGGGCTGTCGATCGGCAGTTTATTTCTGCTGCTCTCCCTCCATCACTCTCTTTCATTCTTAGTCAAGATCTCTGTGTTTGTTTTTATTTCTATTAAATTGCATTTTGTAGTTGATTCAATTAATTGTGTAGATGTTTATCTGGCTTGGGTTGCATTTGATCAGTCATTAGGGCAATGTCTAGTATCTATACGATCCAATTAAAAAATAAAGGCTAGCCTGCCACACAACCATCTAAGACGCGTTGCACTTTTAAACTAATGGAGCGGCAGCAGAATGCAAAGTGCCAAGCTGAAAGTATGGTACAAATAATGCGAAAAAAGCAATGTGAGCAAAAATAGGGCGCTGTTGTTTCTACTACCGAGAGGCAGAGCGTCGCTGTTGGTCTTGGCGCCGGTGGCAAGTCATCAGAGTTGGCTAATGAACGTCTTGCAGCTAGATAGGTACAGTGCAGCTTCAATGAAGTCAACCAACACTTGAATATGTAGGCGTACTGTATTTGTGCTTATGTAAGCAAAATCTTTTTTTGTGCAAATTAGATCAACATTAGCGTTGAGTTATTTAATGGAATCCATTCTTTGAATTGCCTTGATCCTTTTATACTAGAGAATATTCGTTTCGCAGTACACGTTGATACCGGAAAAGTAGCTAATATCGAGTCATTTTCAAAGTCTTTGTTCTGCAACTTGCACTTGTCAACTAATTTTCCCACAGACTCACATTGCTTTTAACAACGCTCAGCAAATTTTCAATGTGCTACAATGTTTTCTAATCTTCTTGAAAAGCGTGTTATATATGTACATACCTATATAAGAATGAAGTAGTGGACAGACAGATTGTGCCCTGACCATTTCGACTTATACTTTAGGGTTTCACTCTTTTCCTGCTAGTTGCTAAGCACATACTTTTTTCCATTGGCTGTATTGATTGTTTTTATGTTATGTAGTTTTATTTTTGAATTTGACGAAATCCAGGCTACACTGTATCAAAGTACATGCACACATAGACTATTGATATGGCAAACAGCACACTGTCTACTGATCTATGCAACGTTCCACGTTGACTTTGTTGCCTGTGTGGATGCCAGAAGTGATAGTAGACATGCGACTTGAGCAAGTGCTCCACAGAGGTTGCATGATTTGCATATTTTGAGAGAAACGACAGACAAGCACTTTCTTGTATGTGAAATATCACACGATGTAAACTCATTGGAGCCTAGCGAGCGAAGTGTTAACCAGGTAATGCATGACAGGTGACAAGATATGTGATATGGCATTTGATATAGCGGCTGAATGCTAACTACATTGAGACCTCTTAAAGATTGCATTGTGGAACGTGTTTGAAAGACGCCCACAAAATAAAACAAGCAAACCAGAGCATAAAACCAAATACAAATGCAATAAGCGTACTCATAACATATGAACCCAACCTAAAAATAGTTCAGGCAGCTATAAAAGGGGGCGCTGGAGACTTGTCAACAATGAATGCAGAGCGCATGTTCAATGAACTTTGGCTACAGCTGAAAGCAAGGCAGAAGACACACTACTTCTAGACAGATAAACGGCAGTATAGCCCACAAAAATGGAAAGCAATTCATAAGGAGTTTGTTTTCAAAATACAAACTTCGTGTGATCTATTTTTACACTTTTTATATGCTTCTAAATATTATGAGTTTGCCAAGAAGTCTGCATTAATGGAGCTGCAAGATCTATATAAAATATAGAGTCCGGTTTGAAGGCAAAAAAAAGAAGGTTCGTTGTACGGTTCCAGTCCCACAATCCCATGTCCGGACTCGGTGTGAAGCTGGTTTGCAGCCTTGGTTAAAATACAACCCGTGTACTCTAGCATGATAGGAAAAGTAAAGAGCATATAAACATCGCTGCTAAGAAATTTGGTTATCAACTTTAAACACATGTGATTTTAAACGATCGCCTACTGTAAGATCTTTGACGTATTTTGGCACATCTGGATTTTTGCTACAGCGCAATTGAATGTGCCAAAATTGTCAGTTGATAATCTGCGAGTTACGAAAGTGGGTTACATTAAAAATACATTTGCATACCACACTTTGCTGCCAGTTTTCCAGTTCGGGATCCGTTAATTGTTTACCAGTTTTATTACCCATTTAGGGTTTACTTTGGTGTACAGAAATATGTTATTAAACGTTATGTAGATGGGCTACAAGAATACTGCTTAGACGTCCGATCGCTTCGAAATATAAAATACACTGGCTAAATACAGCAGATTCAAATAGGGGGAAAATCAGCAGGCAGCCGTCACAGACCATAATAATAAAAAAGACAACAAAATGTAAAAGCAGGCGGAAAACGAGAATATTGTTGCATACAGAGCACAACAACTATGTAGAGGGCGGTAAGAGGAGCTGTCTCTAGGTGTCTATATAATGCTGAGGAGTCGCGAGGCGAGCGCCAACAAGAGAAAAGGCAAACGATCGATCACAATAGCCGGCGATGCCACCGCAGCTGCCAATATTGGAAAAAAGACAAAGAAAAGCGAAACTGCTGGTGAAACAGAGATTTTTGGCAACTACTGCAAAAGTGAATGTTTCGCTTTGCCGCCATATTTTTGGCACGCCCATAGGGGCGTTATAGCTAATTTACGCCAAGTTGCTTACATACACAATAACAATGCTTAATTTAATAATAGTTACCATTATCTCGCCGTCATTTGTGTTTAACTCCCTAAGCACGCTGCGATTGCCGAAACTGGTCTCTACTTGTGCTGCCGGCGCAGTCTCACTGCCTTGCCGTGCAGCTGCAGCATTTTCCAACGCTGACTGCGCCTTAAAACAGGACGCGTCGAATTCCATGTTACTTTGTAAACGATATTGATGACTTAACAAGTGCGCTTAATATGCTTTAACAATTAAAACGTGTGGCACACTATAACGACCATATAATTTACAGTATGATATGCGAAAAATATTAACATTAAATATACTTTTACGTGCGCGAAATGCCGCTTCAATTTAAACAGAGATGCTATTGATTCACGTTTGTTATCGAAAAGTTGTGTTTAAATTGTGTCGGCTATATCTATCGATTTAATGAAAATCCATTAAAATCACAAACTATGCTTTGATAACATATTATTATTGTGCTTAAGCTCTAGTCAAAATTTTAATATTAAATTAATGAATTAATTATTAAACATCGACATTCTGGCCTATCGAACAGAGCAATACAGCAAGAGTTGCCAGACATTACAAAGTCAACAAACACAGTGTGTAGGAATGTAAACATTTTATGTTTAAAAACAAAATTTTGGAAGATTAACATTATAGAAATTTTTTACTTTTAATATCTATTTGGCTATTAAATTCATATCTGTTCAGTTGTACATTATCTCTTGGGTCTCGTAATATTTACAATACCAGAGGAATTTTGGATATGTAGTAAAAGCAAGGACATAAAAACGATGGGTTTAAAATATTTAATTTTCTCAAAATATCCAAAGATTTGATATTATAAAAACTTTATTATAGCTTAAACTTACGTTTAATAAATTAAGTACATCTTATGTCTATGTTTGTTGCTTATATTTTAAATCTAGTTTATGTTTCAATAACTTTTCTCTCGGCTCCAACTCTAGCTCATATTCATTTTTTTGTTTATTCATCTCAAAATGAAATTCGATTTCCTCGGTAGCTCTTTCCAACTCCAACTTCTTCCATTCGACAGCAACTTTCAGCTCAAGTTTTGTTTTGTCTATTTGTTGCTTATTCTCTTCAAGCTCAAAATTTTTCATTTCAACACACTTTGACCATTAACTTCCACTTGCGGCTGCTTTGCTGCGCTTCTTTCTATTAAAAGCAAATGTAAAATATTTATGTAAAACTTGTGGGTGACTATAATATCAGACCTTATATCCGGTACCACCTCAGAAGGTCAAAGCTTGTCGTATGAGGCGACTAACAATGACACGGGTTGTTATGGCCAGTTAGGAAGAAGAATATCCGGTATGCAACGTTCATCTTCGCTGTGTTGTTCAGAACATTTTTCATTAGCAGCGTATTAGCTGGAATCTGACATTTGTTATGCTTGCACTGTTTTATGCAACTTTACTTGAATTATATACGAGAATTGATTATAAAATTGACATATTTTCAGCAATTTATATGTAAATTAACGTACTAAAATTACCGTCGTTAAGTTTGCAACTTGCACTTGCATGTATTTTCCTTTGAAGTTGTGAAAATTATCTACATCTGCGGCCCCAATTTCTACTTTTGGTTCGATAAAAGCATTTGAGTTGTTCAGACCTAGTTTCAGGTAGAGCACTGTGCATCTTAACGTGTTCCATCTAGCATCTATGCCAGTCTTCTCTAACTATTTTTTGTAGTATATTTGCCTATTGGGTTTCTATAAGCAAGACTTAATTGATATGAAAATATAGACAACGTTTTAACTCTTACTTCAAGATGTCTATGTATTTGCATTCCACTCACTTGTTATTGTTTTTCAATTAACACAGCTACAGCTGTGCAAGTGTTGCCCCATTTCTTTAAGAAAAAAACAAAAAAAAAACAATACAATTTAATAAGATGTGTAAAATGTGGCAGCGCTGTGACTAGTGTTGGTAAGCAACGAAATTTAAACTGCTGGGAACTTTATATGAAAACGTTGGGCAACTCTAGCGGTTTTGTAAACAATGACAGCTGATTCAAAAGTTGTAACGCGCTAATATCTTTAAACAGTATTTCAGCCCAACAGCACCCAATTTCAACCGAATATAAATCTACAAGTCAGTTTTACTTTTTTGTTAGGCTTTATTAGAAAAATATTGCTCTGTTTGCCATAGATAACATTTCTTTTTATATAATAACCATTATCATATAACATTCAACGAGTTTCTAAGCGCATTCACTAAATACACACATATTTTCATATATTATTTTATAAAATATTTATGCGTATGGCATGTCAATTTATAATGTTTTTGTTTTTCTTTAATTTAATCTGCTACTAATTGATTTTTCTAATGATTAAGCATTGTTTTGCTGCACATTTAATACATAATGGTAATAAAGTTATTTAAAATTGTTGTGTATTCTAAAAAGAAATTATTGTTTTAAACTTTAAAATTATTTTAAAACTATATATGACTTTTAATTAAAATTTATATTTGGTTATATTCTCAACTATATACTTGTTAATAATGGAAAATTATGTGTATGTCTTTTCTTATGTAATTCTCTCCGGTGTTTTCAACACAATCACTAAAATGTGTAACAGCTTGGAGTTCAGTTTGATGCCTTTAGAAGGACTATCAGCAGTTGTTTGATATAAGGGAAGCTGTGCTTTATGTTAATTTGTGTGTTACTAGGAAATCGTGTTTTTTTTTTTCATATCATATCATAGTTGGAAGTTTAATACTGGGCCTATAAGCGATTTAACAACTTACAAAGCTATATTGGGGCCGCTTTGTAGTTAACCCAGTAACTAGTTCCGATTTAAGTTTATGCTTTTATGAGCTTAACTAGCACTACAAACTAAATATTGGGTTTTAATTATGACTTTTGATTAACTAAACTTATATGTTATATGTCATTCTCTATATTTCGAGCGTCTTTTGTAATAGATTTTCTTTAGATCTAAGCTTAAAAGTTGAACTACTTTTAAATATAAGTTTTTATATTATAAGCTTTACATATAAGTTAATTTTCATATTATCTTTCTCGTTTTTTGAGCATTAAGTTAGTTCTTGAGGTTTGCTTTTTCTTTTATCTATAAAGTGTGCTCTGAAATATTTTTTAGGCGTTTTTAAGATTATGTGCATACAAAAACTTGTAAGTAATTGTATAAGACTTGGCTAGTTATTTGTAAAGTAAGTTCAGTTTATAAAACTTCAAGACTTCTAATTGTTCATCAGCAAGTCATGAGTCACGGCAACACCAAAGCTAAAGCAAAAGTAACTAACTTTCATACAAACCCATATGCTCTGCAAACAGTTTCGAAGTGTTTACAAAACACACGTTTATAACTCGCAAAAACTTTAACTACAACAACTTCAACAATATCAACTCTTAAGCATATCACATTGGTGCGCCGTCCTCATTAATTTTGGTCGTCCAAATGCCGGGCATTAGTTGTGGAGGTAGATTTGATTGTGGTGTGGTCAGTTTCTTAATAGTATTACTAGTATAAATATTCGTTGCGCTCGGCGCATAACCCTTATTATCGACTCCATCGATGATGGTAAACTGGGATGCCATGTTCTGTGCGCCTTGGTTTGTAGGTGATCCTGCTTGTGATATCGGATGTGTGCGCGAGCTGCTGATAAGTGAAGTGCAAATGCCACCCAGAATGGCCAGCGAGGCAAAGGCCGTCTGCGGTATCAGCTGTCCAAAGACCACGCATGCGCCAATAAAGGGCGCTCCCAGCAGCCAAAAGCGTGCCCAGCAGATGGTGGAGAAGGCGGTAATCTTCTTTTTATCTTCGCTAACAAGCTCCACCGTGCAGGTGGTTAGTATAGAGAGCGTAGTGGATATAGCCATCTTGGAGATCATGGCGCTAAGCATAAGCAATGCCACGCGTCCATCAATGGACACAACAGGTGGCTTGGGCACCAGCCAGCCGCAGTAGGCTATAAGTCCGGCTATAATATTAAAAATGCCCGTCCAAAGCCATTTACGCGTGGTCTTCATGATAAGAAACAGGCCAAAAAAGGTACCCATCATCTCGCTGAAACCGGCCACTGCGGTATTGATATATAGATGCTCGCGGCTAAAGGAGCGTATGTTGAGCAGCATTCCATAGTAGATGACTATGTAGAGCGACCAAGCAAGATGCACGCATATAATATGGCGTACAGCTTTCTTGCCCTTCCACATAGACCACCAGCCGCTGGGCGGAGGCGCATCCATGGCAGTCTGTGCCTGCAGCTGCAGCTGCTGATCAATATCGTGTGGTAAGCCATAACGCGTGCCATTGATCTCGGCACACTGCAGCAATATCCTTTTAGCATCCTCAACGCGTCCGCGTGCAATGAGCCAACGTGGAGAATCGGGTATCCATCTGTAAGTACATGGGGCAGGATTACAAGTGCAGCGTGGTTGAAGCATTGGTATACTTACTGCCATAAATAGATGAGTATCACAGTGGGCCATGAGATGGCCATATAGAGGTAGGACCAGCTGGTCCAAAAACTGGCCACACCCGGCAGCAACATAACGCCTATCGACCAGAACTGCTCAAACAAGGTGGACACACAGGTGCGATACTTACCGCCGGTTATGTCAGCCACTGCAAAAGAAGAGCACAGACTATTAGAAACACTTTAAACGGAGTCGCTTGTACACTTACTGATCATGCCACCGGCGGTGTACATTTGGGCACAGCATACGGCTGATAAACAGCGGAAGAACACGTGCAGTTCATAGGAAGCCACATGACCTGTCAGATTGCCGCAAAATATTTGCGAGACCATGCCAAACAGCATCACATTGCGCGGACTGAAACTGTTAAGGAGATCAAGTAGAAGTACACAATAAATAAGTAAATTTAACAAAAATATACACTTACTACTTTAGCAAATGATTGGCCAGTATGCCGCCCGTTAGGACGCCAAAGAGATGGAAAAACTGTGTGACTGAAACTAGAATATCACGCGAACACACCAGATCGTACTGCGTTACAATGGACTCATAGTCGGCATTGTGCTGAAACTCATTGCAGGGTATAATGTTGGCATTGCGACCGACGGGCTGCTCCCAAACACGCGGCTCCTGCTCGCTATTCGCATAGTGATAGTAATGATGTGCATGCTGCTGTGCATCCTGATAGACATTGCAAAAATCTATGCTAAACTCTTGATCATCTGCCTCCTCCCGCTGTGGATGTGAGACCTTGATCCATTGAGTTTGATTCTGTGCGCCGATTGTGTTTGGAGGCTTACAGAAGAATTCGCCATGTCGCGGCGCAGGTGCAGTAAATATAATACAAGCCATGAACCAGGAGGAGGGAATCTTGCATAGAAATATCAGCAGTACAGTGCGTAGCTGCCATTTACCCCACTCGCCCGTAATGCGACCAACGGCATCAACTTTTGATTGCATTTTGGTATTTGGTTTGGGCGCTTTGCCTTCCAGACGTGCAAATGTATCGTGCGGATAAAGATTATATTCGTGTGTATGTGTGGGCGAGTGTGTGGCCAAAGGTGTGTAGAAGTCACCCTTTTGTATACTCTTCTTTGAAGTATCGTTGTTGTTGTTATTATTATGGGCTAACTCGTCAGCTAAATCTACGGTGCAGCTATCAAGCGGAGGTGCCGATGCAGAACTGTTGTTGATCAAGGAGCTGTGTCTGCGACGTTCATTAGTGTGAAGCGGTTTCTGCTCGCTGGCTAGTGCTTCGTAGTTATAGGTTAGACTAGGTGCTACTGATATGTGCGAGTTATTAGCAGATGGTGCGACGTTTGTTGCGGTGCTTTGTGGGTCTGCGTCCTTCAGGGGCAGCAAAGGTGATTCAGCCTGTAAAGAGCAAAGAGAGCACGAGAGTTAGCCATAGGTTTATTAATTACATCTAAAGCTACGGTCAGGCGATAGAGATGTCTCTCCGTCTAATAATCTACACGCGTACGTCTTCCGAAACGGATCAGCCATGACGGTTGAATAATTATAAGAAATGAACATGACTGAATAGTTATCAGGATGGGTATAAGGGTGGGACTGACAATTATGGTTGAGAATGGGGATGTGTATGACAGTAAGGATGGGGAAATGACCAAAGTCAAAGAGCATGACGAAGAGGAATATATGCAAGAAAAGAAAATGACCGTTGAGGAAGCTGTCTGACCACCACGTCAGATAATCTGCCTGCAGCAAAAATGTGGTCAGTCGGCCAGCATTTACCGAAAAACCAATTGATGATGGATTTTCACGATTTATGTTTTTTCTCACTTATTTCTAACATTAATTATTTTCAAAATCTCTGAACATTTCTCAGTTATAAGTATGCACGCATTCATTTGGCAAAACTTTTTGGGCTGTGACCCCATTGTGCGACGGTGTGCATCGGAATGGAATTTTTTTTGCAAATAATTACACTATGCAACAAAAAAAGCTAATGTCTTAAGCATACCTTTTCCGGTTAGTATTGGGTCACTGATTTCGAAACCGGAAACCATTTTGGATTATGAATTTTAATCATCGCTAATTCAAAAAATTTCTCGATCGTGGCATTTTTTCGATATTTCCTAAAAACTTCGCCATTTCGATACCGATTTTGCCCAAAGAATCAATTCAAAAATCGAATCCAAAAATAATCCATTAATAAATATTTTTAGTTTTTGATTTAATTCATTTCGATTTTTGAAAACTCTTAGATAGTCCGTATGTGAACATAGTCACAATAAACAACGATGTCAGTATGAGGATCACCCCTACCAATCGATGCTTTTTCGTATTTCACACTTGCCAAGAGACATATTTCAATTTCATATATTTTGCTTAAGCGTTGTTGACTTCGCAGTAGAGTTCGCAAAAAGTCAATGCTCAACCAAAAACATTTTTTTCGGTTTCTAGTCGCTCATGTTTACCCGTGTAGTGAACGGGTTAAAGAATACCACCTCAGCAGGTCAAAGCTTGTCGTATGAAGTTTATATGACTTATAATGACACTGGATTCTTTCGGGTCCAGTAGAGCCACCCCAGATTTTAAAAGGGTTGTGCATAGGGTTTGGGACACACCATGTAAATCCCCAATTCCAATGAAAGAAATACATCAGGCCGTAACCCGGTAACGCGTTGTTGTGGCCAGTTAAGAAGAAGAAGTCGCTTATGTTTTTCCAGGACCACTTTGAAGATAAAAAACTTGCAAAGGTCGTTTGTGTTTATACCAGACTTGTGAGCTTGAAACAATTGTAATCTGAATCACCTAAGATAATTTTTGCAATGAAATAAACCCTGAATCACCTATGATTTAGCTATGAATCACTAGGCAATGCCCATTCAAAACTCATGACCTGAATGCACGTAGCTGGAAGGGAGATGGAATGCCTAAACATGAAGTTTGAGGCATGTTTCAGACCTTATACAGGCCTTCGCAAAACTAAAGGGAACACTTCATTATGCTAATCATATTTGAATATATGTACATACTACTACTATGTGTATGTCTCGTTCTCCGCCTCATCTATTTGTCTCTGCCACACAACAACTCGCTTTCCGGTTTGTTCTTTTGGGTCTTTTACCAACACATACTCTGTGTGCGCGTGACCAAATGGTTTGACCGGTCAGAATTTTTGCTCAACCACTAACAGAAGACCGAGGACACAGGCGCAGCGAGAAAAAGTGTTCGGCTCAGAGCGAAACCGAGCTGACATAATTTTTTTCGGTTTTCCAGTGAGCAGAGCGCATTGAAAATATGTGTTGACTATGTGACAAACTCCTTTTCCGCAGTGGCACTCCAAAGGAGTATATGCGTTGGTGACGAATTCAATTACCTTTACAAGTGATACGGCGCCAGGCACGTAGTAAAACGATTCCGCTGTCTCGGTCATTTCGTGCTTTTAAACGAAGAAGCTGCAGAGAGAAAGGTGTATAAGGCGGCTTTTGCAGAAAAACAACAAAGGTGTACGCCTTGGTTTTGTTGGAAAGGTTGGGTACACCTGAATAAAGCAACAGATGAACTAAAGATATACATATTTGCTGTGGAACGTTCAAATACTGCTTTATTGCGTGAAAGATTACAAACTAACTGCATAACGATTTTTAAATGATTGTCGAAAAATTTGTTACATTTGGTTAAATAAATCTTGTAGGCTCTAGAGCTACAGCCTTTTCTTAATTATTCGAAAAATTGGTTGTAATAAGAAATTTTGGTGCTTAAATGTTTTTCACAGTAGATTTTTGTTTGGTAAATATTCCCGCGTAATTTAGGCTTTACGCTTTCTTCTATTTTATTTTTAGTTTCTGTACTATGTTATTATTTTAGTGGTTGGATAGAAGTACTATGATTATGAAAGTGCTTGGCTTACAAGCTTACCAATCCGAGCTTGTCTCGCTTATATTACTTGACAACGATGCCAGCGAATGGGTTTCCCGCTGATTAACAAATTCCCAGAGATTAACGTCATAAAGATCGACTACTTCGTTCTGGTTTCCTTGCACTTTGCGTGCATGTTTCGGTAATCCAACATCTACAAGTTCACCACTTGGCAGAGCGTGCCTGTAGAAACATTTGTTGCCAAAGGGACACTTTCCTTCGCCGTTTCTGAAATATTTGCAGTCCCTAGCACTTAAAACAGTGCGGTAAGTCTTGAGCAGCTTTTCCTTCTCTTCTTCAGTCTCTACCCAGAATTCGCTGGGACATACAAAATCTGAGCACACACGGCACACGGGACAAGCTCTGATGACTTGTTGATCAAACTCCCTAGACTGACGCCATTGGCGTATGCATTTTAAACAGAACACGTGATTACAGTTAGACAAAATTCCAAACCGTTTTCCACGTCCATGCTTTTCCACGATTGTTTCGAAGCATATGCCACAGATTTTATCCATAGATCGTGCGATGGCGAACGACATTTCCATTGCTTTCTGGTGTTGCTCCAAACATTCCGAATTGTGCTTTTTCCGCTGAGCTTGATCCGTGGGATGCAGGCAATACTGATTGCACAGCTCACATAATTCCATATGTGTGCGATATGGACAATACTCGCCATTAGGGCAGGGCCTGTTATATGGGCACATTGCTTGCAGTGAAGCTGGCTCACTGCATTTCACAACTTCTGCATAGGAGACACGACCAGACGCTCCAACGTTATCATCATTGCACTGCTGCTCGTACAGCTTTTTTCTAGGCACAAAAACTGGCGCATCGGCCCAGTCGCGGCGGCTAGTCCCAGGTTTTGCATTTAATTCAGTGCCTGAGGATTCGGCATTTAAATCATGGGAGAAGTGACATTGATCCCCAAACCTGCATATGCCGCGTCTATGAAACCAACAGACAGTTTGACTTCGAGTAAGTACATTGTTTGCAATGCCGCGATCAGTGTTTGTGGCAACACCATTCATTGTCGGGCTTAACTGGTAAGCGCCTAGTTTTGCCACATCCAGCAATCGTATAAGATAATACCAAAAAGTTTGTTAGCACGTTAGACGTTACACAAGATTTAAAAATCACAGAATTTAAACTTTTTGTAAACTGTACCCATACGGTCAAGGGTTGCTAGATGTGTGCAAAGTGAGTATCAGTCAAGTGGAAGGCGTGGAAGTGTCTGGCTGTATGCACTCCTAGATCTCGTCCAAAATAGCTTGTAACCGGCTGTTCCAACTTAACATAAGTTTAAACATAAAACATATAGACTTTGAACCACGGTACAGTAAACGTTATACGCTATGTAATACGAACTACAATAACAAAACACAAAATAGAAGCACAAACAAACCAACAACAGACCACGGTAGAATAACGGGGCTGAGATAAACATGCGCAGGCAGAGATAAGGCGCGACCTGCGATTGGCTAACATTACAGCAACGAGCACTATAAAACTCAGGTCAGTTTCTGCATACAGCTTCACTTGATTACCGATCGCCAAACCGACAGCATCAACTGATCATAGCCTAAGAATAGCTAGAAGTAGTAGTAGCCCCTCAGCATCCAGACCGTGTACGCAGACCATGGTTTGGTACACGGACGGATCCTTGGCAAACAAAGGCACAGGACCGGAAGACGCTGGATCGCGGACTCACATGTCAGAAACGATGGGTATTCACACTCGCGTATTTCACGCTGAGGCCTGCGTCATAGTCAGATATAAACCTAAACAGAAACTATAGAAATAGGATAATAGCGATACTATCGGACAGTCACGCCGCCATAAGGGCGGTTGCAGGAACCAGTATAAACTCTAAGCTGGCTCGGGAAGCCGGATTGAAGCTAGACCTTCTGGGACGACGTAACTCATGTCGCTTAGATGGGTCCCGGGACATACAAACATTCCCGCGAACGACCTCACAGACAAGCTGGCGAGAGATGGTGCTACGAATCCATTGATAGGAACAGATTTTTTTACGGCATTGGCAGACAACCCATCAAGCAACTAGATAAAAAAGCAAGAGCTAGATACAATACTCCACGTCTTAGACAGGCCAAATAGTTTCTAGGCTCTTATAATATAGCAGGGTCAAGACACTCTCAAAGTTAGGAAAAAGTTCTATTAGAGTTCTGACAGGTCTGTTTACTGAACATTGTAGACCCGAGCAAGCTGGGCATCACCAGCTCCGGTAACTGCAGGTTCTGTAAACTTGAGGAGGAATCCTCTAAGCACATTATAACTGAGTGTGATGCCCTGGCGAGATGAAGGTTTACGCTCATAGGTGGACACAGGATCTCGATGGCCGATATGACCTGTGTGGAATCATCCCATATAATTAAGTTTGTAACAGAGATAGGGCTTTAGATGAAAGGATTTATTTATTATTTATGTACGCCTACATCTAATCTCGATCCCAACGGGTCGCTACCGATGGTAGGTATGCCATCCATTCTTTCCTTGTTCGTAAGCATAAAGATTGGGTGTTCCGACCATATGCTCCTCCTAATCCTTACCAGCCACTCAGCCACCACGCAACCTACAAACTTCGGACTTGTTCCAAACTGACTAAAACAGTATAAATAGCGCCATACAAGACGGCAAAGAGACAGTTTAGCTCAGGCAACCATAGAGTGCAGACGTGCGCGCTGACTCGCGGTCTAGTATAAGTGTTGTGTAAAACGTACCACCTAGAAATAAAATATGAAGTACAAACGCTAACATGATCTTTTATTTAAGAGAGTCAACAGTGCACCAGTGGCTCCAGAACACACAAATTCATGTTGCTGATCGTCTGTGTACACCGGCTCATAATCTCTACTGGCATTTGCAGATCGGAAATGGAGTTTGTTTAGATGAGTTATGTTCTAAACTGACGAATCTTCCGAAATGCAATTGAATACCTTTCATGGTTATCTTGCGAATTAATATACTAAAGTCATTGTTAGCTAGTTGTCGTTACCATGATCTGTCGTTTCCTTTTGCAAAGGCCTGGCAGAAATCACACGCTAATATTTATGTTTGCGCGGTATTTGCAGAGGTTCGCCTTAAAAGTTTTTCTTCATTAGTTGCTGCTGTCTGCATTAGTAGCTTCAATAGTTCGCTTATAAGTTTGAAATTTCCAGTAGGTATAATCACTTTTATATTTCTTATTTTTCTGTTAAAATTTTATTGATTTCTAATAGTTTTAGCTAAAATAACTTTGAACAGAAATATGAACTTTTGCTTTGCTGCATTTGGTTCTGGGCTGAGCTGAAGTCTAAAATGTGCAATCTCTCATATCAATTGGTTGTTTACCAAGATCTTTTTTTCGCCTGCCGACCGTAGTCATAGTTGCTTGCGAATTTTTGTTTTTTTTTGCTATCAATATCACTGTGTGGCTAAAGGCATAGAATAGATCAAATTATAGACTGCAGAAGTAAACAATCTTTCTTACCAAAACATTTTCTAACAAGTTTCACCTCAAAATGAAACAAAAATGTAGAAAATTTAAAGAAGCAGAACATTTAAAACATGTAAGCACAACACCTAACAACTATTAAGATTGCCCAATAGCTGCTTCAAAAACCAAATAAACCCATTTTCTCAAAGAAGCTAAGCTCACAAAAGACAAGGCCATCTTTAAGAACTTCTGCAGCTTTAAAAGCATCTCTGCTTGGTTAAGTTTTCACTCCGTCAAGTTCTCACACATGTCCGGCTGCTGCTCTAGAGCTACTCAAATGACAGCAAAATGAACATAAATTGCATTGACTTTTCTGCTTCAAAGCAGCAGCTGTCAAGCGTTGCACTTGCCCTCTATCGATGATGCTCGGATGGAATCCCTTTGGGTCCTGCCCCTATTTATAGCGCGCTCTGCATAAGAGCTGAGTAATTTAAAAGGCAGCAGGCGCTTTTAGGAGCATGGTACATAGTTGGGCGGTAATTGAGTAAACTATCTATCTGTGGCATTCTATATCAATGCCATAAGCCACACTTGATTATAATGCAATGACAGTGGCAACAGCTGCAGCACAAAGAGGGCGCCAAGAAGGTATAACTTTGTATACCCTTTAAGAGTGTCAGGCACATTTTGAGGCAGCTGGCAACCCGTTGCCGGGTTGTCTGTCTATCAACAGTGGCGCGATCCATCTCGTCTGCATCAAACAGCTTCATTGAACACCTCTTTCCCTGCATTTTCTTACAGTATAAGCTCAACATGAATGAGTGGATGTAAAGCCGCTTGACTATGTTCATATTATTGTAGAGCTCATATTATCTACAAAACATGCCAGAAAAATGTTCTCTTTGTCGCTGCAGACAGACTGTCGCGATGAGGTTCCACTTTTCAGGTATGCTGTTCTCTTGCCTTATTTTGAAAATATTTCAGCAAGTCTTAAACAACGCTGCGGGCAGATCGTCGCGCCTGTACCAGGAAATTGATTGTTCTTGGGCCGCTTGATAGCAAAGGGGTTAGGAGGTGGTATAACCGCGATGTCAAAGCCCGATCATAAACTGAAGAAGGCCCGACATTCACAACCTTAACTTTTTGGAAAGACTTTGCAGTTAATGCACATCTCGTTCCTATCTTAACCTGCTCACGTTTGGTACGTCTTTAAAGGCTACTCAGAACTCCTCGAGTTCGCTTGAAATTTTGTGTTTTCAATAGAATAACGGCATCGGAATCATTCAAAATGTTACAAAAGTGTTTTGTGGACTCTATTCTATCAAGAACGCAAATATTTGTGTGGCATAAAGCATTCAGTGAAGTTCGTAGCATTCAGTGAGGTTCGTAGCAGTACCTCGTAGAAAACTTGCTTTAAGCAAGTCGTCCATCTACCTCTGTAAACGACGATAACATCGAAAAAGTGATAGAAATTATACTCGAAAATCGTCGTGTTGGCATTAGAGGGATAACAGAGACTCTCTCTCTCTTCTGGATTGACTCAACACACTTTCTTTGGTGTTTTTGGTATGACACGTGAGACTCGTACCAAAAGACCTGAATTGTTTGGCAAAAACAACATCGAGTAGAGGCCGCAAATGAGATGCTTGCCAACGTAGCTGATGATATAAAAATCGCTTATTAGTAATTATTGCATGTATAGAAATGAATGGCTTTTTCATCGATAAATTTTTGGTAAAAATATGATCGGTTAAATGCAAAATTTCAAAATTTGCAACAATGATTTTTATTTAATCGTTCGTAATTGTTTGCTTTGCTCACATAAACCAATAACCACTTGAATATTTGCTTATGTCCGATTATCGCTTACATGAAATAATCGCTTTAATGCAATAACAGCGCTGCAATTTCGCCATTGCATATGAGCAATATATACTATACTATTTTGCCGTTTTGAAGCATCTAGGGTCAATAAAAAGTACTACTTGAACATTTTGAAGCGGCTACGTGAAACGATTCGTCGTAAACGGCCGGATTTGTGGGCAGACAATTCATGGATTTTTCAGCACGTTACTGCACCGTCACATTCCAGCTTGATTCTGACGGAGTTTTTGGCCAAACATGAAACAAAAAGCATTTTTGCCAATAGATGGTACTTCGGTCTCAGTAGGCTAATGAGTAGTTAAGACCACTTCCGCCCGACGCGAAACTAACACTCTACAAGACGCTCATCCTTCCCGTTTTGCTTTATGGCTCTGAAGCATGGTTAAAGACGCGGTCTGATGAAAATGCCCTTGGAGTGTTTGAGCGGAAAGTACTGCGTAAGATTTTTGACTCTTTACTCTTTGAATTAAGATCCAGTGGCTCCGCTGGCTAGGTCATGTTGTGCATGAATGAAGAAGCTCTTGTGATGAAAGGTGCGAGTGTCGAAGGGAGGCGAAGAAAGGGCAGACCATGCCTCCCTGCTAAAAGGACCAGGTAGTGAGCACACTAGCTAGCTTTGGCATAACCGCCTGCAGGAGAGCTTTACATCAGGCCGTAACCCGGTAACGGGTTGTTATGGCCAGTTAAGAAGAACCAACTAAAGGCTCTCCCGGCTGAGGCGTATAACAAGTGTATGGAAAGTTGTTGGGTAAACTTAGAAAAAGTAAGAGTATCAATGTTATGCCTTAAAATATTTGCTCTTCTCCTGCTAGTTTAACATAGTTAACATTGCCATTCAAAGCAGCTTGAATTTACTCAACTTGCCATCCCATTGACAGTCATCGCGTCGCTCCAACGCGGCTTCACTAGTTGTGGCCTTGATGCAATGAACCGGATACTTGAATGGTTTTAAATTGGCACACACACACACACACAGGCGACGTGCCTAAAATGTCGGCTATTAAATCAATTAATAGCGCGAACAAAATGGCGGCTACATTAAGTACTTTTATATTAATATGCCTTGGCATTAATTGCCAAAGTGAAAAGCATTACTTGTTATATAGTTATTTCATTGTTACAAAATTATACAACGTAAATTGTGTTTCAGTTTCAACATGTTAAAAAAACGTTTTATGCCCAAAGCTACGTTAGATGAAGATGAAAATAAAAGTACCGTTTACACGTTTAAGCCCACGCCGAAGCCTTTAATTAACTACAATATGCTGTACCATTTGGATTGTGAGCGCCGGTTTAAGCCCAGTCTGCCGCTCCCCATTGAACCGGCAATCCAGCCGAAGCTAACTGCAACTTCAGATGCTGCAACAGTTGTGGCGGAGCCTCAAGAGATAAAGTATCAATGGCATTCTCCGCAACTAATGTTGCTGTTTGAAAAGTCCGATATTAACTGTGCCATTCACCAAGTGCTGCTATCGCTGCATGATCCCTTTGCCATGAATGCAGTGGCCACGTTATTGCTAGAAGAATGCCTGCAAGAGGAGTTTCTTTTGCGCATTGCCGATAAAATTCACCAGCTGCACGATAGTATAGCAAATCATCCGTGCTATGTGCGCAGCTTGGCCAAGCTAGCAGAACTTAAACCGCGTATTTTTGTGGGCAACGTTGATCTGGTGTCCGCCAAGGCCACGCCTATACTCGTATTCGATATGCCACATTGCTACCTGGGCCAGGGACCCACTGGAGTCATTACATTGCACACATTTCGCACGGCTAAGGAGGCTACACAGGCGCATCTAAGAGAGACCGTACCCTATAATTCGGTGAGCATTTGGAATGAAACAATGGGCAACTCCTATGAAATAGCAGCTCGAATGAATTTTGAGATTTTCTATTTTAACTGTACCAAAGCGGATCCGAAGTCCATTAAGAACGCCCTAAAGAATCAGAGAAGCTATGCAAAAATCTGGCATGGCTATCATTATGAAATGCTTAAGATCAAGGGAAAGTTTAAGGCTTTTGCTTATCCGCTGGACTGCCTCTCGAATAATTATACTTGCAATTGAAGGCTTTGTGGCTAGTTAAAGGGCAACTCTTGTTTTTCATTAGCCACGTGAGAATTAATCACTTCTTTGGAACGCACAACACCGAATAAATTATACAAAAATGAGCCTTAATTTCACAATACCGCCTGAACAGGTGGCAATTATATAACTCATTAGAGTTGTAATGAAAAGTATAAGCAAAGCATGGCAACTTTTGACATTCTCAGGAAAACTTTGAGTAAAGACGGCGTGAAATGGGATTAAGGCTAATTATGTGTAACGATGGCCTTGAAAAGGCCAAAGCAAAGGTCTATGGACACGCCAAATTGGTTGAGAAATCCGATAGGTTTTGTGTGGCTGAGCGATATGTATCGCTAGAATTATTTGTTTCGAAGAGCGTGCAATTTAATATAGTGGAATCCTTGACCGTTACATTGCGACTTTGTGAAAAGTGGCCATTCCCAAGACAGTGCATACATGTGCGTTTTTTTCTCCTGAAAGAGATAGCAACACAAGCAGACTCAGACGTACACTGTCTTGGAAATGGGCACTTTTCAGCAAAAGTTTTGAATTTTGTAATGGTCCAGGATTCAGGCTCTTTGGAAAAGGGCAAGGCAAATGTATATGGACATGCCAACTTAGTTGAGAAATCCGATACTGTTTTGTGTGACTGAGCGATGTGTATCGCTAGAATTATTTGTTTCAAAGAGCATGAGAAGGACCACACCCAGCACAGTGCATACACAGTGCGATTTCTTGCTCTTTCTCTTTCTCAACATTGCCAACGAGTGAGTGGGTCTAACAGAGATAGCAACACAAGTAGCCTCACAACTACGCTGTCCTACAACAAAAATTTTTAATTTTTGAACGGTCCAGGATTCCACTTTATTACTGTCTGGCTCTTTGCATTTGTTTTATGATTGCGTAAAGCTTTTTCCTCTTAACTTCACCAATTTATTGCACAACCTCCAAGTGAATCGCACAAGCCAAAAGTACTCTTTTGGCACTGTTTTTTGTCAAAGAGCATGAAAGTAGTAGAGTGGAATCCTTGGCCGTTTCTTTGAGTAGACTTGCAGAAAACCGAACTTTCCCAAGACAGTTTTTGCTCTTTCCCTTCTCAATTTTTCGCTTTTCCCAAAAAATGTTGAATACTCCATAACTTTCATGCTCTTTACGTTTTTTATAGGAACCGCTATAACCGGTGAAACACACATCGGCTTATCGATTCAAAACCGATATTATTGAAAAAAGAAAACCGAAATAAAACGTGTACCGGATCAGGAGCACCGGCGCTACCCTATCCGAAATATGTTTCGATTTGAATCCTTGCTCTTGAATATTGAAAAAGTTGTAATTTTGCGGACTTGTGTAACTTTTTAGTTACCAAAGGAACTCCAATTCTGTATCGTATGATTACAAATGCTATCCGCACCAGAGATCTTCTTATGGCTTAAATGCCAAATAGTAGCCTGCAATTCAGAGTAAATGGAGGAATACGAATTCCTGTAGGGTTGGACCACTCGATAACATCAAGCGTCTGCAATATGTCAGAAGTTAAAGATATCGGCAAAGTGAGCAGTGAGATTACCAATGGTAATTGCGAACATTTTCGTATACATACATGCAACATATTGACAACTTTCCTTTTGCTGAATCACAAATACCATTGCAGCAACTTAAATTCTGACCAATGAAAGTGACCAATCGCAACTTAAAAAACGCTTGTGAATACATGCATGTGAATGTACTCTACAGATCTATTTTTGCAAAGAAATCAGGCCTGAATCAGCCCTTCAGCTGTGAATCCCTAGGCAATGCCCTTGCAAAACTCATGACCTGAACGCACCTAGTTGGAAGCTAGAAGGAAGGGCTGGACATGAAGTTTCCGGTCTGTTTCAGGCCTGATATAGGCCTTTGCAGAACTGAAGGGGATTGACAACTCTCTTGACACACAAATACTATTGCAGCTACTTATGCCTCTGCCGACATCGCCGACCCTTGGCCCTACATCAAAGGCCGCTCTTACAATTATTGCGCCATTTTAATGGCCAAATTTATTCCAATCGATAAATTTATGAATGTTCAGTTAAAAAGAGCTGTGCTTTCTAAGAGCCCACATTTAATTGCTAATTTATTGCCAATTATTTGCGTAGAGTATTTATGCTTGGTTAAGATATGTATGACTAACTTGGCGGCATTGCAATTTGCTCGGCTTTTTGGCCTAACAAATGGCCTTCGGCAATAAGCGGGTACTGAACTTTTAAGCATATACAAAAGACATATTTGGAAAAGCAAACACACACACAGAAACCTCCACGCACTGTCAAGCACATGCGATATAACAGTTTCGCACAATTGGAGCTGAGCCTTGGTTTTGTTTAGCTGTCGCGTGTTTATACCCTGTACACAAAGTGTTAAAGGGTATTATAGAATGTATGTAACAGGCAGAAGGAGGCGTGGCAGACTATATGGAACATATCCAAGGGCAAAAATCAGGAGCAATAGTCGAGTCGATATAGACATCCGTCTGTCCGTGTTGTCGCACCATTCTCAGAGACTATAAGAGCTAGAGCAAAAATGTTTTTACCAAAAGATGCGCATTATACCTATTCAGTGCAAGTTTGTAGATTTTTGTCGATATCTTACCCCCTTCCCCCGTGACAGATTTGCGCGGCACAACACAATTCATCATTTCGAAACTCGACAGAGGTGTGCATCGTGTTTTATATGCATCTATGTTGCAAAAATGATCGAAAATGGATAAATAAATCAAAAGTTATAGTCAAAAATATGCTGATTTCACCGCCCCCCTCGCCAACAAATTGCACTACGTGTAGATATGGATACACGTGAGCTAGAGTTACTAAATTTGGTGTGAAGACTCGTGTGACCCAAGTCAATATAACTGGAATGGAACCCCCCTTCCCGAGCAATCGATTTAGCTTAACTACTGCTACACCCCTCCCATATATTGATTTGAAAATTGTCACGGACATTAATATATGTATTTTTGATCTATGTTACAAAATTCAACGACATTAGCGCAAGAATACTGGAGGTATGGGTATAAAAGTAATATTTGCCCCCATAATAGCCAACTTCCCAATAGGGAAACTTGCCAATTGGAACTTTCCAATAGGAACATGTTTACAGGCGTATCGATCTTTTTGAAAATAGATATAAAAGTGGATACTTCCGTTAGCATTTTACCGTATTTAGTGTTTACAAAGAAGAAGGGTACAGGGTATTCCACAGTCGGGCACCGTCCCGTCTGGACTATGGCGTCCTTTCGCGGCTAACACATATGAAGCTGATGGCCAAGAACGTATGCGAGTGTGTGTGTGTGTGTGTGTGCTGCTGTCAGCTTGATGTGGCACTTAATGTTAATGCTCATGTACGTATTTTTCAAGCACCAACCCAAAAAGTATGCTACACTTTATGCAATTACGCTGCTAAACACTTAAAGTTCATTAAAAAATTGACCTTCAACGTCAAATAAATATCAGAAGGCAACGTTTTATGCATAATGGATATTTCGATTTCATAAATGTACATAGAAGCATATACAAACATCCCAAAAAGAAGTAAACAAATCAAATTTGCAAACCAAAACAGGCGCGAAAAACCAGCAACAAATCGCTAGAAATTGTAAGCTGATGCCAAACCGCAAAACGCTTAACGAGTCGTATACGCGATTTAACAGCGTTTTGACTTTGATTGTGTCAATGAAGCAGTGACTGACACTTTAGGCCAAACTGTTTGCCAGGCTCAGTGAAGGTCGTTCATTGTCAATAGCAATGGGCTTTTGGTATGGGGCGTCCATAAATATGCAACATTTTGGAATAGTTTGGTGTATTTATATTTTTTATGTGGCTTTGTTTGTTTGGCTTGTTTGCTTACGTGGCGTATACGTTATAATAATACTGCTGTTTTTATTGTTTGCCGTATTGTCTTAATGTCGTTATTGAAATCAATATCAACAACTCATCGCAAAAGGCGCACAGTTGTTCAAATATTTAATATGCAGCTATTTGAGGCTCTTGCCTTATTGTTATTGCTGTGTGAACCTGAATCTTGTTTTTTTTTTTTTTTTTGGGAGTTTTTTGGCCAAAAAACGTGAAAAGAATTAAATGCTTTTTATGCTCACGTGATGACTGTACAAACAACAACAACAGCTGCTGTTTTTTATGCTTATTTAGTTAACTGCTGTTTTTTCTGCTTCTTTTTACGCACATATTTAACGTTGTTCATGCGTCAGCAATTAACAGTTGGCACATTAATTTCAACACCCGTACAATCTTATACGCAAGAAATTACATATATGTATATAAGTGTATATTTGTATAATTCATACGATTTAGGTGTATTTTTGTGTGTTACGGTTACATTGAGCTTTACCTGTCAATTTGTCATTAACATTTCATGTCAGCTTTCAAAGAAATAAGCAAATCAGTGACGTAGGTAAGGCGTGGGATCAGGTGGATCAAACAAGCCCTACGGGAAAAAATTACAACAAAATTATATATACACCAGCTGAACCCGCCCGCTCCGCTGCTCATTGATAAAGCCGTCAGTAAATTCATTACATAAATTAATTCTTCCAATATCTTTATATTCTCTACCTCCACCAACCTCAACTAAAATGAATTCTTTACCTAGTCAAAGTTGCGAATGTTAAACGAATTTTGTAAAATTCTTGCCTACTATATAAGTAGAAACACATTTAGTATATTTTATATGGATTATATATAAGATAAGCATTTTAGCCATCATTGTTAGCTTAGTTTTTAAACTATGCTATCAATATTAGTAAATAAATAAATATTTTTTATGGAAAATCGTTTTAAACTAAAACAGCAATATCTTCGGAATCCATAAGTCGATTTTGTTTTTTACTTTGATAAGAACACTCTCCAACATAATGGAAAGCTGTCCTCAAAATTTCATTAAAATCTGTCCAGTAGTTTTTGAGGAGAAGAGTCACAAAGAATTGGCAGTCACATTTATATATAAAGATTCGCGAGAAACAACAAAAAGAGCATTTCTCAAAATTGAATGAGAGTCATTGAGCGAGCATCACTCGCACATGATTCCAAATTGTTGAAGAGATCGAAAAGAGGCAAAACTTGAATGAGTTAATGGACGATGGTGAGTTAGAGAAACTTAATAGGAGAAGTTTTTTTTTTTTGATTCCATCAAGGAATTCATTGATAATGTTTATCTAATTTTGCAATTCATCATGGAGTCATACATAAATGATAAAAAAACGTGAAAAATAGATTATGTTCCCTTGGCAAAAAGCTGTCTACTAGAGCTGCAAATCTATCGATAGTTGAAAAATTTCTTAAATATCGATGTTTTTCCACTATCGGACTATCGAACAAGCATAACAAGTGGAGGAGACGTTCATAATTTTATAGTTTCAGTTAATTGGTGTTCACAAAAAGCTACAAAATGGAAAAATTATTACAAACATCAAATGGTAAGTAACACATATACATACAAACATATGGTTTCTATGTATATGATGCTGCACGAAGGAGACGGAATATCTGCATATTTGACTTTTTTGATAAGTTTCTTCTGCAAAATATGATCAAAACAACAACAAAGAAGTTATACACACGCCTTCAACAAGAAGTGTACCATCGTTAGCGTGAAGCTATTTTAAGAAAACCACACGGAAAATTTGCGAAATATCGAGAATGTGGTAATGAATACAAAACTAGCGGAAACACGTATAATCTAATTGAACATTTATTAATGAAGAGTCGAGTTTAGAGTAGAATTTAATTAGAAAATACTCTCATATCCATATATCAGATCATCTTTTTGCGATGTGGTTCTAGTGCGTTTTTCAAGCTGTAACATTCGCTTAAAAGTACCTCATTTAAGTTTATCGAAAATGCCGATACTATCAATATTTTCAACTATTAACATCGAAATATCGAGTGGCGCCAATATGGATATTTTTGGAGCTCTACTACTACGTGACTGCAGCAAGATATACAATGCCTTATGTAGACTTAAACAATTAAGTCCTGTTTAGCCGATTGCATTTTGATATTTCAAACCTTTAATCTTAAATATTTTGCTAGTTCTATGGGAGATGCGTGGGCTATTGGTCATTGAGGACCATCACAAGAATACTCGCCAGTAAATTACTATTTACTCCTAAACTTAGACATCAAGGCCGAGTAACCCAAAGGAGGTTAATAACTGCCGTTTATCACTGAATAACTTCAAGGCAATCACGTGGCTGACATAATTGCGAAGCTTGATAGTAGCAAGTTAACAAAAAACCTATGTAGAATCTTTTTTTTAATAATTGTCCTAATCAGAGGTGTGCCAGAAATCTCTTTCAACCGTAAATCAACCCACAACCAATCTTTTGAAGTGCCATATATCTTTACAAACGAATTTCAGCTTAAAACCAATCCGGTGCAGTTTTAGAAATCCCTTAGAGAGTGTTGAAAATCTATAATGCAAGTTTCTTGACTGTCTTATTTCTCAAGAGATTTTAAATAAAATTTAGAACAAAACCGTCTAGATTTTTCCGGCACACCACTGAATAACTTAAAATCACACACACACAAGATAGTTCTCACTCATAATCTAACATTCATTTCAGAACAAAATCGATTGCTACTTTGGCACATAACTGTTAAGCAACAGTCGATAAAAAATTGATATCGGATTGCCACAGAAACTGTCTATGGATAATTTTGGTTCAAATTTCAGATAACTATATGTCATCGATGTGCTGTGCATTACTAACTGGTTGAGGTTGCCACTGCGTTGGCTTGTTAGTTTATTACAAATGCGGTGATATATACAAATGAGCGAAATCACATCGTCTGAGCACAGCTTTTTCTTGATTTGTTGCAGTCCATTTAAATTGCAAATTTTTGTTCTCCCAAAAGTTTGTGTCTTTAATAAATGTACGTGTCATTATTTGTACATCCTTTAAAGCAAGTTTCATCTTTCACCTTTCGCAGCATCTTTGTGCCTTCATAAGAATGGCTCATAATTTATTCATACGCCGTAGCAGAGGAGTCGCCTTTTTTTCGAAACTGCGTCTTAAATTCAGCAACAACATTCCGCCGCAAAGCAGGCTACGTCCTTTTCATAAATTTCAGTACAGTAAATCAAGCTACTGTATGACTCACTGTCTGTCAAATTTTGCGCCACTTGAGTCTTTATTTAGTCGAAAGCTTTGTTATTAATAAACTTGTAGCTGTAATTAAATTAGGTACTTATGCTTATATGTGCGTAAAGTTTCCCAGATGATTTGCCACTATTTAGGCGAAACTTTAAATAAACCGCAGCTCGACTTCAGTGTAAAAGTGTCAACTTATTTTCGTCTGGCCATTTTGGGCTGATTTTGGGTGAAGCCCCAAAAATTGTCAACTAGCAAACGGGCAAAAGTACGGAAAACCGCAAACAGGAAATTCAATTTATTTGCCGCCAAGCAATTAATATGCAAACCACATGCACCCCTGTCCAACAGCTGCCCGACCATGCCCCCAAGGGCTGCCAGCGCCATTTGCCTGTAATTTATTTTCATTAAGCATACGCCATGGTGTGCGCCCAATTTTTGGCTTCACTTTATGTTGAACTTTAAATGCCGAAATATTTAGGAACTTTTGTTGTGTTTGCTTCTAATAAGCATTATACATTTCGTATGCAAAATGATATTGCGTATTGTGGCCCAATAAGTCAATAAGTCATAAACAAGCACTAAGAAGCTGCGTAGGCTGTATTTATTTGCCTATTGAATGTTTCCCTCTGACTAATAACCAATACGTAATTGGTTCTTAGAACTTGAGTCTATTGATGAGACTTTCTTAAAATACCGCCTACACGCACGTGCACAAATATCTATACATTTGTCATATTTCATAAGATAACATAAATATGCTAGCAGTCTATATGACGTATACGCGTAGCATATAAAAAAATGTCCTAAGCGGGCTTAAATAACGAGACAGACTTTCTTTGGAACAAGGTAAGAAATAACAGCATCTGCTATTCGTTTATGAATTTAGTGAATACAAGGGTTAATAGAAGCTGGTTATATTATATTATTTTAAAATCTGTGGCTGGTAAAAGTTTGGGAGTCTCAAAAAGTCAGGCAGTCAGGCTCCAAACAACGGAGACTTTACTTGTTTCTCGTTTTTGATGACAAAAAATAAAATTGCGACTGAGACACTTTATTCGAACGGTTTGTGGTCTGAGACGAGACATTGAATAATCTTTTGACGCCCGAATCCAACAGACAAAGTTTGAGGTGCTTAAATTAGAGTTGAAGAGTACTTGGGAAGAGCCATGGTGTCGGTCATTTGTGATACCAAGAAGTTGTTGTTGATTGATTACTTGTAACATGAGACCACGATTGCTGCAGCGCGCTTTTGTGAAGTGTTGCAATAACTCAGAAAGGCAGTTCAAAATAAAAGCTCGTCAGACTCAAGACCTAAAACCTATTTTGAGGAAGTGAAAGAGGCAAATTCAAAAGCAGAATACGTGAAAATATGGAGATATGGATAAGTAGTGGTAGAAGGAGGAGAATGACCTGCACTAATAAGAGACAACTAGTACGGTAGGTACAATCATTGTGTAAATTATAAGAAACGATGTTTTGCTTATAGATTTTTTGGTTCCATAAAAATCGATATTCCTTGAAAATAAACAAACAATTTGCAAATAAAATAATCAAAATGGAATTTTTAGACTTGTATTTGGTTCAGCTATCAAAGTTGTCGCAGTTATTGATGGTTGCTGTCATCTTAGTCTTGATTCTATGATACGCTTAAGCAAGGTATACTTAACAAGGTTACCCTACTCTCGTGATTGCTCTCTTTTGAGTTGTTCATTTTCAGTTACGTTGCGAACTTGTAGAAGAAGTTTGTCAACGCGCATGCTATTCTCCTGTCACAAACTTAAGCGCAACAAGGTGACACCTGTGCTACGCCGGATGCGGCTTGTATAGGAGACAGCGGCGCCAACAACGGCGGAACTGATCAGAACGGAGGATAGCGCCACCAGCGACTTGAAGCGTTCACATAATCATAAAGTGCAGACGCTGCTGCAAAAGCTGGCCGAGTGTAATAATTGCTTGAAATTTACCCCTAAATGTGAGTGTGTCTATGGACCAGGGTACACTTAGTGAGGTGTATATGTCTCAGCCGACGTCGGTTCCTTAAATGCCGACCGCGGCAAAGAAAAGAAACCACACCGTACCTGCGATTTTGAATGAGGAAGGTTGCCTCTGCGTATGTTATATGCCTGTTACCGAATTTACCATTCAAATGAAACTTTCTTACAATTGTATGGTATCTATTTGTAGATACAAAAACCAACCATGCGTTGACACAACCTTCTCCTTCATCGACTTTCGCACAAAGTTGAAATAAAGGGAATCCTATCATTTTCGGCAGAGTTATCTTACGTTACCAAGTATACCCTTCTATGGACCTTTGCAAGGTATGCTAACTCAGTTGCTATCACTGTTTAAGGTTCTTATTTTTAAGTTTATTGCATCCGTCTACAGCTGCTTCATTTTTGACCACAGTGCAAATT
The DNA here is from genome assembly GCA_035041775.1 of Chymomyza caudatula. Classification (NCBI taxonomy): domain Eukaryota; kingdom Metazoa; phylum Arthropoda; class Insecta; order Diptera; family Drosophilidae; genus Chymomyza; species Chymomyza caudatula. Next base: position 736,404 of record JAWNKW010000033.1, on the reverse strand, counting down.
GGTTGTGCTAATGTACACTTAATATTGAGTTTGTGAATAGTTGCGTTTTGTTTATTCTCTCACAAAAAACTAGAGACCTATTGCGAGTAGAGTGCACGGTTCTTATAAACTATGAGTTGTTTCTAAGTACATATTTGTATTTTTTAGGACTCTCGTTCTGTCAAACTTTTTAAGTAGGGTTACCTTGTTAAGTTCACAAAAGACTTAATAATAGAGGAGTGTAAGCATAAACAGACGATGAGCATATCTATCTATCAAAAAGTGTAAATCGGGACTGAAATATACAAACATAGACTATATGAATAGTGGTACGTGTTTATTGTTAACATTTAACTTATTCTCTTGTCTATTAAATATATGATAATCTTCCGTTAACACGTTCGATTCCGCTGAAGCATGTGTTAATGACTTAATTTGAGTAAGGAACCTAACAACATACACGCTTATCAATATTTATACATTAATCATAGCAATTAAAACTTGCTGTTACATTGCTAAGTACACACCTATATCACGCATACGCCGAGTTGCACACAACCCTGACACAAGAAGATTTCCCGGGAAACGAGTATTAGTAAATTTATTTGCACGTAATTAGTACAATCTTGTTAACTTGGCATCCAGACAACTCACAACAGCCACATAATACTATTAACTTATATAATTACGTGATTTCATATGCTGGTTTGCCTTGTGTGCTGTGAAAATGCTGTCAAATATTTGCTCCTAGCTTCAAAGGGCAGCTTTTTGGAAAGCCAACAAAAGCAAACTCAGTTTCGCAGTCAAATGAAAGTAATTTCATTGGAACTCACTGAGATAACCACTATTTTTGGGCTATGATTTTCAAAAAGACCACAAATGCATATTTTAGCCTTATAACTCTTACATGACGAGCCATTTATGAGTTTTGGCCAAGACATAATTGTTTTTATGTGGTTTTTGTTCATGGTTAACCAGAAGTGTTATTAACTTTTGTGAAAAAAAACTGAAGCATCATTCAGTCTCATCAATTAAGAAACTGTTTATTAATTTACAAGATATAATTATGTCCTAATTGCCAAAGGCATCAATACAAACAAGTCCGAGTGCAGAGATCGCAGATGCTCTTTTCGCTCTAATAACATACAATACAAACATACTCATACAAATATTTGATTTAAGAGTTTCTAAGAAATGTACAAATAGTTTTATGGTGCTTATTGGAGCCTAGTACGGCGAAATTTTTACTACGCTATTACGTTCGTATGGTGTTACGCTAGTCTGTGCTGCGTTAGCATCGTCTACAGGAGAGCGAGAAGGTTACATGTTTGTTTTTGTGTGCTCGCAATGACGCGAAAAGAAAAGCATCCATGTTTATTTTAGTTTGTTGTTTTAACGCTAGATGTCGCTACATTATGCCAAGCTGCAGGGAACTCACTGCTGAGTTTTTCACAGCAGGCAAAATAACTTTATTTTAGTATGGTAGCAGATATAACTTATAATTGTACTCTAACAAGATTTTCAATATGTTAACATGACATTAAAGTAGCAGTAAATGGGAAAAGCTCTTGAATTGGAGGTCTCCTTTTAAGCTATGATATGTTTTTCAAGAGGGTATAAGAGGAGTCATCTGCTGCGATTAATGGGAAAAGCAGTTTTCAAAGTTGGTGCTTAATAAGAGAAAATATCATGAAACATTCTGTGAAATTTTAGAAGGTGTTGAAATGGTATTAAAGAAGTCATCTTGAAAGGTTAATGGGAAAAGTAGATTGACTGAAGAAACTTGAGGATACAAACGGAAGTTTTAATCAGTTATCAAGTTTTTGATTAGAGGTTCAAAAGTTATAGAGTACGTTAAATCGAAATTTTTGAAGTATGATATTTTCGGTCTCCTGTAAAATTGCCGTATTAGACATAAGTGGTTTTATCAAAAGATTTGAAACATGCATCTTGAAAGAAGATAACTTGCTTAATCTCACTCATAACAAACTAAATATACCCTTTTAGAGTAAAACAGAACATTAACTTGCCATATTATCGTTCGTCAAGGCCAAGAAACTTGAGGCACTGCCAATTTACAGTTATTAGCCTAGGCCTACACATGGTTAATTAATTGCCTGGCCTAACAAATTCCAAGTGAAGCAAAAAGTCCCGAGCAAGTCCTTTGGCTCTTGTAAAAGACAATAACAACGACTCGAGTGCTTTGCTTTCAGGACAATAACAATGAAAACATAAACACATTCACACACATTCAAACCCATTCACACACACACAGAAATGCACTCATACCAATACAAAAGATGTCATAAAACATGACAGGTATTTTTCTTGAAGTGAATGTGTGTGAGCGCTGAGAGCCATCAAATGTTAGCTGTTGACAACAATGGCCGGCCAAGTTAACTGTGAGAAATGGCCAGAAGCAGGCTTACACACACGCACACACTCACATGCCAGTGAGTAGTCGTTAAGATGTCAGTGTGTCAGTTTCATTGGATGTTCGGTTCCACTATGTTGAACCTAACATGTGACATATGACAGCTGCGCGGCTTAATGATCATCCAATTTAAGCTTTTTCGCATGCTGCATCACAATTTACTTGACAATTTCGGACTAAACTCTTAACTAAACGCAAACAAAATCTTGTTAGCCCGGCGATTACCGGCCTCGAATCAAAGTTAACGATATTTGCTTGATATGATATAAGCCACATTGTGACCTGTTGCTTTTTGTTGCTGTAGACACAAATCGAGTTAACTTTAGTTTCATGCAAAAAAAATGCGACTAGACTTGAGGCCAGACAATGGCTATAAACATAAATATTTGGTTAGTTTGTGTATTCCACTTTTCCAAGTAGACGGAAATTTAGCAGACAACTTAAACGCTGACCTTTGGGCATAAATAAATATTGATGAAATGCTTTGGGCCACGTTTAAAGCAGTGGCCTTAAGTGTACGTCTCTGCGCCTAATGTTAGGCAATCATTTCTCAAATTGCCATAACTTTCTGACTCGCTTATGACTCGTTGTCGCAAGTCTAATGTACAGAAAATGTGTGACATGGGTTTGGGTTTTTATTTGGAATTTTCGCGATTGCATTAAAAAGTTTAATTCATACCCAAAATCTTACAGATTGTGGCTGCTTGGATCAAGTTAAAGCTAAGACACTCACCTGCAAAAGAAGAAAGAAATAAAAGGCAAACTTTTTAGTTAGTATTATATATAATATAGTAAGCAGCTCTAAATGAATCTAATTGAAGCTCTAGTGGATTGTTATTACTAAGTATACAAGGTAACTTTCTGAAAATTTTTGATTGATTGACTATCCGAGAACTCAGCCGACTTTTTGCTTTTCATAACTAGCAACCTTTGTTCACGAAAATATGTGCCACTGTTTTCTAAGGCAGCATTCTTCTTCGTCATAACTGGCCATAACAACCCGTTATCGCGCTACGGCCTGATGTAAATACATGCTTTCATTGGAATTGTGGTTTTACGTGGTGGGTCCAAAACCCTACACACAATGCTAAAAAGGCCTGTGGTGGCTCTACTGGTCTCGAAAAGAACCCAGTGTCATTGTTAGTCGGCTCATACGACAAGCTTTGCCCTGCTGAGGTGGTATTCTCTAACCCGCTCAACACGCGTGGGAGGCAAGCATTAGTAATAGATAACTGCCCAAAACAGCTGTTTCTTCAACATATTGTGATATGGTAACAAGTCCGAGTGTTCCTTTATAAAGGATATTCTACATTCTATTCAAAAGTTAACTCATTTTGAAATACACACTTTGTGTATAAAGCATAAGTTATTTAATTCGACGAGCTAAAACTCAGCTGACATGTCAGTTAGTGAAATCAAGGCTTTATCATTCAGTTTGCCTTTAGTTATTTCATATTATTTGTTTTCAATAATTTGCATAAATGTCTTCTTTCTTATAGTTGAAAATTTCTTAAATTGTTCTTCGATGAAAGCGTAAATATCTGCTTCAGCATTTTTGCCCAGCGGTTCACCTCTCAGACACGATGTATCCACTAAGTATCTTGTCTTAACCCTTTAAAGTAAAGATTAGATCTGCGCCATTGTTTGTTTCAAATTGATCTTCTTAACCCGAAAATTTTCGGTACTATCAATAGTACTATCGGTTTGCAAAGAATCGATACTATTGATGGTACTATAAGTTCGATAAGTTTTTATACTATCGGATCGATAAGATTCGATGCTGTAGATTCTTTTTCCTTTTTCCCTTGTTGACCTTGACCAAAAAGTTGCATTTTCATGGGAAAAATGGGCTCTGCATCAAACTTACTTTCCTAACCACCTTCCTAACCATAGTAATCGATTGTTAGCATTCTTGATTTTGTTTTCAAGGCATTTTTGGCTAGCAATTGCCGTGTTGGAAGTTCCAGTGGGAGAAGGGTATTAGCCGTTAGAGAATATTTAAACTATCGATAGTGCAAAAAAAAAACATTGATAGTTTTGCAGCTTAGTAGAGCCTGTAGTAATAAAGATATCTTCAACGGTGCACAGATGTAAGCCGACACCTATAAAATTAAACTGATCAATGTGGTTTTCTCTGAAGCTTATGGCAGGTATTTCCAATCCACCAGTTGAGAAGGATGCTGAAGCGTTAGCCTTAATGTTGGTTTGACCTACAGTCTGCAGAACAACTTTGTCTTAACACTAACTTATGGACTCTAGAAACTTCAGCACCCGCAGTTGTTCTGTTGTCCTGCCAGAAGTCAGCTCAGTTTATTTACTTTAAAAAAAAAACTGTTTTATTAACGTTAAAGTACGATATTTGTTTGGCACGCAAGAGTTAGCACAGTGGGCACAAGTGCTGAGGGAAATGTTTCTTAAGCCGTCTTCGTGTAACATTTTTGCTTCTTTGTGGCTGCCAACATTTGGCGTTGCCACCTAGTTCATCATAAATTAATGTGCGCGTAACATTGAAGGGGAAAACGTAATATATAAATAAATGTCCTTCACTAATTTTGCTTTGTTAACAATTTTAGGTTCTATTACATTTCAAGTCTTATGTTTCGTAATTTCTGACATTAAAGTTCCTTTCTTTCATTATCAATCAGTGTAAGTTACAGGATGAGAACAACAACAAATGAGATACATTATTAGAAAGATGCATTTACTTCAGTAATTTGTACTACGTTTTACGCGCCAATTAACTTGTTTTAAACTTTAAAGCACATTTGGAAATATATTACTTTAACAACAAAAGTAGAATTTATCTAAAATTATACTTGGAAAATAAACTACAAAAGGCATTATTATTGATGTGACACATCTACTGTCACGCATTGGCGCTAAGAGCGACTCGTAAACCTTTACGTAAAATCTGATATTAAGTAAAGATGGTGTTACGCTCGGGTGGTGCTACGCTAGGGTGGTGTTATGTTATTGTCATGCTTGCATGTGCTCTGAGAGCGAGAAGGTACACGTTTCCTTTGTGTGCTGTATTAGCAGTGAGAGCACATCGAAGTATATGCATGTTTAGGGAAGGTTGTTCTTTTCATGTAGTAGCGCACGCTAGATGGCGCTACTATATGATATATGCGTGTGCATACGCAAAGTTACTGCAGGCTGCTGTTAAATATTATGTTCGCTTTTCTAAACACCATCCTCCTTTTCAAAAATCTAATAATCCTTCTATTTCATTGGTTGCTTACATAAAACGCTGGATATGTACATCTACTTCTGTCTGTGTTTGTGTGCATATAGACATTTAACCTTAAATGTAAACTTTCTCAAATAACAATAGTGATTCTTTTTGTGGCAGCGGGAATTTAGTACTTAAAGTGGCACATCCCTTAGATTTGTGGTGGGTGCGATTGCTCATCAGAGAGGGTTGAACCATCCCTACCACTCAGGCAGCCCCCTATTCTCCCCTTTATCACAAACCGTCAGATTTGGTCAACCAAGCGTTTTATGTGAAGTTATTATCATTTGTTTTTCGTACCTACTTGTTTTTTTTCCAATTTTCAAAAGTATCTTTTTTCTAAGCAAAAAATGTTCGTTCTTAAGTTATTTTTCTTAATTATAAGCAGGCAGTGATACTAACTCGAAAATAACGATGGCAACATTAGTTTTTTAAAACTTATTGGTACCTTAACCGGCTATAACCTTTAAATTCTTTTGCGATAACCTCTTCGCGTTAAAAAACTAGTGACAAAAGCGTGGATACTTGTGAGCAAATATACATTTTGTGACGAAACGGTCACAATTATATTCATTTTTGTTAAAGAAAAGGTCATATGTTGGTATTTTGTGTGTTCTAATTGGACATCATAGGAACATCTTTGTCCATATCCGACTTTATTGGTACTCTATGTTTTCCCATGCACTCGCTTGAAGCTAAAGTACATGTCAAAAGCTATTTAGTTATGATTGAAATGACAACTTTGACAACGAAATTTGCAAATATTTCCACTCTATCAATTTTCACTGTACCTTCTAGTGTGTATTTATGAGCAGCAAAGCCCAAAACTGACGTCAAAATTGATTGACAAACTGATTGGCATAAATACATATACACTTGCGTGTGTGTGTGTGTGTGTGTTTGTGTATATTGTGTATGCAAATGTGCGCTTTGAGGCCCATAAACATGTCTTGGCAATGTTGTTGAAATGCCGCACAACGGGGCGTATGTGTAATATATGGCAGATTGTTTTTCATGTGCCAGTGACATAAAGAGCAGAGAGCCAGAAGCTGGCCCTAAATATTGACTAAGCACACAAACTTAGTGGCTCATATTAAGCCATGAACTCAAGTAGTTGCTATACAGTAAATACAACAAGCAGCATGTCTGTTTTTAAAACTCAGGGAGCATATTAAAGCAAAGTATATATATATGTTACTTAAGCTGCTATAAATATATGTAATATCACTCGCCAATATTTGGGTTTTTTTTTCAGCGCTTTTAAAGCAGCTGCTACCAGCAGTTTATGTATATTCAAGTGTTCCATGCTTTGTACAATTCTTCAAAGTAAATAAGTAGGAGCGCATATAATTTGAGGGTGGCAAATAAAAAGTCCATTTTTTATTATTATTAAATCAACTTTGTTGATGATGTCATAAAACTTTGCTTTCAATTTCATTAGAAAAACTCTTTTTTACAGTGTGACGCCAGCAGCTGGCCCAAAGCAAACAATTACGGTCCAAAAGGAAAGGCTTTTCTATTTGCTTAATGCGACTCTGTAATGAACGTTTCGAGTGCGGCAAACACTGAAAAAAGGCTCCCTTATCAACTCAACAACTAGAAATAAGCAGTGCTAAGTGAGCACTTGGTTTTGGCCAGTTAAACTTTACAGGTCTACAATTAGTTTGCTAACTAAAGCATTTTAGTCAAGTGCATTTTAATGGCCAAAAGATTGTGGCCTAGAGTAGCATAAAATGGTATCAAATTAGCTGTCCGTTCAATCAAACAAAGTATCTTATAAATAACTAGGCGCCATTTCAGCAAATGACATATTTTATTACGTGTAGGATAGTAGCAGGAAAGGGTTACTTTCGGGAACATCGGCCAAAATCATAAGATGGCTATACCTGATGGTAATATGAACGATGCTCAACTATGGAGTCATCGCCTGGGCTACAGGAGTAAATGTGGCCTCAGTAAAGAGTGATTTCATAAAAATACATATTTTTGGCAGGCCTTGTATGTGTGTATGTCTGACTGGAGCAATGAGAAACTGTCCTACAGCGACAATGGAAAATCTAACACCAATTCACCTAGTTAATGAACTCCAAATGAAAGCAACCTTATTAAGGATGTCAGTGGTAGGTTCTGGCAGGGGACACCTAAGCAGTGTCCTAAACGCCGATGAGCTTAAAAAATTCTTTTCGTGGCTACCACAGGGATGAAATGGCCGCTGAGTACCACTCCAAACACAATAAGTACTGCTTTAAGCAGCAAACGAGACTGGACTACCCTAGAGCAGATGCATTCAATGGGAAGGCTAACCAAAGTTTGGTACACGGACGGGTCTTTGACAAACGAGGGCATAGGACTGCTAGTCGTGGGAGCGCGGACTCACATTTATGTTTATCACCTAAACAGAAATTACCAAAATAGGCAAATAGCCTATGAACAGTCAGACCGCCTTAAGGGCGGCTGCAGGAACCAGAAGAAGCTCGAAGCTGGTTCGGGAAGCCCGACTGGAGCTGGACTCTCTGGGATACATTCCGATGAGCGGACATAAACCTAAACAGAATTTACTTCTTCTTAACTGACCACAACAACCCGTTACCGGATTACGGCCTGATGTGTTTCTTTCATTGGAATGGGAGTTATACATGGTGGGTCGCAAATTCTACGCACAACCCATTTAAGACCTGGGTGGATCTACTGGTCTCGAAAGAATTCAGTGTCTTTAAAAGTCGCCTCATACGACAAGCTTTGACCTGCTGAGATGGTATTCTCTAACCCGCTCACCACGCGGGCAAGAATTACTAGAATAGGGGAATAGCGATACTATCGGACAGCCAGGCCGCCATAAAGGCGGTTGCAGGAACCAGATGAAACTCGAAAATAGGACAACGTAACACATTTTTACTTAGATGGGTCCCCGGTCACTTAAACATACACGGGAATGAACTTGCGGACAAGCTGGCAAGAGACGGTTTTGCGAACCCACTAATAGGGCCAAAGCGCTTTTGTGTCATTGGCAGACACACCGTCAAGCAACTTCTGAGAGAAGAGGAAAGACTAAGACGAAGCACGAAGTGGATAAACATTCCAGGTTCAAACAGGCCAAACATTTCCTTGGCTCTTATAACCTAAAGAGGTTCAAGAAAGATTCACTGTTATATATATATATATATATATAATATATATTTCAGTTTATAACAGAGGTAGGACTGACAGAGGAGCTGCAAGGTCAGTAGGGGGCACAATAGATTAATAAGATCGCCTGCTTTATTCTCCAATAACATTATTATCACTAGCTAATATGCAAAGCTCCGTCAAGGTAGGAAAGAGCTTCTCCAAGACTTTTGACACCAAGTGAGTCTTCCGACAAGGCGATGCCCTCTTCTGCAACCGCTTCAACTTGTGATGGAGAGTGTGTTGCGAAAGGCCGAAGTAAATAGGACCGGGACTATGTTCTACAAGAGTGGGTGAGTTGGCACCACCGTCACGATGAAGAACGATGTCAGCATGGAGATCAAGCGGAGAATCACTCTTGTCAATATATGTTACTTCGGTCTCAGTAGGAAAATGAGTAGTACCAACACTCCCACCAGATGAAACTAACACTCTACAAGACGCTCATCCTTCTCGTTTTGAAGGCGCGGCCTGATGAAAATGCCCTGAGCGGAAAGTACTCCGTATGATTTTTGGCCCTTTACGCGTTGGCAACGACTAGCGCATACGATGGAACGACGACGACATTGCTATAGTCAAGCGAATTATGATCCAGCGGCTCCGCTGACTAGGTCATGTTGTGTGTATGGATGCAGAAGCTCCTGCGAGAAAGGTCTTCAATGCGAGTATCGAAGGAAGGCGACGAAAGGGCAGACCAAGCCTTCGTTGGAAGGACCAGGTAGTCAGCACACTAACTACCTTTGGTATCACCGATTGGAGAAGGCGTGTGGAAAACAGGGACGTTTGATAACGGATTGTTATGGCCAATTAAGAAGAAGAATATGTTTGAACTTAGAAGCCAAAACATGTTTATATGCTGAGTTAACCTTCAGGTGACACTAACAGTAAAACGTTGACAAACGGAAACGGAAACGGAAACGAATCGTATAAAAAAAGTTGTGATACACAAAGTCCCCACGGTGCTCGACCTTGAGATGCCCTTTAGCCAGCTAAATTTGCCTCGCAAAAGTCCAACATTGTTCTAAGGCTAACATGAGTCTACATACTTTGGATACCCTGCGCGGCTTTAGACAAAGAGAAGATGCCCACTCTTGCGTTCCTGATCTCCTAGATCTAGGTGTCCGTACGAACGTGACTATATCGACGCTACAGACTATTGAATTCTTGGTCTTGCCACGCCTTCTTTGGCATGTTACATACATTGCGCAAAATCTATCATAGCCTTTTACGCTATCTGTATACGTTATAAACAGCCTTAAAAAGTGACAGCAGCAGATGAATCCTATATGTACTTATCTATGTACACACACACACACACACACACACACGCACACACACACATATGCAACTGTATACTTCAACTGGTAGCCATTTTTAAATGTGTTGCCAAACTGTCAAAGGAAGACTAAACGCGATATACAAGATATATACATAATATTTTGTTGTACATATCAAAGAGATTTCCGCTTTATGAGCTGAGCGATTTTACGCCATTTTTACATTCGCGTGTGCACATCTATTTGTGTTTGAAAGTGTGTGTGCGTGTGTCGTTACAATTGTTGCCTTTTGGGTTTCAATTTCAATTTCTTTAGAGGTTTTTGGCATATTTACGCTGATTTCGTATATCATATATATTTGCCTTAGGATAATAACAATATCAACAGCTTAATTATTTACATGCTTAACGGTATATTCTACATCATGTGTGAATATGTGTACTTGGGCCTAAAAGTAGACTTTTGTTTACCTCATATGTAAATATGTACAAAAATGTATCCTAATATATACGTTCGTGCGTGCGGGGTTCGCATTTCTAAAACTGGAGAGCCACTGAACCAAATGACTTCATATTTTTTGGTGTGCATGAAGCTTGCTCTTCAGTTTGTGTCTGGTAGTTGGACAGGATCAGCAATAATCTTAAGTGACGTAATAAATACATATCACGACGAACGGTAGTTTGTGCTGTGACGAAAGCAAGAGATTGTCGAAGTCACTAGCTATAAATTACAGGAATATTTGAGCTTTTGCCTAGAGCGTCCAATCCGGTCGAGCTATATACGGTTGTCTAGGTATTAAAGCGTAGAATCACCTTTTCATAGACGGTTTTTTGATTTAGCTATTAGTTTGGAAGATATGGTGATTTAAATGAAGATGTACCCTAGCTCTAGCGTGTTCCGGTTGGAAAATGATTTAATGCGAACCATTTAGTTATGCGCGTTAGGTACTAATTACAAGCGAGATTTTCAAGTGATTCCGTGGAATTTGTTTCCCGGACTATTTGTAGGTGTTGGGTATATAAAATATAAAATTTGTGGAGTTTAATAACAAATATTTTATTCCCAAAACCATTATAAAAAACTGATATAAAACAAAAAAACATCTTCGAAGTAAAGAACACATGTGACCAAATCGTGGTAGCTTGTATGAAAATCATAATATATGTGATATAATTTATGTGACGAGATAAAAAACACTATATTTTGCAATATTTTTCATTGATAATGGAATCTTAAAGCACATTTTTGAAGGTTCTTGAAAATTATGTATTTAAATATTTGATAAAAAAAATAGTCCGTGTTTCGACAAGCTGTGTGGTCTAATAGGACTTCCTACAAACTTTCCTACAAACCGAAAATATAATTATTATCCAATTGAAACTTGGCAGAGTTATTTATGCACAATGTTACTATGCATATGCTGTATTCAAATTATTAATCTCGGATGGAAAATTTTAAAGAAATGGTTAATAATGTGGCAATTTGAGGCCCCTTCTCCTATAAACGAAAATAAAATTTTACTTTTTACAGCATTGATAAGGTTAACATTTATATTAGATCCACCGAATTCGGTACAAAGACTTGTGTTAAGCTTATAAACAAAACAATGTTGACATTTTGCCAAATGTTCAATTTACCCGCCACAGTCCGGTTACCTTAATAACACCGATAACCTAGATATAAAAATTTGCACAGAAATTCGATTTACACGAGAAAAATGGTTACAAGGTATTCCACTGTCGGGCACCGTCATGACTGTCTGCATCAAATTTTTATACCCTGTACACATAGTGTACCCAATGTTGTGTGTCCCAATAGGAAAACTTTTCAATTGGAACTTCCCAATAGGAAATTGCTTAAGGTCATATCGAACTTGGGAAAAGAAACATAAAAACTTAAAAAATAAAAACTTTCGTTCCCATTTTACCGTACGATGGATTTAGTTTTTTTGGAGATAGAAAGAGTATAGGGTATTCCACTGTAGGGCACCGTCCCGACTGTCTGCATCAAATTTTTTAAATAGCGTTGATTCGATAAACGTGCTACAAAATCTAAACTCGAAATCAGCGACAAATATACCGTTATGGGTATGTTTCAGCCATAGTTTTTTATTTAGTTGCCTAGTGTAATTGGAAAATAGGCCAGAAAATAGAACACGTTTGCCGAAGTCAGGGACTCCAAATAGAACGGATGCACACGAAGCCAAAAAAATTTAAAAAAAATAATTAAAATATATCGTCAGGGGTGGCCACTTTCTTCATACTCTGCGTACAGAAAATGACCATCTCTGACAGAACAACCAAGTCGCTTTGTACATAGACTTTGTACATGTCCGGACATGCAAATGTAGGTGGCGCCAGTGGTCAAACAATAGCCTAAATAGACGGCTGGCCCCTAGCCATAACTGTAAGTGAAACACGTAATATGGCACAATTACGTACGTGTTTTGCAGCAAAGTGCGAAACGGATGAGTGCCAGGATGGAACTGGGTAAGTTTTCGGCCTTATACAACATTATGTTGGCTCTCAGATGAATTGTGCTCTCTCAGTAGAGAAACGAACATAAACGGTAGAACTTTGGAAGGTAGCGTTGATGTGACGACGTCATGGTGTACTTTTTTTAAAGTACGATCCTGTAGGATAGTGTGCCGTTGAATTGATCGTCTGGAAATGTGCTACACACTAAGTAGCAGCAGTGCACGCTGGCGATATTCCATATTTGGAGCAAAGGATATTTAGTTGAAAACGATGTGTCGTCAGCAAGTACAGTCAGCATAGCTTTAGCGTTATTCAGTGAAGCCATATTGACACCTAAGTAAAGTGAAAAGGCCTATAAGCTTCCGTTGCAGCCATAGCTAACTCACGAGTAACTCCCTAATACCTGCAGCAATGCATTACTGCGCAACTTATGACTAACTCAAAGCTCCTGTTCTCATCACACATCACATCATTACATCACTCATAACACCAAATGCCTATGAAAGCAGAACAAGGTCTTGACAATATGTACATGACATCACGTAAGTCGTCATCTCAAAAGGAGTTGTTTGGGGTTTATGCGTTGGTGGAGCGGCAATATGGAAACCTGTGAAGTGGGTGCGGATTGCCGTAGGAAAGTTTGTCTTTATCCAGACTCAGTTTTGAGTTTGTGATGTACTTATTTAAAAAAAACAATTTATTTTTGCTTTAGTTTTTTGTTTTTAATTAATACTATTAACTTTTTATTTGCAATTTATGACTAGTAACTTAAGTTTGTGTATTATATTTGGTAAACAACTTTATCAATCGTTTGATTCGTCAGAGTCATAGCTCATCCATAGACCAAAAAATCCATCTTGGTTGCTGGAACGTTCCGGCGAACCCAAATCGACAAGTTCGCCGTTTGGAAGAGCGTGCTTGTAGAAACATTTGTTGCCGAAGGGACAATTTCCATCGCCATTTTTGAAATATTTACAGTCCTTAGTACTTAAAACTGTGCGATAATCCTGTAGAAGCTGAGCCTTCTCTTCTTTGGTCTCAATCCAGAATTCGCTGGCATACACAAAATCTGAGCACACGCGGCACAGTGGGCAAGCTCTGATTACTTGATGATCAAACCCCTTGGACTGACGCCATTGGCGTATGCATTCCAAACAGAATTCGTGGTTACAGTTGGACAAAATGCCAAAACGTTTCTCTCGCCCGGACTTTTCCATAATGATTTCGCCGCATACGCCGCAGGTTTTTTCCTTAGAGCGAGCGATTGCAAATGATAGTTCCATTGCTTGCTCGTGTTGCTGCAAACATTCGGAGTTGTGCTCTCTGCGCTGAGCTTTATCAGTGGGATGCAGACAATACTGATTGCACATCTCACATAGTTCAATATGCTGACGATACGGGCAATATTCGCCAAACAGGCAGGGGCTCTCATAGGGGCACAGTTCTTCCTGCGAAGCTGGTTCACAATATTTCACTTCAACTAGGTGTCCAGTCAGTCCGCCGACAGCTGCTGCCCAGGAGTTACCATCAGATGCTACTATGTCATCATCAGCGGCGCCTAGCGTTTCGTAAAGCTTTCGTCCAGGCACGAAAACTGGAGCATCGGCCCAGTTGCGGCGGCTGGTGCCCGGTTTTGCATCTGTTTGCGCTCCAGACGATTTGGCGTTCTGTTCACTATTCTTTCGATCATCACCTAAGCTACGCGAGAAGCGACATAGCTCGCCGTATTTGCATGTTCCTCCTGTGTAATAATAACAATTAATGTAGCAGCGACGCAGTGCATCGTCTGCAACGATGTCTTCAGTGTTTGTGGTAGCGTCAATCATTTTGTTTAAAAAAACTATTAAGCATTTGTTTAAAGAAATCCGAAAAATACGTATTTTACTTCTTTATGTTTATGTTGACAGCAAGTTAGAAGTTATATAAGACATTAAAATCACAGATATAAAGATTTATGATTACTTTTTTTGTTCGTTAGCAACAGCATGCTTTTGCCTTTAAATATGGTTTAATATGTCTTCTCCGTATAGGGCTAATGTTAAGCAGAAAAACAGTGCGAAGTATCTATTTTTAGTGGCTCCTGAATAAGGACTATCTACTACTGCTCCTAACAAATTGTTGCTATTTCTTGGTATTGTACATTTGGTGTACTGCGGCAAATTCGAATCGTACAAAGTGCAGAGAAGAGCTATCCGTACCATTACGAGCTGTGAAAAGTATATATAGAATTCTAAACAGGCTTGCATGATAAACTCCTTTCGAACCCGTTGCCTTGTTACGTCGTGAGCTAAAGGCCTCCTCCAGGATTATTTATAAGTGCAGTCGAAAGAAAATCATTCGGTACTTAAATTCGTGTCAACATCTGGCCATAAGAAACCGTTAACGGGTTACGGTCTGATGTAAAGCTCTCCTCCAGGCGTCTCTGCTTTGCGCACGCATTCTCCAATCGGTGATACCAAAGGTAGCTAATGTGCTCTCTACCTGGTCCTGCCAAATAAGTCTGCCCCTTTGTCACCTCCCTTGCACAATCGCATTGAAAACCTTTCCCGCAGGTGCTTCTTTATCCATACGTACAACATTATCTAACTAGTAGAGCTGCTGTACTTTAATTCGTTTAACTGTGTCAATGGCGTCGTAGAGCTCATAGAGCTCGTCATTCCATCGGGGATGAGTGCCAAAGATCTTACGAAATACTTTCCGCTCAAACACTTATATGGCATTTTCATCAAACCGCGTCATCCCATGCTTTAGCGACATAAAGCAAAATGGGAAGGATTAGTCTTGTAGTGTTAGATTCGTCTGACATCGTTATTCATTGTGACGATGATGCGAAGCTAGACAAAATCCTTAACAAAAGCATAGTTTACAACACCAATCTGATATTCCAACCGCTTTGTCTCTCTACTCGAATATACTTTGTCTTGCTCTCATTTACAACCAGACCCAATCTTGCAAAGGCTCCTGTAACTGCACCTGGCTTAAAACCACACTGAAAAGGGCCAATCAGTTCTTTGGCAAATGGCTTTCACACAACATGCTCGATAGGATTGACGATCACTCTTCTTGAGGACAGGGCAGGGGACACCAACGTTGCCAAAGAGCTGGGGCTCTGCGTTTCACTATCTTGCAGCCATTATTCCAGCGTGTGCCCATATGTTAATCTACATGTACATAATGGCTGCGAAAACATAGATATTATCGATTGGTTTCCAGCTATTTGCCTGCGAACCAATCTTCGCGGACTCAGTTGTGATCCCAGATGTCCCTTAATTCTATACACTTGTCGTTTGCTTTTGATTAATTTGCCTCTTTTCTTGATATATCATAGATCATAGGTAACCCGTTGGCGATTTTTTCTGGAAATTGTATTTCACATTATTCAAGTAGATGCTCCAGTAAATACTCCTTTCATGACTTGTCCAATGTTCTCTATAAGTCGCATAAAGACCTTGACCATCTAGTCTCTCCTTAGCTTTCTATTTCTTTTATAAAGAACAGGATATCTGGCTACTAAACTGTCTTCGACTATGCACTGGCTGGGAATAGTTCCATAGCTGGCCCTCCAGCGAGTCTGTGGGACTTTAGCTTTGATCTTAAGTAAAGCTTCTCATCTTCTTATTTCCTATTTTTCAATTTCCTCTCTTCTTATTATTCAGTAATCTTTTAAATTGGATTTTAAGCATTTAAGTGACGTATTTTCTTTTTTTTTATTTATTTGATGCTTCTAACCCTGAGGGTAAGAATGAGGACTTGAGGGCGGTACTCATACTGTCATATAAACTTGTGCTGATTATTAGGCTGTTTTTTTGCTGTGCTTTATTTATTCTTGAGGCGTCTTAAGGAATGAACAACGAAATAGAATATTAAGATTAATGCCGGAAAGTGTATGCGCGTTATTCATCGGTGACCGTATTTCGATAACTTTGTTATAGTGTGTGGACTTCAAGGCTGAATCTGGGCTTGGGCATAGTAGCATACGTATTAAGTATGATAACTCTTCTTCTTCCAGTTGCCGCTGTGGTAGCCACGATTTTTGTGAGCGTGACTGTGTGGGAGAAATGTGCTGCCGCTTTGTTAACATACTCGCATGCATGGAATAAGAATACAAGGTAAGATTATTCTGACGATGTCGTAACTAACATTTTGTTGAGTGCGCGGCATGTATACATAAATGTCTGTGGGTTTTATATTGTCGCTTGGCTACAGTTAAGAGCTTGCGGCAGCTTAAAAGGGGCAAGAACTCTGAGTTATTACACCTTAAACATATTTCGCTCTAGGCTCTCTAGGTCTCTTATCGCACAATTTTGCTGGAAAGGTGGCCACTGCGCAAGCCACGACGAAGAAGTAGGGCTGACTCCTTTCTAGCAGGTCTAAGCTTAGTATCGGACTCAGCCGTTAGATTTTGGTGATATGAGATGCCAATCTGTTGTTCGGCCTGCAAAAGTTACTGGTAGTGCTTGCAGGAATTGTAAAATAAAAAAAGGGCTCTTGCCAGAACCCCTAACCAAATTGCGGATTCAGCTTTGCGTCACCATGACAGCCTGGTGGGGCATGCCAACGGCAGTTTGCCCATAAGGAGGTTCAAGCTGAAATATTTCGGAACCTTGATGGGACTTGCTAGTTTGAATAACATAAATTGGGTATTGCAAAGTCGAAATGTTGGGCTCAATAAACTGCTGCGTCAAGGACAGCTGCTAACACACTTGACCCCCCAAAAGGGACGCACATGGGAGACAGCTTAAACAGTGGGATAAAAAACAAACAGAGATAAATGCTAAATCACATATGGAATAAAGAAAAAGTGCTGCTAAGCGGCTTTGGGTACAATAAATACGTAACTCTGGCCATGTTTTGGTGACGTAAGCAGCTGCTTTGTCATAAAAATATTTTCACACAAACCGTCAATTTCATTTTGATTGACTTCGGTCTACGGCTAATGATTACGGCAGCTGGCCAAGTTAACGCCATGACTTAGCTTAAATTTGTGTCTGCTTTTAGGCGCCATGTTTTATATCATTAAAATGAATGTATCTGACGAGCTTCTTTAATATTTGGCATAGGTAAATCAATAACTTATATACTCTTATATAAAGCGAGGCATATATAGTAGCTAGCGAAAGTGAGAATAAAAGCCGGTGCGTGCTTATCCCTAATTTCCCAGCTAAAACAATGTGATTTATTCCACTTACTTTTCCATTTATATATATACATATATATACGAGGTTTGCCTCTAATATTTCAGAAAATGGTTTTACTGTTTTTGATGCGTTTAAACCAATTGCTGAAGTTCTGAAGGTGTTTCCTTTAAAGTGAGCTTTTACTACAATAGTCTCTTCTGGTGTCGAAAAACCTTGATCTTTTTGATTGACAGGCACAAAAAGAAGCCATTAGGATGAAACATTAATGTAATATTTTAAATGTCCAAAAAGCCTGTTACTTGAGCCGATGTATTTTTATTATTTTTTTTTTCTTTTTTGAAAAAATGACTCAATTCTTTGCAAACTTTTGGCAAACAAATGGTTTTTTACCATGAAAGCAGGGATATACACCGAAACTTATTTCGGATACGATTACGATTACGGTAGTACCGGTATTCCTGATCCGGTAAACGCGTTGAGTTCGGTTTTCTTGTTTCAATAATTTCGGTTTCGATTCGATTCAACGATATTTGTTTCGGTTTACCGGTTATAAAGGTTCCAGCTGCATGGAAGTAATAGAGTGGAATCCTGGACGGTAAAAAAATTCTAAATTTTAGCTTCGCTACTTTCGCAATCTCGAATTTCGAAATAGCGATAATTCGAAAACGGTGCTAGAAAATCGAAAGTGGTTTCCAAATTCGAAATTAGCGACCCAAAATTGACCGGACAAGGTATGTTTTAGTCTGTTTGAGGTCAAATTTGTTGCATAGTGTAATTGATTGAATAAGGCTAAAAATTGACTCAGAATAGAAATAAAAAGGGCAACCCTCGCATTTGAAATTTAGTTTAAATTGGGTTGTTCACAGCTTGAAGGCTTTGTTGTTGCCGTATTCTTGTCAAGTCTTGGCCAAATCTTGCAGTTAAGCTACTCCAATTTACTTCCACATCTTTTGTTTCTTGCGCGCATTATCATGATTAATAATTCATAACATTGTCATAACTTCAGAGCAGCAAAAAAGTATGCTATAAAATGTTATTTATGGCCTTCTATTTCAATTAGCGATTTTCTTGAACAAGTGATTTGTATCACAAATTGGCCATTTCCACTGCCAAGTCCGATATTTCCGCCTTGGGGTCATTTAGACCATAATTATCTGCACAATTTTAGTCATTTATTTGAACGATTGTCTTGCTTTTGTTTGTTTTTATTTTCACTAATGGAAAGCATTTCTTTGAGCAGCATTAAAGAAAACAATTGCTTTGAATTTGCTTATTTGGTTTTTTGCGATGTAATGTAAGCACCGAGAGTTCTTTGTTGGCAACTACTTAATTAGTTTGATAAATTGTTTTGATACTGCACTTTAGCTTGATATTTGTTTAAAAATCTCTGATTACTTAACATTTTTTTGTCTTTTTAAAACTAAATTTGATACCTGTTTTTATGTGAATTTTGAAGCAGACATTTCCTTCACTCAAATGGTAGTACGTATGTGTACGTCCTTAACCAGCTTGACAAAATGAATCGCATATCTGTCTGTCATTTTGTCTTTTTTTGTTTGTCTGTTTGTGTGAAATCACAGAAACTTTAAAGGTTACAGCTACCAAGTCGATACAGGATCTTTCGTGTATAACCCTAAACACAATAAGCCCTGCTCCTATTATGCTGGAGAACATTTTAGGATTTTGGTTTCTAAAGAGTACCATTAGAACCTTCTCATAAACTAATATTCACCATGTCGTCGACATTCGACGACTTAATACACGCTCTCATAAAAGCTCATTACGAAGAGGAGGTTCCAAAACGAAAGAAAGGACTGGTGCTGGTTGGTATCTTGATACAAACTTAAGCTACTCTTGCGCGACAGGTAAATTGCCGTCAGTTTTCCAAACGGAAATCCACGCAATTCAAAATGCCGCGAGCTGGATCCGTGAGAGAAAGTTGGGTGGGGTAACTGTAGGGATCTGTAGTGACAGTCAGGCTGCGCTCAAGTCCTTGGAGAATCATCGCACAAGGTCGATCATGGTCAGCGAATGTAAGACCAGGCTGAACATGATTTCACGTCATAACAAAGTCAGTCTATACTGGGTTCCTGGAAATCGAGGTATCCAGGGCAATGAAATGGTGGATAAGCTGACAAACAAAGTCTCGGCCTTACAGCCAATAGGGCCTGAGCCAATCATTTCGGTCAGCGCATCTGAATTGGTTGGATGGATAGCAACCTACACAGACACTATCTGTAAGGAACGCTCGATATCCACCACTGGATGCCGCGTAACGAAACACTTCGTGAAAGAACCCAATCCAAAGGCCTCCACATATCTTCTTCGTCAGAAGAGGAAAGATCTTCGAGCTCTGGTTGTATTAATCACAGGTCACAATACATTTGGCCAATACCTGATCAATATGGGCCTCGTTGACTTGCGCAGCCTGTCTTGAGGAAGCCGACTCCACGGAGCACTTTCTGTGTTACTGTCCGGCCTTTGCAAGAACATTGATGAGCACTTTGGGAAGTGATACATTTAACATGAGCGAGGTGTATACTCTCCCTTACATAGTCTTCACGACTTCCTATTAGAGTCAGGAAGATTGTGTCAATAGGTAACCTTTATTGCAAGCTTACTCTGTTTTCACACTCTTTCTCGTATTTCAACTGTCCTCTTTTTCCCTTAACTTTCTCTGTCGGGCATGGTACAATGGGCAAGGCTGCCTTAGTGATAGGGATGGTTTCAACCCTTTTCTATCTATCTATCTATAGCCTCCTTTCCCATTTAAAACTTCAATAAAGCTGGATTAAATGTATCGAACTAAAAGGACACTATGTTGAGAAAATGTACTAAACACAAAATCTATCGAGATCTCCTAGATGATGCGTACCAAGTTTTGAGTTAATAGATCGCATATTTTTCTAGATCCACGTAAAGATATCGATTCAACTCGTCAAGCTGAGTCCAAACGGGTATCAAAGGCTGAGGAGCAAAGTTGCCTTTAGCTCCAAATATGTACATATATCATCGTAACAAAACTACAGAGTTTTCAAACATTTCTACCCTTTATACATATTAATTTTAAATTATATGAGCCCAGACACTCTTATGATTTTTTTTTTGTCTGGCGCGTATAATTTTCACTTATAAATCATTTGGTTTCACTCATCTCGTCTGGGGATAAGCATTTTCCATGAGCACACCAACATTTTCCTGATTAACCTAAAAGGCGCAATGGAAAAGCTCAAATTGCTTTCGAAATTACATGCTCACGCAAACACACACACACACACATACAAATAATTCACATAGATACATATATGCAGACATATAACGGCGCATTGCATTAGCTAGCGGATGTATTTTATTGTTATGCCAATGCCCGAGGGAACCTTGAAATTAGCTGAATTACAAGAAATACCAAATCAAAGGAAATGGTTTAAATCAACTTCAAAGCTGCTTAAGGGTAAAGCCTAATTGAAAAGAAATTCTCAAAATGGCGGCCAGGAAATGACTGAAAACTTAAGAAGCGCAAACTTTAAATGGCATTCCTTTAAACGAATTCAAAGACTTGAAGGTGCAGCTGAAAGCTAGGTTAAAGGCTAAATTATGCTTGAAAAATGAATGCTGCTTATGATTCAGAAGAATTTCGCTTGGTCAGCGTTTGAATGAGTGTTAAAATCAAAGGATTAATTTGTTTAAAGTGCTCTGACAACCTTTTACAGTAGACGCCAGCAAATAAGAGGTATATTGCAAAACTTTATGAAAAACAATTGAGGCTGTGAAATCTCTTTCAATTGAATTTCAACCCAAACCACTTTTTCGATATGCCAGATATCGCTTTTATACCGAATTTCAATCAAAAAGTAGTTCAGAAGAACTGTCTTTGAGAGTATGGGAAATCTAATAAGTAATCGACGGATTTTTTAAGAAAATTCAAATAGAACTTTAGGCAAAACCGTCTACAAATTTGTGGCATACCCCTCAATGTTATACATTGGAAGCGATGATTAAAATCTTATAATCCGCTTCCTTTTTCTGCAAAAATCGTCAATCTTGCATACGATAAAATGGAAAGTTCTTCTTTGTCTCATTTTTTAACTTCATTGAGACTGTATGCAGTTTTCAAATGGAAAGATTGTGTGTACAAAAAGCAATTTTAAGCATTTTCTCACTGGAATTAACACTATAATTGAAAACCAAAACAACAAGGCTAACAATCGATTATTGAGCCCATCAAAAGTCATTGTTATCGGCTAGCAATTGTCGTGCAACTTTCAGTTGGAGAAGAGTATAAGTTCAATTAGTTTTGTTTGTGTTTATTTGAATTGACCTGCCTACTTTTACTGCAAATATTGAAAAGCTGGCAATCTTTAGGCGGTAAACTTCGAATACTATCGATAGCTTAGCCCCTTCGTTTCTGACGATTTTCAGAAAAGAGATTTTGCTGGCAAACGACAACCAAGATGAAGACGATACAAAAACGTAACGGCTTGGGGCTAAAAGCTGGGACATAATAAGTCATAGGGTGGTGTTATTCGGGCAGCCTGATTTGGGTGGCCTGATTTGGTTTTTGTGACGCGGGTGCTGTATAAGCAGAGAGCGGCGAAAGATTTGCAGCGCAATGATATGCCAGCATTAAGAGCGCAGAATTGAGCCTTGATTCCTGGCTGTGCACTTTTTTATATAAATATTTTGCTTTATCTATATATGTAGTAATGGTGGCTGCGCTTATATCGATAAATACTGCATATTGCAACGATAAAATGTTTTTATATTGAATTGAAATAAAAAAAGCGATTCGATTCGAGCTCAGCGACTCCGTTCATTTAGAACATCACCACTCGGAGTTGTTTCGAATTGCCATTCTAAACCGAAATGCTTGGAAAAGGCGTAAGCTTTTGCTAGAAGTTTGGAGTTTCGATTCACCCTAGCTGAGTTAGCACCTCAAAAGCTTAATTGCCTCTGCAGAAATCATAGCCAACATAAATGTTCTTGTGCATAATAAAACTCCTCCATATGACTTAACATAATAGATGGACGAATTGCTAAATTACTTCCTCGGAAATGAATTATGATGCCAGTCGCCTTATACGAAGCCATCCGTCGCATCGGACACTTCCCGACACAATGAAAGTGTGCTTTGATAGTAATGATACCAAAGACAACAGCCCTAGAGTCATACAGACTTATGTTTGCTTCCTGTGTTCTCAAAGATATTCGAAAGGATATTCTTAAGCAGAATGCTGGCTAAAAACGGCGTTAATGAGGCTATACCAAAACACCCATAAGGATTTCGAAAACAGTACAGGGAACAAGTGAACAGAGTTGCAAACCATATAATCAACGCATTTGAAACATAGAAATATTGCTCAGCAGTTTTTCTTGACGTCAAGCAAGTGTTTGAGAAAGTCTGGCACAAGTGGCTTTTAATTAAGCTGAAGACTCTCTTATCCGGTCGAATGTCACCTTTTTCTTCTTAATTGGCCTTACGTAGAAAAGTATGGCTGTATAAGGCTATGATAACTCCCAGAGTTATGGACAGACGCCATTCAAGTTTGAAGTCGAAATGGCATGATATAAAAGTCCTCCAAGCGTTACTTGCTTGCTTGGGACGATAACAGGTGCTCCATGCGTTCGGGCCTTAATCTTAGAAAGAGATCTTTACAAGCCCGGAATTGTGGATCAAATAAATCACCATAGCAGCCGCATTCAACGATTGAATAAATTATCAACCAAATGAAATAGCTAGATGTCTACTTAACCCAGGCATACCAAGAAGACTAAAGCGAAATGACAGCCAGAATAGGTCTGATGACAGAGACACAATGAACTTTAAGACTTATTAGCATAATTAAAAACTGAAGTGTCACTCTCTGTCTGAGCGTAGTCTTTTTTCTTGTGACCTTGACCTCTATATAAAACCAAAATTGGATTAATGTCTGATTAAACCGCCATCACAAGCAATTAAAATTGCAATAGAACAAAAAAAGGCAAAAACAAACTTTTTTTTCCAACCTCTAACTACTTTTGTATGTATACACAATCTCTTCTCGCTTCCCAGTATTTGCTGCTCTCTAACTCAGCTTTACCTGTGTCACTTTCACTTTAACAGTTTTAACAATCCAAATGAAGGTTTGTTTTGTACTAAGCTCTTAACTCGAAAACTTTTTCGCCCCTTACATTCCAACGCAACTTTTGCGCTTTCGCCTTTTACTTTCGCTTTCGCTTTTTCCGTTGTCTCTGTTGAACTTTTGCTCCATTGTGTTTGCAGGACAATAAACTTTGCCATAGAGCCAGGCCAAGAGCTAAGGGTGGCGTTAGCTTGTTGAAGGCGGGACCCGGACCTAAGTCAATGCACGACAATGTAAAACGAAAAGGAATAGGAAAGGTAATGGTAACGGTAAAGGTAATGGCAACCCAGTTTGTTTTGTTAGTTGGTCAGCTTTAAAGTGTCCTCAGTCTTTTGTTTTCCTGTTGATTTTGGCCAGGAAGTGCACAACATAGCTTTGTTTCAACGAGCATGTATATGTGTGTGTGTGTGTGTGTGTGTGTGTGTGTGTCTGACAGACCCGAAAATACAGCGCCAATCAATGCTCATTTTGCCTTTTTATTGGGTAGGCTCATTTTGTGGACACATCTTTTTTGGCACTTTACTCGGTTTTTATGCTTCTGGCTACTGAAACTTACTGACAAGCCGCTGAGTTGCAACTCGGCCCTGAAGCTACGACTTGGCCCCGTCTTATACTGTTGATTTGTGATATCATTTATACCCTGTACACAAAGTGTAAAAGGGTATTATAGATATGTGCAATGCATGTAACAGGCAGAAGGAGGCGTGGCAGGCCATATGGTCCATGGGCAAAAATGATCAGGAGCAATAGTCGAGTCGATACAGCCATGTCCGTCTGTCCGTCCTTCCGTATGAACGTCGAGATATCAGACACCATAAGAGGTAGAGGCACACAATATCTTGCACCCTTCCCCTGTGACATATTTTTGCGGTTTACAGCCGCTCCGTTCAATCTATCATCTCAAAACTCGACAGAGGTGTGCGTCGTGTTTATGTGCATCTGTGTTTTAAAAATGATCGAAATCGGATAAATAAGTTATAGTCAGAAATATGCTAATTTCACCCCCCCTCGACTATAAACTGTGCTAAAATTGCATTGCATGTAGATATGGATACATGTGAGCTAGAATTACAAAATTTGGTGCGGAGACTCGTGTGACCCTAATCGTTAAAACTGCATCCCTCTTTTTTCAATGAAACCCCCCCCCCCCCCCCTTCCCACGCAATCGATTTACCTTAATTACTGCCACACCCCCCATATATATTGATTTGAAAATTACCACAGACATTTATAAATATATTTTTGATTTATGTTACAAAATTCAACGACATTGGCCCAAGAATACTGGAGTTATGGGCATAAAAGTAATTTTTGCCCCCATAATAACCAACTTCCCAATAGAAAAATGTTTACAGGCATATCGATCTTACGAAAGATAGATATAGAGATATAAAAGAAGATACTTCCGTTACCATTTCACCGTATTTAGTATTTATAAAGAAAAAGGGTACAGGGTATTCCTCTGTCGGGCACCGTCCGACTGTCTGCATCAAATTTTTGTTGTTGTTGCTTCTGTGCATACCAGAGCGCAAAATTAGCATCAACTCATTGATAAAGCGACAAGAGCTAAAGATTTATAACAACACCCAATCGTTTAGTTGTTCAGTCTTCAGCATTTATGCAAATTTTCATACAAAAAAATCTTTATCATTATTTCGTTTATCAATTAAACAAATGCCAACTTAATTTACGATGTTGATTTCTTTCTTTGCAAAAATAAACACAAAAAAAGTCGTTGACAGACACATTCAAATTGCTTTGTTTACATTCTGGTAGCGAACTTACAACTCTATAATTGAGGGTCTCATAATTGAAACGGAGGCTTTAAGCCAACCGGCTAGACTATAAATTGATCGGTTTGCCTGAGTTCACTGGCCAGAACGTCCGCTTGTCACGCAAGTTTTCTCAGAATTGGTTATGGAAATTTGGCAAATTGCTTTTAAATTTTGCAATTATTAATATACCATTTTCCCATAATATGACAAGATGATTTTAAAACTAGCTTTAATAATACACATTTAGACGTTCTGTCATCTAATAATCACTATGCAACAAAAAGAAGGTCTAAAACATACCTTTTCTGGTTCGCTAATTTCGAATTCGGAAACTATTTTGGATTTTCAAGCGCCGTTTTCGAATTATCGCTATTTCAAAATATACGATATTCCCAGAGTTGCGAGGTCAGCAAATCTCACAATAGAGAAGGAGGAGGATGCGTGCCGAACTGTAGGGTCTTTGTACCAAAATGAACAGCATAGATTCGATCAATGTGTGCTTATAGAGGTAATATCATCGCTGCGATGTCAGCAGCGCAGCTTCTTAACTTTTCATTCTCCTGCGAATTTCAATGAGTGCGGATGTGTATCGCGCATGTTATTTCAGCCTATGTTAGATGTATATATGTTTGCTTTGCTTGCGAGAGCCTCTCTCTTTCGGTATTTCAGACTCTCACAAGATTTTAAGAGGGATCGCTCAACTACGACGTTACCTTTATAAGCATACATTGGATTTGGGGAGCGGCTTGCGGAGACAGAAGAAGGTGCGGCAAACTACAGGCAGTTTGTACCATATCATCAGCATAGACTCGGTGAGCGAATAAACGAATAATAAGGTGACATGAAATTTGTCGGAATACGTTGATATCTGCTGCGGTTTCGAATAAATCTATCAAAAGTTATTGACAAAAAAATGTCTTTTACCCTACTACCAAGCAAAGGTAGAGTAGTGTTAAAGAAAATTCAGCAATTTGAGCACTCTTAATCAAATCAATTTCTTTAATTTTGCAAATAAGAATCATTTACATTCATTTTTATTTGATATTTGATTAAATTAGAGCTTTATCTGTGCTGGATTTAACACTCTATTGAATTTTACCCAGCTGTCTCAAAAGTTATCAACATAAAATCTGAGCCTAATCTGTCAAAGGAATTTACACTCACCCACACACACACACATAGATACACACGTATTCCGATTGAAAAGCCATTTTCATTTAAAGCAAAAGAAAAACAAAATATGTTATCCTGACGCCAGGCGCGTGTATTCCATTTGCATTTTTTGTTTGCTCTTAGACTGAATTTGAAAAAATGTTGTGGAAATTTGCATAATCCTTCAAGTAGTGTGTTTTGTAACTAGTTCTTTGGCATTTTAGTTGTTGGTTTTGCAGATTCAGCAGTTTTAGCACCTTCCTGTCCACGTTGGGACTACAAACAAAAACACTCATTATAAATCCTGTCTGGCTTCACACGTGCGCACGAGTCCCTAATGAGTTCTTGGATTGCAATTTATATAAGCTTTGCTTGTGTGCGTATGTGTGTGGGAGTTGCTCATAAACGAAGCCAATGTCAAGTTCCAGATAAAATAAACACACAGGGACAACAAGAAAGCTGTGCAAATAAAACTGTATTACCTCAGCTCAAGTTAATTAAAGAGCTAATCAGAAACCCCCCGTGTGGTGAGCGGGTTGGAGAATACAACCTCAGCAGGTCAAAGCTTGTCGTATAAAGCGACTAACAATGACACTGGGTTCCTTTGAGACCAGTAGAGGGGTTGTTCGTAGGGTTTGGGACCCACCACGTAAAACCACAATTCCAATGAAAGAATGTATTTACATCAGGCCGTAACCCGATAACACGGGTTGTTATGGCCAGTTAGGAAAAAGAATCAGAAAAACGGCACAACTCTCTCTCTCTCTCCGTCTCTCTCTAGCTCCTTGTATTAGGCAAATTGGCGCTCTGCAAATTTACACCAAGCGTTTAGTGACACTATCCCAATGACAAACTTTCAGTCAAAGTCAAAACTTGGAAGCATTTTTGTTTTTGGCTGATGTCATCTAGTACTAATGTTAATTAAAAAACTCAAAAAAGACAACAACAACAGAAACCCAAAACGACAAAGCTACCAGAAAACTCAAGCATAGATTTATGCCAAATTAGAACAAAAGCAGAGCCACCCAAAAGTCATAAACCAATCCATGGAATATGCCCAAATAGTATCTAAGCCAAATATTTATAGACGCTACCAAGAGATAAGGCGCCAGCGAGTCACTACAAGTTTTAACGTAAACAAAAGAACGAAATCGTGCAAAAATATGACGTACAAATGTATGTTTTTTTTTTGTATTTATGTAAATGTATACATGTATCTCTAAGATACTATGAGCGTATATTTTATGAGCCCACATAGTAGAGCCGTGCCTCTGGCTTTCGTTTGACTCATTTAGCTTGGATTGCTGCTCAAGGCCAACAGTGTTTCTCTCCTCACTCTCCCTTTCTCGCCTCGATAGAACCCGCAAGGCAAACACATTTTTCGCACGTTTTGCTCTTTGCCGGCACACAACAAAGTTCATCGGTCTTTTGGGGACAGTTATAGTGGACAGAGATTAAAAGGACTTTGCAAAGCCTACACTCTTTAAGGATAACATGGCTGGAGGACCAAGCAGAGTCAAGCTAGGTTCACAGCAGCAGCAAACATTCTTATACAAATTAAAAAAGTTCATATTCAATTACTTGTTAATCTTGTAATTTTATCAAAGCAATTTCAATTGCTTGGGAAAAGTCTGTTCAGGTTGAAGCTAATGAAGTCAAAACGATGATAATCATATTTATATTGCATATAAACATAAAAGTTAAAAACAAAACATATCGATACAGTGTCGAAATTGATAGTTAT
Source organism: Chymomyza caudatula (assembly GCA_035041775.1). NCBI lineage: Eukaryota > Metazoa > Arthropoda > Insecta > Diptera > Drosophilidae > Chymomyza > Chymomyza caudatula. Next base: position 707,912 of record JAWNKW010000033.1, on the reverse strand, counting down.
TGAACGAATTTATAGTTAGAAATTAGGGGGCTCTGCCCCCTGCTCACTTAGCTCGCCAACCTTCGTGTTCCTCTCGAGGTAGAGCAAATTCTATTTTCATATTCAGTTTTCGTCTTCTTCTGCTTCTTCCTTTTTCCCTTCCTCTTTCTCTTCTCTTCTTCTTCTCCCATGACTGGCTCTCTCTAAGCGAAGACACAAATATCTAGGCAAATACTTTCTAAGGCGCTTCTTACACGAAGCGAGATTTTCAAGCGAGAAAGTGAAAAAATCTCTCACAAAATCTCGCTCGGTATTAGAATACATTCTATAATGAAGCAAGTCGCATGGGGCTCCAGGCAAGACAACTTACGGGCGGTATTACCGTGCCTTCAAACGTTGCGCGTTATGAATCACACGAACTCGCTTGAAAATCTCGCTTCGTGTAACAGGCGCCTAAATAACTTTGCAAACCGAAATAAGACCCCAAATAGATTGCAGACTTTATCGTTGCATCTGAATGGCCTTCTCTTTGATTTTATATCTATTGGTTAACCTTAGCCTGGCAGCCGCTCTAACCTAACCTAACTTTCAATAAAGAGCATTTGATAAAATTATTTATAGCTCATTATAAATCATTAACTAAGTCATCATCTTTTGCATACATTTATACCAAATCAAATGAATTATGTTGAATAAGTATTCAAAGGTATCGTCAAATTAATGAATTGTTGAAGTTCAATGAACTATTCGAAGGTCTATCAGTGTAATGGCCAAGAATCTTGATTTCTAGATTATAAGAGCAAGCTTTTCAAGCGCTTAGAAGCAGTATAACTTACTAACGCACACATGCACAAAGCCACACACACACACACACGGAGACATATACGTACAGTGCTCCGTACGACAATTAACCTTATCTCATTTAGCACGCACAATTTCACCAAGTTAAGACATGAGCTTATGCTTTCTTTAGCCATATTAGTTATATGCTTATGTAGTCTTTATATGTATGTGTATAAGTACCGTAGTTCCATCATCATCATCATCTTCTTCGTCATCATCATTATCATGCTCATTGTCATTCGGTTGCGTTTCATTGCTGCTCGATGTTTGAATTCGCGTCAATAGAGTAGCCAAATTCTCGTTGTTGCTGTTGTTGTTGTTGCCTATGCCATGACCAATGCCAACATTATTGCTGCCGCTGCTATCCGTGAGCATAATGAACCGGCAACCGGAAGCGGAAACGTGACGTTTGCAGCTGCTCGCTTGCCTTGCGCTAAACGGCAATTATGGCAACAGCATTAAAACAAATGGCGGCACTTCGCGCGCACACACACACACACACACACAGACACACACCCTCAAGCCGCCGACGCGTCTTTTGTGCAATGATTAACAATTTATGCGCTTTTTTATTTGTGTATTTTATTGTTTGTAAGCCGTTGAATTTATGACATTTGTTTGTGTTTTTTTGTATATTGGTTTTGCTTGATTTTAATTTAAATTAGTTTGAGTTAATAAAACTGTTGCATTTTTCGACGAAATTTGTTTTCAATGCAAATTACAAATGACAACTTGGCGTATACGCAATGCAGCCATTTTGCCGCCTATTTGCATAATTTTTGTTTGACATAGCAAAATGAAGCCTCAATGCGTATACGCAATATTAAGCATACGCAGCGTAGCCTAATTGTGCTTATAATTACAAATATAGCTAGCCGCCAGTTTCGGAAAACAATTTTAAGCAAAATGTACAAGTTTTTCGCACATTTTCATACAACTTTTTAATGAGCCATCAAGTGCTTAATTTTCAAATTAATAGCTTTCAATCGAAAAATGCAAATTCTTAATAACTTTTTGAAAATTCGAAATCGCGCATTAAGTTACTAGCTAACGGCGAAATAAAATCTGCTGAAAAGCTAAATTTTCATTCAGTTTGTGTCGAAACAATAAACGCGCACAAGTTAATAGCGCTGAAATTTTTTCGGAACAATAGCTGTTCGTTTTGACAAAATGGCCGCAATGCGCTTGGAGACCCGTTGTGTGCTCGTTTCGTGCTCGCGTTCGCCCAACGCACAACTGAAATGCCAAAATGCGGCCAAAAGCTTTGTAAGCCAAGCCAAGCAGCTGCCGGACGAGTCAACTTCGTTTTTCCTAGCAATTTTCCGACAACAAAAGCTTTTCGCGCAACACGCACACACACACACACACACACAGACATGGAGCGAAGCACTTTTACTTCATTCGCATTGAAAGTTTTCAAATGCCAAAGTCACGTGCTCGCTTTTCACTTTCACTTGTGCCGGCAGCAACTCGATTTGCTCACAACTTAAAGCTTTCGCTTCACCAATACCAATGCCACAACACACACACACACACACTCACACACACACACACTCACACACACACAGTGCCACACATGCCACAGCTGTTGTCAGCTGTTGCACCATGCCGTCACTGCCGAGACCCATTTTTGACAAGGGTCTGTGGAAAACCTTTGCCTACCCAACGCTTTTCCATGTTATTATCTTGAAGGTTAATGCCATGTGCGTGCCTGTTGATTGGTCTGTCCGCCTGTCTGTTTGTATGTCGGTTCGGTCGGTCGGTCGGTCGGTCGGTCGGTCGCTCCGTCTGTTCTCTGTTGAGTCATTTGCGTTTATTTTTCTCTCGCTTATGCGCGTAATTATGGAAAATAAACTGTTGACAAATTGTTTTCCTATTGCCACGATTTCCCCCTCAATTAATTGGCCATTTGTAACTGGTCCTATCGTATCAGATGCGGAGTATATCAAAGTTAAATATAAGAGTATATAAGTATCAGAGTTCATGGGAAGGTTAAGTCAGGAAGTATTTGCTAGTGCTGAATCTAAAGCAGGCAAAACGTCGACACGTAAAGAGTTTCTGAGCTAAGATTGATGGATTAAGGACCTGTCCGACTGTTGACTTACACAAGTCCACAAATAAGTAGGTCGTGTTCTGAAGTATTCTTTTGCGTTGATTTGATATTGAGGTATTTAAGATTATGTACTAAAAAAAAGCGTTACAGGGTGCTTTTACTTTAAACTAGTAGTCGCCCTGTCGTTTTTTTACCTAACTAAAACGCAACGTTTCCCGTTTCGCGTATCTGACGATGAGCGTGCTGAGACGGCTTGAGCGGGAGCGATACAATGAGTTGGCAGGTCCATTAATCCTGCGAAGCAAAACTTTGCGGCAGTAAAGCCGCAGAATCACGGCACTGTTTATTTATGTACTTTTACTCATAATATTTTAAAAGTTCCCCTTTTTATATATTAAAGGTGCGTTCATCGAAATGTTTTTGATTTTGGGACGTATAGCAGTCGCATTTAAGAAGAAATTTTCGTAACATTCTCAACTAATAACATTCGATAACTAAATTGCAAATTTTTCAACATTTTCTGACAACACTAAATTTATAAAATAGAGTTGAACAGCTTTTGAATAACAGTTTTTAGAACCTTAACTGTTATACCTACATAAAGGTACTATAATCTAGTGTCCCTTATGAGTTTAAGCGAAAAAGTACAGATTGTAGAACTTTAGATGCTAGATCAGAGGAGCGCCCATCCAGATGCAGAGATAAAACCTGCAATCCGTTTGGGTCTTATTTCGAACTGATTTGATCTGATCAAACAGTAACTGCGTAGAAATTTGAGCTTCTGTAGAGAGATTTTGGCATAAGCAGGAGAGATGCTCAACCGTTTCTGCCTCTTCTTAGAAAGCGTGGATACCAATCAGCCAGTGTCTTATAATGACGTGCACAACTACAGAGCATCTCTCCTGTTTAAGGTATCAGAGCTCCATTGTACGCTTTTTATTCATTCAGGCCAGGTTTACTTGATTATAAGGCAGTTTGTCACGTTCTGTCATTTTGTGTTGACTCTAGTAGCATTTCCATAGATATACTAGTGCCTTCTCCCTCAAGCAGAAAGTGGACGGTAGTGCCTTGTCTGGCAAGCTCGTCCTTTACCCTTACCCGGTAGCCTAAGAACAAACTGTTGAGCCATCTCATCTCTCAGAGATACCCAATTAGACGTGTTCTTTAGCTAAGTTAGTGTCATATGGCAAGAACTTCCGCCTGGTTACAACTTCCAAAAATTTAGCAACTCCAAAATTGTTAGCAATTCAATATACAAGCTATAGTATAATCCAGTTTTATCTAGAAAAGTTCGTTACTGTAACAGAACTTTTACGATATAGGCAATTAGTTCATTGTTATTGCTGTGAACTCGTGCATCAATTGTTTTCCTAATGCCATTAATTTGCTTATTTCCAAATCTAATTTGACAAAAAAGCTACAGCACACCTTCAACCTTGATTACCTACCAAAACAAGAGCGATAAGATTTGTCGAGCATGTCGAGCCGAGCAACGCACAGGACAAAACACTGGTGCATAACTTGTGACTGGCACGCGTACACGCACAGTGGGTTGTTGTTATTATAGTTGTTGTAGCTGGTTTGTGTTGATTACGCATACGCCAAGTGGTACGGCCCTTATATAACGAAAGCAAAACTTTTTATATTGCCAGGCGCACAACAAATGTAAACATTTTATGGTGCACAAAAAGCGCCCAAAACGCTAACAAAAAAAACGAAACAGTATTTGTATTCAAAATAACCGCAACACACACACACACACACACACATTCATCCACACAAAATGCACAAAAGTTGGTAACTTTAATGAGTTTGAAGCAAATTCAGTTGCACTCTATTTATTGTTTGTTTTGTTTGTTTGTTAGCTTTGAATGGCTGTTTTTATTGCATTAACAAGTTGGCTTTAAGAGCAACTCAGTTAGCTTTGTTTGCATTTGTGTTGACCTGTCGCTCTGTTCCCATGCGGCGTATGCGTAATTTTTTTCCGCCTTCTGCTATACAGGGAAAAATAATCAAGTACATTGTACTCAAAGTGAGCACATTCGTGCACGAAAGCCTTGCAAGAACATAAAATCTCATATTAAGTTAAAATTCTAATTTTGAGTACAAATTTAAGAGTTTGCAATTACTCAAATTAACTTTTTTTTTTTTACGTTTTTGAGAATTTGTTGTACTCTTGCGTGGATCAGAGGTTAAGCAGCTTGCCCAAAACACTGGAGGTCCTTGGTTCGATTCCCAGTAGTAGCAGTTGAAATTTTAAAAGAAAATTTGTATTTTGTTTTTATGTTTTGTGTTGCTTGTTGTAATTATTTTACATTTTTTTTTTACTTATGGTATTTTTATTATCTGTACATTTTATTTATTTTATTTTTCGGATCGGGGACAATTGAGAAAATTAGTAAACCAAACATACATGCGGTCATAGTGGGAATTGAACTCACGAGTGTTTGGGCTTAAACACTTAACTTAGATACAGTAACTAATGCAACACCACAATGTACTTCCAAATAGATACACATATTTCAGTTGGGTTAAAAAGAATAAGCTTTATAAAATTTCAAAATCTAACAAATTTTGAGTTTTTTGTACTTAATTTAAGTACATTATGTTCTTGGTTTTTATTTGAGTACGAAATTTACCCAATTGAAGTATTTTCTGAAAATGTGTACTCAAAAATGCTTGTTCGCATATTGAGTACGCTGCAACTCTTTTTGAGAATGTCCTTTTTCTCTCTGTGTAGAAATGTAAGATTGATTGCATCTGCAATATGCTTTTGATAAATGCTGGTTTTCAGAGTCTACCGTTGCACTTTATGAAAGGTCATGACCCAAGAAGGGTTCTAGAAGCTAGATTTTATTGCTGTAAAAGAAGCTGAAGAAAATATACATTTTAAGAAAGTTTAGATTCAAGAACTTGCTATGCTTTCAGAATTAAACATTTGCCATATGTTTTGGCTTCTGAGTTTCTAATGAAACAGTCAGTAACTTTAAATAACTTATGTTAATTTTGCATATAAACGTCAAAATTCATCCTGACGTCAAACGGGGAAAACATTAAGTTCAAACTTGCCAAATATAGCTTAATTTATTCAGAAAAATTGACGCCAAGCATTCGTAGCTTTCGAGGTGTGCAACTTTCTAAGCTATTTATCATGTGAATGCAAAAAGTGTCAAAAATGTCTCTAACATTCATTTAGGCCTAAATTAATGTATACATCTGGCCATCTGAACCTTAGATTAAAGACTGGTATGCCGTCACGCTCGTATGGTGTAACGCTCGTATGGAGCACAGAGTAATGAGACTGAAAGATTAACCGCTATTGTTTATACCGAGATAATTGTATAGAAACTGAAACAAGAAGGCCTACCTAGTAATTCCAAAGAAGTAAAACATTCTTTTCAATTCTATACTTTGTTGATAAAATTTGAACAAAACGAACTATTTGTTTAGTTTTGGATGGTATTATATCTGTATCTAGTATAATAAACACTGAATGAATTAGATTAGAACACTTACACAATTTCACATATTTAAAGTCTCTACTTTAGAAATATATAAACAGTTTAGAAAAATATACATGACAAAATTGCTTGACCCTTGAAATTTTTAACATAAACAAAAAATACATTTTCAAGAATATCACATATAAGCTAACGCTCGAAAAGATCACGTTGTCTAATTTGATTCATTCTATATACGAAGACTTTGACAAATACACGAAACAAACACACCAAAAACAAGAAAAAATCAACACAATATTGTTTTCTCATGTTTAAAATCTTAAGTTTAAAGATGCTCTCACGAATAGGCTCTTGTGACGGCATAAGATATTGAAAAGCATGACGAATTGTGCAATAAAATTCATAATATTCCTTTGCATTGATATCTTTATAGCAGAGCTGCCACTTCCGCTGCCACTCAATAGACGTGATTACAATATTCGCATCTATTTCGGTGTGTATAAATTTACATGTGTAAGATTTATGTGTTCCCAAAGATTTTGCATATGTGTGAACAGAAATATGTGCGATCAATATAAGTGTTTCAATATTTCAATTGTTACGATTCACTGCTTACTACTCGAAAATGCTAGTATTTTGCATTAACTTAGAACTCTAGCCCAGAGTATACTTAACCAGGTACGATTATGCTGTCGACCAGGTTTTTTTACATTTTGTGAGAGTATGAAACAGCTCGAGAGAGGCGAAAATCTTTCTGTGGCGAAGAACATATCCACCAATGCAGACAAACAAGGTATGAGCCGTCCGCCAACGCTAGCTCATTTTTAAGGTACTGTTGTTCAGTCTGTTGCGGATGTCAATGAGGAATATTGTGTCCATACAAATTTTGTACCTCAGCCGGCAGACGGCTCATACTTTGCAGACACACAAAAAGAAAAATTTGATGCAGGCAGTCTGGACGGTGCCCGACAGTGGAATATACCCTGTACCTTTTTCCCCCCATAAAATGGGAACGAAAGTATCTTCTTTTATGTCTCTTTTCACAAGTTCGATATGACAGTAAGCATTAATCTATTGGGAAGTTCCAATTGAAAAGTTTTTGTATTGGGAAGTTTGTTATTTTGAGGGCAAAATATACTTTTATGCCCAAAACTTCAGTATTTTTGGATCAATGTATCCACATGTATCCATATCTACTTGTAGTGGAATTTTGGAGCAGTTTATAGGCGAAGGGGGGTGAAATCTGCTTTATCCTATTTCGATCATTTTTATAACATAAATGCGAGCCCCTGTGGAGTTTCGAGTTGATAGATTCAACGTAGCGGCTGTAAACCCAATTCGACACACTTCATCTGTCCCGGAATTACGTGCATATTTTGGTATATTTATACATCGCTAGCTTATATCCCCTCATACAGACGAACAGACGGACATGGTCCAATCGCTTCTGCCTGTAACATACATTGCACACACACACACTATGTGTACAGGGTATAAAAATGCAGGTATACACTCACAGACGGTTGCAATCTTAAAGCAATACATACGCGAATATTTTCATAAGGATTTGTTGGAAGAACACATGCGTCGACACAACATTCTTTATTGAAGTTCGAAACAGAATGAAATAATTATTCTATTCTGAATATAATACTATGGACCAACCATAGGCAACAGCAGTAGTACATACCAACTGCGAAAATGTAGGTATACATATCCCTGCAGTGCGCGTTGTATCCAGCGGCAACTGGTAAATATAAATTTACACTAAAAGTAGTGCACCACTCGCTGCACTACCTAGTAGTCGCCAAATCGCCGACTCCCTTGTAAGCAGCAATACGCTTGCTTAGTCGCCTCTGGCACCCACTGCACTACTTGGTAATCGGAGTCTTACATATCAGCGACAACAGCTGCAGATTGATTGGAATGTGCGAGGCACGCGTCAAATTTTGTGAAGCAAATCATTTTTCTATTCGCATTTGATGTGTGAGATGTAAACAACATTGCAATAAAAAGTGAATTTAATATGTAATAATAAATCATTATTGAGTGCAGTGCATTAAAAATATACCTAAATAATTATAGTGTATGTACATATGCCGTGAAAACTGTCTAATCGGGACACTGTCTACATTGGACAACCAGTCTGAATTGGACATTGTATAGTACGTGAAACCAAACAAATTTCATATAATATTGCATTTTTGTCACTGTGTAAATTGAACACTTTTTTGGTATTTTTACGCCCATTCCAAGTCTGTGTACATTGAAGACTAAAAAAAAGTGACAAAAGCCTTACCAAGTTCAGAGGAGCTACAAATTAAAGCCTTTTCAGCAAGTAATAGGTCTCTTCTGTCATTTTTTTTAGCGTCACCAAATGATTTTCAAAACGCTTTATAGCGAAGAAGGCATTACCGATTACAAAGTAACTAATGATTTGAACAAGAAACTTCAAAACAATGTATACAAATAACATTATGAATACTATTAATTAATGGTTCAACTAGAGACTCCTATGAAAGTTGAATTCGTTTCTTATTAATCCTTGTTTCATTAATAAATAAAAATCAAAAAGATTTAAAGCCACTTTTGGGTGATGTATTGATAACGGACCACAACTTAGGCGGCGTGAATGGGAAAAGTCCCTACAACCGTCGAATATTTTGTATGTTAGATTATAGAGTTTGTTGATAAACATGTGATAATATTTATTTCATTAAAAAATCAATTACACTGGATGAGAAGAGCAGTTGCACAAATTTATTATTTGCCAAAAAAAAAAGGTTTTTCAAAGCACAGTCCGTGACTTGCACAAAACAAACAAACATTCCAAAATAGAGTTATAATTTTTTAAAATAAAGATATGCATATGTCAATTTAACACACGCTCTTGCTGTTGCTTTTTACCAAAGCGTCGACGACTTCTCGACTACTAGGTAGTGCACAGCGTAGTGCAGCTGGTAGTGCACGCTTCTTAAGTTAAATTGCAGTTTACCAAAACGTCGGCGAATCGCTGAGAAGTGCTGAGGGCGCACTACCTTTTATGATGTGGGTGCACAAAAGTTATCGGTCAAACACATTGTCGGAGGATTGAATGTCGTGGGTGCCTGGCTACCCGGTAGTCGAGAAGACATCGACTAAACGTCGGTGACCCGCACCGCAGGGATATGTAAATCTGATGAATACAATTACTTTGACATATTTTCTCTGCTGACACAGAAATACTATTGCAGCAACTTAACTTTCGCCGACGTCTTTGCTAACATTCCGGCCTCTGATTTAGACCGAAACGGCAACGCTGCCGCTAAAGGCCAAGATTGACAAGAGACTAAGTTACACTGGACTACAAAATTCAAAAACTATTAGGACTTTTCCTAAATCAATTTACGGAGAACAAAATGAGTTATAATGGCTTAAAGCGCAAAACTCAACGATATCTCTTATCAATACACTTTTTGTCATATGTGACTTACTTTTAAATTCAACAGTCACAAATGTTAGTGTTGCTAAAAGTATGCTATGTATATTCAAATAAAAAAAGATCAAGAACTCTTGGCGTAACGTTTTAAGGCATTGAACACCTTGAGACTGGAAAACAATTCACGTATTAAAACAATTGGCTATGGAGATATGGTGGTTTGACATCAAAAAATCATATATTCGCGTAAATCTCAAGATCTGAGCATAATCTGCAAAGGTTGAGCGTAGTTGTTCTTAAACTCTCGATGATTAACGAAACCATATTAGTACTATCCCAGATAATGAAATTCATATCAGAGTTAGGACTGCTGGGGGAGCTATAAGCTAGAAAGGGGGCACAATAGATCTGTAGGGTCGCAGTGTATTACTCCCCCAATATAATATTATTATTATGCCCTTTACCACTATTGCAGAACAGCTGGTCTGTGTTGCCCTAGTCCAAGTAAGACGTGAAGGTTAGGGAGCCAACTTCATTCGAATCGCAAATCCAAAGCCCAACGTGCCCAAGTGCTTGGTTACACCTTAAACTTATATATATCTTATAAGCATATTAACTGTGTGGCACTTAAAACAAGTCTTTGGCAATTGATTGCTGACAAGAACAAGTGGTTCCCCAAAAATCATCTGTAGAGATTGTATTGACAGAGATTGGCTGGAAACCAATGTTTATTAACAAATTTAAATAACTTGCCATAGTATATAAATACATACAGTGATGCACTGAAAGATGGTCGAAAACAAAGTGTTTTGTTTGACTGTCAAGACATTCGAGCCTGAAAGGTAATTTTCCACAGTTGTTGGCGTTACATGTCTAAATGCTTAAAATAAAGGCCACTTAGCATTATCAATATTATTATTAACGTTATCAGCCAAAAACGACAAGAAATTAGTGTAAGACAGCTTTTAAAACGATTTTCAAATTAATAATGACAATACCATTAAGGTGTGATATAATGTCTGCCTTCTTTTTGCCACCGCCCAGTTATAAATACAACACTCATTCAAGAGCTAATTAAATTACTTGCTACTTTTCATTAATCAGCACTTAATCAAATGCAAAGAAGAGTTATGGCAAGTTTCAAAAGCTATTTTTCTGGGAGTTATCACCTGCACTTTGAGCAGCACTATCTTAATTTCCACTTTATCGCGCTGTGGACTACGCGCACGTGTCGCTGGCCCTGGGAAATTCCCAAGGCCCTTAGTTGTTGTGGTTGCCGCCTCCATCGTTTCATCGGCCATAAAATTGTTGGCATCGGGATGTATGAAACTCATTTAAATAATGCTCAATAGATGCAATTTCAAATCACATAAATATGCAACCTATTATTGTAACTTTAGTTGTGTAACTTTTTACTCAGTGCTTTTATTTAATATCTTTTAACTTTTTATATAATCACGCAACGCAAATAGCTTGTACTTAGTCAACTTGAATTATTTAAGATTTTATTTTTAACTTTTTTTTTTAAATTAAAATGCCAAATTGCATGATTATTAAAACCGCGCACACACACACACACACACATAGGCACGCACGTATAAGAAATCGCGCACTAAATAATCGAATTTTCATAAATTTTCATTTGAAAATGTGAAAATCTATAAGCGATCGCCATCGGCATGTTCAAACGTTGGAAACACACTGAGCAAGGGCAGCGAGTAGACCGAAAAAAAAACAAAATGTATAAAAGAATAAAGAACAAATTGTGGCAGACGAAATGGTTCAGTTTCCGCTTTTCCGCACTCAGCAGGAGTGAAAAGCCACATGAAAAGTAGGCAAAGCTGGTAGCCACACACCTATGGTTACTATTTATAACCAGATGCAACTATACGAATTTTCATTACAGTATCTAACTGCCAAAGATAGATCCATTTCCGCAGCGAATTCTGGCAAGCTGCAGCAATGAGCAAAGTCAAGTTCAAGTTGAGGCGGCAACAACCACACATAGAACTGCTTATAACAACAACAACAACAAATCAAAGAGCACATTGGATGGGTTCATTACGCTCAACGCCTGTGCTTTATAGTTTATAGAACAAGTAGTATTATATACTTATCCGACGATTTCTTGTAGTTGTCTGCCAACATTCAACTTGTTCGTTCGCCTTGCCGCCGACATGCAACATCAACAGAGCGACGCGCCGCACATCTTTAAGCCCTATATATACGTACATATATGACAGCCAAGTAAGAGCACTATGAATTAGATGTATTGACCAACACATACTCTATACCGAGTAACTCAGACAAGTAATGAGTTTGAGTTTTGTATAGTCGCTAAATACTTAAAACTACTCTAGAGTGTATTCAGTTCCTTTTGACTATTGTAATCCTTAACTGTTTATCGCTCATTTACTAGAAAACTGTCATAAGTCAAAAAACGTGAAGCATTATTGATTATATCCTGCTTTATGTTGTGTAAAGATTTCATGCTGATATCTTGTATACTCTCCGCGTGAGAAAGGCGTTTTCTACAATATCGGATCTTTTTAGCTATGACAGTCAACAGACAACAAGAGGAATATGATATACCTCGAGAAAGGGGCGTAGTGAAACTTAAATCGGGTTGTTACCATAAAGCTCTTGGAATGAGAAAGAGAAATAATATTATCTACTTCCAGAGTGGCACGGAGGTTGGCGAGAAAAGCGAGGAGGGGGCTGAGTGGATAAAGAAGGGAAAGAGGACAAGGACGAGGATAAGGAACAGGAAAAGGAAAAGGAATAGGAATACGAATAGAAAGAGGAAGAGTGGAAGAGTAAGAGAGTAAGTAAGTAAGTAAGAGTAAAAGTAAGTGGAAGCGGAAGCGGAAGTGGAGAAAAGATAAAGTGAAAGAGGAGAAGAAGAGTAGCGGTAACGGGAAGAGGAATATGATCCACCTCGAGGGGCGCACAGGGGGCGTAGCCCACAAGTTTATTATAAAAATCTATGCCAATGTGCGTTTTTTACCCATTAGTTCCCATTGGCAACTTAAGTTGCCAACCGAGGAAGAGGAAGAGAAACAAGTGAAAGTGGTAGAGGAAGAAAATGAAAAAGAGAAAGATAATGGCAATGTTATTGGGGAGAAAGTGAAACAAGGAAAAGTAAAAGAAGAGGAGCGGGAACGGGAAAAGGAATATGATATATGAACTTCCATTGGCAACATAATTTGCCAAAACATGATAAAAGCAGTGCAAATTTTAAAGCGAGTATAATAACGAATCTATTTTGGCACAGTGCTTGATAAAAGCAATTGAATTTGGAGCAAATTGTATAAACAAAGAAAGTTGCAGGAACTAATGGGAACTAATCGCTATGCAAATACCCTCGATAATCGATTTTGCAGTTGAACATCAAATTTGTATGCATTGATTCATTTCATCTGTATGTAAGCTACAAATTTTTAATATATAAATAATCGTTTAAACGGAAATCTTTTGTGATTTCTAACAACTTCCAAACATTCGTTGATAGGCAAATAATCATCACAATTGGGCGATACCCTCGTAGAACAATTATGACGCCATTTAAAAACATCCATTTAGAATGCTTTCAATTTTAAAGTAAACTTAAATCGAAAAGTCTGCTAAAGGAGTACGAAGAGAACAAATTAAAGAATGCTGCTTGTATTGAGCCCGAGCTGCATATAGTATCTGCAACTATTTGATCCTTGAAGTATATAAATATATATTAACTAATGTCATATTGCTAGCAGCACCTATTTAGCTTAATCTGCGCCATACATTTACAAAAAACCGATATGCCCACTTTCACCCATTGTCATAGTTACAGCATATAAATAGCTCATACGCCATGTCTGCCAAATCATTTGGCTTTCGTTTTGTATCATTTTTGTTTCGTTGGGTTTCACGTGGCCGCCGCTTTGTTTGCTTAAGTGTTTTCATAATGTTGCTTTCGATTTGACAGTTTGTTTGTATTATCTTTTGTCTCTTTTGTGTTGCATGTGTTATTTATTTATTTTAGATTTTAACATATTCGCACACAGCTCTCAGGTGTCAAAAGCTTTGGGCCTACCAAACAGAGTGTATTTCTTGCAAAACTTATATCTTAACTTGTTCGCATTGTTGTTTGCTTGTAGTTCATAATTTGTGAGCTGTTAAATGATTAACTCAACAATTTATTCAATGCAAATATTCATCACGTGCGATTTTGACTTAATTAGTTGGTCAGTTTGTGGAACCTTGAACTTGTATTGGTTTACAAACAGGCTTCATAGACCACATAAACAATACATGTTATTTAACAATGCGGTTAAGTAAACTTATCTAATCATGCCCGCAGATTAGACTTGTTCTTAGCTCAGTAGGGTCAGTCAGCTCTACAAATACAAAAAACCTAAGCATATACTTAAAATACCAAATATATATAGTTGTAGATCAAAAGCGAAATTACATTGTGGCCAGAATATTTCCGGAAATTGTAAACAAAACGCAAAATTTTTAATATTCATCGATATTCATTTTGTCTCATTCAAAATATGCAACTTTTGAAACGTTACACATATGCCACCTCTTTTTCCAATCATTAAAACATGCCTTGTAGGCGTCGGCCGGGATGTCCTTCAGTGGTAAGAACTCATTTTGAACAAAACCGCGAACATCGAAAAAACCGATGAGCAGCACCTTGATTTTTGAGCGTGTCGGGAACAAAAGACAAAGTCTTTCTTCAGACCTTATAAGTCCGGTTTGTAACTTGTAAGTCCACCCTTGTTCCGTCCTGCGAGAATGGTCTTCAATGCGAGGGTCAAAGGGAGGCGGGAGGAAGAGAGCGACGAAAGGGCAGACCATACCTCCGCTGGAAGGACCAGGTAGTGAGCACTCAAGCTACCTTTGGTATTACCGATTGGAGAAGGCGCGCGCAAAACAGAGACGCTTGGAGGAGAGATTTGCATCAGAGGTTGTTATGGCCAGTTAAGAAGAAGAAGAAGAAGTCCACCCTTGTTCAGCTATACACACTTCGCCAAATCGTGGAAAAGACCCACGAATAACAAATCGATACCAACCATATCGTTGTCGTTTATTGTCGCAACATTTGATAGTCCTTTTAGGGAAGGCGTAAATGCCGAATTGACTGAGAGTCGCAATACACGTAGCTCTGTTAAGGTAGATAGGGATCACTGCACACATTTTGATACCGTGCGAAGCTTTAAACAAAGGGATGCCTTCTTTTCCAACCTCTTCAACTTTGAGAATTTGTGGCGAAAAGCATCGTAACGGGAGCATTTTCTATAGAAGAATCTAAATGCTAGCCAGTGCAAATGATATTGACATCTTTAGATGATAATGGAGTCTTTGCGACTACTTGGGTAAGTCTGCTGATAAATGAGTGCAAGACAAAGACTTGTTTTGTCAAGGAGCGAAACGCGTAACTCAATTTGTAAACTGTACTTTGTTTTAGAATGATTTCGTCGATTGAAACCAACGTCACCACAAAGTACAAGGTCAGCGTAAAGAGGATATCACTCTTGCCAAGCAATGCTGCTTTGGTCTCAGTAGGCATATGAACAGTGGAGATCACTAGTAATAATGCTCTACAAAAAGCTCAACCTTCCCATTTTGCTTTATGGCGCTGATGACGCAGTGTGATGAATATGCCCTTGGAGTGTTTGAATGTAAAATACTTCGTAAGCTCTTTGGCCCTTTACCGCATTCGACGGAAAGACAAACTCTATACTCTCTTGGAAGGACCAGGTAGAGAGCACACTAGCTACCTTTGTTAGCACCGATTAAAGAGTACGTGTGCGAAGCAGAGACGCCTGGAGGAGTGGCCAGTAAAGTAGAATAAGAATAACTGAAGGTAGAATCGTACCTCGTGTGAGCGGGTTAGAGATGACCACCTCAGCAGGTCAAAGCTTGTGAGGCCACTAGATTCTTTCGAACCCAGTAGAGCCACCCCAGGCCTTAAAAGGGTTGTGCGTAGGGTTTGAGAATGTATTTAAATCAGGCCGTAACCCGATAACGGGTTGTTATGGCCAGTTGAGAAGAAGAAGAAGGTAGTATCGATAATATTACAGATCTCCTCAATATTTTGATATGAAGCACTTGGAGTGTTTGAGAGGATAGGACTCTGACAGGTCTTTGATACTTTTCGTGTTGACAGCTATTACCGCACGTGATTGGCGAGCTCTACGACGACATTGACATGATTTCAAATTTAACGCTTTGACAGCTGGGTTTGAAGTTCAATTGGAATTCGTAAAACTGTAAATGGTATTATGAACTCAATTGTCTAAAGGTAAAACGTAAAATTTTGCGATAATGGAATCATGTTAGTGACGAAAACCCCAACAGTAGAACGAAAACCCATTGTAACTATTCTTGGACATGCCCGTGCATCATTTAATATATGTCGAAAAGTGTTTGCTAGAAAGTTGAAATTCCGTAAAAGTCATAAACAAACATGGGTGAAAATCTTAAAATAGCGTATAATCCCCACCCATGCCTAATTAACGTTGAATGAAATATGTAAAAATGCATCGATTTACATATACATATGCATAAACTAGAACAGCGTCAATCCAATGCAACAAGAACAACAGCATTCACATTCGGTTCGACACATTTTCACAACATTCAATAAATTGTTACATTAATTTGCTTTTATTATTTATAATTATTGCATAAGGCAATATAAAAATTTCCAATCACAACTAATACTAGATACATACTAGTATAATTGCAGCAGGGCGTCAAGTTTTTCTTTTAACCAACTGTGACTAAGCAGCTAAAACATAGTCGTGTTTACGGTATGATGATAATGACGTTGCTGCATATTAAGTTGGCAATTTGTGGTATAAATTATAAATAGCAATTGGTTTGATTATAGATATAGCTTAATGGGAAGTACAACGTGAACGTTTCTCTCACGTGCCACACTTATTGTTGTTTTTGTTGTAAGCGAAGAAAAAAAAGGGAACTTTTCATGAGCAACTATTCTAAGAAATGTTTTCAGAAGATGCTGCTCAAAAGCGTGTAAGCTTGTAAGCCACTGCAACTCGTCATAAAAAGCTTAGAAAAACCTTTAGACACTACCAACTTTTTTAATATGCATTACTCGGAGTCGTGTGTCTATATTTTCCAGAACTGCGGTATTTCCCTAAACTAGCTTTTGGCTTAAAGTGCAGTTAACCACAAAATGATTATAAATTACCGAACCGAATTTATTTCAAAACGTTTTGAAATGAAACAGTCATTATTTCCACATAAAAAAGTCGCACTGCATTGCAATTTGCACTTATCTAACGTTTTGAATATGAATATATTAACACAGTTTGGCATTTAAATTGAATGTAACATCTAATGCGCTGATTTATTTATTAAAGCCATATTGTCAATCAGTGTCTCTATAATAACTTCTAAATAAGGAACTATTATGCTAAACAAAGAGTCATATTCTTTAATTGGAACTATACACACAATGTGTCGTTTCAAAGATTCTTAATTAACGGGACGGTGCCCGACAGTAGAATACCCTGTACCCTTTCCCCGCATAAACACTAAATCCAGCAAACGGTAAAATGGGTACGAAAGTATTTTCTTTTATTTAATTTTCTCTTTTCACAATTGACAAGTTTTCCTATTGGGAAGTTGATTACAATGGGACAAAAATACTTTTATGCCCATAACTCCAACATTTTTAGGTCAATGTCGTTGAATTTGCAAATAGATCAAAAACACTTTTATTAATATTTGTGGCAATTTTCAAATCAATATGTTGCGCACCAGTAATTAAGGTAAGCCTATTGCGGAGGAAGGGAGCTTTTACTGAAAAAGGCTAATACAGTTTTATTGATTTGGCCCATATGAGTCTCCACCAAAAGTTTTGTAACTCTACCTTTCATGTATCTACGTGTAGTGGAATTTTGGCACAGTTTATAGGATTTGAGGAGGGCTGAAATTAGCATATTTTAAACTATAACTTTTGATCGTTTTATCCGATTTTGATCATTTTTGAAACATAGCTGCACATAAACACGACGCACACCTCTGTCGAGATGGTGGATTGAATGGAGTGGCTGTAAATTGCGCTATCTATCACAAGGGAAGGGGCCAAGATATCGAAGTGATTGGACAAACTTCATTTTTTCGGTGTAAATGCGAATCTTTTATAGTGTCAGACGGACATGTCTATATCGACTTGACTATTGCTCCTGACCATTTTCGCCCATGGAACATATGATCTGCCATGCCTCCTTCTGCCTGTTACATACATTGCACAAACCTATAATACCCTTTTACACTTTGCGTACAGGGTATAAAAATATGTGATACAGATTGTCGGAACTGTGACCGACATTTGGTTACCATGAGTAGTCATGGTAAATGCATTGCTGGTGATTTTTCCGGCAGAAGGTAGAGATAGAGGATTAGAGTAACATGAGTCTACCTACCAAAAGTAGGTTAGATATTAACATAGTTCAATATATATCACTTATATGACGTATCGTATAAATGAAATTATTGCTAATATGAAAAAAAAATGTAATTTTCAAGGCATTTTGCTTGTAACTTTCATACAAAAGTAGTCGTTTAAATGAAAATCGCTTATTAGCAATTATGCATATATGCAATAGCCCAGCTCTCTCAGTCAAATAATTGTTGTTAAAAATGTTATCGGTTAAATGCAAACATTACCGCGCAGTAAAATTTTCATAGAATGCTTTTTATTCAATCGAACTAATATTACCATCCTTTATGAATTAAAAAAACGCTTTTACAGCTGCCAACTGATTATCGTCTATATAGAATATTTTGCATATAACCGATTATCGCTTATTAGCATCACGCTCTGCTTTCCCGCTATTGCATATAAGCAATATTAACAGTAAGCGTTTATTGCTGATTGAATTTTTTTTCACATATATATGAAATATTTTGCATATATCCGATTATCGATTTTAAGCATCACGCCGGGCCAAATTTCTCAAGAGGCCGCGCTATACTGATTTAAGAGTGCCAATGAAGCATTTTCGTTATTGCATATAAGCGATATTTGCTGTATGTATATGATGTGTTTTATTGAAGGAGTATCTAAAATTTACATCTTTTTTACATCAAAGTTTATCCGATCTGATCAGTTTTACACCACACATGCACCATAATAATAAAAATAATAATAACTTCTCAACAGGCCGCGCTATACTGACTTTAAGAGTACCAATGAAACACACATTGAAGTTACCCAAAAGAATAATAATAATTTGATAATTTTCATCCGGATTTTATCTCAAGTTTCAAATTATATTATTTCATTGCAATACTATAGCATTTGTTTTGGGAATAAAAGTAGTTTAATTTGCTTTGAAAATTAATTATTTTGCATATGCGCTAAACATTTATACGCTATTCGTGAAACTTAAACTTAACTTTGCACTCAGAAACTAAACTTAACCAAGCGAGCTTCGAAGTACCTTGGAATTGGCTGTATTTTTGGCTATTGAAATATCACTAAATGAAGGTTTTAGTTCTGCGTTTTGAGACTAAACAAGTTAAAACAGACAGAAATCAGCACACTTTGTATGATGACAGTTAAAAAACTTAAATAATGGTAGAATATGTAAATATATATTGTTATATATTTGTTTTTTTTTACACGATATCAGCTTACATTTAAGTTTTCCCATTTGACAAATAACTTTGTATTTTGTATGGGAATTTGAACAAAATATGTCATCAATGAATGTATGATATTCTTAGTTTTAAGTGTCTTAAAAATATCCATTGACGTAACAAATATGCAAAGCACTGACTTACCTTTTACACTGTTATTTGTGTGCTTTTATCCAGTTCAGGATTGAATTTCTTTTCTTGTTATCATTTTAAACGTTTTTCACTGCACTTTAAACACTTTGAATTGGACGTGTAGTTTATATGCCTTACAACTACAAACTTATCAGGTGATAACTCAAATTAGATCTTAAGATCTTAACTTATCCTCGAATTGCTGCCGTTCACTGTGAACATAAAACGGATACTGAATGCGATAAAGTGCCAGATGTTGGCTTCACACTTCTCCTAATGTGCCAAATACCGAAACTCTAGTAGTTTCCACTTCAATACGCGCACACACACACACACACACACACACACACACACACAGCGACAAAAATTTAACTCAAATATCGTATACGCATTAGTATATGTATATTAAGTAAATATATGTTTTTTTTTATTTTTGTTAAAAAGAATTGCGAATAAAGCGCGTTTTTATTTGCTTAAAGAATTTACCGCTTGTTGCGAAATGAAAACCGTTTTTGAAACTGAAACTAAACTGCGCGCGCGACTCGTCACGGCGCGCAACGCGCGACTCCGATACGAGCCGAGCAACGATACAGCAGCGACAGAAGCCGCCACGAGAGCCGATCACTAGAGCTAACAAAGAGCTAACTGTGTTTTCGTGCTTTCTGCTTTATTCTGTTCTGCTCTATTCGTGATTCGTGACACTTCGTGCAAATTGTCACATTATGACGCGCGCGTATGGGGCCAACGCTGCGCATGCGTAATATTTATTTGTGAGTTTGTGCAAAGGATTTGCCATTAGCCATTTTGTTTTTTTTTTCGCTCGCATTAGTTTAACTAATTTTATTAATTAGTTAGCCGTTGTCGCAATCGCAACGATTTTGTTTGCATGCTAAATACATTGGCTGAATGTTAATTTTAAGCTCGTTTTTCCTAAGCGAAAAACAAGACCAAAACATCATATGATATTTCGATTAACATTTATTATATTCATTTCAACAAGTTTTTTTTACAAAATTTCGAACAAAAATTTGTCACGTTTATTTGCACGAGTTGATTGCAAATTTTTGTATTTGTTTAAATTAGAACAAGTTTAATGACGACAACGGTTTGTAGAGAAGAAAGAAAAACAAACGCAAAAAATACTAAAACAGATTTATAAATTTAAAGTTTATAGCAAATGCGACATGGAAAATAAAAATCCCACTCATACAAAATTAATAATGTGAATTAATTAAAGCAAACAATTATAAAATTACCAGAACTGAAGCTATCTATTTTACTAACTAAGTGTAAAAGCGGGCTGCAAATCATATTCATTTTTGAAGGTATGGAATGTTTCGGTTTAGTTTTAAGGTCTCATACAGCGGATGCAAATTTTGATTTCAAAAAAGGTTCATAAATCACTTACAATGGGTGGCTAAGCGAAGAACTTGCGATACGGCGCACAGCCAAAGATGGACATCACAAAACTGCAATCACTTCTCCGCGAGAGGAGATCGGGATGTGCAGAAGCAGGCACGACGTTAGGAAGTTCTTCCAAACAGTCAAGCATCTGGCTTATTTATGTTTATTTATGTCGGGTTATGTACCCGAAGAACTACGTTTTTCCTACTTTTGAGGTTATGTACAATAAAAAAATGTTGTGGTCTGTCTCTTTAGTTACATCATTTAGTACAAATCTTACTTTAAGAGTTCAAGAGATCAATTATGGTCCAATTCTAGCCCCGAATTCGGATTCTACGCAGCAAATTACTTCGGACATGACCCTCAGCTTTCCAATACTCCGTAAGATTTTTGGCCCTATACGCGTTTGAACGGAACGACGAACTCTATGAGCTCTACGACGACATTGACATAGTAAATCTAAATTCGCTTAGATTCAGCGGTTCCGCTGGCTAGGTCATGTTCTGCGTTTGGATGAAGAAGCTCCTGTGATACAGGTCGAAGGGCTGCGACGAAAGGGCACACCAGCTAGCTACCTTTGGTATCACCGATTGAGAGAGATTTACATCAGGTCGTAAACCGGTAAAGGGTTGTTATGGCTATATGATCTTTAAGGTTTTTAAAATGAACTCTACATCCTTCCTGGATATCCAGCAAGCGTTTGACCGAGTTTGGCACTAGGGCTTGCTTCTTAAGGTCAAATCCCTTCTTCCAGCTGCGTAGTTTAGCCTGTTGAGGTTGTATCTCCAGGTGCTTAGTGTTATGGTTGAGGTACACGATGAGCGGTGCCAAATATAGCGAATCCATGATTGCTACATATGCTGATGGGACTCGCAATCGCTTATTGCAAAGGCCACTGCTACTTGCTATTCGAAGCTTAATTTTGATGATCAGGTATACCTATAGTGTAATTGAAGATTTAGCTTAATATCCAAGACTAACTTTTTGGTTAAAAATAGATTTTGGTTTTCTTAGGATGACAAAGTACATATACTAGCAAATCTGGTAAATTTTTGCTTTTTAGCACGCTTTTATTTGCAACTTCAAAACGTCAGATTAAGTTGATACTTCGCAAACTTATCAAAGACTGATGATATGACCCATTATCCTGGACAGGATCAGCAATACTCTTAAGTAACGTAGTATAGTAGGCTAGCATTTTACTTAAAGTTGCTTAGAAGTAAAATTTGACAAACTCAGTATCGATACTCACAACCAGAAGAGGATAGAGTTGCTCGCTAGCAGCAAGTGCGGCAGCACGTAGCTG
This sequence comes from Chymomyza caudatula, assembly GCA_035041775.1. Lineage (NCBI taxonomy): Eukaryota > Metazoa > Arthropoda > Insecta > Diptera > Drosophilidae > Chymomyza > Chymomyza caudatula. The sequence goes on along the minus strand of JAWNKW010000033.1, from coordinate 685,650 downwards.
AGTATCGATACTCAGAACCAGAAGAGGACAGAGTTGCTCGCATTTAGCAAAGAGCATGAAATTTAATAGAGTTGAATCCGTGGCCGTTACATTGAGTCGTCTTGCTAAAAATCGCATAGCGCATACATGTGTGTTTTTTTTTTTGCTCTTTCTCCACGATGGATTCGGTCTGACAGAGACAGCAACACAAGCAGCCTCTCACGTATGCTGTGGCAAAAGTAGTCGCCTTTCAACAAAAACTTTGAATTTTTGAACGGTCCAGGATTCTACTCTATTACTTTGATGCTCTTTGGCTTGCAGCAAGTGCGGCAGCACAATCAAAAGAGGACAGCTTACAGTATGCAATTCAACACAATGTCACTTGAACCACCTTCGAAATTCTTAATTTAAGGACGAAATCTAGGTTTTTCTTTTTGTAAGGTTATACTAAATTTTATATTCTTCTAAGTGACAACGTTTTCTTCGCTAATTCATTATACATTTAATCTTACTCGTCATATCCCTTATGATGATTAACATGCGACAATAATAATATTTGGATCACTGTACATCAAAAAAGAGCTCATGCCAACTAAATTATGCTAATTATTTGTGACGATTGTTTGGCCAACGAATTTTTGGCCCGTTTTGTTGTGGTTGCGAATGCGTTCAACCTTGTTATTGAACTCGCTGTACTCACCTGTGTTTTTCGCTACCACCAGCTACAGGTGTAAGTTCCTTATAATATACATATATGTATCTATATGACTGATTACATATGAAAGCCATCAGAGCACAATAAACAGGTGACAATATTTTTGGTCCACAAACGCTAATTTAATTAAATTCTTTATTTATTGTTTACCTTTGAGATTTGCAATGTTGATATGTGTTATATGCGAGTTTCACATATAATTATGTCAATTGAAGTGAGGATTGCGCGGATTTGTTGTTGAAATTTACATATTTTTTCTGTAGTTAGCAACAAGGCGTATAACCGCGAAATCGATGAAATTCTGTTTCGGCTGCTAATCCGTGCAATCAATTCGATATTTGTTGAAAAATTTCCGCTGGGATAAATTTGTTGTTTTCATGATGATTTAAATTTCGCATGAGGCTGTTATAAAAAATACTGCTTCCCAAATCGATTTATACATCTTCATCTCTTTTTTTTTGGAAGTATCGAATTGTGAGTAATCCACTTGGTACTAGTTAAGACTTCTCGTAATTAGATTGCCGTGTTCAAGCATTTAAATAAACAAACATGTGTGGCACAATTCTTTCTGGATTAATTTAAGGCAGCTCTTTTTGAATTAGTCATGGTTTTCCTTATCAACTCCTTGTATTATATTATGGTGTCTTATTTTTCAAGGCTGTTGAATAGTAGAGCCTTTTACGATAACGTTAATTAAACCCAAAAGTAAATCCACTCCAAAACTTTCAAATTTCTTACACGTAAACCTTCATATCTATTATATAAATAGGCTAAGGAAAAATTTGGGGACCCCCTTTTCACCAACTAAATGGAAACAAATATGGTTGAAACGTATATCATTGTGTAGGGAATTTTTATAAGAAATGCAGAATATAAGTTTTATTCATATATTTTTCCAAATCATAGGTAAAATTAATAAAAAAAAAAAGACACATTTATATTGAGATGTCTTTACATGTATTGGTGAACAGTTTCACGAACGTTTTCTCAGTTGCTATTGACATTAACGCAAAAGCTGTGGGAGATGGCCTGAGTTTGCACTAAAAATTTAATTAACAAATTTATGGACTAGGGCTACCACTAGTAATAAAGAAATGCACTAACAATATGATGAGATGATGATAAGAGAAGGCAAAGAACAGTTTCTTTTTCACGGCAAAATGGCGATACTGATAATCTAATGATAACGAGCACGCGCTGCTTCAAAGAGTACAAACAACAAAACACTTATTCTCTTCACGTTATCTTCACAAAGATAAATAGAATGAACTAAGACATAACATCGATTTTTTCCCCCGGAGCTAACATCCCGACGTCCCCAATCATCCATATGCCGCTGCCTAGCCATGACAAAGTTCGTTTTGGCTCATGAAGAACAAAGCTGAGAGAGCAAACGACCTATCCGCAGTGGTTCAAGACTGACCCCAAAGAGATGATAGATAAGAGACCATAGCGTCCTCTACCCTGACCTCAACAATAAAGACCCCACAGTATGCGTCAAGTTCCATGGTATCTGTCTGCTTTCGAGCGTGTACTAATGCAGTACTCACACTCGGCCAAATACTGCAAAATAGGAAACCAACCTTTCTCTTTTTGTGGATTATAAAGTAGCATTTCATAGTCCTTTGAGGCAACACGTATATACGTTTAAGTTGCGGTTTTTCAGAATGACATTGAGCAATGTAGGTAGCTCCATCAAATTGGAAAGAGATGGGAGCACGTTTTGATAGAGTAAAAGGCTTCAGACAAGAAGACCTCTTCAGCTTTGTTAGAACGGAACATTTCCCTATAAAAGTAAGATTCTACCGAAGTCTTTGCGCCTACAGTGTTTCTCGAAGTGAATGAGAGCAATACAATGTACATGTTTTCTTTAGCGGCAAAAACCATGCCGGTGATATTTTCAAAATGTAAAACGCATGTAACAGAGAATCTCTTAAGCTTTTGCGATACACTGCGATAAATGTGCTGTGATAAAAGGGAGCTTTCCCTTTTGTCGCTCAATGCTATCTTGGTCTTGTAGACACCACTTTTGATAGCCGCCACTAATACCCATTCTGTCCGTTTTGATTTACTTCGATGAAGCACGGGTGGGGACACAGTCTACTGCAGATGGACTTGTTTGAGTGGACAACGACAACCACATTCCGTGAACGACGAACTCTACGAGCTCTACTTGAGCATAGTCAAGCGAATTAACATGTCTCGGTTGTGCATATGAACGAAGAAGCCCTTGAGAGAAAGGTCTTCAATGCGGTTATTGAAGAAAGTCGACGATGTAGTAGGCCGTGTCTCCCTTGGAAGGCGTAAGCGGGTAAAGGTTTGTTATGGTCCTCAATAGCAACAAGAAGAAATTGATTGTTTCTTCAAGCCCAAGTCAGCAAATCATGACCCTATTGAGTCTTTCATCTCAAATCAAGACGCCATGGAGGGGTGAAGATTCGTAAAATGCAGAATACAGGTCATTTTTTGCTGCACTCTCAAAGTTTGGTGAACTAGTTTACAAGGTTTTTGCTTATTATATGTTAGAACTTATTTTGGAATGCACTTGAAACAAATTTGCGACACACTATGTGTTCGTTTTACGAAACGGAATTTCGCGAATTCTTTTCAAAACTGCCTTAAAAGTGTTTTTTACTTGGTTTACTTCGATGTCAGTTGAATGTCGTTTGTTTTTTGCTAGAAAGTTATATTACAATGGGTTACTTATTATAATGCAACACTGAAAAATAAATCTGTTTGTATTTTTAACTTAAATAATTGGTTGGATATATACCAGCATTCTGGCACTCCCTTTTAAATGGTATTATTCTTGAGTTTCACATCCATGTGAGCTGCCACCGCGTGCTCCAGGATGCGGAGGTGGCAATTCCTTCATATGCTTGCCTTTGGCCTGTCTATGAAACGCTTTGTTTGCCGCTGCATTTACATAAAGCACATGCAGTTCAATATCTTTTTCTTTTATCATTTAATTTGTGGCTTTAACTTACAAACGTAGTTAGGATTGCGAAAAAGAGTATGTTGTTTCCGCCATGGTGATTCTTCAAAAGCAATAGTTGAATTGATAAATTATTGCAAGTTAATGTCCCTACCTGTTTTTCCTGAGCGTTCATTCATATTTGTTAGGTCAAATGATCCTTTCTTGGAAGTAAAATGCGTCTTTTCTTCGTTACGGTCTATACACCGTATACCAAAAATTGGCTCCCAAAGTGAGAGTAAAACTAAAATGTTGATCAGCAGATGGAACATGTTCAGTCCCTTTTCAACTTAAATCAACTGCAGCAAAGCAATGTGCCTAACTGTAATGTAGATTAATTTGTTTCGCCACTTATTTTTATTCCTAATAAATACTAAGCAACTCGAATTCATTTTAAACGCTTGAAGCGAATTGATTGCGCGTTTTTCGTAACATGCTGCTCAGCTTTTTTCTGGCAACAGCAAGCAAATTTCCCTTGAACAAAATTTCCTATTTGTTGCTATCGATATTGTCGGCAATATCCTATCGATAGTTTCCATTGAGCATTGCTGTAAATTGCATTTGTTAAGTTGGGCATTAAATAAATGTTTATATTGTGAAAAATTAGCTAAAGACCAAGATGCCTCCAACAATAAATAGCTCAGCGGTAAATAGCGTTACCGAAAAACGCCCGCAACGCCAAACGGAGCGAAAGTAAGTAAATGATTTTGCACTTCCAAAATTTTATAATGTGGCCAATTCCAATAGATCCGAGATTATATGCCGCGTTAAATATGGCAACAATTTGCCGGACATACCCTTTGACTTGAAGTTTCTGCAATATCCATTTGACAGTCATCGTTTTGTGCAGTATAATCCCACATCACTGGAGCGAAATTTCAAGTACGATGTGCTTACAGAGCATGATTTGGGTGTGACAGTGGACTTAATTAATCGTGAGCTTTACCAAGCCGATTCCATGACAATGTTGGATCCAGCAGATGAGAAATTGCTTGAAGAAGAGACTCTTGCACCAACAGACTCGATGCGTTCACGTCAGCACTCACGTTCAGTGTCGTGGTTGCGCAAATCTGAATACATTTCGACAGAGCAAACTCGTTTCCAGCCGCAAAACTTGGAGAATATTGAAGCCAAGGTGGGCTACAATGTGAAGAAGTCGTTGCGTGAAGAGACTCTTTATCTGGACCGCGAGGCGCAAATTAAGGCTATTGAAAAGACATTCAGCGATGCAAAGACCGAAATTACTAAGCATTATTCCAAGCCAAATGTTGTGCCCGTGGAAGTATTGCCCATATTCCCCGACTTTACCAACTGGAAGTATCCATGCGCTCAGGTAATATTCGATAGCGATCCTGCACCTATGGGCAAGAATGTGCCAGCACAATTGGAGGAAATGTCACAGGCCATGATTCGTGGTGTGATGGACGAAAGCGGCGAACAGTTTGTTGCCTACTTTCTGCCTACAGAGTCAACGCTGGAGAAGCGCCGTGCGGACATTGTGGCCGGCGATTTGTACAAAGAAGATGAAGAATATGAATACAAAATTGCGCGTGAATACAACTGGAATGTTAAGACTAAAGCTTCCAAGGGCTACGAAGAGAACTATTTCTTTATTATGCGTGGGGATGGCATTTATTACAATGAGTTGGAGACGCGAGTGCGTCTTAACAAGCGTCGCGTCAAAGTGGGACAGCAGCCAAACAACACTAAATTGGTATGCATAATAGAATCAAACCCATTTTATATATTTCACACCTGACACATTAATTTTTTCAGGTTGTTAAACATCGTGTTCTCGATGCCATGGAACATCGTATGCAGCGTTATCGTGAGCGTCAGCTGGAAGTGCCCGGCGAAGAGGAGGAAGAACAGATTGAAGAAGAAATGGAGGTTGACGAGCCAACTAAAGCGGTTGAACCTGAAAAATCCAACGGCATCAACACTAAGACAGCTGCCGAGGAAGATGGGTCAGCTACGCCTACGCCCGATGGCAAAAAAGATGAGCAAGTGGCTCGCGACCGCCAATCACGCTCTCGCACACGCTCGGGTGGCTCCCGATCGCGTAGTCGCAGTGGCAGCGCAGCCAGTGGCAGTGCCAGCGGCGGCTCTCGTAGTGGCACGCGTAGTCGCAGCCGTTCTCGGTCCAGTTCAGGATCACATAGCAGCCGTTCTAAATCTGGCTCACGTTCACCCAGTGGCTCACGATCTCGCTCCAATACGCCCGCTGACTCGCACAAGTCCGGCTCTCGTAGTCGCAGTGGCACACGCAGCCGCAGCGGGAGCAAAAGTCGTAGCCGTAGTCGTAGTCGCAGCGCATCAGGCTCGAGATCCGGCTCTGGTTCACGCTCGCCAAGTCGCAGTCGCTCACGTAGTGGTTCACATAGTGGCTCGGGTTCCAGCTCAGGTAGCGGCTCTGATGGGGAGTAATCATTATGAACATAATAAGTTGCAACTTTTCATATTATATTTAAATTAAAAATTGTGGACAAAAACACTAACAAAAATTTGACTAAATATCTTCGACGTTGCTCAACTACGTGGAGTCCATTAGAAACCGTCCAAAAAGCTCACTGGCGGCCACACCTTCTACGGGCAGGGTACTGACATCTTCACCAGCTTCCAAATGTGGTGAATAAAGCCTTAAGCGTTGCAATTGCTGCAGCGGAGAGCTGCTACTTTCATTAAAATTGCAAATGCCCACCACGTTTGAATGCTGCTGTTCTATTAATCCCAAATTAGTATCACCACAAAGTCCCAGCTTCTGACAGCTCTCCACAACAATGTCATCAATTGCTTTGGATAGCAACGCCTCATTTTGCTCAGCGGTTACATGGCTGCCATTAATTGCGGCTATTTCGGCACTTGCCGGCGAGTGCTGCGTCTCATTGCTTCCTCCATTGCTCTCCAAAAATGCTTTGATAAACTGCTCAGGCGACTCATTTGTCTCATGCTCTTCATTGTTATCGTGCAGACCAACTGCAGCTGGAGCACATTTGTGCGTGCGCTGGGATACCTTGTAGCGAAAGCTCTTCTGGCATAGGTCGCATTTGTACGGCATGACGCCAGTGTGTATGCGTGTGTGCACGAGAAAGGAGACACGCTGTCGGAAGCATTTGCCTGCAAGACAGCAAATAGTAAGGGGATTAGAGTGTCGACGAGTGCACAGTGGCGATTTGCTTACTCACCGCACACCTCGCATTTAAACGGTTTCTCGCCGCTGTGTATGCGTTCGTGATTGTGCAAAGTGGATAGCTCCTTAAAGGCACGCCCACAGACGCCACAAACATGAGGCTTGATCTCACTATGATAGAGCAAATGCTTATGATATGATTGCTGGAAAGTGAAAGTGCGCGCACAGATCTGACAAGTGTAGGGCATTTCGCCTGTGTGCAGTCGCTTGTGTTTCTTCAGAAAGTATTTGGTTGTAAAGTGTTTGGTACAGACATCACAAGCCCAGATCTTAGGATTGGCTTCGCTTGAGTTAGTCAGTGCCTCGGCGTTGGAGGCAATAGAAACTGTGGTTAAATCGCCACCAGCAGCTGCTGGCTGCTGCGTTGTTAGCAGGGCTAGAGTACCACTCAAGGCATAAGGCTGTGTGGTAGTACTGGTTGTTGTCGTATTGTGGGCAACTGCTGGCGAAGATGCTGCAGCGGCTGCCGCCTCCTTGTACCTTATGCGATCGCATATATTTAGTTTATGAGGCGTATTGTTAACATAGGGTAGCCGTCCCATCATATGCACCACCTTGAGATGAACACGCAGCGAGCCCTTCATTTTAAAGGTCTTGGCACATAGATGACACTTGTAGGGCTCCTCACACGGCGGCGCAGTCATTGTCTGCATGCTACAATCCGCCACGTTCTCGTGCACCAAACGAAAATGCATATCCCTTAGCTCGATATTACGAAAATTAAACTCACAAATGTCACAGCTGGCCATGCAGTTTGTGGACGTGGGGCTACCCAGCGGCTGCTCCTTCAATCTTTCGTCTTTAGCTGCGGGCTGTTTTGGCTTCTTGCCTTTGCGCTTGATCGTCGTTGGAGCTGTCGTGTTGGGCGCTTCTGCCGCATTGTGTTCTGTGTTCGTATTTGTATCTGACGTCATCATCATAAGGCTTGTGTGGGAAAACAGGTGTATGGTGAGCTTGTCCAAGCCCAAGAACAGCTCTTTGCATTCTGGGAACGGGCAGGCCAGTGGTCCATTGGCCGCCTTGATCAGCCGCTGCTGTAGCGCATCAATACTGCCAAAACTGGGTACTGCGCACAATGGACACAACACGGACATGGAACACATGACCTAAATATATATTTAATTGATTTTAATATATATTTTTTAATTTAACTTAATGCATTTACGTTTCTTAAATATTTTAATTTTTTCACTAAAGATTTTTCACGGAAAATTTTAGGCGCATATTTCGCTGGGCCGACCGAGAAACAAGTCGAAAAGATTTTCTAAAAATAATTGAAAATATTCAAAAAGCTGCCGACGTTCGGTGTTCGTATGTGCACGAGTCTTAGTTCGGTTTTTGTAGTGCTCTTCGGCTGCCCGACATACCGAATGTACATGTACTACATATTATGCGCTCTAAGCAATTGTCGGACAGCTGTGCGGGTGCTGCCATGAGATTTCGAAATAACTCGACTACTCCATACACTGCCCGATAGAAGACGTAAATGTAAGGCACCGACACTTTAATACTTTATGTACGCCTGTTACTTCCACCATAAGCAGTAGTTCTTACCAAAGATTCAAAAAATGTTGCTATAGTTTGTCGTTAAAAATTCTAACTCGGAATCTTGCAAATAGCAAAACCTTCTGTCGTCATTTTTGTCAATGTGGAAAACATGCTAGAAAGCTTTCTAGAATCCAGACAATTTCGCTTAATCCTAGGATGTACGGATTAAATTGCTTGAATTCATTCTTAAGCAGCAAGTATCTGGCGTTGTTAGGTGCGATCGTATAGTAACGTTTCAATTTTTCAAAATCTTATCTCAGTCCTTGTTCGATATCTGAAGTTCGAGAACATTTATTGCTCAGCAATTGGGACACCGGTCAAGCTTCCTTTTTAGAATCTCTAACGATGACTTGATCCGTCTTCTTCCAAATAGATCATCTGCAAACCGGCTGTTTTAGCTAGAAAACTCCAAAAGTCTTTTAGGTGCTTGAGTCTCCTGTAGATGCATCGTGTCCGACAATTCGCACATGAAGAGCGGTCAGCGCCTCTCCGTACTAAACAATTAAGCAAAACGGCTCCATACCCCTGTAGTTTTTTATGAAAATCGAGACGTCATCGGGGGAACATCAAATTGTAAACACTATGCAACAAATTTGACCTCAATGAAAGGCCTGTATCTAAAACATAACTTTTCTGGTAAATTTGGGGTCGCTGATTTCGAATCCGGAAGCCGTTTTGGATTTTCTAGCACCGTTTTCGAAAACTCAATAACTCAACATTTTCTTATGTCGATTTAATGACCACTGATATATAGAATTTGGTACAATGTAATCGCAAATGCACAAATATCGTCTTTTAATCGTTCATTTTATCATTCAAAGGAAATACATTTCATGATTCTATACTTGGAATAGAGTATGAATTAATTTTTTTTTTTTAGAGTTAATGAACCGTGAGAATGAACCGATATTAAATTAGCTTTAGTTCAAATCACAGTTTATCTTGATCAGTAGTAATGATTCCGAGTTATATGAGATCTGCGAACTACGATTGCCTTGTAGTTACAAACCTTCTAACAAAATCATAATAGCATTCACTAAATGAAGAGTATATATAGTATAGTTTGTGTGCTATTTCGGGAGGCTCTTGTTTTGCTTTTGCAACGCATTTTATTGGTGTTTCTCTTTAGATGGACAATTTGTAAACAGTTTTGGGCTGCCAGCACGTGTTGGCAATTATTACAATTAGAAGAAAATATAACATTTATTTAATTAAAATTTATCGGGAAAATTGAGCGAAACCACACTAAGATGCGTTGAGGAGTCATCCTTAAACGAACTCATATCCGATGCCGAGGAACGAGCGCTAATTCCTATGCAAAAAAATAATAATATCTTAAATTGACTACTTTACACATCATATACTATGCATTTACCCTTTGTCGAGGATATATAAGAGACAGCGTCTAGTGACGATGAGGATGCGCTCTTCCAGGACACACAGCTGCGCGTGCGTTGTAAATGATGCGGCAACTTGATGCCTTTGCGCAATATATAGTGTATAATTTCCGGTCCATCCTCATCGCCTGTGGTCATGTCCACAAGCATATTCAAGGCCTTTGTATTGCGATTCTCAATCTCCTGTACGTCCAAATCGCGTTCAAACATTTCAAGATATTCGTCGCTTATTGGTCGCTGTCTAATCTCCTTTAGAGCATTGCGTATCTCACGCGAGGCACGTTCCATTTTATTATTTTGCTCATCCAGATCTTTTTTGATCTGCAACAGCAACTCCTCTTTTTCGGCAACTTTCTGTTTGGCAGAATCCAAGCGTTTTAGCAGTTCCTCTTCTTCAGTGCCCTTCTGCTCGCGTTGCACCGCATATCGCCTTGCCTTGCAGCGCAACACCTTCAACTGATTGAGTTCATCGCAATAAAGTAGCTGCAGACTCTTAAACTCTTCAGCAGCTCTTTCAGCATCTGTTTGCATCAAAAATAATACAATAAAATTATGAGAATTTACTTTCTTAAAACTATCTTTCATAATTCAATTTTTCAAACGCAAGTGAATCGACATCTGAAGCAAAAGACTATGCTCAAAGGAGCATACAAAATAGCTATATACCAAGTTTAACTTGCTGCAGTGTCTAATCTGTTGTGATAATAGCAAAACTGGACGTGACATATCCAATTTTTTGGACTTGAAGATCATTCTAGTAGCCAGGAACTATCAGAATAGGGAAGTAGCAAAACTATCGGATAGTCAAGCCGCCATAAAAGCGGTTGCAGGAACTAGAATAAGCTCCAAATTGGTTCGAGAAACCCGGGCCAAATTGGAACTTCTGGGAAGACGTAACACGGGAACTCCTGGCCTCGTTATGGCTAGAACTTAGTTAAGCTTGACAAACTCCTCTATTGAATGACTTTTTAGGAATTAAGACAAGGATAAAGTGAGCCAGTAAGAGACAAGCAATGTGCGTTAGGAGTGGGCTTGGGAGCGAGTGCTACAAACTCGTGCACGAAGTGCTATCGATGAGGATGCATGTTTCGTATCCGCGCCATCTGCGAGCAGTCTTGGCTACAACGCTATACTTGATTTCGATTCTACTTTTGTTTCCTGCAATCTCAATGAGTGTTGTTCAGTTGATTCCAAGAGCGACCGAAAACTGTTCATAGAATGGAAATAGCTGAATTTGTTTGGCGGCCTCACAGGATCAGATTGCTTTTTCGGCTGACATGTAATCGAAGCGAGAAAGGAACGGAATGAAATCGGCTTGTGTCATCTTATATCTCTAGTTTTTCTTAGTTTTCTCATTTACTTACCTTTTGAAATCTCATCTGAGCTGCGGAATGTTTTGCGATAATTGTCATTGGAACGATCAAATTGACGTAGCGTATTCTCCAAAGCGGTCACTTCCTGCTCCGCCTTGATAACCTTTTTGTTGAGCACATCGCCTTCATCGGCTAACAATTGACGCTGTTGTGCTGCAACTACCTTAAGCTGTGTGGCAGTCACCAATGAACCATCTTCGTTAGTGCCCAGGAGACGCGAGGTAAGCTCAAAACGCACGCGCAGCGCGTCTATATGTTTTCTGCGTTCACCCAGATCAGCACGCAGCGTGCTTAGCTCAGCGGCGAGATCCTTGCGTTTTATACTAAGCACATCCTCCTGATTGCGTAGCTCTACGAAGCGATCTTTAACGACCTTTTGATAGCTCATGCGTTGCGAGCCCAGATCTAGTTTGCCCTTAATGGACAATTCCATGGCCACATTCATCTCTTGGCAGCGCATTTTCATAATGCTCAATTCCACAATAACATCGGAATTTTCTACTTGAATCAATTTCAAACGTCTCACCGTGCCTTCGGAATACACAGTGGCCTCTTTGATCTTATAGTTGACCAGATCCAGCTCCTTTGCATCGTTGTTGTAGACAGCGATCAAAGCGTTCATGTTATAGTTAAGCTTCTTGTTGTGCGTCTCGGTAGTAACCACGCGACGCTGCACTTGCGCATAACAATTCTCTAGAGTGGCCAACGTTTCCTTTTGTTGCAACTCCATCTCGGGATCACAAGAGCCCAGCAAGCGGTCCAAGCGTCGCTCGGCTTCCAAATACTTAAAGGACATGCTATAGAATATTTCTGTTTGACGCTTTAATTCCGCTTCCACGCCGCGTGAGCTACGTTTCATGGCATTCAAAGTGGAATGCAACGACTCAGTGTTAATGTTTAGCGTCTTCATCTCATCGCGCATATCGCCAACTTGGCGCAGCGTGCGAAAGAGCAAATCGTTTATGCGTTCCTGCTCCTTGGCCATATCCTCGATCATGTTATCCTCATTATCGTTCATCTCCTCAAGTATGCCCAGCCGTTGGTTAGCATTCAAAGCACGATCCTGCATCGACTGCAGGCGACCCTCAACTTTTTTCAGTACCTCCGAGAAGTTGTCAATCTCCTTTATTTTATCTTGCTTTTCGCGCTGCAGCTTACGATTTTCAATGCGCTTTAATTGTACCGCATGGGTTAAGTTTTCGAGTTCGTGACGCAGAGCGTCAATCTCGCGATCCTTTAAAAAGGACGCCTCAACCAAACTCGTTATTTTAGCTTTCAAATCCGCCGTATCGTCGTTTAGCTGCTCAATGATATTCTCCACCTCGCGATTGTTGGCAATCACATCGTTTAGCTTATTATCATAAGACTTGTATTCATCGGACATTATCCGTGCCTTCTCCATTAATTCCATGCACTCGATCTCGCCATTTTGTATGTCGGATTCACGTTGCGTCATCTGGTTGACTGCATGCTTCCAAGTATCCACCATTTGGCGACGCTCCATATGCGCAGCTCTATACAAACAAGCGGTGCGCTCTAAATTTTTTTCCAGTGTATTTTGCTCATCGTACAGCTGCACCACCTCCTTGCGTCTTTTATCTATATCAGCCTGAAGTTTTTGGCGACGTGTATTCAGCTCGGCAGCTCTTTGCTGATCATCACGATAGTATTTATCGATTAGCTGGTAGCCCTTGTTGCCATCTTCCATTACTTCGTTCCACTCTAGCAGCGCCGTCTTGGCCACTTTGATGCGCGAGGTGACAGTTTGAATTTCGTTTTTCTTCAAATCAATTTGGCCTGTAACAAAAGTGCTCTTGGTAAACTTGCTTTTAGTTTGGTTATAAACTGTACTTACGTTGCACATGTTCAATATGCTGCTGGTACTCCTTCAGTTCCTTTTGATTTTTGCGCAAATCTTCCTTTAGCTTATTGCGTTCTAGCTGCACCAGTTGAGTGCGATGCGCCTCCTTAATGACATCGTTTCTCACCGCGTTGTAAAAGGTCTGCAAAGCTCAAGATTATACTTGCCTCTGGCTTATCTTATGGTATAGTAACCACCTACCGTATTCTGTTGCAATGTGGCCTGCACATTAATACTATGCGATTTGACAGCCTTATTACGCTCATCCAGTCGCACAATTCTTTGCTCCAATTCAAATTTCAAGTTGCGCATGGTCTCCATTTCCTGCAGGATGGCCAAGTTCTCGGCGCTTGCCATGGGTATGTCTGCATCCACCTGCCAGCCCATGTCACGCATGGCCTCCTGCTGGAACTCCTCCAGCCTCTTCTGTTTCATGTCATCCGTCTTATTCATCTTGGTTTTGGTTTACTTTTCATATATGTGGCTAAGAATTTTGGAAAGTTCGTCCACTACAGCAGTTGTGGCCAAACAGTTTTTGATTCAATGCGCCGTTACCAAGCGCTTCACCTTATTGTTGTGCTTGTTGTTTTTTTTTAAATCAATCAGTTTTTGCTTGACTTCAAAGTCAATGGCAACCTTGTTAAAATGTTGCTAAGGCTGATTTGAAATAAACCGGGGTTGCTCGGAATAACGCCGTAAGCTTTTGAGCGTCATTTTGTTGATGAGCCAGCGGTTGGTTGAAGCTTTTGTGATTGATAACATAAACATAAAGATACAATTGACAAATGTGTGTAATATAAAATTTATAGTTTTTGAGCCCTAATTTGCTGAAACGGGTTGTTATCGGGGTGTTATCTAAATACGGTATACTTTGAGTTGCTATATCCGAACCTGGCAACTATTTGAGGTCTTCCGAAAACATGATAATATGCAAAGTTTTCTTTTCATTTCGAATTCATAATATCTTCGAAAACGTGACGTCACAACCAAAATGTTAATATAAACTGAAAAAAATCTTTATATTTAAAAAAAAATTGATGCAGACAGTCGGTACGGTGCCCGACAGTGGGTGTACCATTTTTCCCATTGAAATCAAATTTAAACGTAATTGTTCTACGGGGGTGGGAGGATGGTGTGGAAAAAGGTCAACATTGTTTGGCTTATAAGCATAACGTACCACATTTTGTTAACATAAATGTTAACTTTAACATTTCTGTGAAAAGTAGGAGGATGGTCCTCAAATTGGCACATTATGAGCTATATATTGTAAAGTTCCTATCCGATAACAATCATTTTTAAAATACACATGCGCAGTAATACTGTGCATAACTGTGCCAAGTTTCAGTTGGATAGCTTTTATGGTGTTGTTTAATACCGCAAAAATCTGTCACGGGGAAGGGGGTGACAAATCGACAAACTTGATTTACCTAAAGAAAATACGCATCTTTTGTTTTAACTCTTAGAGACGTACATATTTATATCGACTCAACTATTGCTCCTGACCATTTTTGGTCATGGAACATATGGTCTGCCACGCCTCCTTCTGCCTGTTACATACATTTAAGAAATCTATAATTTTCTTTTACACTTTGTGTACAGGGTATAATAAAAACGCCCTCTAAAGTTCACAATAACAATATTGTTAATGCCACCGGCCATGGTCACCGTCTATCTGAAGTTCTATTACTGATAGCCAGGATCCTGGACTCAAACACCATATTCGTTTGCGCAGAGTAGACCAACCAAGAGGTCTGTCTCTGGCATTATGTCCTCTGTGCCAGATTATCACGGTGTTGCGCCTATGGATTGTCACTCTATACAGCTTCGAATACTCCTTTTCGCGCCACAAGGCCGTCACCAGAGAATTCAAACCGAAACTTATTTAGGTATAAATGTAACGGTTTCGATTACAGTAGGGTTTCAAAATTCAATGGGTTTTTTTTGATAAAGGTTGCGGCTACGATTACGGTTTGAGTCCCTGGTTAAAACAGATGATATTCCTGAAACTTAACAATAGCCAGCACCTTAGAGCCATCCAAAAGCGATTTCTATAGACAACGTTGACGTTCTGCAATCTTAGCTATTGCGTCTCAAAAGACAAATTGACATTGGAGCAATCCAACTAGAATAGATGTTTGAAGAGTATCTTTGGGATTGAAAAAGTTCAACATTGAATTTTTTTTAATTTTTGCATGTATTTTTCAATTTTTAAATTTAATTTTTTGTTTGTTTTATTGTATATAGCAATTTGCTTGCTCGCTGATGTTGCTGTAACTGTTTGCTTTAAACTAAATTTATATTATCATTATTTATTAGTTGTGTATATATTAAATATTATTATTATGTAATTTAATGCTAGCATTTCGAACTTCATTATCGCATTCAAAGAGCTTTAGTTATTATAATTTAATTTGTATATTAGTATGTATTTAAACGCTCATGTTATCAGTACTGCAAAAGATTATGTTTAGTACTATGTTGTATATTTACTTTATAATTATATATATATGTATATATAATATACTGTATACGTATATCGCATTAAATGTTATATTTATTTACTTTTTAAACAAAACTTCAAATACAGTTTATGTAAACTATTATGTTTGAATTCCTTATTAAAAACTAAACTTCAAATTATAACGTTTCTCTTCTTTTGATTTTTCATCTTGAAATGTTGCTTGTCGCCTGCTTCTTCTTGTTGGGCACTTTAAAAATTGCTATGAAAAAGTAACACAGCTTGCAAATAATATTTATATATATATAAAGTATAGTACTCAGATCTTTGTTTTGGGCTTTAAATGTTTCACCGCACATTGTTAGTTATTAATGTTTAAGTTTATACTATGTATGTATTCATATATGTATGTGTAAATTTCAAGGGTGGGCATTATTGTTTTTTTTTTTAACTTGCTCCGCTATTATTTTATAAGTTAACTTTTGTTTATCTTATTAAATGTTTAAGTTTACTTTACAGCACTGCATTAGTGTATGTGTGTGTGTGTTTTTGTTTGTTTATGTGTTTAGAGGCGGCGGCGCACAAAGTTGGGACACTTTAAACTAATAAGCGTTTATGCACATTTATGCTTAAATTATTAGTTTAAATTAGCATTAAATTAATTATTTTTCTTCCATTTCAATTATTGTTAACTTATGTGCCACGCCTATTCACAATAATATCTATTTATTTATGTATATATATATATATGTATATGTATTTATAAGAATTTGTAGCTCTGCACACCACACGCAAAATGTTAAACATAACAAAAATCAAACTTAATAGAGAATGGTTACCATTAAACACATAAAAAAATAATTCATATTTAAAGCAGAAAACAAATTTAACTAATACGAGAAGTTAATTGTTGCTAAATTATAGAAGATAATTTTCTTCTTACTATTTCTTTATTTCAATTCGGATGAAAACTGCAATTTATTTATTTCACATTTAGATCCTAATATGTCTGTGTTTTTACTGTGTGTGTGTGTGTGTGTTTTAATTTTGCTTACAAAATAGATGCCAAAAGCTTGGAAAAATCAACTAAAACCTACATATGCCCGGTGGCGAGATAGCTTGCCTTGAACAGAAATTATTCAATAACCAAATTTATGCAAACGCAACAACAAGACCACTATAATTGGGCGTAAGATTTTCCATTAACTTCTCGTTTTGCGCGCAGCAGATGCTGTTGCTGTTTTGCTGCTGTGTTTGAGTGTGTGTGTTTTGTGTGTGTAATTATACTTGTGCGTTTCGACTACTTAGGACAGATGGAAGGACATACTGCCCTCATTAGCAGCAACTTTCAGTTTCTGCCGCATTACATCACGACTCGAATAGTCCGGCAACTTCAAATAGTTGACGCAAGTCATCACAGATGGTAGATAATCATTTGGATTTTGATTGCCATCCAAAGTTTTGCGCACAATTGTGAGCGGCGGGGTCAGAGACTTAAAACCGCCGGTGGGCAAACGCGGCGAACCGGTAACAAATTGTAAAAAGGCGCGCTGCTCATCGCGATTATAAGATGAGAGTATATCGTAGAGATATTGTATGGCCTGAGATTCCTGGTGGAAGCCATGATCGGTGCGGCAGCTGTCCTGCAGCATTTTAAGCTCCCAGCGCTGATACTGTTCACTATTCGAGCCACAAAAGACGCATTCTAATTCCTCCGGATAAAACATTCTCAGACGCTGTATGGGAAACACAGAATCGAAGCCTGAAAGACAAGAGAATGCAAACGGTAAAAATAAATGCAATATTAAAATCGGTGTATATAGTCTACGCACCTTCACGCAAAGCCTCAAACTGTTTTTGCACGCCCTCAATAAGGAACCAGTAGGTTACGAGTGATATATATTGATGTAGATTGTGAACAGTGACAGGTGTGTCGCGTCCACCACGGCATAGCTCAATATTAGCATGACCAGGCAATACGAAATCCAGGCCCAAATCGGTTATCGGACAGCCATCCAGATCCAATTGTTCAATCTATTATATACAAAAAAGAAATGCAATTAACTTTAAAATAAAAAGATTATTCAAATTATAGTCGTACCTTTTCGGTCTTCTCCATGGCATCCAAATTAGGATCAGCCAAGACATATTCACGCTGACGCACCAAGTCCTGCAAACGAACAAGAGTATTTTGCACCTCAGGTGCAACACGTGAGAGATCAGCTAAGCCAATTGAGTGCTCCTCACTGACCAGCCAGCGATAGAATGGCAGTGAAAAGGGTAAATCCAGCTAAATGAAAGATAATTGCAAATTTTTAATAAATTATCGTTATTTTCGCGTTATAAACTAAATCTACTCACCATGCGGCTATCCATAACAGCCTTGGCCATGAATTTGCCCAAGAACTTAAACTTGGTTTTGGCTTTGGTCATTTGTGGCAATTTGGAGGATTTGCCCAGTGGCAAGGGGAACAGTCCATGCACCGTTTGCACATAGCTAACCATTGAAGTGGATGTATGTTGGTCCACAATAGTCATTGTGGTAGTGGTTGTTGTAGTGGTGGTGTTTGTAGTGCTGCTACCATTGTTATCACCCGCATCATTTTGCGGTGTCATATCACTATATTGCTGTGCAATTATCATATTTAAAGCATTCTCGCCCTGAACGGAAGCATTAGCGCTGCTGCTTGTACCGCTTACATTGGACGAGCTGTGCTCCGCATTATTGATAGAATTGTTGGTGACTACTATATTACCGCCGCCACCGCTACGCAAGGCAATGCTGCGACTGCTAGAGCGTGTTATGTGCGTTGTAGCTGTACTGCTAACAACACTAACCACATGCTCAGCCGTTTGCGGCGTTGAAGGATTGGCGATGGTCGTAGCATCGACAGCATCATCAATATTAACCAGAGCGGCACTGGATTTGACCACATCAATTATGGTGGCTGAGTTATGCCTGTAGCTATCACTGCCATTCCACAAACCGAGATCAATGCGCTGTAATTCGGCTGAAACCAGAGCATAGAACTCTAACGTTGGACCCAAGCCAGTGCCAACCTAAAAAATACAAAAACATTTAATATTCCATAAAACTTAATTTCTTAGAGGTTTGGAAATCAGAATAAAACTTACATTATAAAAATGTAATTTTTTAATAAATTCGAGATATCTGCCTTACCTCATTCTCATATTGAATCTCCAGCAATGCCTTCGAGTGACCAAAGTCCTGCAATATATGCTCAGCCTGTTTTAACACATCGGCACGGGATATGGAACGCTTGCGACGATCCAGACGCGGTGCTACACGTTCTGATGACTCGGTTGAATTTAGATCGGGAGTTGTGTCCAATAAACGCTGCAAGGCTCTGTCACGATCAAAGCTAGTGGCATAGAAGAGCAAATGGCGTGTCTCAAAGGGAAACAGGAAGGGACAGGCCATGCCAATTTGGGGTAGCCATTGTGGCAAATTTCCAGTCATAATAACCAATGGATCTTGGAGCTGGCGATTGGCCTTGGCTGTGATCTTTGGATGAACAAACTCCGACTGAGCAATAATATTCTGGCGCACCACACAGCCGTATAAATGCTCCCAATGGCGATTCAAAGCATGAATAATGCGCAGCATGCAGAGAGCGTCTAATGAAGCATCCGATACAGTAACAACATCAGCGGGTAATATAGAGCTAAGGAATGGCTTCAAAGCGGAAATAATATTGGGCGCAATGCCCTCGTGCCATAGTTCCGTCTTTTTACGCATGAATTTCGTGCTGGTTTTGTGGCTCTTTTTGGACGTTGACGATGAGGAAGATGATGCCACCGATGAAGAGTTGGACATGGCAGCGGTTATATTGCTATTGCCTGAGGATGAGCTAGACGCATTGGCCGAATTATGGGCTTGTTGCTTGTTGTTACTGCTGCTACATGAGGAGCTTATATTTTGCGATGTAGCATCCTCCTCAACGGGACGATAATAAATGGTATGTTGCTGCACCCAAATGCTCGCATTGCCTGGAGTAAAATAAAGGAATGGTTAATATTTATGCAAGGAAAAGTATCAACTTTAACCTACCTAATAATGTCTCTGATTCGGTATCTGTTTCAGACTGATCATTAACCAGTGGAGAAAACTGTTTAACTGCCTGGTAGACAGTCATGTTATATGGCAGCACATGCTCGCCAATCATGAATTGTAGCTTATGCTTAAAACCAGCCTGGGTCATGACCACTGCAGCCACATTATCATCCATATCCTCTTCAGAGTCATCATCGGAGTCGGCTCGTATGCCGCCATAGCCACGCACTACCAAATATCTTTCAATAGCCTGAACCATAGCTAGAGGGTCTATTTTAACAGTGCCTCCTTTCCACTGGCGTAAGTTATTGCAATCCGGATGACGCTGCAAGTTACACTAAAAGTAAAATATACAATTATTTATTAGTTAAGTGTCTTGGTCAAACTGATTACCCAAATCACCTTCAACTGATGTGTATTGAAGAAACGCAGGGCACTCTGATTGGATCGCCCACCTGGGCCAGCTGGAAAATCGTGCACCTTAACAGGGAATTGTTCTAGCTGTGTCACACAACCATTCAATTTGGCCACAAAGGCGGCAAACGCTAAAGGCTCAATGCTGGGCATCTGACCCACATTCATTACCGGTTCCAGAGGCAATCCCGCAAATACATGCATAAAGGTGCGCAAACGTGCATCGCGTTCTACAAGTCCACTCTCACTTGTCATATAGTTGAGCATAGCTTTAATTAGACCCGAGTGGTTGACCTCAAAAGGTGATATGTCGCTCTCGAGCAATATAGTCTTTAGTTCCAGCAAGGCATCTAGGCAATCATGATAGCTGCCATTTAACTTAAAGAGTATGGTCGAAAGACGTTCTAGCACATTGGTGCTACCTGCAGGCAGAGTTGTAGCTGGTCCATCATTAGATCCTAAAGAGTTCTTGGCACTGCGTTTGGCCTCTTCCTCAGTATAACGTTTGACAAAGTCAACGGCCTGCTCGCGCACCCATTGGCGAGCGCGTTCACGATTTGCTGCCGCCAATATATTTGCATTAGAGATGGTCTTACTAATGCTGGCTGCCACAGCGGCGGCATTCATGCCATGATGATGGCCAGCCGTAACAGGCGCACCAGTAGATGCGCTATGGTGATGTGAGCCACTGTTGGCATAGGCCAGGCCACTGCCAGAAGCACCACCGCTACTGCCAACTGCACCTGCGTTTGTACTGCTTGAATCTTTGGTCATGCCTCCATGATGGTGGTGATGATGATGATGGGATCCCTGACGACCCCAACGTGCCGGGTTGAGCGAGGCGAGGAATGAGGATTTCGTCGAATTGCCGCCGGTTGATGATGCGGAACTAGCTGCATTGCCTGTGCTAAAGCGGGACTTGTTGCCGCCTGAGGAGCCACCGCTGCTGGGCGTATTACGACCACCGGCGCCGCCGCTGCTGCTGCCAAGACCTGTGGGCGGGAATGCGTTGCGATTAATGCGAAGTCTGGTGAGCGCTTCAGGTGTCAACTTACTCGTAGCGCGACTGAGAAATTCATGCATGGCCGACGAAGTCGAGCCAGCGCCAGCTCCATCCTCCTGACGTGATTTTGAGCGACCGCTGGACTGTGACTTTCGTTTCGGTGGCGCCTTGCGTTTCAGCATGTCCGTCATTTTGTGCTGCAAGGCCGAAGCCGAGCTAGAGGACGATATAGCCGTGCCTGCTGAGCCGCCCGTTGACGATGTTGTGGTTGCAGCAGCTGCCGCTGCTGCGCTGCTGGTGGAGGCCACCGCCACCATTGGTTGATAAGCAGTGGCTGCTGTTGAATTGGTATAGATGACCTGTGGCATGTGTTGCTGTGGTGTTGCATGAGCTATGACCGCTGCTGTGACATTTGTTGCACCCGGTAATAGTTCCAAATGTGGTTGTGTGGTCGTTTGACTTGTCGCCTGGCCGTCGTAACGCGTGGTTGTGATAGGCGGCGGCGGTGGATGCTGAAAGTGCACGTACTGGCGCGGATCGCTGCCATGCGGCAGGGGTGGAGGTGCTGCTGCTCCCTGCGTACCAGCTGCATTGGTGGTATAGACAAAAAACGCGGGCGGTGGTTGCTGTGTAGCGCTTAAATGATTGCCCGCTGGTGCAGAGCTGCTGTAATTGTAACCAGTCAATGTTCCTTGTTGATTACTATCAACTGGAGCTGATCCAGTTTGTTGCTTTGCAGCCACAGCATTGGCACTGGCTGTAAGAGCATTCATGGCATGGGAAAAACTCTTTACAGTGTACGATTGATGTTTGGAGGAGTTGGGCGTGGTTGTAGCACTGCTGCTGCTGGCGCTATTGTCCATAAAGAAAGGATTTACTTGCAAACTAGTAGCCGAAGCTGGGGCACTTTGTGACCCTCCTGCATTGGGCGTGGCTGTAGTACTAAGCGGCTTAGGTGAAGGATTGGCGCATATGGGATTATTGGGATCTGTTAGCTGTGTAAACTGATAAATGACGCCCTCGCGGCGAAAATGCGTGCCAAATATGTCGGGCAATTGACGCATCAATATTTCAGCCATCTGTAGAGCTCCAACCACAATTCTTAAATCATTACTGCCCAACATGCCGGCTATATGACTGGATACTAGCTGGTATTTGAGAACCTGCTTTAATAGCTCGGGCGTCGCATAGTAAACCATGCGCAGCAAGGCGCGCAGGCATTTATAGCGTACATTGGGACCAGCCGAGGAGCTGTATACCTCGTAAAGCACATTGAATATGTGCTTAATGAATTCAGCCGCTAAGCCCCTTTCCTCTTTGAGGCAGGCGATGCGTGCATCCACCGATGGGCGACGCTTTTGGGCGCTGCCTGTATTACTACCACTTGTAGAGGCCACAGCACTGTTATTATTGTTATTATTGTTGCAGGCAACTGCATTTGTTGTGGCATTGGCTGCAGCTGCTGCAGACGTGGAAGCAGCGCTCAAATCTTGACCCGCATTTGCTCCTCCTGAGGTTCCTGGCGGTGGTGCGACATAATTTGGATTAATTTTACGTTGCACAGGTCTGGTTGTGCCCGTATCTTCGTTTATCTGCTGCATAGCATGGAAATCGATTGTATAAGTGCGTCCCAACGTGCTCAAGTTAATTTCGTCCTCAGTATTTTGATGTGCAGCCTCAATCATTCGTGAATCAATTGTGGAATAGTTGTGCCAAGCGCCGCGATCATCGCGCCACTGCCACTGAACTTGATCCTGCGTATTCAGTGTGGGTCTATCCAACAAAGCATCCACACTAAAGATGCCGTCTACGGGCAGGCGTGGCATTAGCTCACCAATAAGACATGTCAGCTCGTAAAGTTCCGAAGGCGAGCGTGCTATGAGCTCCACATGTGTAGCTGTAGCTCCATCTGCATTCTGCGGCGGCTCTGCATTGCCCGTCAACAGATAAAGCAGTGTGGCAGCAATGTCGTTGCGCAGCAGTGAAATCGCCAAATCCGGGCAGTTGCCACACATGAGACTAAGCATGCGAACAACAGCGGTAAAAGTGCCTGTATTCAGTATTGCAGGCGTAACCACCAACAACTGTTGACAGTTCTTCAACAGATCCGAGCTGGCAATTTCCTGCAGACGCTTGGGATCATGTTGAAAACTTTCTACGAGGCGGCAAAACGCAGAGCAGACGCTCTCAACACATTTTTTGTCCTGTTGTGATAAAAGGCGCGCCAGCACTGGCAAACTCTCGTTGACAAAGTGAAATTCCTCGGGATGTAGATTTAGACAACAATTTGCGGTTATGGCCAAGGCAGCGCGTTGAGCCACAATCGAGAAGAAATCCAAATAGGTAAGACAAGCCGAAATGCCATTGGCTTGTAGTATGGCCTTGTTGTGACGCCGCGATAGTATCTCTAAGGCAGTCAGACTTTGCTCGGCCACATCCATGCACTGTATGACTTGCAGTTTTTCCAAGAACACAGGCACAGCTTCAACAACGGTGCCCGAGGAGCGCGGCAAAGCCTCCAGCATGTAGGCTAATGCACGGCAGGCATTATTCATAATATCAAAGTTATGTTCCATTCGCAAAAGTGTAATAAGCGCTGGCACAACCTGTTTGATTGGAAAACCAGCGAGGGTATCCTCATTGCCCATGACCAACATTTGACACATTTCGATGGCAGCTTGCAGCTGCTGTGACTCATCGTGTGATTGCAAACCCTGCAGCAATTGATTTGCTTTGGAAGAGCTGCTATTGCCAATAGTCCGATGCAATATATGCGTCATGCGTGGTCCCAAGGCGCCAAAAAGATGCGGAGGCAGGCCACGCGCCTCAAGCAACGCCTGTAGACGTCCCACCTCGCTGTCATCACTCTCCGAGTCACCATGCTGTGGCTGTGTGCTGCTGCCGCTGCTAACGCTGCTTGCACTTGCAACGCCTGTAGCAACAGCTGCGGCTACATTGCTGCCTGGCGATGAATTGGAGGCGGCTACTGTGCCTGCAGCGGCACCGGCCGCACTGCTGCTGGCTGCGGCGCCCACGACCGCTGAGCCGGCGGCGGCTGCTCCTGGATTGACACTTGCGTTGGCCGATTCACGTGCGGCGCTTAGAGCGGCCGCAACGTAGTTAAGGTTTTGTGAATTTGGACCTAGATCGCGAAAGAATGCAAAGATATCATCGTTAACATTGCCAGACATGATGGTAGTGTTATTACACTAATAAAAAAAAAAAATTTAAGTAAATATTATGTAAGCAGCGGACTAGACAAAAAACACAATCACACACGATTGAGTATGTTAGACGTGAGAGAAGAGGTTGACAGTTCAAACAATAAACTAGTAGTTAATTATTATGCAGTGTTTACACTATATAGAAATTTTTTTTAAATGTCAAATAATTTTAAAAGTAAACTAAAGGTAAAGTTCCAAAGTTGTTCTATTGTTATGCTGCTAGGAAAGTGTCAACACAGCTTGAGTAGTACACAAAATCATAATACATATTAAACAAAAAACAAAAGTAAGCTGCGCTGTCACCATGTGGTTTTTCTTGTAATTGTGGTGGTTTTTGTCGTTGGAAACGAGCGGGCGGGTTAAATGAAAAAATAATAAATGGTGGAATAGTAATGCCAAACAAATGATGATGGGTGAAACAAAAAAAGGTAAGTAAGCATTTATGTGAATTATGCATTAGTGCGAACGTCTGTGTCTTTATGTGTTTGTGTGAGTGTGTGGTTGACTATATACGTAAGTAGAAGACTTGACTCTTTACCTGGCGTCACTTGCTGTCCACCTGTATGGGGCGGTCCATTTGGCGGTTGTTGTGCCATCAAACTATACGTTAAAGCATCCGAAGCTGCTGAATAAAATGATTGCATATTCAAATATTTAATTTCAAGGACCAACAACAAAAAAGAAAAAAGTTATAGTTTAAAAGAGAGACAACAGTGAGCTTGATCCTTGTGTTGCAGCACCGCGAGCAAAAGCGACGCAGCGCTTAGTATTGCTTTGGGATATGATAGAATAGGGCGTCGTTTGGTAATGGATCAGTGAAATGATATTGCGCCCCTGGCACGCCGCTGGACTTACAATCTAACCACAATATAAAACCAACACCAGAAAACGAGCACCGCTGTACAACACCAAGACATGAGTGGGGAGCATGAGCGAGCGAGCGATCGAGCGAGCGAGAGAGTGGGTTGAGGCAAGGCGAGGGAGTGAGTTTCAAATATGCTAACTATAAGTAGAAGCGGCAGCGGTGAAGTTTGTGTTGTATTTACATCTCAAATCGGACCACAGGCCGGACCAGATCTAAACGAATCTAAAACAAATATCGCTATATATACACTATATGTTATGTATAAAGAACAATCAGTTGGCAGTACGTGAGTGCGTGTGTGTGTGTGCATATTTAAGCCCTTTAACACATTGTGTGTCCTATACCAAAGTAGGGACGACATCAGATTACTTTCAAACCTACTAAAATAGCGCTGCAGCAACTTACAAGCTTCTGGTAATTTTCTAATACTTTTTTTTTACATTTACCTACACTGTCACTTACTCTTTAAAGCTATTGATCCCTACTATACTATATGAGTGTTGCGTATGCGGGGGGTTTGGGGGTTTTCGTATTTCACTTTCCTATTTATGATATTCGAACTCTGTTTATAGATTTTAGCTTGCTGCGTCGCTTCTGCTCTATCTGGCATTTGCTGCCTTGTCTGATGCCACTGCTACCATTTGATTTGCTCTCTCCTGCCACACACACTTACCACTGCTATTCGTCGTCGCTTTGGCAGCAGGCGCTGTGGCAGCGGCAGCGCTACCCGCAATCAGCTGCTGTGGTTGTGGCTGCTGCTGTTGTGGATGATTGGTGCGATAGCTGAAGAGGAAACCCGGCTGAACAATTGTTGCACGTTGCTGGTGATGCTGCTGCTGCTGTTGTTGTTGTTGTTGATGCACCAGCGCCTGTTGATGCAGTTGTTGTTGCTGCTGTTGATGAGCTGCAGCGGCGACGGCTGCCTGTTGTTGCTGTTGATGGCGTACGGCAACTACAACAGTATTGCCGCCAAGCTGCTGATACTGATAACTGGTGGGCGGTGGCAGTGCTTGCAGTTGTTGCGGATGGTGCTGCTGTGGTTGCTGGTGTAGTGTTGCAGCAGCAGCAGCAGCCGTGCCGGGTGGTGCAACCACAACAGCTGCTGTTGCTGCACCACTAGCCAATTGTTGCTGCTGCTGTTGTAGCTGTTGTTGCAGATGGTGATGCTGCGGCTGTTGCTGCTGCTGTGCGGCTGCTGCTGAACTCACACAAGAACCCGTCTTGCCACGTGAACTGCGTCGCAGTGAAGAATGTTGTTGCGGATTATTGGCGTAGGCCTGTGGCTGTGGCGGTGGCACGAATGTGGCAGTTGCGCCTGGATAACGCGCCAACTGTGGCGTATATATTAGAGGCGGTCCGCCTGCAATTGCAGCTACTGTCGCTGCGCCCGGCGGTGCACGCGTCTGCTGCGGTGGTGCACCTACACTTCCACCTCCTCCTGGTCCTGTGGATGTAGTATATGTATGATGATGATGGGGATGATTTAGATTAAGCACGGCAACGGCAGCGGCCGAACTGTGGTAATAGTGCGGCTGCTGCGTTTGATGGTGCTGCTGTTGTGGTGTATGTTGATGTTGCTGCTGCTGCTGTTGTTGTTGATGATGATGTTGTTGATGTTGTTGATGTTGTTGTTGTTGCTGCTGTGTGCTGAAATAGGCCGCAGCTTGACCTGCTGTCAAATAATGTTGTTGCTGTGGTGGCGCCGTTTGAGGCGGCGCAAAGGAAGACGTCAAATGTGGGGCAAATTGATGAGCTGGTGTTGGCACCCCCGGTGGTGCCGGTGGCGGCTGTTGTGCTACTCCAGCTGCTGCCGTTTGCGGATAATGCGCTAATGTATATGGCGGCAAAGCCGGCGGCATGTGTAATGTTGTGGTGGGCGTGGCCACACCACCGATACCGCCAGCACCAATGCCACCGACTGCACCACCAAGTGCAACGCCGGTATGGGCGTTATGGTGGCTACGTGTTGCACGTGCCCCCTGGCCAGGGGCACGCTGATAGCCGGACGTCGTAGCTGTGTTTGTTCCAGTTGCTCTTGCCGAATTTTCCACTTTGTTGTTGTTGTTGTTGTTTTGTTGCTGTTGCTGCTTTGCGTTGCGTGGCGTGCTTGCAAGTTTGTTTTCGGAGTTTTCGAGTGTTTTACGTCTCTGGCTGCGACTGCGGCTAGAGTGTTGTGGTTGCTGTCGTTCTTGCGGACCTTTGTTGTTGATTTTTGTAGAAGGAGCGGTAAGTAGAGAGGGGGTAGAGTAGTGGGAGACAACGGTTAAACAGCTTTGTTTGTTTGTTTGTTTTTTTTTTCTGCTTTGATTTTATTTTATTTTTTTGTATTGTTATTTGTTGCAGCTAAACTACTACGTTAGTTGTTGTTGCAATGAATTCAAAAGTTGTTGCATGAGAATATTTATTATAAAATTGGTGATTAAATCTTTCTAAGCATATAATTTTTGGGTTTTGGGTGGAAAATCGCGAGACGCTCTGTCGCTGACAATGATGATGTTGCTGCTGCTGCAGCTGACTAAACTCTAAACGCACACACACGCACGCACACGCACACGCACATTTAGCAACTTGTTGTTATCATCTAACTGTAACTATATGTGTGTACTGTCGGCCATTTTATATAGAATTGTCAGCTGTTTGTTTATTTTTATGTTGCACATTGTTGTCGCTTTGTTGCTGTTTGCTGCTTCTTGTCTCTGTCTGCTGCTAAAGTTGTTGTTAAATTATTGTAGTATATAAATTGTTGTTGTTGAGCTGCTGTTTTTGCTGCTGCTGCTGCTGCTGCTTCTTCTGTAGTAATTAGTTGAGCAATTAACTCTGATGTGCTCTGCTACTTATCTCTCTCTGTCTCTTCCCTTGCACACACATCATCTTTTACTTGTATCTTTTAGTAAATTTATTGTTGTCGAATTTTTAAAAACAACAACATCATCATCATCAACAACAAGCATCAGCAATAATTAGATATATATATATATATGTGTGTATATATAGTATGCATGTATATTCATTTTTCGTTAAAACATAAACACAGAATACGTTTATAAATTATTTCATATTCTTAATTTTAAGAATGTGTATTTTATGTATGATATAGAAAAACAACTACAATTGCAACAACAACAACAACGTGCGAAATAAAAATTTCGATTTTTACTTTATAAATCAAATTAAAATCAATTTTGAATGCATCTGTTCTGGTTTTGTGTTGTTGATACACTTTAATGTGGTCGTTTTACAACACTGATTTGTTGGTTAACTGCACAAACAGTGTGTGCACACTCTGCGCGCAGCCACTGATAATATATGAGGGAACACACTGGGCGGCACGCACTACGCATACACTTAAAATTAACTTTTTTATAGTGTATTAAATAATTATATATAAGGATAAGTAAAACAAAAAGACATATAGAGTATGTGGTTGCAAATGTGGGCGTATTCGATGATTAAGTTGTTGTGGTAATGTTGTGTGTGTGTGGGTGTGTGTGGGTGTGTGTGTGTATGTTGCATGTAATGTTTGCTGCTAAGGCATGGGTAAGAAATTATATCCTGATTTTGTTAACGATTTTTGCAAGGTGACTGCACAGCTTTTGTTTCTTTTGTTCTCTTTTTTTAAGAGACACCTGCGTTTAGTTTGCTCACCTTATGAGTTTATATGTGTTTGTACGATTGAAAATTAGTTTCTTTCATACATACATGCACTAAAAAGCGATCTTTTGCTTAGTTGCAATTTACAAGACAGTTACTACAATCTACTTAAGATGTTTAATATCCCGGCAATAACGATTAAATGTTATTTTAGATTCTACACGCTGTTATTAATAGTTGTTGCCGACTTAATAGCACGGCGTATTTAGTCAGACTGATGTGAGAGAGTGCGTTGGCATACGAAATGTTTTTATCAACAAAACAATTAATATTATATATACGAAGCAGCGACGTTAAATTGCACAAGAAATCTGGCATTTTTGCTGATAACAAAACACTGAGTATTATATAGTATGCAGGCATGAATTTGTTTTTTACGTACATACTCATAAGTATGTACAGACATTTTTATAAGAGAAATTGCATTTACTTTTGCTCAAACACGTATTTTTTATAGTATAGCTCCTTAGTCAGATCTTAATAGCTCTAACGATAGAATGTAGCATCTTTTCCGAAACTTGGTGTTAATATCACTTAAATTCGTGCTCATTTGTCACAAAAACAAGCACGTTCCACTCCAAAAAAGTGAAATTAATTTTTCCAACAAATAGAAGTGGCAACACTTTTTAAAATACAACCAAACTAATGCCGCAAAATTCGATAGTTCAAAAATTGCTTATACATTTATAATTTTGACTACAAGTGCTCGGGAATAGATAGTTATATATATTTATGTTTGGAGTACAGACAATTAATGTTGTGTATGAAAAGTGTTGGAGTGTGTAAAAGAATATATAGAACAAAAGAAGCGCAGGTAGGGGACAGGAAACACACAGGTTACTAGTTTCTACTACTACTACAATAAAGAAATTTTTTTATATATACACTTAAAATGCAATCAAGCTTATAAAAACCAAAATGGTCGGTATCATCTTGGCTAAAGAACATTAAATATATATATATATATATATATACAATATATGTACATAATTTTAAATAAATATTAAAGTATTATAGTTTATGAATGTGTAAAATAGTTGTTAAACTACATATGTATGAATTTAGTAAGTTAGACTTGAATTACATGTGCAACTTACCACCAAGTTCACCAATTAACTGTTCTGTGAATTCGTCGTCAGTTAAATCGTCCTCTTCAATTTCCTCTTCCTCTTCAATTTCGTCGTCTTCCTCGTCTTCGACGTCCTCTTCCTCCTCTTCACTCAATTCGTCCTCTTCGGCAACAATCTGTGCGTCCTCCTCGTAAGATGAATGTCGCGAGTTGATAATATTGTAGAAATCAACCTCTTCTCCTTCCTCTTCTTCTTCACCGTCCTCGTCTTCCTCTTCTTCCTCTTCAGCGTCCGAAGTGACCACAGACGCAACTTCAGTACCCGCAGCGCTTATAGCCTGTACTTGCGTTTGTGAGTTCGACACCAAATTCGTGTTAGGTTTCTCAACGACCAACTTTCCGTACTCGCCGTCTTCCTTGGTTTCTCCAACTCCCGTGTTCTGTGGTGATCCTGATCCTGTCTCTTTGCTAGCAAAAAAATGTAGCTGAATGTTACGCAGATTCCGACACCTTGTTAACCTGTTGCTATGATATTTAAATTTATTATTTATGAGCGCTTCACTGTCTGCAGCTTGACAAGCTGCTAAACTATCACTATTATCCTGTGCTGTGGCAGCAGCGGCTGCGTCGATAGCCGCAGCGGCAGCGATTACAGCTGAGCTGGTTGCCTGTAAACGTGCACAGCTTTCGCTATTGATTTTGCTGCCCGAAGACGGCACTGGTTTCTTATCTGTAGACGTGGCTCCTTGGGCTACTGCACAATTCTTGCGATTATGTGACTTGCGCGACAATTGTTCCTCGCTCAGGTCCTCCTGTGCCGTGGGCTTTGAGCGTGTATGGCTAACCTTGCGCGTCTTGCGATAATAGTTCAGCAGGTTACTCGGACCGCGTCCGCTTGTAGCAGCTGCTGCGGCGCCGCGCTGTGGAGTCACAAGGTTGTTGGCCTTACGCTTGTTCTGATAGCTATTGTTAAGTGGCACGTGTTCCCGTTGGAAGTTGCTGCTCTTAACCACAGTATTGCTGTTGGTGTTGCTTGTGTTGGGTTGTACCTCGGGCGAGACAGTCTTTGAACGAGTACGCTGTGCTACACAATCTCCTGTCGATGTTATCTCGACGTTGATCTGTGACTCTGTTTCGTTATGGCTAGTGTTGACCGGTAGAAGACGCCGCTTCTTAAGTGGTGAGTGTAACTCGGCAATAGAATCACCAGCGGGCGCAGCTGAAAAATAAAAGTTGTATTTGATTTTAGTTGTTTTTCATTGGAGCGTAAAAAAAAAAGCCTTAGACAGATAAGTAAAGACAACTGGAGTTGAAATTCTCGAATGCTACAACTCACAAAACCAGAACGATGTAAAATTTGCATATTGCATATTGCATTAAAGCAAAAAGGAAAAAAATAAGGAATTTTTTGAAATCCTGAAATCTGCAGTTTCTCTGTAACTAAGATTGGGCTTTTTAATATGAATTTGTCTACGCTTTAAAGTAAAGTCTCACCTCAATGTAGCAATAGTCAGCATTCGTGTCAAAATTTTACTATTTATTAATTCTTTCTTGGGGCTGTTCATAAATAACTTCACCAGAATTTGGAAGATTATGAAACTCCCTCCACCCTTGTCACAAATAGTCACATGTAGACAACCCCCCCTTCGCCTAATGTGACGTCACAAACCGTTCAACCAAAAAACAACTGTGAGCATTCCTAGAAACTTGGAATAGAATATTAACATTGCGGATAGGATGCACACACATACTCATACGCTGCTGTTATAAAAGCGAAAGGAAGATATTTGATAATTATGCAAGATCAAACATTGCATGAAAATATAAAGATTTTTTCAGATTCAATTAACATTTTGATTGTGACGTCACGTTTTCGAAAACTCCCCTCTCCCATCGTCACAATTTGGCGAGCCCCTCCCCACACGGTGGTGAACTTATTTACGAAGAGCCCCCTTTTGATATATAAATTCGATTTTTGAATATTGGTTCCTTTTTCTCTTGAAGTTTTGTTGGTATATAATATCAGCAATTTATAAAGATACTTACTTTGGCTATTACTGCGATTTTTGTTGCAGCTAACGTTTTGATTAAACTGACGTTTGCGTGCAGAAGATGATGACGATGAATCGGTTGAATTTGGCGTGGGAGGCGAAGAACCTGTCGAATGTGAGTTTCTAGTACGAGACGTGCTTTTACGCGTAACAATTTTTTGTTGTGCCGCTATATCCTTGGCTTTGCTACGCGAACGACTACTTTTCTTTTTGGGAGTTGCTGATTCTGCGTTGGCGATGACGGAGGAGCTGATAGCTGGAGTTGTTGTTGTTGCTTGACTGGTTTGTTTACGCTGTTTGTTGTTACTTTTGATACTGTTGTTGCGACGCGATTTAGTTTGTTGTGTATTTGATATTGATGTTGTGGCTGTTGCTGTTGTTGTACTACCGTCGTGCTGCCCCTCCGTCAATGCAGAGAGCGATTGACTTTTAACGGATTCGGCCATAGACGACACTTAACCGCACCGGCATCGATCACACTTAACATGCCAACAACAAATGTTTGTTATTTACTTCCTTAGTTTGTAAACGCGGGGTGAGAATTCAAATATTGATACATATATATGCGTCTTGCGACAATAGTCCATTTAATTCTTCCACTTAGAAATTTCGTTTTTATAGTTCCGTGTCTATATATATATGGAAAATTGGCTATACACTTGCTTTTTCACTTGCACTTTGTGATAATTGATTGCAATTAGTTGCGTTGCTGTGCTCTTTTTGTCGAGTTTCGTGCTGCAATTGTAAGAGCAAACAAATTCATACAATTATTTAAAATGCAAATTTCTGTTCAAGGAAACCAAAATATTACTACAATGACGAGGCGATGACGAGTTGATAGATTATCGATTTACAATCGATTATAATTTTTGATGGAAAAAAAAAAACAACACAATTTTCATTAACACATGCAGCACATCTTTCACAACACATTTGCTTTAAAGCAAATGCTTCCCCTGAACACATCTATAATACCAGACGCATATTGTTACACTTGTATGTATGTTTGTACTGGTCAATGTAAACGAGGCCTTTATACGCATTTGAAAATATACAACTCTATGTACATATATGTATATAGTATGAAAAAAAAAAACACACAAGACACGTTTGTTGATTTGAGTACGTCACAAGGTTGATTGTCTAATATTTTGTAAAAATCAACACGTAATTGAGTTAGAAACTACTCAAAACGTGTTGAAGACTCGACTAGTTTGGGTTATCATGTACAAATGATATTGTAAACTAGCTAAATTTTGTATAGTAAAGGCACAAAAACTTTGGGGTATACTGGACTAGGTAAGGCAGCTGACAACTGCAACTGCAACTAGGAAGTTGCTGTCTGTGACTGTGGGGTGTGTGTGCGCGCTCCGCTGTTGACTCTATACTTTGAACGTTTTGTGGCAAGACCAAGGAGAATTGAACTATGAATGAAGGAACAAAGTGACAGCGGCAAGTTTTTATTAACAATGATGACAAGGGTAAAGAGAGAGAGAGAGAGAGCAGAGTAGACCAAAAGGAGAGGCAAAAGCATAGCGCAGATTTTCTGCCCCTTTTAATAGCACAGGTACACACACACACCACTTTGACAACGCCGAGCAGCGATGCAGAAAAGGCAGCTATGGGAATAAACAAGATAACAGAACAAAAGAAAACACCATCAACAGAGCTGCTATCGCACAGGAGCACGAAAAAGTATCGGTGGAAACGGAACAGAAACAAGAAAAAGAAAAAACAAAAAAAAAAACACCACTCACTCATATGGCAGCTGTTCAGCAAAACTCACACATACTTGAGCACATTTTGTCAACATATGTGCAGGGCAAACAACACAAAAAGAAAAAACGTAAATAATATAACAGCTGTTTACTAGCCACTGACACGTGCGAGAGAGAAAGAGCGAACCAATGCGGCAGAGAGCGCAAATGAGCGCATTGTTTTGAGTGAAACTGGTTACAACGTCACTCATACACTCT
Source organism: Chymomyza caudatula (assembly GCA_035041775.1). Lineage (NCBI taxonomy): Eukaryota > Metazoa > Arthropoda > Insecta > Diptera > Drosophilidae > Chymomyza > Chymomyza caudatula. Next base: position 651,827 of record JAWNKW010000033.1, on the reverse strand, counting down.
CTGACTTAGAGAGCGCTGCGCATACAGCACATGCTGTGCTATTAATCAGCTGTTCTCGGCCGTTTTGTTTATATTTTGCTTTTCGTAATCTGCGCTGCTGCTGCTCGGCTGTGACTGCGACTGCTCTGTTGTTTTGCCCCTTCTTCCTATATGTGTGCGAACGAGAAACGAGTTGTTTGCACATGTATGTGTGTAACTTGTCATGCCTGTTTCGCTTTGCCTTTGCGAGTTTTCGTTTTATATATATATATATGTGTGTGTGTGTATGTGTGTGTGTATTGAGAACAAGCACGACTGCGGGGTAACACGTATATGCGGCGTAGTCAAAAGTAAAAACGCAAAGATATGAAAACACAAAAAGCACACGAACAAAAGATGAAAAGAAAAACCAACAGCCAGTCAGGCAGTCAGTGAAACGGAAATGTATTGTGCCCTTTTTACAACATTGACGCTGCGCTGCTTCTACGGCTGCTGCTGCGCAGCCAACTTAAAAAGTGACGTTGGCGTTGGAAGACATATTTCGAGCGAACAACAATTTCCACAAATGTTTAATAACAAATAAAGTAAACACTCAGTTATAAGAACACTCTTCAAAGTTTAAATTATTCGATGAATATCTACATACAGTGGAGTCGCGATAGAATGAACACTCGGTTATGTGAACACTCGTAAGAGTGAACAAATTATTTTTTACATTGACTACTCTTAAGTCTAAAAATCTAGTTTTTAACCAAAAACAAACCAAAATTTTTCATTTATTGAATTTTATGTTATGGTTCTCAATCACAATGAATTTTATGTACTAAATTAGTTAACTTATGCGATGAAATATGACCCATGAAGGTTTTGATTGGTTATAATTACTTCACTGTATCGCGACTGCACTGTATTTAATTTAATCCACAAACTGTTGAAGCTGAATCTCCTAGTATTTATCTTTCTGCCATTTTGTAGGAACAATTGCTGACACTGAACGCAAATTAGGCCATACGATAAAGTGCCCCTCTTATCAGAAACGAAATAACTTTATTTTGAGAATTTTTAGAATGTAATTCAGTAAAGCTTGTCGTTTTTGTACGAACAACATAAATTTAAAAGTTTTTATTCGATAGTAAACTAATGGCTGATCTTTTTATTTTTCGTGTACCTACTGGTACTACTACTGGCTTTGTGGCTGAGGGATGCAAGCGTGTGAATTGTGAAAACCTTTTTTAAACCTGTCCTATGTGCCTTTTCTGAGTTTCTATGAAACAAACGTGACACTTTTTGTTGTACCTGCATTTGTAATCCTAAATGCACAAAAGCCAGCTGACAGACTAATACAAATATTCACTTTGACGTCTGCCAAACACGACACACGGCCACACATCAAAAAGCCGTCAAACATTCGTTGCTGTCAATTGCAAATATATAGAAAAAAAAAAATATATTGAGTTCAAGGCCGCTTAAATGAAACCAGCACATGAAAATTAGTTGACCATTAAAATACATAGTACAGTGGACTCTCGCAAATGAAACTTGCAAATGTTATTTAGAACAGTAACAAATTAATGCTGATATTGTCGATAAAACCATTTCTTAGCTCACAAGGAGTAAGAGCACAAGGTCCGGTTTATGTCAAAATGTATATCATATATAATAGATACGTCCAACGACGTATTATGTAATTTTGGCTTAAACCTAGCATAGATACTACCAGCAATACACAAAAACCTTAAATAATGGTAGCAATTTAGGAGACTCTACTGTTTATGTTTGCTTTTCAAACTTTAGGCTACAACTGTTTCACACCACAAACACCGAAACCAAAAAGCAACAAGACGAGGCCACAACTGACAAGACAGACAACCAGCCTGCCCTACCTTATCCCCTCCCTTGACACTTCTATCACTGGCACTCCACAAATATTACAGCAACGAGTATGGTATCATGCCTTGCGTGTGGCAGCTCTCCGTGTGCCTTGAGAGGAAAAGAGACGACGACAACAACCGACATATGGCGACATCGTGTATGAGTGTTTGGTGCTTTATCAGCAGCAATTGAAAATGTAATAGGCCACAGAATTTACTTGTATTTTATTCCAATTACGACCGCTATCTTTAGTAGGCTTGACAACCCTATGATAAACATAATTGATAACAATTTGTAGTAATCCGCCCACGGCAACGTTGACAACTTGACAATGTGTAGCACCTTAGTAAAATAATAGCTATACGATATACCCCGATCACGGATGGAACTTAAGTACCATAAATATAGCGTGGTCCCTTAATAAGTAAATCAGCCCTGGTACATACACATACGTCACAAACGCGTACGTAAATACATATTTAAATTGTAAAAGTTAGTCGACCATACAACAAAAACAATAGCAACAACCACAACATGTTGTAATGAAACTCCATGAAGGTAAAGTCGCTTTGTCTAACGAATACTGCCCCGCATTTTTTATACTCTATACTCTAAAAACTAGGCGAGTCATTCCATCTAAGAACGAAAAAAAAGTTGTGATAATAAATTTCCAAAATTAGCAAAGAAAATTGTATTTGACAACACTGTTAAATTAGTAGATTAACATCGATGGTTGGCCTGTCATTTTCCGATGTTCTCCGATATTCTCGAACATGCGATACATAGGCAAAACATCGAAATTTTTAAAACCATCGAACATTTCACCATCTATTATTCAAGATCATGCCAAAGTAAGTAACATATTCTCAGTTTTGCAAATAGTGTTTGAGAGTGTCATCTCCAAATTTATTCAAAGGCCCAACTCTCAGCGAAATAGACTGTTGTAGGTACAGGGTACGGCTATGATATTTTATGTTGACATAATTTAGTCGTAGATCTATAGGTCTGTATTATATAGTATCTAGAAATCTGCTTATGTCCAGATAGCTTAAGTTCCAAATATTTCATATAATATAGCGAAGTTTCTTCTATAATAAAAAGCAAAATTTGTAAATATAAAACATCGATGCATCGATTAAGTCCGATCCATCGACCTACATAGATGTCCAATGTCGATGGTAAACATCGATGTTTTTTGTCTGGACTTACATCACTAAAGTAGATGCATGCAACTAGGTAGAGTATACCAACATCGGCGCTTCAAATGAGGCTTCCGGCATTGTTTTTTTTTTTTTTCACTGAAAGCGTGAGGGTGTTTGTGTGTGCGTCGTGCATGTCTATTTTTCTATTACGAAACTTTTTGTATTGCCTACGCACAGCTGACCGAACAAACGACGGACGATTGGAGCATACACAGTGGGAGCGAGAGACCAATCTGTGGGGTGTGTTACTTTTGTTGTTTTTGGTACTATGCGTGGCGCTTTCTGGCTTTCTTTTCAAAACATATACACGAAAAATCATGTATCTACCACAAAGGGAGTTTATGGTTTGTTGTATGTAGACTTAACTGTAAATTGCATAGAAAATTGTGTCACATAAAGTTCCCTCTTTCCGCTCTAACAGCTTGATAATTTGGATGTGACGCAGTTAAACAGTTTCTCAAAATGATTTGATAACAAGTAAGGGCTAAAGATTCAAGGGTTGTACATATTACGACGTAAAAAAAAAAAGTTATGCACTTGAGCATGAAATGAAAGAAAAAATATAAAATCAACATAGCAACGCGCACATGCAACAATTAAGTTGAAACCTTGCTATTGTTGTTGTTTATGTAGTTGCTGCGGTTGCCAGTGAAGGTCTACGGTCTACACGCCACTTGACGACGACCGACGACGACTATGGGGAACTACTATGAGTTTGTTTGATTTTTAGTACACTTTCCAAAACTGCCCAATACAAGGTCACAAATACACACTCACACACACACACACACACTCACTCACACACACACACACTGAATGACCACAAAAGCAATCAAAGTGAAAACCACACAAAGGCAGAAACAACAAAATATTTAAAACTATATATCTAAATTGTAGCAAAACTTTAATCAAATTTGTTGCTAAGTTCAGCAAGTTCTTGAATTTAAACTAAACAGAAGAAAAACATTTACGCTGCAGGAAACCGTATTAGCACGCAACTAGTTTGCATTGTGAATAATTGAAGAAGTTTATTCTTATACTGAACTGGTTACAAACGAACTTCTTGGGGTGTAGAATGCTACTAGTATATTTCATACCGCTATCCAACTAGTGCTATCTCGCCCACTAACAATATCCAGCAACTTATTTACGCGTCAAGTACATAGTTGAAACTGGTATTAATACACAAAATTTTCTTCAGCTTATGTACTTTCTATATACTCATATATATAATTCTAAATAAATATTGAACTTAGTTATAAATAATTAAACCAGCGCCTACGATCGAAAATGCACAGTAATAGGTATGTCTGTATATAAATATATATATATATATATATATATATATATTTTTCGTTTACTTTAATGCCCTGTTGTATGTAGGCTGAAGAGACGACTGGCTGGCAAATGTGTCGATGATTTCCAGCAAAACGCAAAAAGGGAGCAAAACCAAGCAGCAGCAGCGGCAGCGGCAGCGAAGGTAGCAGCGGAGGCAGCAGCGTGTGCCGAGACATGTGCACGAAAGAGAGCGCACGAGGGCAAGCGCATGACGACGTCTTTACACCAACACATTCAGACATACACACACACACACACACACGCACACTTTCAAACACAGACGAACAGTTATAAAAGCATAGCAGAAAAATATGTACATAACGAATTGAAGAAAGGCGAAAAAAAAAATAAAGAACTTACGCATACACACAATCAAATAATTTGCATGCCACACTAGAATCGCTTTCTTGTTCAATGATTTAACAAATTAAATAATTACAAATTATATAAATGCACTGCACGCGTCCATATATTGCTTTGTATATTATGTATAGACACACATACCCATGCAATAGAATAAAAAAAACTTTGCTGCTGTTTTAAAACCAATGCTGTTCAGTATTATCCATTTTCAGCTGTGCACGCACTCAAGACCAACTTACGAATGACGGCAACGAAGTGCTCACAATTCGCTGCTGCACGAAAAATACATTTGAACTGAACGAGAGCGCGAGAGCGACGAGTGGAGTGAGTGAACGGGTGAGCGCCATGACGAGTGAGTGAAAAAAAAACAACTTTTGCTCAGCTCTTTTAGCAGACGGGCAACCTTTTTATACAATATGGCAGAGAACATTGCATTTTTTTTTTGTTAACCAAATGCCATAAACAAATCAATACTAATTTGCAATTATTAGATGCCAGCAGCATTCAGTCTGTGGGCCAAGTGCGTCAGCCCCCAAAAGCAAGTTGTTCTGAGTCGCTATAAAACAAAAAGCAGGTCACTCAACCCTCAATAAACTGAGAAATGGGGTCAACAAACTACACGCTATTATTTAGCTAAAGTACAGCGCATTTTAATATTTAACAAGTGCTGGTCATATGTAAATGCGAAAAACATGAATTATAATGATCTTTATTCAGTTAATTCCAACCAAAAAAGTTGAAATTGTCTGCGCTGTTGATTTCACTCAAAATGGCTACGCCACACATTTGAGAGAGACAAAGTTTGAGAGCGTGGAAATGCGCTCTTTGCTCTCTCGTTGTGTTGTTCTTCTTTGTTATTCTATCAAGCGATACCTGTGCGCCCGCGTAATAAAAATGGCCACCACCGTTAGAGTGAAGTTAGTTTTGAAATGATCAGCTGATCGCGATGGGGAATGTTGAGTGAGTGTGTGTAACTAAAAGACTTTCTAGAATTTTGTACAGCTGTTTTGGTAATTTCATAGAACAAATCATGTGTGTTTGTCTATCATAGTAGATATTCTTATTTCATGGTCTCTACGAGCCAATATTAATTCATGAGAGTAGTTTAAAGAATTACAGATGTAAAACAACAAATACGCAATAATAGTTCACGATATTTATATAATTATACATTCATACATTCCGCCACTAAACAAGGGCTGTCGACGGCTATATAAATTCTATGTACATACATATATTGGCTACGTATGTGAATGTGTGTGCGCTCGTGTTGATACAACGATAAAATTCAACGTGCTGCCGCAGCTCGTTGGCCAAAACGTGAGAGCACTCATTGGCAACGGGCGGGCAAGCCCACGCATCTCAGCCTGATTGAGTGCAATGTGACACCGAGCGGCGGCTCAACCTGCGCGCTAATAATACAGCAATAACAACAAACACACCAAAAAATGCAAGTCAATTGCAATGTTTTGACTTCTACGGTGTGGTTGTTGTTGAACAACAACATATGATGTTGCAAAACCAGTAACAACAAATAACAACACACACACACACCAACAACAACAACATGCACGGGCGGCAATGCAACAGCGTGAGAGCAAAACTGTGCTTGCTGCACTTGTATTGGTGTGTTTGCAGTATTGTGGGGCAACGAAAAGAGGCCACGGCCTCTCCATGTCGCGCTGCAGCAGCTGCGGAAACTGCTGCACTTATTGTGCATATGGAGACATTTATAAATAGGGCACAAAATGCAATGGAACATAACTATTAAAATAAGAGGAGCAACTTTCATTTGTCAACTATTTGTAATTCGAATATCGATTGCTAAATCTGGACATGTTAAGACACACGACAGTGGGACACCCTGTACTAATTTTCATCAAAAAAGCGTAAATGTCTGTGCATAATAAAAGATTTAGGGGCTTTCAGGGGTTGTTTCCCAAACTTTAAAAAAAAAACCTAGTTTTGGTTATTAGGCTCACATATGTAAGTGGCGGGCTCCAAAATTCGATCATTATTATTGCCTATTTCTTTTTAAATTTTCATCCAAACTTGATGATCTGCGTTCCGAAATCTAGGTGTACATTGTACACATCTATAATACTTTGAACCAGTGTAAAAACAGGGAAATTAAGAATCCGTGTTCTAGGCATGGCTGTCGCTTTTGCAATATAAAAGTTTCCTTCGTTTTGTTTAAGAAACGCGACAGTTAATGTGGCTTTCACAATGAAAGAAGTTTTAGACTCGTTATTCGCCCTAACGCATTGACGACCGTTTCCGTTTAGCTGTTCTGAAAAGTATAAAGTATACATTTGTTATGCATACAATATTATATGCTCTTATATATAATAATATCATGGCACTTTTAAGGTCAATACTTGTATGCCCAAATAAATCATTTTACAATTGGTATTTATTTATTTTTTAAACCAAAACACGACTTTTTAGAAATATGGTTAAAAAATGTTTTTTTTTGGAATTACTACAAAACTTATATAACCACCGCTAAAAATATTTCTAATAAGCAACGATTACATTTATTCAATCAACTACATTAAATGCAGACGGCTGGTAATATGGAATGCAATACAACATCTTCGCGTACATCCATTTGTAGATGAATGCTGCGCTCCATGTCTATATCAATGACCAGCTCTTCGTTGGGCAATTGAAGAGCATTGAAAAATGCCGATGCCTTGCGGCAATCCACAGAACAGCCAGCCTCCACTTGTTGGGATTGCTGGTTTTGCGACTGCTGCTCCTGGTTGCGCATCAACAAACGACGAAAAGTTGTTGTAATCGTGGCCATTTCGGATTGTGCTACCAGCTTTAGTTCCCCAAAGGAATTGGCATTAAAGACCAGATTTGGTGAGATATTCTTCAGCTTGTCAATGAGACTACGCAGCAAACGTAGCGAAGGTAAGCTAAGCTCCAGCTGAGCCTTTGGAATCTGTGGCAGCAAATAAACGCCCCAGTCGCTTGGTGGCACAATCACAACGGGCACATCGTGCACCACCTCACGCGGCTCAACGGAATTTTGCGATGCCACCGATGCAATGACCGATATGCAGGGAAATTGGATGCGTTGCAGCTTAAGTTTGCACCAGTTGGCGCTACGCAGCATGGCCATAGCACGACTTAGATGGGCAGAAAACGTGGCCAGTACTATATAATCTTGATCGGATTGGGCCGGCGTCATTTTATATTGTGGAAAGTAATCCTTGGCGGCAATGGAGGCCCAAACCAGCGGCGCTGCTGTCGAACTGTGCTCCTCATTGACAATAAAGTGTATGTGCTGCTCGCCCAGTATCATGACACAGTCCTTGGAAAGCTTTGCCAGTGAGGCAATAATAGCCTGGAATTCGCGCATGTATAGTGGATCCTGCATGTACGCACGGAACTTCATGGTCGAATCGCTCTAGCTGCATTTGTGAGTAGGTGTGCGCGCGAAAAATCAAGAGAAAACGGAAAAGAAGCGAATAAAAGAAATCAAAACTCCTTGCAAACAATAATCTTCTACAAAGGAAGCAACTACAAGAGCACCGGCTTTCCACAACAAAAACAAACACAGCGCCGCAAGTAGAACAAGACTTGCAAGACAAGACGGCAGAGCGAACACCCTTTGCCTTTTCTTTAATGTTGTAGTTTTGTTGCCTGTTCCTGTTCCAAAGTAGCCATTATTGGCGAGAGTTCAATGTACACAGGCAGACACACACACACACACAAACGCCACAAGAAGAGCACAAAACTGACAAAGCACAGAGCAAGTTCAGAGTTGTATTTTGGCTAGGGCGAAACAGCGTGGAAAGAGCAAAGCAAACAAAACTCACACACTCAGAAACTGCCATGCGCCCATGCATACAAAGTAAGAGTCAGACAGACAGGATTTCTTTTTGTTCCCTTTCAGAGGGTACATTAAATTACAAGGCGTATTTGTAACTCAATGGTTTGCGTGACATCCGTTTTACTTTTGCTTTGCAAGTTAACATATAATGTTAGCTATTACTTTAGAGGTTATAGTAGTTTAAAGACATCCAAATCCGTATAAGATTTTTTTTATTACAAATACAATATTTATAAGTATACTAGCTCCGCTGCGCATCAATAAATTCATTATATAAATTAATTCTTCCCATTCCTTTTCCTTCTCTCTCTCTTCTTCATACTAAGTCAAGCTGCGGATATTGGTAACAATATCTTTATATGCGCTACCTCTCCCCCACCTCTACCATTACCTCTTACTCAATTCAAAAGAATTCTCTACCTAGTCAAATTTAAGGCTTGTCTACTAAATAAGTAGAAACACATTTAGTATGTTTTATATGGAAAATCGTTTTTGTCAATATCTTTGGCGACATCTATTGGAATTCGTCCAAACTTCACAAAAACCTTCTCCCTAATACTGTAGTACAATGTGTGAAAATTTGGTTGAAATCTGTTCACGCGTTTTCGAGTTTAGCGAGCACATCACTTTTAGATATAGAATAGAAGATAGATAACGAAGTTGGTATGGATATATAAAAACGAAAGGGCAGTTCCTATTTAACATTTTATAATATATTATTTCAAATATATTAAAAGAAAAAGCAACAAACTGCAGTTTTGCTAAAAGGGATACATGGCCTTTTTTCCTAGCCACAGGATTTTTGAAAATTTTAGAGTATATAGACTTCGGCGCTCTAGAGTTGGCTTACCCATATATTTGTAACTGCAATACAAAGGGCAGCGCATGAAGTATTGGTAGCTAAAGGAAACTCCATGGCATTATACATATATCCCAAGCAAGATGCAACAACGGAAATCAAATTATGTGCGAACGTAAGCGATGGCTTATTTAAACGATATATACACACAAATCCATTAACTGACAACTGCAAGAGGAGCACTCCAACACAGTATGCGCAGTATATGATAGTCTATATTACAGAAAGTCGGGTTGGTGCCCGACAGTGCCATATCCTATACCCATTTCCCCGAAAAAATAATAAATATGTGTGCCAAGTTTTGTATAGTTACATTTAGGCGTTCATTATAGAGAGATGAGGATTTGTTTCAATATAAGCTCAACATTGTTCATATATACATATTAACATAACTAGAAAAGGACGAGTTTTTTGTAGTTTATAGGAGGGCTCTAAAATTGGTGCATTACAATAGAATTTGCGGTCTCCTTCTCCCTGTAACATACATTTGACAAATGTATAAAACCGATGCCCCTATGGCTACAGGGTATAAATGTGCGCACCGACTTTTGTTTTGTGTCCCAATGAGGGTCGGGGTACGGGTCAAAAAAAAAAATAAAAATTGTTCTAGAAGTTCAATCAACTTTCAAGGTTGGCTAAGGAATACAGTAGAGTTGGCAACTCTAGCAGCGTTGCCAACTTCCTGCGGCACTACAGGTACATAAGATAGCAGCAGAGCACAACTTTTAATTAGCAACTGATATTGTGTATCCCTACAATGACGTCACTGCCGCAATGCTTATTTCACAAATAAATGTAAAAAGTATAACACATATTCTGAGTATAGAACATTCGTTGTAGACAAGCAGCATTACTTGCAAAAAATTCCATAGTTTGAATTGCCAACCGCAAGAACCTTCAGCGAACCCAAAATATAAAACAACAATTCAACTGCAATACAAGTTTACCATAAAAGCAACACCACCACAATGCAAAAACCAAATATATATGAAAAAAGCTGACAAGATCCAAAATTAAATACAAATAAATTTGCTGTGCTTGAACAAAATCAACGTGACTGACTGATTTCATACTGCAATGACGAGGTGGTGGTGCGGGGGGGCGCAAAACAAAGCGAATACGCATACATACACAGTCACCCGCAGCAGCAGCAGCGACGGCGACAGCGACGTCTCTGCCGCATTGGAGTTTGGAGCATAAATAAAAGAGAAAGTAAAACTTAAGAAGATGCCATATATGTATGTATGTATGTAGGCATATAGCACATAGCATCAATTCAAAATAGAATAAAATTGATATCTCAATACACACACACACACACACACACATAGTTATGCAGGCAATTTGATATACATGTGTGTATGCTGCTGCATACCCTACACAAACTACGCAGCGCACATCAGCGTTGCCAACCAAGAGGAATAAAAGCAGGCGACAATAAAGAATGCCTGGCCATATCTCAACTTCAATTGCTATCAGAAAAACCAACAACAACATAACTAAACGTACAAAACTTACTGAAACTGATACTACTACACCGTACACATTTATATGTACACATATGTACATACAATTTTCCTTACATTTTTCCACTTTTTTTTTTTTTTTGCCCATACTCATCATGTCACTGAACAGCCATTGTAAAAATCAATATCAAAATATTTCGACTTACACTTTTAGCACTCTCTTGAATTGCATTGAACGCTATAATTCACAAATTACCAATACGATAGTGAAATGTATTTTTAAAAATGTTTTTGCACCAATTTGTAAGCAATAATGCACACGGACGTAGAGAATTAATCCGAAAAAAGCAATCGAGACAAAATGCAAATGGTCGACATTTTGTTTTCTGTCTGTGACTCGCTGCTTGTTCGACGAAATATGCTCGTGCGTTTGTGTGTAGATGTATGTCTGCTGCTGCTGCTGCTGGCTGGTGTGTATTTGTATGAGTGTCTCGTTTGAGTGGCCAGCGGAGCACCCAGCAGCAACATATACATAGTATGAAAGTGTCGCAAGTGGCACGCACAAAAATCATCGTTTAAAGCGCTTATATAACGTTTTGCATGCACATTTTGTTTGAAAACTACGCACTTACCTTTTAACTAATAATTTGTAATATTTTGCACAATTTTCTAATAGTTTTTATATGTTTTTAACACGTAACAAAACTCCGACACATCTGTCGACAGCACGCACTCAAAAAAAACTCGCCAATACGAATATTGAGACAAAAAGAAGACGACAAAAGCGTTGCCACACTGGTCAAACAGCACTGATTTTTTTATCGATATTATTTGCATACATCTACAGATGGCAATGCAATGTCCTAATTTTTCTTCAACTGTAGGAATGCCTCAACTCAAGGCGACATCATAATTAATGCAGTTAATAAAATTTTTGTATCAAACTAATTCTTTCTAGGTTATGTAATTAATAGAAATTATAATTATTTGCCGGTGATGAATGGCAATAGCAACGATTGCAGGAATTGCAATCAGCTGATGTTTGTTTACTTTTAAAATAGTAAATCTTTTTGTATGAATATCGACTTGCTGACTTTATTGCATTGATAGGAAAAAATGTAATCATTGTCAAAAAAAAGCATAAATAACACGCGTAAAAAATAAATTATGAATTTGAAATTTGAATGACAGCAAAAGGGAATTATATTTTATTGAAGGCAACCAATTTTTTAGTCCTGCAATTAATAACTAAAAGGGTTGCAAAAATATGACAAAAAATACTTAATTACATTTGAAATAAAAACAACAATTTTATTGATAGAACGATACATTCGATTACTTCAAACTGATATTCGTGTACAATCGATAGTGTTGCTGCAAACAAACAAACCGCTGACGCGGTGTTAAAAAGAAAAACGACAGAAGAATACGAATAAACAAAACAAGTCAAGTCACAAAAATATAATACCGGGCCATTACCCTAAATTCAACTATCTGAAGTTCAATCGCTTTTAAGACAACTTATCAAAAGAAAGCTGCCAACAAAGACAGTACCCGCAAATCAGGCCGACCAGCAAGACTAGAAGTTACCTTATCAGAAGAAAAAACCAGCAAACATCAATTAAACTTGAAAGACGTGCGGGCGGCGCTTTAGTCATTAATTGCGTAGCGCATATCGGCAACGTAGTGTTAATTACAGCACAGAATTTTCCTCTGACGTGTCAAAAGTGTAAGACTATCCCAAACAAAGAATGTGCGGCTCTCCAAAAGCAGGTGTTGGCACTGGCACACGTGCCCTTATACTCGTTGGTGGCTATGGCACACGTCTGCGCCCACTAACGCTGAGCACGCCCAAGCCGCTGGTGGAGTTTGCCAACAAGCCCATACTCTTGCATCAGTTGGAAGCACTAGTAGATGCTGGCTGTCGGCAGGTAAACATTGGGCGCATTTTCCAATCGCATTACAATTGGCTTATAAACTTCTTCCTTTAGGTCATACTTGCGGTGAGCTATCGCGCAGAGCAAATGGAACAAGAGCTAAAGGTGGAGGCTGAAAAACTGGGCCTTGAACTGATTTTCTCACACGAAACCGAGCCACTCGGCACAGCCGGACCTCTAGCGCTGGCTAAGCCCATACTAGCGGCCAGTACGGAGCCCTTTTTTGTGCTCAACTCTGACGTTATCTGTGATTTCCCCTTCAAGCAACTGGTACAATTTCATCGCAATCACGGTAAAGAGGGCACAATTGTAGTCACCAAAGTGGAGGAGCCTTCAAAGTACGGCGTTGTCTTATACGACGAAGTAGGTTGTATAAAAAACTTCATTGAGAAGCCGCAAGAGTTTGTAAGCAATAAGATCAATGCCGGCATATATATATTCAACCCATCGGTGCTGGAACGTATAGAAGTAAAGCCCACATCGATTGAGAAGGAAGTATTTCCCTTTATGGCCGAACAACAACAACTGTATGCAATGGAGTTAACTGGCTTCTGGATGGATATTGGTCAACCAAAAGATTTCCTAACCGGTAAGTGCAAAGTCTCCAAGCAAGTTGACTCAGAACACAAAATGCTTATCTTAGTTGGCATTGCGTTTACAGCGCGGTGCTATTGTTAGAATACGGTCACTGTAAAGTTTTTTTTTTTTCTGTTGTACTCTTTTTGATATTGTATAAACCTTGGTATGATGCAAAAAAACAACTTATAACCAATGGAGTAGCAATATAGCTTTTAAATCGCAAGGTAGCCTATTAAATCTTTAAAATGACACAATTCTGCTTACTTGCTGCCTTTTATCTACTTTCGAGGAATTCAAGTGCTACAATTTCTAGTTATAATTACTGTTCATTAGACTGATAGCGATGGCAGCCTTGTGGAAAGTACCGACTTCAATTATAAATTAACATTACCTTATATAAGATACAATCTTATTCAGAATGCGCCTACATACTCATACAATTTTAATTATCCATTTTAGGCATGTGTCTCTATCTAAGTTCGCTGCGTCAGAAGCAATCCCCAAAGCTCTATACTGGACCCGGTGTCGTGGGCAATGTGCTTGTCGATCCCACAGCCAAAATAGGTGAAGGTTGCCGGATTGGGCCCAATGTAACCATTGGACCGGATGTTATCGTTGAAGATGGTGTGTGCATCAAACGTTCCACCATACTCAAAGGTGCCATAGTCCGCTCCCACTCCTGGCTCGACTCTTGCATTGTAGGCTGGCGTTCAACCGTGGGCCGCTGGGTGCGCATCGAGGGCATTACCGTGCTTGGCGAGGATGTCATTGTCAAAGATGAGCTGTACATCAATGGTGGTCAAGTGCTGCCACATAAGAGCATTGCGGCAAGCGTGCCCGAACCGCAGATTATCATGTAAAACAGCGAATTATCGAGTCCGTTAATGTATATATTAATTAGTTTTCTATATATGTATTGTGTTCAAATCTAAGAACCAATTGCCTTCAGTTTTAAAATATAAGTCAAAAAGTTTTGCAATTTATTTACTATAAACATTTCCAATTTAGCTTTGCTAAACTTAAATTATATTGACAGTTTTATATTTGTATTAGAAAGGCGTTTAGGCAATTTTATTGACCAATAATTACATATTTTTGTATAAGCTAAAGTTTTATACATATTATAATATCCTATATATTTAAATGTGATCATGGTTGTGTGTTTTAAAGATTATAAAAATTGGAATGTATAGATATTTGTGGTTAACGTGAATTCATAGAATTTTAGCCTATTAATGTCAGATCTCCTAACAAAGCAGAACTGTTCAATGGAACAGCTCTCTTCTTTGGCAGTTCTAACATTCTTCCATACTCACCATGCACCATCTCAAGAGAATATCCATGTGCAGAAAGCTTGAGCATGATCCCACAAGCTATATACTTACGGGATTCATACTACTACTACAAGGAATGTCCTCAGCTGCATAGAAATCTATAGGTGCAGGCAGTGCACCCATTTTTCCCATGAAAAATGCATTGAGCAGTTCTGGACGCAAACTGACAAAATACAACACAATTATTATCGTCCTAAACATGTTGCGACATTTGCAATAAATGGAACTAAGGAACTCTGCTTCATAGTAGTCCGGACCTTTTTCCCAAGCGAAAAGCTATTCTACATTTTCCAGCTTAGAAAGTTTTTTGGAGTTAAAAAATGACTAGATAGTACCTTGGGAACTAAGAGGTCTACTCGAACCGGCTTGTCAACCTGAATCCAGCTGTTACACACAGTTAGCTTGGCCAGCGTTACCATGGTGACCAGAAGTAACCACATATCAAAATCAATACAAATTTAAGTGCAGAAGTAAAAGTGGTACCTAATTGTGAAAATGATAAAAACTTTGAATAAATTGGAATCAGCATCAGAAAATCTGCTGAGTGAGGATAAGGAGGTTAAGTTTGACATACCCAATCTGTAAGTCTTTGGGCCATAATTACATTACAAGCTGTTTAAATTCACTTTTGTTTTTCAGTCACACTCGTCTACGCAGTGGTGAAAAAGTTTTGGACACTATACTGCATATTGAGGATACCAAAGGCAATCCAGGTGACACCGGACGTCTGTTGGTAACCAACTTAAGGCTGATATGGCATTCGCTCGTGCACAAGAAGTTCAACTTGTGTAAGTTTGTGTAGCTTAATCACTTTTAACCACTTTAAAACATCTTTTCAGCCATTGGCTATGGTCGTTTTGGTAGCACCAGCACACGCATGGTACACTCCAAAGTGCGGGGAACTAATCAAGCACTTTATATACTGGCCATCAATAATGAAACGCGTTTTGAGTTTCTTTTTACCGATGTATCCGGCGAGACGGCACGCCGAGAGCTACCCATCTTTGCCAGCGTATTTGAAGTGCATCAGTAAGTAGAGTTTACACACTGGGAGGCTAAGTCTATAATGCTTTTGTTCTACAGACTATATCAACGCACCTATTTATATCGAGATCTCAAGCTACGCGGTGCCATTGTGCAGGCTGGACAATTGATCATATTGCCGGATGAACAGGTTTATAGCAATGTGCAGGGCGTTTGGAATTTGTCCAGTGATCAGGGTAATCTAGGAAGCTTTGTGGTTTCAAATATACGCCTCGTATGGTACGCTGACGCCAATGAAACTTTCAACATCAGTTTACCCTATTTGCAAATTGAGAGCGTAAGTCGTAACCTACTGTGCTTAGTTATCCAATTTAATGTGTGCTTACCATTTTTTTAGCTGCGCATCCGCGAATCAAAGTACGGACCCGCCTTGGTTATACAAACAGCGGAGACAGGCGGTGGCTATGTGCTAGGCTTTCGCATTGATCCCGCCGAGCGTCTGAATGAATTGTTTACCGAGCTTTGCTCCTTGCATACCGTTTACACAGAACAGCCCAACTTTGGTGTGCACTATACTCCCATAGATGCACAACAGCGTTTAAACGCAGCAGCAGAGGCCGCAGAGCAGGCTGCACAGTTCAAGATCGAGGACTTTCAGGAGCTCGACGAACGTCAGGAACGTGAAATCAATACTAAATTAAATACTTACTTGGCAGAGGGTTGTCTGGTGACAAATGACGAGCAGACAGCTAGAGAGCCCGTCTACTGCAAGGAACTGGGCTTTGCCATGGAACGCATACGAGATGGCTACACGCTCAAGGATCTATGGGATGTAATGCCCACCAAAATGGAATCAGTTGATTGAACAAATTTTGTTAGAAACGTTTGCCAACGCATGTGTTTTTATTGTGTCAATGACCAAGAGCATTAGGATTAAGCCGTCTTCGGAGCTGGATATGGGCGTCCTATACATAAGTTATCGTTACCTGTTACGGGTTACCGGTTTATGAACATTATATTCGCTTATGATAAACTTGATTATTTGAAATTTGAGCACTTGGGTTCTATTAGAACAGAGTGAAACTACGACTTCGACCATAACGAAGTTTGTTTCCGGCTAGCGACTCTAATTTCCATCAGCGAAGTGTACCGGGGAAAAACTCAATTACTGAAGAATGTAGATTATTTGAAATTTGAGGACTTGGGTTCTATTAAAACAGAGTGAAACTACGACTTCGACCTTAACGAAGTTTGTTCACGGCTAGCAACTCTAATTTCCATCAGCGAAGTGTACCGGGGAAAAACTTAATTACTGAAGAATGTAGGTAATGTCTAAGAGAACCACTCCTCTTAGGATAACGTTTAAAGGAAGCCAACTGTGCCTCTTTAGGCTTGGCAACTCCACCGCTGACCTGGTACTTAATTGAAAAGCTCTGCATAAGATCCACGATTACTTAGTCGTTATCCAGCGTATCTCTGAGAAGGTTGTGCAATTTTACTTATGTGCGGAGGTCACCTGAATCATGCAATACTATATATCTGGTTAGTCGTGCTTAACAGTCCTTTAAAACTGCATATCTCACCTCATAATCGTTAAGGTACTCCAACCTATTTTCCAAATTAAAATAGGTGATCTGTTAATATACTTTTACCTCCATTCAGCTTCGAGTATTTTCACTCAAATTGCGTTTTAGGATTGCGGGGTCATCATCTAAGGCAAATGACTCACGCAAAACATGGACTTATTGAAAGTGAACCGGAGTAATTCTTTACTAAGCATCATTAAAGGAATCAAGATTCAGCCTTCTCGAGACCATCTCGAACAACGGTCTCAGGATAATTGACTTCGCCGCCGAGCAAAACATGATAATCTGTAGCACCAGATTTCAGCATCCCGGAGACATGGCTGTCCCCTGATCAATATATATACGATATACACAACCTCCCTCTGAACCTGATAGCGCCGAGGGACTTTGGAAACATATATCCCACTCCTTGCGTACTACCGCGGAGAACGTCCTTGGTTTCTAACGCCCACTGGCGAGAAACCAATGGTACGATCAGGAGTGTCGCGAAGCCACTGCATTGAAGAACGCCACCTATAGAAGGACCCTGCAGTCGTCTGTTACGCGATCTATGCGAGCTCGCTATCGGGAAATGAGGAAGATGGAGAGGCGCCTTTTTAGTCGTTAGCAATGGGAGCAGGAAAAGAGCGAAGGAGAGGAGATCGATATGTTCAGGATCAGGAATGACGTCTTCCTGTAGAGATGCAGGGGGAAACCAGATGACCTGCCTGCAGAGTTGTTCAAGATTGGCGGCAATGAGTTGGTAATCTGCAGGAGCAGGAATAAAGTCTTCCTCTAGAGGTGCAGATGGAATTTAGATGCCTTAGACGCGTTGGCAACGACTACCGCACCCGATGAAACGACAAACTCTATGAGCTCTACGACGAAATTGACATAGTTAAGCGAATTAAAATCTCGCGGCCATGCCATGCCGCGGCATGGCCATGCGGCCATGGATGAAGCTCCTGCGGGAAAGGTCTACAATGTGCTCATTTTTCAGAAATAAATATCAAAAAACAGCTGTGCTCTGCTTGCTCAGTAGGGAGAGATGCGCAGTCGTTGTTAGAGCCACTACTGGATACTGGCTAGTTGGTGCCCATGCAGCTAGGCACAAGGATCTCTGCAGAAGTTGCGGAGACGAAGTATCACAACAGGCCGACTCTCGGCCGAAATGTGCTAGGTATAAATCTAGCAGCCGTTTTAACCTAACCTAAGTAAGGGAATGCCGTCAGGGTGTCATCAATCTTCTCCCACTGACATTATCAGTTAAGCCCATCTATGGAATAGTTTTTGTGTTCTGTAACGGTTCTATCAGTGATTCATCTAAGGATACGATGGGGTTTTCCAGCTTGGCTGAGTGTCTCTTCAGTCTCAGCTAATTGGTGTGAGAAACTGTTCAGGAGCTGTTTCCACTTCTTATGCCTGTTAAAATCATAGGAATGGAAAAGTTGCTTGAACAGTTGATTAGACATGTAAGAAGATATACTGCGGGCTTTACCCGGTTTCGTATGCAAATAATCTCAACTATATATGACCCACGACACCAAATCGACACCCACCATCGCTTTGTCGATTATAAAGCAGTTTTTGATAGCCTGTCGAGGGATCGCGTATATGCCGCTCTGCCTGAGTTTGGAATCCCTGCAAAGTTGGTGCGACTGTGCAGAACGACGTTAAGCAACACATGCAGCTCTGTTAAGGTAGGAAAGAGCTTCTCCGAGCCTCTTGATACCAAGCGAGCCTTCAGACAAGGCGATGCCCTCTCTAGAGCCCCTTCAACTTTGTGATGGAGAGTGTGTTGAAAATGCCTGAAAGTGTTTGAGCAGAAAGTACTCCGTACGATTTTTGGCCCTATACGCGTTGGCAACGACTACTGCTACCTTTGATATCACCGATTGGAGAGGGCGCGTGGAAAACAGAGCTACCTGGAGGAGAGATTTACATCAGGCTGTAATCCGGTAACGGGTTGTTATGGCCAGTTAAGAAGAATCTCAACTATATATTTTTGATCTGATTTATTGACGCATTCGCGCTTTTGTGTTGTGGTGTTTGTTTTTGTGGTAGAGATGTGTAAGTAATTTAATGTTTTCCATAAACATCTGAATCGCTTTAAACTTTGAGCTTAGTGCTAATACATAATTCCTTATGCCTTTTCTTAATTTCTCTCTCTCTTTTTGAATTCGTTGGTACATTAAAGTTTTATATGCATGTTAATTAATAATTTGATGTTTTTTTTGTGTAACTGCAAATACATATTTCGTACTTACATTTTAAACATTATTTTTATTATTTTTTTTTTTGCCAAATATTTATTATTATTCCACTACTTGAGATTGTGAGGATTGATAATTCGCATGTACTACATAGCCGAAATTTTTGAAAATCGAAAAATTTCATTGCTTTTAGCTGCGTTTAAAATCGTCAATTTAAAGTTGTTTACACTATATAATTATCATTTTTGTTATCTTTTAGCATTATTATGTTTATAAATTAATTCATATCACAACACACAGTTGATTTGACCATTGGACATATAACTTATATGTATATATATTTTTATGTATACATACATATATGCATATGCGTGTGTTTGCATTGTATATATATATATATATATATAACTACTTAGTATTTTTTTATGTATTATTATTTATTTTGCATTATTGATTTTGTTTCTAAGCTATAAATTCTAACAAACTTAGTTCATAATATGATAGGAAATTAATTTTAGTTGTGGCGTTTTGCATATAATTTTTTTTATATTTTAATGTTTAGGTTGTTGCTGTTGTTTTTGCCTCATAGGCAACCCTTAATACACTTACAATAAATTTAAATAGTCAAGTAGTTAAATTAAATAGAGAACTAAATATATGTTTTTTACTTTTTCTCTTTTGTTTTGTACAAAATAATTTTATATGTGAAAACTATGAACCCAATATTATATAGGAATGACTTAAATTTTAATATCTGTAATGTTTTCAAATATTCTTTTTTGTTATGTTAATACTTTTTGTTTAACTTACAAAGTTTTTAAAGTACATTTTATGGATTTTGCAGTGGACCAAATTTTTTCTTTTTTACACACAATTTGATTACTAATTTTGTGGTGACTATAATTTATAATATTCGTATAGTTTTCCCTCAGTCTTGAAGACTTAATGTTTCAAAACATTTTTACTTAAAGCAAGTGAAGTAGAAATGCAAACTTTAAAGTCAACCAGTGATGATACTTTCAAGCTGTGCTACAAGACAAATTGTAGTTATGAGAAGCCTGTGAGAATGTAGGATGGAAGTTTGTGCTTAGAAATAATATAAAAGAATGCTACCAATTATATTTTGGCTTTAAGGTTTTTTGTACAACCTATTATTTGTTATTCTATGCAAATTTGGCGCTTGTGTTACCAAATTCGCTTTCAGTTCTATGGAAACTTGAGTTGCAGTAGTAATTGTTGTACCATCTTTGTTATTGATATGACCTCAACTAAATTCTATAAGTTTGGCTGGCAAACTTAGAGATTTACATGAAAACATTGCACAAGAATTTGAAAAAAAATAAAATACTAAACAAATTTAAAATAAAAACAAATCATTTGCAGTGTGCACTTCACTTGCTTTGACGAGAATGCAAAAAAGACGCGCCAAAACAAAATTTAAACTAAACATTTGAAATACAAACTAGAGTCAAAGACTTAGGCTTAGATAGTAATATAGTACAGCGTTCATTCCAAGTCCGTTTAAAGTGACTGCAGCGAAACTTCTGTATTTCGCGGCTCAAAAAAAAACTTAACTGTACAGCTCACTTGGCTGTGCTGGAGATCTGTCGACGCGCACGCTGACGCGTCATGGGTGGCGACTGACGAGGCGTGGCCGCTGTGGAAGATTCTGCGGCGTTGCTTAGGGCCGACAGGTTGGCTGCCTTACGACGCTGTACCGCTGGCTTGGTACGCGAGCGTTTTGCTGGCGTTGGCGTAACGCTTACGGCAATGGCAGCAACTAATGCGCTAGTACGTCGACTGCGCTTGGCGGGCTCTACTGTGGCAGACGTGTTTTTACGCTTGCGCGAGGCAGTTGCCGAAGCCGGAGGAGTAGGTGCTGCTATTGCTTCCGTTTGCTTGCGGCGACGTTTGGCAGTTAGCAATGGCGCACGACGGCGGCGCTTTCTTGCGGCCCTTGGTTTGGCCATGATGCCCGAAGCTGCTGTTTCCAAGGCTGAGGTGTCTGAGTTGGTGTCGTTGGTGGTTGTAATGGTGGCGGCTGCTTTTGTATAGTAGAGCAACGGCACAAAGGCCGAAGTGGTATGTGGCAATGTCAGTGTGCTGCAAAGGGGTAAATAAGATTAGAACAGTTTATTGTTTATTATTATTATTAAACCGAACGAGCACAAAATTCACAAAGTAAATAAGCTCTAAGGTTCTCAAGACTTATACGATTTCACTTCAATCGATTCGATGTCAGTTGTTTAAGCTAATCAAATTGTAAACAAATCAAAATAACATATATCATATTTCATCATATTTGTGGCCCAGTCTAGACAGAGTAAAACTGATGCGTTAAGGTTCAGTTTTAGGTTCATATCCAAGGATATAGTAAACAAGCTGTCATCCCGATTACGTGATCATTTTGAAAAAGCAAAAGTTAATGAATCTGAAAAATCAATAGTTACCATGAGCAAGGCAAGTAACTTACCTGTGCTTTGGTGTGTGTATCTCCTCCATGGGCTCATCATCATCGTCAGTATCACTATCCACATTAACGGCGGGTATAAATTTGGGTCTCTTCAGCTCAAAGCCGCGTGCCTTGTTGCTGTAATAGGGAAACACAGGAATAAAATGGATACTATAGTTCTACAACAAGGTGTAATGCTTACATTTTGATTGGCGTTATGGGCATGGGTCGAATCGGCTTAAATAGACACAAGTCCATGAGTAAACTATCAGTGCTGGGATTGCGTTTGCGCACAGTTGCCGAACGATGTAATGCAGTGGGAGCCACCGTATAAAGCTTGAGGAATGCGGCCGTGGGCACAACGTAGGGTTGGGACACTTGTGAGGGGCGACTGGTTGAGCTTGCTGTAAGACTGGTGGCGGTGCTGATGCTGTAGTTGCTGCTACAGCCCATTACACCCCCGCTGCCGCTTAGTTTACGCTTTAAGCTAGGTAGATGGCTTGGCAATTTGCTGCCAATATGCTGCTGCTTGGGCGGCTGTGTAATGCTGTTGTTCAGTGTAGTGGCTGCAGGAGTGGCAGCGGATACGACCAGAGCCTTTTGCACAGTATCCTTGATAAATTCGGTGCCGCGATGCAAGCGCACAGAGAGTGTTTTCATCAAAGCGCTAGCCGCATTGCTGGCAATGCTTGTAGTAGGACGCGTAGTGGACGTGGACATCGATATGGCCTTGGGAGTGCCCGCGCCATTGGCAATGTTCAGCTTACGTGAGGCTACGGCTGCGGCTACAGCGTTCGATGTTGCAGCGCTGCCAACAACGCTACTGCGGCTGCTGCTGCTACTACTGCCGTTGGGGCTCCCATGCAAATTATGTGTGTAGGGCGCCGCTTGCCCGGCTGCCGCTAGCAACATTATTTTGGCCAAAATCTGTAACGACTACCGACTAGCTGGGCTAGTAGCAGTGTAAGCTGGCTGTGTGCTGCTGGCTTTGGCTTGACTGGAGTCTGCGTCAGCTGCTGCTGCTGCTTGTCCAACACTAACATGCCCGGCTTTTTGTACTATTCTAATCTAATTTTGTAATATTTTGTGCATATTTGTTTATTTGGATGGCACTGCGTTTTTTTAGTGTTTCACAATTAAGTTTTTGTGTGTGTTCTTTGTATTAATTCCTTGGTCTGCTCAGTCTCAATCGCCACTTGCGGCTTACACGCTCATTCGTACTACAGACTACACACGCACACACGTCCGTCTACTACACTACGAATTTTGCCTTCAACTTTTTTTCATCGTGTTGCGTATTTACCGGTTAATTTAATGGTAATTTGCTTAGTAATTAGTAATTGCATTCAATTATATGTATTGTTGTTGCTATTGCGATTATGTTTACTTTTTTTGTAATGATTGTTTTGTTCCTTTTTTGCATTGAATGAATAAAGCAAATTTTACGATTTTGCTATGTTTTACACTTAACTTGAGTTGTACTTCGCTTATTCACTCATGTCAACTAATTCATGTCAATTAAATATGCCAGTTGCATTGTTGCTCTTCACACCTGAGCAATATTTAGTCACTTAATTTGTGAGTTTTTTTCTCTCTCTTTTTTTGAGAGCTGATTACTTTCCATCGCAAGTTATCGATATCGATATAATTATAAGCAACAACGCAGCTGTTTGGTTATTAAAACAGCTGCAACTAAATAGGACAACACTGTTGTAACGGCAGCTAGTTCAATTTTGAATTTATGAACTGGCTAGTGAACTATTTGCTTAGTTGAAGAAGTGCATAACGAATAGTCAACTAATTGATTTAATTGGTTAAATTAATGTACTTAAATGCATTTTAGAGAAAGCTGGGCCAATTATATTGGTTAAAGTTTTAGACAAACAGCTGTGACCACTAAAAAGTCAATAAATGCCCTGTGTGAAGCACAAAACTGCACGTAAGTTATGTGTTGTATAAGCAGCTACTGTGCAGCCATTAAGTCTTATACTTAAATTCTAGTTTCTATAACATCAATATCCAGTTTATTATGGCACAATAATTGTTAAAAGTGCCTTGTTTATAGATGCCGCGCTATATTTACGATAAAATAATCACGTAGTACAATGGGGCAAATTTATGCTCTTGTGCTAACAAATTTTTTTTATGTTTTGTTTCAAATCGACAATTCAAAAAGAGGGAAAAGTTAAATTATGAATCATATTGCCCGTGATTATAGACTTACCTAAAATGTGCCAAAGAAACAGTCATGTACATAATTTTTTTTTTAAATTTAATGAATGTTTTGTAAAATGTATTCAACTATTCTTATTCGTTAACCTTATCAGTAAAAAGTGACTACCTAAAACATATTTATTTATCAATAACTTGTAAATTAATCGAAATTTTGTCAGAAGGCTTAATAAGACTTTAATTGATGTTTAATATTTCGGAACGTACTTAAATTAGGAAATATAGCCGTGAACGGAAGAGGCATTTCCACAGGCTGTCGGTTTCCATAAGGGCATTCGTATGGTTACGCACGTGACAGTCGTACGTAAACTTGTTTCCTTCCTTTTTGCTTTGATTTTTAGCGTAGAAGCTAAGAGTTGCCGAGAGTATGATTTTAAAATATTAGAAAGCGAAAATTGATTTGTGTCGTTTGTTTAATATAATAAGCAATTATTAGCGAAATAATTTTGTATGCAAACTATTTGAATATAATCTAAAATAGCATTACTTTTACTTTTTACTGACATTACTTTTGTTGTCAAATTAGCTCTTTAATTTAAGCTCTTTTATTACGCGTGACGTGACATACGCTACGTGATATCTTTTTAGATTTTTATTAGATATATAAAAAACCCCAATTTTAAACTATCTTTAGAATTGATATTAGAACAATGCATTAAACGTTGTTAAATCTTATTTGCACCTAAATTCAGGCAGCAAGCAAAAAAAAATGGAGCTACTTGAAGTAATGTAACATGCGAGTTTTACACTTACGATTCCGCACGTGACTAAAGTTGAATAGCTAAACATTTTTTTTTTTCATTTTTTGTTTCTCTATTTAACTCATATAAGTTTTCAGCGCATCTGATATTAGAGCATGAACTATAGCAAATTAGGAATCGTGCTTTAAATCGGAATTGTTTTTTTTTTTTTTTTTTTTTTTGTTGTTTAAATTAACAAAAATTTTATGTATTTGTAAGATAATGTCATAATTATAATAATGTTTCCAAATAACTTTGGAGTTTCTTGTCTTGTTTGTCGGTTTCTCTTTTTATATTCCTTGAGGAATTGAAGGTTCGCATTACATTTTAGTTAGTTTTAGATAGCTTTCTGATCCCAAGTTACATGGCATTCAAAAATATGACATAAACTTCAAATCAGTGGATAATAAGATTACCACTAAACTATTTTTGCGAGATTTTATAAAATTTTTGCCATTGTACTACGACAACTTCAAGCTCATTCGCAGCAATTTGCGGTGGCGGCTGCGGCTGCGCATGCGCCAGCCAGAACCCCCTAGGGATCTATGCCGAACCAGAGGCCAGTTGCCGCTGTGAAAGAAGTGTTTTTTGGCATGTCAAATGGCCATTGCTGAGTCCTTCGCCAACTCCCTCCTCCTGGCCTACCTAATAATAACATTATGAAAACGCGTGTTTTACAGCTCATCAGCGTGTGTAAGCGGCTTGTACTCGTGCTCCAGCGTGCATTGCTTGCATTTTTTTATGCACTCTCTTGATTTCCTCTATATTATTTTTTTTTTGTTTTATTATTATTTTTTACTACAAGCAAGTCAAGTCCTCGCGGCTGGAGGTCGCTTGGGGGTCGTCGTCAGTGCGCCCTCCCATTGCGGCACCATGCAGCACGCGCGTCGCCTTCTGCGCAACCGCAACATGAACAAAAGCCAGAAGCCAACCAGTTAGCCATCCAACCAGTCAGTCAGTCAGCCCTAAAGCTATAATTTTCAAATATGCAAATGTGTTTGTGGGCTTTCAAAATGGCGCGTTCTGCGGCCACCGCACGTGGGTTGCCGCAACTCTCTGCCCAATCGCATCACTTCGGCTGGCACTATTTTAAGGGCCAACCAAGTGTGCGGAGTGTGCGAGTGGTTCTGCAGGCATTGACAATTATGAACCAAATTATTTTCACTAAATTAAATTTTAACTCGTGCTGGGCGCACTTTGAGCGCGCACACACTCTAAACCACAATGTGGTCGCAATTGGAAATTTCCAAGAGCACTGCGCGATTCGACATGAAAATCTTTGACGTGCTTCCATACAAAAAGCGTAAAGCCTATTCAAACAAAAGCTGGCATGCATTTTCTAAAGACTTAGTCCTACATCAAACTTTGAGCAATTAATCGCTGATTCATTCAGTTAAGTTCATTAAGTTTATTAATTATCATTAGATTTCAAGTATTCTTACACCAAAATTTGATGGTAGAATGTGACACATCTATTTACGCGCCTTCACGATAGCAACGAATCTTAGAACTTGCATTCCCACAAGTTGCGTCTTGCTAGCAACAGAGCAGTAGTATACCAAAATGGTATAAGGGTAAGAAGGGCTTGTAGTTGCTTACGCTTGTTTGGTGTGACGCTCGGATGGTGAGATCATAACTGGCCTTAACAACCCGTTACCGAGTCTCAGCCTGACGTAGGAAACTCCTCCACACGTCTATGCTTCGCGCACATCTTATACAACCCGTGATATCAAAGTTAATTCGTGTGCTCTTTACCTGGTTCTTTCG
The DNA here is from genome assembly GCA_035041775.1 of Chymomyza caudatula. Lineage (NCBI taxonomy): Eukaryota > Metazoa > Arthropoda > Insecta > Diptera > Drosophilidae > Chymomyza > Chymomyza caudatula. Next base: position 625,101 of record JAWNKW010000033.1, on the reverse strand, counting down.
ACGTAGAATGGCCTATACCTTCGTCTACTTCCAGGAGCGTTTCTTCCAGGAGCTACTTCATTCATACGCACCGCTTCCCTTCCTCATTTTCTTCTTTTTCTGCGTCTTCCTCTTCTTTTTCTTCCCGTTCCCCATTTCTTCCACTTCCTCTTCATGTGCCTTTTCTCCTTTTTTTCCTCTTCCTGCTCCTTCTCCATTTTCTCCTTGTCTTTGGCTTCATCTTATTCCTCTTCCTCTTCCCCTTCATCTCCATCCTCTTCCCGATCCCCGAAACCCTGCAAATTTCGTTTTGCCCAAAATAGATTGTAGCATACACGATTAAACACAAAATTTTTGTTTATCAAAAGTAGTGATCCCTGCCTTTTTGTCGCTCTGCTCGTCAACCCCCGTACCTCCTTCGAGGTAGATCAAATGGTTCTTTCCGTTCCCAACAATTGGTTCAGCGGTTCTGACAGAGTTACGTTCGAATTTATAATATTAGTATAGATGTCCCCGTAGTGCATAAAACTTGCATTTTAGGTTATTAAGAATAAGCGAACACCACCTTTGACTTGACTTTTTGGAAGAATGTTAACTTCGTCATGGCTGGGCGGCGGTATATCCACGCCGTCATCAGTGATTCGGACTCCAGAGGAGGCATTATTTTCCATATCGCTCGGCAATAAGCCGGAGGAGATGAAGTACATCCTCTACAAACTTAGTGCACTCTGTGCATCTACAAACAGGTTTTCCTTTGCATCTCTAGGGGAAGACGCAATGGTACTAAATCCTTGAGTCAGACGCTTGACTTTTTGGAAGAATCTCGTAGCGTCACCAGTTTTGTTGTTCTAGAGCCGTTTTATTCCAATGCTAACTTCGTCAAGGCTAGGCGGCGGTATATCCAAGCTGTCATCCGTGATTCGGAACGTTAGCAAGTTAACTGCGGAGGCGGCATTATTTCCCATATCGTTCGACAATAAGGCGGAGAAGTACTCCCTCTACAAACTCAGTGCATCTACAAGCAGGTTTTCCTTTGCATATCTAGAGGAATACGCACTGGCACTAAATCCTTGAGTCAGACTCTTGACTTTTTCGAAGAATCTCCTAACGTCATTCCTGCTCCTGCAAATCTACATATTTTCAACTCACGTTTCTCTAGTCGCAAAAGTCGCCTCTTGACCTTCTTCATCTGCCAATAGTAATCTCGCGCAGATCGCGTAGCAGCCGTTAAAATAGGAACTTTACTAGCACCGAGTCCTTATCAAGTGTGCTTATATGATATGGTCACCTTGTGTCGCAAACATACACGCCGCTTTTTGTTTACCACAAACAACTCCACTCCCCGTATACACTCCTTTGAACCCCTTTTTGGTTTAGAGGATATCAAAACTCATTTCGATTTATAATAGACTCCGTAGCCAGTGTCTGTGCTCTATAAAAATCCAACTAAGGGCCCCCCAAATGGCACTGGCTGACCATGCCATGCCATTCCATGCCAGTGCAATGAAACGTTCCATCATTCATTCAAACACACACGAACAAGACCCACAGACAAAGTGTTGATGATGGAAAGTGTCCCACTGTGCGCACAAAACAAAACCAAAAACCAAAGTGCCTTAGTTACAATAGACAACAACAGATAGCACAAAAAAAACAACAACAAAAACTATCACACCGCACGCAGCCATCCATCCATATAAGAACAACAACAATAGCAACAACCTTATAGAGATTGTGCCTGTCCAGCAACAACAACAACAACAACAAGAATGAACGCTAATAATGCTTAATCAATGTTACACTTTACAATAAAGGGAAAAAAAATATATACATTTATGTATAAAAGTACCATATAAAAAATAAAGAGCGAAGGGCTCTACTAGATGAAGTGTTATTCATGCCCCACCAACGAACACATAAAGTTCATCTTCATTTGGACCATGATTTATGTTTTTTTCATTACCACAATATGAAGGGAGAACTTTGTTCTGTGAAAACATTCACACCTGTGAAATTATTGAGCTAAACTAAAATCTAATTGAAATTATGTGGAATTGTATGTTGTAATCGATTTAGCTTGCCTTCAAAATCGAACAACAGAAAAACAACAAATTCGTAGTTCTGGAAAACAACAACAACAACAACAACAACAAAACAAAAAAAGGAAGAAACAATGCGCGGAATTTGTTGCTTACAAATTTATTTCGATTGCCTTGGCGCGCATATTTCAATAATCATTTATCTTTTGAATGGCTTTTTATCATTATAAACATTGTGGAAGTTCATAAATTTTCTATATGTACATCATTAAAAGTGCTTGTAGTAGGTAGTTAGTTGCTGGCAGAGCAGCAAGGGAGCATTGAGGAGTGAGTTCTGCTGCAGAAAGGCCTGAAGTTCGGCAAATGTGAGTGCTTCGAAATCGTTGTCTTTATAGAGGTTTTTGTGGTGACTTTTTGTGCACATCTTATGGAAACATGATTTACTTAACTGACGCGCAACTTTAAACAGCATTTTATTGACAATACTCCCTAGTAAATCTGGTATAAATTTAGCAACTTTGTTGCCCAACTCTAGTATAATTATTAAGGTACTGTCGTCGCTGCGACGGCAGCAGCGCAGCTTCTTAATTTTACATTCCCTTTTGTTATATGTATATGTGTATGTATTCCCTTCATTTCGCAATGCACCAATTATCATTTTATAAGTAGTACAGTACTGGTCGTTTTGCGAACATTGGAATGACAGTTGGTAAAATGATGATGAGAGGATAATTGGGGAAGCGAGTGCTGCTTACGCTCTGAAATGAGTGAACCGAACCACCAGCACCCGCCCGCGCCTGCATACATTATGGAATAATAATACAAGGAACGCGGTAAAGAGCATGAAATTTGATAGAGTGGAATCCTCCTCCGTTACATTGAGTTGACGTGCTGAAAAGCGACCACTTTCAGCACAATGCACACATGTGCATTTTTTTGCTCTTTCGCTTTCTCAATTTAGTCTACGAGTGAGTCGGTCTGACACACGTACACGTGCTGAAAGTGGTCAATTTTTTAACGATCCAGGATTCCACTCTATTACTTTCAGGCTCTTTGGAACAATTCGTACAAATGCACACGCAAATAAGAGAAGGTAATAACATGCTCAGCACAACCTTTCTGTTTGACACTCGCAGCAGAAGTGAACATTTGGCAAGCGAACAGTGTGAGAGCAGCAGAATGCGCGCTCTTTGTATTATCATTCCATGGTATACATTGGCCCTACTTACCGCTCAGTTTCGCCTGCGGACTAGCTGATTTGAGCATGTCAGCTGAGTTTAATTGAAAAATGAAACTACCACAATTTAATTTTTGACTCAGGTATAGTTCATTTGAACATTTGCTGTCAGACTTCTTGACATTTGCATGGCGTTGCCAATATGTATGGTTTTCATTCGAATAGCTAGCATATCAATGGGAGCTGTAGCTGCTAAATGTGACGTAAAGCGCTTGACTAAGCAATGCTGCAGCTCACAACTATATAATTACGCCAAATTTTGCACTTTTACCTGGAGAGTCCGATCCGGTCGAGCCATACACCGTTGTAAAAGTATTAAAGCGTAGATTAACCTTTTCATAGACGATTTTTCGACTTGGCTATTGGTTTGGAAGATATAAGAGCTTAAGTGAAAATGACCCTTCGGGGTGCCGAGCAATATGAGATTTACCGACTTCATAACTCTCGAAATCTCGGTGCTAGAAAATCCCAAAATGGTTTCCGGTTTCGAAATCTGCAACCCAAAATTTACTGGAAAACGTATGTTTGTGTAATCATTAGTTCCTTGAACATGTTAAGAAATTAGCGAAAACTCAAAAATCTCTTACAAAATTTCGCTCGATATTAGAAAGTATTCTAATGTGATGCAAGTAGCATAGGGTTGCAGGCGAGACAACGTACGGGATATTACCGTGCCTAAGCGATACGTAAAAGTTCAGTTAATTATTTGGTTTTTGCAGGTTGGCGCATTTCTTACCGGTAATTTTGGTAAAATTTATAGTAGATTTGCGTGGAATGAATGAAATGGTATAAAAGAACAGTGACAGGCGAAATTTTGACTATTCTGAGCAGAATACTTGGTCTGTAACGTTTTATTCATAGATAACAAATTGTCATGAAACAGTTTGTGCGTTTAAGGAGTTATTTTACTTCATATTGCCTCAGCAGAGTCTTTTCGACTGCAGAGTTTCTACTAGTTGTTCCATAAATCATATCAAACTTGTAAACTTTTGGCCAGCTTCACAAAAAAACTGTCCAAACACATTATATAGAGAAAAGCACTGACTGCCAACAATAAGTTGGCTAAAAAAAAGAAAGGAAAAACTTGAAATAACCAACACAAGTGCAAGAGAAATGGCCATAATATTGCTGCCAGATAAGAAGGACTCAAAGCGAAAATAAACTAATAAAAGTTATGAGAGAAAATTGATTTTGCGGTAGCGCCAGCAAGAGAACCCAACCGGAAAAGAGCAAATGAGTCTGGCCGTAAATGTTGCCCCAAATGCTAAACACAAGTGAACATGAACATGTTGTAGACATGGAGCCAGTTGGCCAACACGATTGATGCCATACAATGCGAATTTTTGTGGTCCTGCGCAGTGGTCAAAACTTTTGACAAAGTGAGAAATATGCACAGCAAACAAGAACAGGAACGCAACAGCAACAACAACAAGGGGCTACGCCCCAAAGAAAAAGTGGAGAAGCAGAGTGGCCAACCAACGAAATGCAACTGCAACAAGGAAATATGATGACATATCGCGTCATAGTTCAAACGGCAGGGAATCCACTGATCAATTTTGTACACAGCAAGGCGCCATCTTTTTGGCCCTTGCATGCTTACAATCCAAGCCAGAGTTTGTTGTTGGGTGGTGCAGGTAGTGGCCGGAGCAGGAAGCGGGTTGACAGCCAAACCCCATCAATGAGACAACAACCAGGAGGTTGGCATTGGCAATGGCGAGCTGTCGAGCTGTTGTTGGCAATGGAATTGGCCACAACGATGGCGCTGCAGCTACATACTTTGGCTCTGTGCTCAGTGGTCAGTGGCGCATTTGTCTCGAGTGCTCCAAAACGTGGTCATAATTTTTTATTATTATATAGCCTGGGTTCGTTTTGGCTTCCGTTGCTGCTGCCAGTAGCTGGCCATGCCGCTTACTTACTGCTTAGCTGGGGCAAGTTCTTTTTTTTTGGTTTCGGGGCCTCTGACTTCTTAGCCTCTCGGAGTAGTCAAAGTAGCCATGCTATAAAAATAATTAATTGGCTTTTATGCATGTGGCAGGAGCCGTTGAAATTTCATTGCGAAGTCAAAAACAAAAAATGAATACAATTAGTAAGTGCAGAAGAGCCAAGAAGTCGACTATGACTATGAGATACTCTTAAAAACTTACTTGTAGGCAATGGCAAGGAATTGTGACAACAATTTTGCATAAGGGTTGTATGATGAATTTTGGTTCTTCCTCTTCTTGTCTTTAGTGGCCATAACAACCCGTTACCGAGTTACGTCCTGTTGTAAAGCTCTCCTCCAGGCGTCTCTGCTTTGAACGTGCCTTCTCCAATTGGTAATACCAAAGGTAGCTAGTGTACCTGGTCCTTACAACGGAGATATGATTTGCCCCTTCTTCGCCTCTTTTCGACACTCGCTTTGAAGACCTTTCTCTTTTCTTCAACCATACGCACAACATGACCTTGTCGGCATAGCCGCTGGATTTTAATTCGCTTGACTATGTCGATGTCGTCGTAGAGCTCATAGAGCTCGTCGTTCCATCGGGTGCGGTAGTCGTTGCCAACGAGTAGAGTGTCAATTATCTTTTACTTTCCGCTCAAACACTCTCAGGCCATTTTCATCAGACTGCGTCAGCACCCATGCTTCAGCGCCATAAAGCAAAACGAGAAGGATTAGCGTCTTATAGAGTATTAGTTTCGTCTGGCGAGAGTGATCTCTAAAACTCACTTTTCTACTGAGACCAAAGTAACAATTATTGGCAAGAGTGATTAGCCGCTTGATCTTCATTGTGAGGGTGGTGCCAAGGTACACAAATCAAAATTGTTTTCAACATCAATCTGAGAATCCAACCGCTGCGTCATTCTACTCGAGGAAAACATATACTTTGAAGTGCTCTCATTTATAACCAGACCCAACTTCTCTTTCAACAGCCGAAAAGGCTTCGGTAATTGCTCGCATAGTACGACCGACAATATCGATGCCATTTGCATATGCAAGTTATTGGACACACTTATAGAATACAGTCAGGCTCATTGAAATTTTGTGTAGCTACCATTCAGTTAAGCAGTAGATAACTCCGTATTAAAGACACCACCCCCCCCATGTGGTAAGCGGGTTAGAGAATACCACATCAGCAGGTCAAAGCTTGTCGTATGAGGCGACTAACAATGACATTGGGTTCTTTAGAGACCAGTAGGCATAAAAGGGTTGTGCGTAGGGTTTGGGACCCACCAAGTGAAACCACAATTCCAATGAAAGAATGTATTTACATCAGGCTGTAACCCAGTAACGGGTTGTTATGGCCAGTTTAGCAGAAGAAGGACGAAGAAGAACAGAAGGAAGAGAATGAGAAAGAGGAAGAGAAAGAGGAAGAGAAAGAGGAAGAGAAAGAGGAAGGGAAAGGGGAAGAGGAAGAGAAAGAGAAAGAGGAAGGGAAAGAGGAAGAAAAAGAAGAGGAAGAAGCAGAAGAAGGAGAAGAAATTGAGGAAGGGAAACGAGAAAAAGTATATGCTCTACCTCGGGAGGAGCACGGGGGTTGGCGAGCGAAGCGAGTAGGGGGCGGAGCCCTCTAGAAGATAATAAATATAATAAGTATAGGGCATAGAGAATATGATCATGATATAAGTACATATATAAACTCTTTATATATACGTGGTTTAGATAGTTTCCACTACCATTTTGTTTGTACTTTCAACATAAAAACATTCGTTTTTGTGTTTTCTGTTCCAGCTCACACTTTGGTTGCGGCCATTTTTCATTTTAACACCAACGTTGCTCATAAATCATTTCTAGATTTTCCATTTCCACATATTTTATGATAATCTTTTCCATTTCCACTTTGCCACATTGCTTGGCGTTTATACATTTCAGAAATAATGTCGGAAACCCTTTCTCCTAAACTCCATATATTTTACTTCCTACTCAAGCATTTTTCATTTAATGTAACGTATTTTTCCTCTTCTTTCTCTTAGTTTTATTTCATTAATTTATGCGCAGAAAACTGCAGCACAGTGTGAAACTTTTGTACAACAATTTTTGTTGTGTTTTGCTAGAAAATTTCAGAGCTGTGTAAATTATATGGAAATAAAAATAGAGAGAAAAAAAGAGTTGAGACTGAAGTGCAAAGCGACTGAAATGAGCGCAAAATTAATGAGTTATAATAAGTGAAAAATATTTATAATGAAAGCCAGCACAAAATATAATAAATAATAAGAAAAAGAGAAAAATTAAACGCTTGTATTCATAATTACAAAAGTAATTTGCTAAAAGCTATTTGTAAAGATACAATACTTTTAGAGGCGGGCTGTGTCTACGAAAGGGGCGTGCCGGGTGGCAGCTTGGCGCGTGTGTTGCGGGTGGCTACAACATATTTTCAAAAAAAAACGGCCATAAATAACCCAAAAAGGCCAAAACAAAAACAAAATTAACACTAATGAGTTTTTTTTCTTTCGCTGTTTTGATTTTTCATTTCAAAATTAAGCGGGTAAATGATGTATGAAAGAAATATTGTAAAGCTGTTAAAAAATTTCTGGCTTTTAAACTGCGTAATTTACGGCAGTTTGCTCAAAAGCCACGCCTCTCTTTGACAAAAGCGGCAAAAGCCACAACAACGACAACAGCGTCAGCTACAACAAAAACCGGGCAAAAAGCGCGCCAAAACACACAAAAAGTCAAACAGACGTCGCAGATAATACATATAAAGTGCTATATACTCTAAAAGCGTAAATGCTCTATTTGTAATATGCCTATAAAACATGCACACACTCACATACATAAATACATATGCAAGTTGACATTTAATGAAGCGGAAATGCATATCAAAAAAAAAAAAGATGAAAAACCACAGGCCAATTGTTCACTTATGGCCGACCGATGACGACAACAGCAACCTCGATGTTGATCATGACGTTGACGATGTTGATCGTGATGACGTGACGCTTCCCTCTTTCGCGCTCTTATTGTTCCAACTAATGCCTGACACATTTGAGCACAAACCCAAATGCCTAGCCAGCAGTGGTCCAACCTCCGCTGCGCTTTTGTTTGTCCTTCAGGGATTTGAAGAGCGGAAAACAAAGGCAGCGTTTTGATTTCATTTCCAAAATAATGCACAATCAAAAAAATAAAACAACAAATAAAGTTTAGGATATGTGGCATTAGATTAGTCACAGACGATTGATTGCTTTCCAATGGCTTACAAATGTTATGTCAAAGGTTTTGAATATCCTTAGAGAAACGTCAAATGTCAAAGTTGAGGCCTTAGCAACAAGCAAAATCTTTGATGGGTTTGCATAGTCTGTTAAATATTATGTATGAACATAGAAGACCATAAGAGATAAAGATGCGATTATGCAACAAAAAAAGAGGATCTGGTTTCTGGTGGAACAGGTTGAAACGCTACACACAATTTCTAGTGTGGCTTTTCAGGTGGCTTTTCGCACTTCATACGCCAGGCAGCCCGAGTTCCTTGGTAAAAGCTTTTGATCGCCAATCACCAGGGAATGGCCAGGGTGATACCTGTCTTTACCTTAAGCAACTTGACGTACAACATCCACGTGGTGCCCCATGGATAGCTGCACTATTCGCCAACCGGGCTTAGAATAGTGACCTAATGTGCGCAGCGATGTCTTTGTTGGGCTCTAAACGGGTCGTACGCTAGTTTTGGGACCCGCTGCATAAAAACCACCTCCCAATTAAAAAAAAAACACAGCCTTGGTTAGGAACACCCCCAAAGTTGACGAACGCAGCCGCAAACGTGTTAAGGACTGTGATTTGAGGGTAAGCACCTGGAATGTAATTACGAGGAAGCACTATTCTGCTGCTCTCACACTGTTCGCTTGCCAAATGTCCATTCTACTGCGAATGGCAGAATAGTTTTTCCTTGTAATTATTATTCCAGGGTCCGCACCATTAATTGGGATGAAGGCCCTATCCAATTGACGGATGCTCTCAGGATGTGCGAAACGCAAGTAAACGAAAGGCTGGTAACAATCCGCATCAAGGCAACATTAATGGAAAGGTTGGAAGACAGCGGATCTTGGTCGTATTGTTGGACAATTTAGCCTCCACGAGACGACCTGTAGTAGTCTGTAGTACCAAATTTCAGCATCCTGATATCCATAAGGCTACATGGCTCTCTCCTGATCAATCTACATGCAACCAGATTGATCATGTTGTGATTTATGGAGGGCATGTATCCAACGTGCTTGATGTTCGTACGTTCAAAGGGGTCAACGGATAACGGTCTGACCATTACCTTGTTGCAGCCAAGGTTCGCATGCGGCTAAGCAAAGCGAAAAACGTGCGATCCAGCGCATAGCGAAAGGTGGACCTCACAAAGCTGCAATCACAGCTCAACTCTCTGATCAGCTAACTCAACCTCTCACAAATCCTGATAGCGCCCAGGGGACTTTGGAAACATATATCCCGCTTCTTGCGTATTAGTGTAGTGAAAAACACAGCCTGTAGAAGGACCCTGCAGTCTACGCGATCTGTGCGAGACCACTATCGGGAGATGAGGAAGATGCAGAGGCGCGTTTTCAGATGTAAAAAATGCGAGCAGAAATGACGTTAGGAAAGTGAAGCGTCTGGCCGAAGGATTTAGTACCTGAGTGTCTTCCTTCTTTGTCTTGATTCTTCTTCTTAACTGGCCATAAGAACCCGTTAGCGGATTTAGGCCTGATGTACAGCACTCCTTCAGGCGCCCCTGTTTCGCGCGCGTCTTCTCCAATGGTTAATACCATAGGTAGCAGTGTGTTCTCTACCTGGAGACATATGCACCTTTGTCACCTTGCTTAACAAGCAGCACTGAAGACCTTTCTCGCAGTAGATTCTTCGTCTATACCAACGATATGACCAAGCCAGCGAAGTCGCTTGAAGTTAATTCGCTTGACTATGTCAATGTTCCATGGAATGCGGCAGTCGGTTCCAACATTTAAAGCCCCATTTTTGTCATCACATCGTTCTTTATTGTGACGATGGTGCCAAGGTAGACGAAATTCTCTTTCAACATCAATCGCCTTCAAAATGATTAGAGTATACTTTGTCTTACTGTGAGGTGTGGGATATGATACTTTCTCAAATGAATAATTGTTTTCCAGACAGTACCAAGATACAAAATAACTTCTCGAGTTGTCTTAATCGTCTCTGTTGTCTTTTGCAATTCCCTGAACACGGAAATACTCTCCAGTGAAATCCTTCTTAATCTTTTCCATACAAGTTCTGGTAACTGTTAATTCGCAATACCCTAAAAAAACCATAGAAATACGCAAATCTCGTTCAACTCTCCCAAGGGAACATTCCCTAACTGGCAATTTGCATAACGGTAATTATTTTAATTAAACAAAATAACGGTTACAAATTAAGAGAGAGAGAGGTAAAAAAGGCGGCTACACCTAAAGATGACAGCGCGAAATGAATCCGAAATGAGTTGCAAACAAATTATGCCACAGAAATGAGAGCTCCAGCGGTGACAAATTACAAGGCAAGGCAGCAGAAACAACAAAGGCAACAGCCACAACAACAGCAACAACAACACTGCGTATGAGAAATGTTGACAAGCGCAACAAACGGTAAAATGGAACAACCACACAAAGGTTACAACAGACGTCAGACAACAAAGCAACAACTAACAAACCGAGCGGCAACATGCAAGGACGAAAGCTGCAAGAATTTGCAGGCATTAGATCATGCTGGGAGTAACTAGGAGAAGGGGGGCTCTGAGGGGGTCTTGAGGGTTTTGTCTCTTTTACTTGGAACTTGCCATGTGCCCAAACTTTGATTGCATAATTATGAATGGGCTGAACAGCTGGTTTTAGTGCATCCTTTGATCCAGCAATTGTTTGCCCACTTCCGCTGCATTCTAGGAACTGCTCTACCTTATTGCCTGCACCTTGGCACGCTCTAGGCCTTGGCCACTTTCTGGCCCATCCAACTGTTTTACTTCCGCTGCAGGCACTGCTGCTGCTCTTCACTGTCTATTAGCCCACGCATATTGCGCTGTCCTTTTGAATCTAATGCATATCCATGTACTTGACCTATGTGCCCGTGCTGCTCGCTCATTGCCTCCTGCTGTACCCGCTGACTTTGTGCCTCATGCGGTGCTTTTCAATGCCGCAGCGGCAGCACATCTTGTGCTCGTTGTCTTTGAAATCGATTTGTTGGTTATTGGGTTTTACACTCGGATTTACATCTGTTTGAATTTGACGCTCTGTCCTTTAAACGATTGGAACAATTTTGGCACAAATGGGCGATTTGTTGTCAACTTTATTGTGTTTCGATTATTATAGCTGGGTTTGGACTCAGTTATGGTTATGGCTCTGTTATAAAATGTGCTAACTCAATTAGCAGATGGAATTGTAAATTTATTGACAGATGAATGATAATGTTGTATTTGCTAAGATTTCACGGAATTGCAATCTAAGACTCATAACACTGTGTTGACCTTTTGTCTTTAAAAGCCCTCAACACTCCGAAATACAATTGCTTTGATAATGTCCATATGGTGCACAGAGATTTCCAACAATATTTTCGAAAGTGAGTACATGTTATCCCACTTTTAGACTAGTAGTTTGCTAATTACATACATATAACTCTAAATCTACGCTATTTGATCCTAAGCATCCATAACTGATATTGAAAAATGCCAATTGTCTATAACTGCATTCGAAACCGCAACCGATTTATCTATCGGTCAGCTCCCAGCTGATAAGTCTATCTTTAAATCTAAATCAAATATATATAGCTTTTGAATCTGAAATGTTATAGCCTACCGCGTAAATGCCGTGATAGTGGCATATCAATGAGTTTGAGATGCTGCTAACAGCAACGAATACTAGATGGCGATGGTCATGTGCACTGGATAGATGGACTCAGATTATGCTAAGACGTGATTCGACTAGAAGCGGTCACGCAATGCTTAGGTCCGTTATCCATTTCTTTCATCTTTCAAAATGTCGACATTGGTTCACATTTCATACACGCTGGATTCAAATTCGATAATTTGTATAGCAGCTACACAGATCGTGCGATCCAGCGCACAGCGAAAGCAGGACAAAGCTGCGGACTGCAGAAGCCTTCTCCGGTCAACTCCCTGAGCAGCGCACTCAATGTCCCTCCGAACACGACAGCGCCGAGGGACCAATTATAATATGAGGAGTATTATAAAGACAGTGCAGTGAAAAACGCAGCCTACAGAAGGACCCTTCAGTCGGCTGCTACGCGATCTATGCGAGACGCCGTTCAGGAGATGAGTAAGATGGAGCTAGCTAGCGTACCCTCTTTCTGGTCCTTCCAACGGAGAGATGGTCTGCCCTTTCGTCGCTTCCCTTCGACAACCGCATTAAAGACCTTTCTCGCAGGAGCTTCTTCATCCATACGCACATAACCTAGCCAGCGGAGCAGCTGGATATTAATGCGCTTAGCTATGTCAATGTCGTCGTAGAGCTCATAGAGTTCGTCGTTCCATCGGGTGCGAGAGTCGTTGCCAACGCGTTGAAGGCCAAAGATCTTAAGGACTACTTTCCGCTCAAACACCCATGCTTCAGCGCCATAAAGCTAAACGGGAAGGATGAACTTATTGTAGAGTGTTGCTTTGTCTGGCGAGAGTGGTCTCTACTACTCATTTGCCTGCTGAGACCAAAGTAACATCGAGGCCCGGTAGGACCGGATATTCACACTACGCCAAATCTTGCAAAGACCCACGAATACAAAATCGACAACCATCTCTATATCGATTATAAGGCAGCATTTGATAGCCCGTTGAGGGGGAGGCTGTGTCCCCTTAGAAGGACCTGCTATCACCGATTAAAGAAGACGCGTCTGGAGAAGTGCTCTACATCAGGGCATAAACCGGTAACGGGTTGTAATGGAGAGTTTAGTAGTAATTACTATGGCACTTATGACAAAGAGGACTGATTTTGATTAAACTTGCCACAACTGAGCTGATATAACTTTAAAAAAGCAACCCTTTTGGAACTAAAAATTCTGTCACTAACCACAAATTTCGATGATTCGCATCGCATCACATAGGCGTCCAGTGATGGCAAACGTTTTTTACTCTAATGGAAGAGTATCGAAGATATTTATCTAAGACTTTGTAGGCATACCTGCCGTATATGTCATATGTTATTTATACTTCAAAATAACCTGTAAAATAAAAACTTTTCTTTCAATTCTTTAAGTGAAAACTCAAAATGGATATTTGGACAAGTGTTAGTTTGTCATCCTTAGAGAAGTCTCAGCAATGTGAAAGGTCAAATGTGAAGCTTGGAACTGCGAACTTTGGCTCTATTAGAGTTCATCCATGGCAAAAATGTGTCTCGCCAGAACCGCTTCAGGAACCACATCGGCCAGATATACCAAAGACAGGACTTTTTGATGACTTATATGCTGCCGCAAAGCTGCAAAATTCGAAGCTCTTATCAGGACAACGCTTGCAGCGCTGCACACGCGATGCGTGCAACTGCAGCGGCTTGTGGATTAAGGTTTATGGATTCCCTCTGGGAGCACGTGACACAATGCTTCATTACTTTTTCCAAATCGGCAGAGTTTGCAGAAAGCTTCTGACATCAAACAACTGGTTTTACCTAAAGTACTCGAACAGTGTTGACTGTGTGCGCGCCAAGCGTCGGAGTGAGGAGCCCATTCACGGAATTCTAGTAGGTGTAAAGCAGCTAAACGAAAGACAATTGCGAATTTTAGAAAACGGGAACATTGGTGACGAAATTGTGGAGCTATGGCGACCTGTTCTGAAGTATTCGGGTAACAATATCATGGAACTAGAGCGGAATTACACACTATATGCAACCAACTAGCTGGGATTTAATGGATGGCTTACCATGAAATATAAATTTTTCGAATCTAATGTTAATCAAAATCACAGTGAATAAAAATATTTTCGACTTACCATATAACCTGATCTTGTCCTATGCACTTAACAGGAAAAGTGTTATGAGTCACATTATGTTGTTGGTCTAGGTAAGTATTCCACCCTGGGGCATCTCTATCCCTGCGCACTTTTTTTACGAGGCAACGTTCTTATAACGCATCCTAGCTCTGGCGAATGATTTGGTATCCTGATATCTTGGTTGGCTAGATTACATTACAATTTCGTGTATATCTAGAGTTGCACATTGGCTCACTTATGACCATATTTATCGATATACTGAACCTAACTATTCCATGGTCTCTCATTGATAGTTCCAAAGACAAAAGCCTGAACCTAATCAATTCCTGGACGAAGCGGCTTACAGCCGTATGCTAGTGGTTGCGAAATTACAGATTTCAAGTTCCACTTATAAATTAAGTTCAATGAAGTATTCACTTCGGTTGTTGGTGTCTTTGCTGCCGCATAGGGTGTGTTGGGCGTTGGCGTCACATCTTATCAACAGCGGATGCCTATGCTTCTTGCAATACTCCACCAGACCGTTCATCCCGTCGGATGGCAGTTGCTCATTTCTAGAGTTATCCGAAGACTGGATTTCTGTCGACTTTTTTGCTCTGGGATACTTTAGGGATACATCCTTGAGTTAGGAACTCTATCAATTTTCTCGCCACGTTGCAGGCTCTAGGGGAGATATGCCTCTGGTCCCAAATTGCCTGTGATTTCCTAGCATACAGGCCCTTTATACGCTTGTGGTATCATGGCTTATGCGCAAGCGCTAGCACCAGGTGTTGCTTGGTGAACATCCTTGGCACTTGACGTACTCTCTTGTGTGCCGCTTTTCGTCAGTGTGTTGTCGGCTTCTTCTTCCCTCCTTTATACGGTTATTCCGGTATTAATAATAACTTAAAACCCTACTCCCAATGAAAAATTATATGAGCTGCCAGGAGAAGTGCGCCACAATAGGCTGTTACCCGGACACGGGTTGGAAGAAGAAATAATAATGTTAAACGCGTTATAGGTTACCAGTGTAAATCAGTTAACGGTTTTGCGCTCGGTGCGTTTCGTTTGGTTTTATTTTACTTTTTAAAGAATCGAATTTTGGAAACAACTTAAATTTGATTTACCTTTTGAACCTGAAGAGTTCAAAGAGTCTCTGGGATCATCTTTAGTTGCTAAAAATATATGATGCAGATAGTTGGGAAGGTGCCTAGCAATGCCATACTGTAACCTTTTTTTTTTTTCCTTCAAAAACAGTGTTTTTTATTCTGTTTATATCTCCGATTTTGATCATTTACATAGCACAAAAACATATAAAGACGACGCATACCCTTTTTTTATACCCTGTACATATAGTGTACAAGGGTATTATAGATTTGTGCAATGTATGTAACAGGCAGAAGGAGGCGTCGAACACCATAAGTGCCATGGTGTCATTCCCCGTGACAGATTTGCGCGGTTTACAACCGCTCCATTGAGTCTATCAACTCGATGCTCCTCAGAGATGTGCGTCGTGTTAATGTGCATCTTTATCCAAAAAAGATCGAGATCGGATAAATACATCAAAAATCCCTCGCCTATAAACTGCTTCAAAATTCCACTATATGTTGACATGGATACATGTGAGCTAGAGTTACAAAATTTGGTGTGGAGACTCGTATGACTCTAATCGTTAAAACTGCATCCACCTTTTTTTTAATGGAAATTCCTCGGATTGATGTTAAAATCTATACTTTTGATGTTGTCAAGGATTTCGTCTACTTTGGCATCACCGTCACAATGAAAATCGATGTCAGCATGGAGATCAAGCGCAGAATTACTCTTGCCAATAGATGATACTTTGGTCTCAGTAGACAAATGAGTAGTAGAGACCACTCTCGCCAGTTGAAACTAGCACTTTAATGACGCTCATACTTCCCGATTTGTGGCGCTGAAGCATGATTGATGAAAATGCCCTTGGAGTGTTTGACCGGAAAGTACTCCGTAAGATCTTTGGCCCTTTACGCGTTGGCAACGACTATCGCATTCGATGGAACGACGATCTCTATGAGCTCTACGACGGCATTGACATAGTCAAGCGAATTAAAATAGATGAAGATGACGAAGGAACAGACCATGTCTCCGTTGGAAGGAACGGGTAGAGAGTACACTAGCTACCTTAAGTATCACCGATTGGAGAAGGCGCGCGCTGATTGGAACGGGTTGTCATGGCCAGTTAAGAATGTGCTTTTATAGGACGCAAGGGCTTCAGATAGTTCTTTTCATGCTGTTGCAGATCGTATTTTTTGCTATAATTAATATAAATCTCTTATATTAAACTATATTAGAGAAGCTGTTACCATGCTGTAGTCTGTGAAAAACCTATCTAAACACACATTCTTTATCCAAAATACCACATAAGCTCTACTTTCTTATTACTTTTTAGCCCTCTAACTAAGCTGCTCTATATCTCAGCCGTTGTATGCGCTCTTTGAGCTCCACTTCAAAGGCAAGTCAAGCATATCAACACTCCAAGCATATCAAAACCACTCCAAAAAACTAATTTTTAAGCATTAGAAGGGGCAAAGCTCTATTTGGTATATATGTATGTGCGTGCATATAGTATATATACCTCTATATATAACACTTGGGCACATTCATTGTGATTGAGCATGACTTTGCTTTGAAAACATATTTGTAACGGCAAAAGCCAACAATGGCTGAGAGAAGAAAAGAAGAAAAACAAAAAAAACTCAAGTACACGCACTTCTAAACGCAATTATGATGGAACTTTTGTAGCAACGTCTGGTGAAGAGACGAGGGCTACCTTACGCACATGCGGATAGGTTAGGGCTGGGCACGACCTGAATGAATGAAATTCCAAATCGAATGCGAATGATGAAAGGTACACACACACACACACACACACTCACACAATAGCGGCGCATTTGCTTAGGGCGCGAGTGGAACGAAAAGTCGTGTATGCGCCCCAGGTGAAAAGCGCATAGCCACAACTGCAACTAGCGCGCGCTCTCTCGCACACACACACAAGCATATGCTGTGCTTGTATAGCTGTCTGACTCGCACACGCCGCGTTGCCTTTCAGCAAACGCCATTGGGGGTTCGGTATGCAGCACTGAGCATACGCATACGTGTTCCCTTCCTCTGTCAGTGGTCTATGTGTGTGCGCGGTTTTACAGGGTTTATTAGTTTGTCTAATTGCTTTTGGCAACTATTACTGCTTATATACATATGTATATACATGTGTACATATATGTATAGTTGGTTTTGCCATCATCATGTCAAAAAAGTATCACAGATGTCAGACAAAGCCAAACATTGTTGTTTGCTTGGCAACCAACTGACCGACCCGTCGACCCCTGGGGTTATTTGCTTTGATTTGACTCTTCACTTGGGTGTGCGCGTTGCCGCTTGGTACTCCCTGTACTCCCGGTACTCCCGGTACTCCAATGTTCCGTGCAATGTGCGTTGCTACTATATTTTATTTTTTAATAAATTCTGTTAAAGAAGGCGTGAAATTTCACTGTGTCAGCATTTCCGTTGCCCGCTGAGTTTTGCGTTGCCCCGTTTGGCTACGCGAATGGGAAAGTGTTATATATTTTTTTATTAAATTTTAAATATTATTTAATTTCTATTATTTTGAACAGCTGTTAAACTTGTGTGTTGCCTTTGATTCTAAATGGTGGCGGTCACAATGCGTCTATTGTTGCATACCTTGAGGCGTTGCCTATTTGCTATGTCTTAACGCACAACTTAGTCGAGGATTAGCATGTCGTTTGGTTAGAGTCCGGAAGAGTAGGAATGTTTTGCAGCCATAGTTTTGCATTAATCATTTTCTCTGTGCTTTCTTCAATATTATCTGTAAGCAACTTCGAGCAATTTCGGACTGCTCGTTCTATGGTCAATGGGGATATTCATACAAGATGGATTTATAAAAATTTTCTTTTAGCGTATTGGGCAAGTCTTTCAGTCTTCAAGCTAGGTCAATTAAACATTCTACACCAACTTTTTATATACTAGAGCAGGCTCCGCCGCAATAATGCTTTGCTTCACCCCCCCACCTTGGTCCAACTGCGCAGAGATTCGCACTACGCAGGTAAGGCTAGGTAATCCGGACGCCAGGTATCCGAATGCCCCGGAAGAAACTGGCTTATTTAGAAGGGCCCCCAGCCAGGCTGGCTCTCGGCACGGGTCGCATGATACCTTAGTCCAGTCCTTACCACAGACCATGTCAGAGATCTTTCCCCGAAGTATGCAAGTCTATTGAAGAGCCACCACATACAACTCCGATCAGCTGACTTGGCTAACACACGTTCCAGAACGGAACTACTGAGGCATCATTACGAGTCGGAACCCTCGGAGAAAGTTCAGTCGAGGATATTTCCGACCTCGAATGGTATAGGTTTCACTTAAAACAATTGTTCGTTATTGAGAAACAATCGGTACCAGACTGAATTTTTGCTTAGCGTATTTAATGTTAATGCGCGAGTCACTCCCATTCTTCCTCGATTGGTAAATTTATTCGCATCAGTAATGCGTTTTCTCTCATTCATTCTTCTGCCCTGCTATTTTGGAGCTCGTTCTGCAAGAGTTTGAACAGCACGCGTGGTAGCTGTACTATTTGCAAGATCTTAAATACTTTAAAAACGTTGTTCTGGTGTTAAATTTCACGGACTACTATCTCGTCGAGCAGCTCGAGTAGTTTCCTCTTCTGTACTGTCTCCTAACCTAATTTCAGAGTGAAATGTTTACCTAATCAGAGTTGTGAATTGTAGTCACATTAAAATGCTAGCATACCATATAGGCATAAATAATATGCATTTATAGTATCTATATAAGAATCTTGCCCAACTACCGGGCACAAACTGAAGAGAAACCTTCCTGCAAACAAAACAAATATATGGTGTAAATATAATGTGAGACCATGTTTCTAGAGTTTTAGTAACGCGTAACCCGCACGAACGATTTGATATATTAAGATTTATTAAGAATTCAAAAACAATTTTGATATTGGTGGTCTATGCAATATTGCAAAGTTGTATGACAATCTGAGCCCTTTAGTTGCCTTTTTTACTTTCTTCAATAAAGCTTTAATTTCTCTACAAATAAATAAGCAATTACACTTTTGAATTTTTCGGTCGTTTCTTTTAAAACTGAATGGCTTAGAATTTTAAGGGGAAAGGTGTTATTTGTTGAGCTGTGCAGCGGCTTCACAAGCCTATTGATGATTGTTAATGCCATCACGGCATGTACGCGGCATACGAGTTGGTTTTATATAAAAAGCGCGTTTTTCGCTGTGTTTTTTAGGGCATTCGATAACACTACCACAGTGGCAGAGTGGTTTTGCGATAAGCGATTTGCATATAAACGACTATTTTTGTAAATTCCAAACAATTGTTTTGCTTATAAGCAATAATTTCCTATAAGCGTATGCCATGTAAGCCATACTATACTATATATACTGTATTACATATTAATATACCATGCAAATATTAAAGATAAACATTTCGCTAACATGTTTCTTAGTTTTTTAAGGATTCCTCTAGTTCTTGTTATATCAACTGAGAATCCATTAAAGAACAGCCGTTAAGATCTCACGCTACTAAAACGTTGCCCAAAAAGTGATTCATTTTAGCCAAAGACGATTCATTTTAGCATGAAACGCTTCATTTCTGGCCAAGTGCAACGTTTTTCATATGCCTGAAAACTCCACTCAGTTTTGACATTTATATTTATTTCAACGTTTGCCAGTCTGTGTATGCAATGCTCTTTGAATTATAACCAATAAGCACGCAAAGCTGGCCAAAACAAAACTACTCACATACACACACACACACACACATACACACATACACACTCACACACACACACACACACACACACACACACACAGACACACACACACACACTAGTACCACACACATACACACATGTGTGTGTTGGGTGCCTTTGGCGCTGGCCAGGAATGCGCCAGAAATAAGGTAAAATTAATAATATCGCACGTTGTTTTGGGCCTTGCTACACATTTTTTATTGTTTTCTTCTTCTTTTACTTGTTTTTTTTATACCCTGTACACAAAGTGTAGAAGGGTATTATAGATATGTACAATGTATGTAACAGGCAGAAGGAGGCGTGGCAGACCATATGTTCCATGGGCAAAAATGGTCAGGAGCAATAGTCGAGTCGATATAGACATGGGTGTCTGTCCCTACGCATTTTCACCGAAAAGATGAAATTTGTCGAATCCCGTCGATATTTTCCCGCCTTCCCCTGTGACATTTGCGTTTTACAGCCGCTCCGTTCAATCTATCATCTCAAAACTTGACAGAGGTGTGCGTCGAGTTTATGTGCATCTACGTTTCAAAAATTATCGAAATTGATATAGTCAAAAATATGCAAATTTCACCCCCCTTCGCCATTAAACTGTGCCAAAATTGCACTGCATGTAGATATGGATACGTGTGAACTAGAGTTACAAATTTTGGTGTGGAGACTCGTGTGACCCTAATCGTTAAAACTGTATCTACTTTTTTTTCCAATAAAAACCCCCCCTTCCCCACAATCGATTCACCTTAATTACTGCCACACCCCCTATATATTGATTTGAAAATTGCCACAGACATTAATAAATGTATTTTTGATCTATATAGATATGTAACATATGTTACAAAATTCAACGACATTAGCCCAAGAATACTCGAGTTATGGGCATAAAAGTAATTTTTGCCGCCACTTCGCATTAGGAAAAATTGTCAATTGGAACTTCCCAATAAGAAAATGCTTACAGTCATATTAAACTTTTAAAAAGAGACATAAAAGAAAATACTTTCGTTGCTGGATTTAGTGCTTATGGGGAAAAGAAGGGTACAGGATATTCCACTGTCGTGCACCATCCCGACTATCTTCATCAAATATTTTTTTATGCTGTTATTTGTTTGTTTTGTGCCTGAGAAATAAATGTCAAAAACCAAAGCAAAGTATTTCTGCAGACACCAAATGCTCGAGCACGAGCTTCATGAACTTCATAAACTGGGCCCTTGGCCATGGTGCGTGTGTGAGCCAAGAGAATGGGCTCCGAAAGTTGCCATATGAAAAATTACCCTGCGAAATGATAAATAACGTTACTCAAAGTAACATTAAGACTGCGAATGGAATGCCTGAAAAAGAATGCTATAAAGAAGCGAGCAAAGTGCTCGTTAAACTCTAGATGAAGTTGTTGCCAGAAGCCAGTCACTAAAGGTAAGTTTAGGTTTAGAAGATTTGAGCACTCGTTTCTACAATAGAAATGTAAACAATGGGAAAGGTAACTGAAAGGCATTTAAAAGATGGTGTTAAACTAGGCTCAGCTTATTTTCATAGTGTTAACTACGCTACTACTTATATCTTAGATATACACACGACTGCCAGATACGCTGCACTCATTAAATAAAGCAACAAATAATTATGTTATTTGTACTCTAGTTTTTTATACCCTTTACAAGGGTATTTTAGATTTGAGCAATGTATGTAACAGGCAGAAGGAGGCGTGGCGACCATAAGTTCCCTGGACAAAAATTATTATTATTGACTCGGGTAGCGATTGGACCAAGTTCGTCTGTATGAGCCGCTAGATCTGCGAGACTATAAGACCTACAGATACAAAATATTACCAAAAGATGCGCGTTATCCCCAGAAAGATGAAGTTTGTCGAATCGGGTTGATAACTAAGTTATAGTCAAAAAATGCAAATACGCTGCAAAATTCAACTACTTGTAGATAGGGATATATGCCTATATATATAGGCAAAAAAGTAATTGTTGCCCCATAACAAGAAACTTCACAATTGGAACTGCCCAATAGGAAAATGCTTTCTGTCATATCAATCTTATGGAAAGAGACATAAAAGTAGATACTTCCGTTCCTATTTCTCCGTATGTTGGTGTTTATAAAGAGGAGAGAAAAAGAGTACAGGGTTGGGCACAGTCCCGACTGTCTGCATAAATTAAAAAAAAAAAGTTTTTAGTTGGTTCGATTTAAAATCCCCTCTTCAGGTATAGCATATTCCCCTTACTCTTCGCGCTACCCTTCATATTTTTAAGAGCTATATGATGAAACAATTGTGCCCATCTTTAGGTAGATCATATTCCTATTTCTATTCCCGTTCCTCTTATTGTTTCCGTTCCTATTAATAGGTGTTGCTTGATTCTGTGAACAGTTATGATGAAAAAAAAAATAGTAGGCCTTGAGTTTTTTTTGTAATTTTTTGTAGTTTAACGCTTTTTTCTCCACTAAAATAAGATTTTTAGGAGTTGTTTTGCCTGTCTGAGGCCCGATGCTTCTGCTCAGAGTGCGGATCGCCTCCGTCTTTTCTCCTGTCTTAGTAGTTGCTCTAAGCTCGTCTGTCTTTCAATGCCATAAAATGGGTCTGTCCATTTCCATAACAACCCGTTACCGTGTTACGGCCTGATGTAAAGCTCTCCCCCAGGCGTCTCTGCTGTGCGCGCGCCTTCTTCAATTGGTGATACCAAAGGTAGATAGTGTACCCACTACCTGGTCCTTCCAACGGAGACATGGTCTGCCCTTGCGTCGGTTCCCTTCGACAACCGCATTGTAGACCTTTCTCGCACGATCTTCTTCATCCATACGCACATAACCTAGCCAGCGGAGCAGCTGGATTTTAATGCGATTAGCTATGTCAATATCCTCGCAGAGCTCATAGAGTTCGTAGTTACATCGGGTGCGATAGTCGTTGCCAACGCGTAGAGGGCTAAAGATCTTACGGACATTGTAATCAGAATAAGACATCGGCCATGCTTCAGGCCATAAAGAAAAACGGGAAGGCTGAGCGTCTTATAGAGTGTGAGTTTTGTCTGGTGAGAGGGGTCTCTACTACTCATTTGCCTGCTGAGACCAAAGTAATATCTATTGCCAAGGTTGATTCTCTATGCTGACATCGTTCTTCATTGTGACGGTTAACATCAAAAGTATAGCTTTCAACAGCAATCTGAGAGTCCAAACGCTGTCTAAATCTACTCGTCTTGCTCCCATTTACCACCACCCTGGTGGATTCTCTTTCAATAGCCTCAAAGGCCCCGGAAACTGCCTGCTTAGTGCGCCCAACGATATCGATATCATCTGCATATGTCAGCAACTGGACACCCTTATAGAATACAGTAAAGATCTTAGCAATTATAATTTTAACTCTGAACGCAGTTTTATTTTAAATAAAGTAATGTCTTTTCTTTATCGCACATAAAGCCAAGTACGGAGATACGTGCAATTTTTCGTGACGGAACCTGCAATATAGGGTTGTTGTGTAGTTAACGTAATAAATAAAGAAGAGGGTGACCAGATAAACGAAAAAAAGATACAAATGACATGGTCACACCGTCTTGTCAGCTGTTTGTGTTGTCATTTAAAAGATTGGGTAAATAAAAGGTAAAATTTGTTTATTTGTTCTGTTCCACTTACACTTATAAATAAGCGCAATTTTTTGCTCCCGGAGACTCGTGTGAGACTAATCAATAAAACTGTGTTTTAATGGATTTTGACTCAAGAATAGTGATAATAGCCAACTTTCCAATAAAACTTCTCAATTGGAACTTCCTGAGGAAAAAATAAAGACGGTTTTGTTCCCATTTTACCTTATGCTGAATTTAATGTTTATGTGAACAAAAGGGTACAGGGTAACCCACTGTTGGGCACCGTACCGGCTGTCTGCATCAAATTTTTAAATATGCAGCGAAATAAAAAGTTCGCTTGTCTGCGTACTAGATTTAAGACAAAATGAGCGGTTTTAAGTGAGAACTATCGTATTCTAATGAGATCATCAAAAAATTAACAATATTTTATATACCCTGTTTCGTTTTTTAATTAATTTTGGCACTTCAGCATAAGCTTAACTTATTTGTATAGTTACGGAACTAGTTTCCAGTATGCTTACCGGTAAGCATGCCTTCTAAAACGTGACTTAGCTTCAGTTACAATGGCTTATCATATAGATATTTATGATATTGAGCATCACTTTGTGCGGTCTGTTATCTCCATTCTTTAACAGTGATTCATGTAATGCAATGCTCATAATTCATTAAGTCTGTAATCGCTACATAACTTTTATTTAATTTAGAAGACCATTTAGTCTCCATGTATTACCCAGCTGTAGTAGACTTAATAAATCAATCAATCTTGAGGCATTACCCCAACTAAGTTGACGTTTCGACTTAGCTAAGCAGATCAAGTCTCCGAACACGCCACAGGCGACTCGGTTCAACTCAGCTCCAGCGAGTAGTATAACTCAAGTCAGTTTTCTTTGATCGGCGCTATATGGCGCCTGTTGCTTAAAAGCTTCTATAATCATAAATAATATAAACACCCAGTCAACAAAAAACTTGAAAACCTTTGCTTATTAATGATACAAAAAGATTTAAGCTCAACTCACAACGGGCTACTTTTTATTATATGACCAAAAATGATGTGAAGTTGCATTAAAAAAAAGAAGTATTTAAACAAAATACTAAAACCAAAAAAAAAAAAGAAAAACGTTGCATTTATTCATTCATAAGATGTGAAATAAACAAAAACGAGCTGAAAACATTTGATGCAGACAGTGGAATACCCTGTACCCTTTTTCTTTATAAACACTAAATACGGTAAAATGGTAACGGAAGTATCCACTTTTATATCTATTTTCATAAGATCGATATGCCTGTAAACATTTTCCTATTGGAAATTTCCAATTGACAAGTTTTCCTATTGGGAAGTTGGCTAGTATGTTGGCAAACATTACTTTTATGCCCATAACTCCAGTATTCTCGGGTCAATATCTTTGAATTTTGTAACATAGATCAAAAATACATATATTAATGTCTGTGACAATTTTCAAATCAATATATTGGGGGGTGTGGCAGTAATTAAGGTAAATCGATTGCGGGGGAAGGGGGGTTCCATTGACAAAAGGTGGATGCAGTTTTAACGTCACACAAGTCTCCACACCTTATTTTGTAACTCTAGCTCACATGTATCCATATCTACATGTAGGGGAATTGCGAAGCAGTTTATAGACGAGGGGGGGGGGGGGGGAATTAGCATATTTTTGACTATAACTTTTGATGTATTTATCCGATTTCAATAATTTTTGCAACATAGATGCACATAAACACGACGCACACCTCAGTCAAGTTTCATAATGATAGATTGAACGGAGCCGTTGTACCGCGGAAATCTGTCACGGCGGAAGGGAGTGAGATACCGGCATAATTCGACAAACTTGCACTGAATAGGTATAATGCGCATCTTTTGGTAATTTTTTGTAATTTTTTTTGGTAATTCTCTTATAGTCTCTGAGAACGGTGCGACAACACGGACAGACAGACGGACATGTCTATATCGACTCGACTCCTCCTTCTGCCTGTTATATACTTTTCACAAATCTATAATACCCTTTTACACTTTGTGTACAGGGTATAAAAATAAGAGAAAAGACGAAGGACGGGTCGAGCACTTGACCAGTTTGTTGAGCGGTTCAGAGAGATCAAGAGAGAGTGAGTTGCTTCAAATGTCGATCGATAGCGGCTTTTGAGAGTCTTCTGGTTTAGAGACAAACGATTTTGATCGTTTTGTCGTTTCGATGGCGAGAGATGTTGAAAATTTTAAGCGCCATCATTTATTATGCAGGGGCTTCAAGTTGTTCTCGTTATTTCTGTTGTAGTGCTGCTGCATTTATGCACAAATTTATGTGATTTTTATGCGTAGACATAATTATAAAAAGTCGACTGGGCTGCAGTCCCACACATAAACCAGGTAAAGACCGACTTCATTTGCGGTACCATAACCCATGCCCCATGCTCGGGGATTGGGTGCCCGGCGCTCCAGCTACACCTCGCGTTGTCATAAATTATAAAATTTTATGCGTAAATTAATGACAACGTTTCGAATCTCTCGCTTTTGTTCGTTTTATGAGAACAAGAGGCTAACGCTATTATATTGTTTTTTGTTAATCATAATTTTGTACGTAACGTCTAGAGTTTATGAATAACCTCTTTTTTTTTCTTTAGTTTGATGTCGTTTCTAGAGGTCCTAAGTGTTATGGTAAACTGGATTAGTTGAGTTTTGATTTTGGCTGGCATTTTTCATTAATCTTATATTGTTGTTTTTTTATTTTTGAGAAATTAATTTCATGCACTCATTTCATATGCCTTGACAATATTAATGAAGTAGCTGCTTGACATTAGATACAGATCTTGAAATTTGAATCTTCAAATAAGCTGTTTAGTGTATTAATGATACAACAAACGAAAAACGAAAAGGTCGACTAGCTTAGGCACTTGACTCAGCTCGGCTCATTTCCCAAGCTTCAATTAGCAGAGCAATTTTCCATAAACCTCCATGTCATCATAACATATTCAATTTTCTACAAAAACCGCAAAAACCACAAAACTGACAAAACAAAACCAAATGAACATCAGCGATTGCAATCAACAAACTTGAAATGAACAATTGCTTTTGATTAAACAAAAGTAGCAATGAGCATGAGACAAAGCGTCTCCCAGTCTCTCCTGCTCGTTGTCTCTGTGTCTCCTTGTCTATACAAATTTGCATGCAAATCAAATAAATTAGTCGAAATGAGGGTGGCATTTTGATTATGTGTTTATTGTTGTTCGGGGTAACACATTGTACGTTACTCATACGCAGTGTGTTACATGGCAACCGCAAGCCGAGCAACAAAGCAATCAAATTTGAAAGGTACTCTTTTTAAGCTTGCTGCCATTCGCAATGCGTTACTTACTGGAAATGACATGCCAAAATGTTATACAAGGTCAATACATACAACTAAAATCAATTTTTCAACACACTCTCCGAAATTCAGTCAAAGGCAGCACATTTTAAAACAAACTAACTCGTTTTTGTTAAGCAAATCTACTTTTTTGTTTTAAATGTGAAATAAAGACTTATGTCGTCATGAAAATCTATTATTCAAGGGTGTGCCGGATATCTCTAGACGGTTTTGCCTAAAGATTCATTTGAATTTTCTTGCCAAATTCGTCGATCATAAGCTTTCTTGATGGACTTCCCAATATATCAGATATATTTCTGCCATACTGACGAATTGCTTTTTTAGCTGAAAATCGGCCTAAAATGATATCTGGTATACCAACAATTTACTATTGGGTTAAAAGTCGGTTGAAAGAGATTTCTGGCGCACCCCTGATTAAGCTCGTATGGTGTGACGTTCGCATGGGGTGACGCTAGCATGGTGTGACGCTCGCATGGTGTTATGCTTCTATGTGTTGTCTCCAGACGAGCCCGAAGGTTGCACGCTTGTTTTCGCATGCTGTGTCAGCAGTTAGACAAAAAAAAAGAGCATGCAGGCTAATATTGGTTTGCTCTATGTGCACGCTAGATGGCGCCACATACACCAAGCTGGAGAGAATTTATAATTCGATCCATTTATTTTAATGTATAAGCGGTTCAATAATCCAATTTTAATGCCTATTATATAGTTCAAGTGTATTAATTTTTGAGAATTTTGTGCATATTTGTACACCCTTTGTACATAGAGTGTTATGGCAGAAGGAGGATTGGAAAACCATAAGTTTCGAGGAGAGCAATTCTCAACATTGATTCGCGTTGCGATTATTCCATGTCCGTCGGACTGTCCGTCTTGAAAACTTCCCAATAAGAAAATTCTTGCAGTCTTATCGGACTGTTAGGAGGAGACATAAAAGTAGATACTTTCGTACTCCTTTTACAGTACTGTTTATGAGGTCGAACGGGTATTCCACTGTCCGGTTGGACTCTTAGATTGTTGTTGGAACCTGAAGTTTTGATGTTGTCAACCGTTGGCACAACCGTTACAACGTAGAACGATGTCAGCACGGAGATCAAGGGGAGAATCACTCCACTTGCCGGTAGATGTTACTATGGGCTCGGTAGGCAGATGAGTACTAGAGACAACTCTCCAAATGAAACAAACACTTTATAAGACGCTCATCCTTCCCGTTAGTTTTATGGCGCTGAAGCCTGTAAGTTGATGAAGTCTGCTGCATATGCCCTTTGAGTGATTGAGCGGAGAGTACTCCGTAAGATTTGTGGCATTCGAAGTACTCTTTTGGTTCTACTTACTTACTTACTTACTTACTTAACTGGCCATAACAACCCGTTACCGGGTTACGGCGTGATGTAAAGCTCTCCTCCAATTAACACTATTTTAAGGCTACATAACTATCGAAGGATTTGGAGATTGACATTCTTTTGCATGATACCCAAATTTGGCATGCCAGCTTATTGTAGCTAATAGCGCACTATTACTGCCTATTACCTTGTTTATAGGAGATTTATAGAAGTTATGATATTTCCTACTTCTGGATTTTGCGGTCTTACTGCCTTGAGCGTTAGTTTATAATGAATGCCAATTCTCCAGAATTTGGCATCAATGGGTTCTCTAAGCGAGTATGTTGAGCACTGCTCTATATATTTCATATAGTGCGGTCCTATCATTGCCGTCTGATGATATGTGCCTATCTATCTATTCTATCTATATAAATGAAACTTTGCAAATGTGACACCGATTCGTATATGGTTTTTTTTGTTTGACAGGTGATGTTTATGCGGAGATAAGATAAATGTGGTCGTTGTAGGTGTGTTGGTTTTCGAGTTACCGGCCTGTGAGTGAATATTTTACATGTATTAGTGAGTATGCGTGCAATAGTGTTCATTCAGAGGCGGGTTAGAGATAGAGGTAGCGATAGAGGTAGATGTAGAGGTGGAGGTAGAGGTAATGTGTTCTGACTTCTCTATAGATGCGATTGTGCGTTATTGTTAGGCACTCTATAATGCATGAAAATGTGAAATCTGCAATAGTTTACCCATAGATTAGACCCACGCTGCTTTGTTTATCCAAGCTATAAGTGTTGCTTATATATTCTGAAACGAAGCTCTAGTTAAATTTCATTCCAGTGGCATTTAAGCTACTATATTCATAACTCGCCATCATAATCACAACATATTCATGTGTCCAATGAGCTGCTTATTATTGGGTTAAGTACTGCCCGCCGCAGCTCATACAGTTCAAGTGGTCTGTGCAACCAATTTAAAAAAAAAAAAAACAAATAATAAAAATTAAAATACTTTACTGCGTTGCTCAATTTGTCACAAGAGCTTTGGCTTGAAGCCACTTAATCTTATAATACAGATACGGCACCCCTCACGGACTCCAAAGAGTTATCATGAAAAATATTTATATTCTACAAATTTGCCATGCTGCATAAGTCTTACTTTAGTTTATTGTCTGTGCTGTTTATATCAATATATCTGCTACGTTGTGGCATCTATCTATCACGCACATTTCCATAGATACATGAAAGTATCTACTATGTACAGTCAAACCTGCTTAAGTTGGCCACTCACGGTTCAAGAATTTTTGGCCAACTTATGAAGGGGTAGCAGTTTTATATTGATTTTATGTTGTTTCTTTAATTTTTTCAACTTTATATAATGCTTTATGATTGTTTTTAACATAAAAATGCATTTAGTCGTTTATGTTTATGAACTATGTCCATAAACTCCACATAATAACAAAATAAACATTTAAAATAGTCAAAGTGTGTTTCCAGAATACTGTAAATTCTTTTAAATCTGAATGTAACTTAAGAGAATCTTTTAAATTTGCTTATTTATAAGCTTTTGACTTTCTTTCTTTTGATTTTCAACAAAGGAATTGTGCCGTCAGGAAGGATTTCATTCTAATTTCTATAAGCAATGAGTTTACTGCAACCAATTTCATTCAGGATTATTTTTATGATTCGACAATGCAGCCTTCCTATTTTCATACATAACATTGCTGTGGCTCAGGCTCCATACCCTTTACACAATACAAATTTTTAAGGTGGCCAGCTTTTACAGATTCGATTGCATTGACAAACTTCAGAAATCGCTCAAAGAGTGGTCTTAGTTACAAGGTAAAAATTGGAATTTTTGTACATATAACTAACTCCTAAAACTTTAGGAGGTGGCGAACTTATGAGGGTGGCCAACTTTGCAGGTTTGACTGTAGTTGCTGTGTCTGTGTGTGTGTGTGTGATGCCTTGCATGCTGTCCTGTAATACGTCAATGACGACGGGTTGTCTATAAGTTGTTGCTGTGTAGCTTTTTGGGCCTGGCCATAATGTAGAGACCCTTTTTGATGAATTAGCACAATTTGCCATATATCTCGGCTATAGATTCGTATGAGTGTGCATTTGTGTGTGTGAGTTTATTTATAGTGAGTTTACGCTGTATTATTTATGCTTGGTTTGAAACTTGGCTAGCAGCAAGCGCGCTTGGAGCCAAAGCCTGGCCATAAATTTTCACACGAAGGTGTCACATTACAAGCCAGCAGAACAGCACCACAACAACAACAACAACAACAACGACAAGAGTCAAACGCCAACAACGCATGCGCGCACGCTCGCACTCAACTCCATTGCACACACACACTCACTCACACACACTCACTCACTCATACACACACTCACACTCACACACACACAAGAGTAGGCGCTGCGCATACACACACTCACACACACACACTCACACACACACAAACTCACACACACACACACACACACGCATATGAAGCAGTTGATACGCTCAGGTAATTTGTCGCCTAGGCGCTCGGTCAGCCATAGCGCCGCCGCTGCCGTTGCCGCTGCCGCCGCGCCTTATCTTGTCAGCATTTAGTTTTTAATGAGCCGAACTTGAGTTTTGTCACCCGTCTACGACAACAACAACAACAACAACCACAACAACGCACAGTGGATCCAACTGACTTCTTTTTCGGCGAAAATCATAACTTTTGAGGAAGTAAAGATATTTTCAAAATTTAAAATGCATATAACAGAGAATTCCTTAACCTTCTGCGATACACTGCGATAAATTTAAAATGCATATAACAGAGAATTCCTTAACCTACTGCGATACATTGCGATAAATATGCTTTGAAGAGCGGGAGCTTCAAACAACGGTAGTTAAGTTCGATATTATAAACATCTATAAAATGTGCTTATTGCTTAATAAATTGTAAAAATTTTGAAAATCTGTTGGCAAGATGTTTGCAGTCTTTTTTGATCTTAGTGTACACACGATTTGTTGAAAAATAAGCACAATTTAGAACATGGAATTTTTTCACGACATGCAAGCTTAAGACATTTGCAGCATATAATATCGAATTTTACTACCGTTTTTGAAGCTTCCTTTATATACAGCTTATTTATCGCAGTACTTCTCTGTTCTATGCCTTTTTTAATTTTGAAAATATCTTTACTTCCTCTAAAGTTATGATTTTTGCCGAAAAAGAAGTCAGTTGGATCCACTGTTAAACGTTAGCGATAAAATTTGCCTTGACAAACGTTAAATTGCCTGGGAAATGTGGGCAATTAGATAACAAAGTTGTAATTGATAGCTACCAGAAAGAAGAGGAAGAAGCAGCCCAGGTCGTGGCTTAATAATAAAGCTACTGCTGAACCCGTGCCAACTAAACAAACGACGGACAGTCCGGCACGCCCACATTTAACGCTTCAAATTATAGCTTGACCATGGTACAGCGTACGCCTCTTGTTGGTTTTGCTTTTTGGCACTTGCAGCTCCACTTTGAGTTGCACATCAATCATCGTGCTTGAGGCAGTGGGCGTGGCAGCCAGCTTGAGCAGCGCGCACTTCGCGCTTGATTAATTAAGTTTAAAATATATTGCCTATAATTTAACAAAAACCCAAAGAGACCAAAGGGCAGACTTGTGGCAGATCCTTCGGCTTGGTCTGCGCAGACTGCCACTTTCTTGGCCAAATTAATTAACAGGCATCAGTTGTCTTGGCTTGTCTTGTTCTTCTCTCTCTCTCTATATCTCTCTCTATCTCTCTCTTGACTGCTTCTTTCAGCTTGGTTGCGTTTGAAAAATGTTTGTTTGTTGTTGGACGGTTTGGTAACAACAACAAATTTATCAGGAATTGTGTGAATTGAAAAACACCTGTTTTTAAGACGCTCTTTTTGGTTTGAGAAGTTTGAGGCGTTGCAATCGTAATTGTCTTGTTTGTATGAACTTGTAATTGACTAGCCATCAATTTCTAGGTAGTAACAAAGTGAGCATTACGGGCATTTGTAATCGTTAGTAAAGATATTGTTTGCTTTAAGACCGTCAAAGGCGGATTAATTGATAAGCTAATGCTGGGAAATGACTAGAATAGAGTTGGTATTATATGAACTCTAGATGAGTGATTGGAATAGGGTAAAGTTGCACATTCAGCGGTAATTTGAAGGCATTTATGCCATTTGAATTTTTTCCACTCTGGGAAAAGTGTAGTCCGGCTGTTTACCGTTATTTTCTTCACTTCTAACAGGAACTGTAGAAAAGCGATTGCAGAAACTCAAATGCAGTTGCGTTATGCTTCTGACGTCCGGAATATCTATAAAACTTTCCACTATTTTGGCTAAACGTGCTAATTTGCTCCGGGTACAGCGACAGAAATGTGTTTAACTACTTAAAGCTACCAAACCAACAGCAGAAATCAATAACTTTCACTAAAAAATTGCTGTGTAGAGCATGTTTTATTCGTATAAAAGTATTGAAAAAGCCCATTAAACCTTAGCAATTATGCGGCCAATACATGCTACGATCTGTTGTACAATTTGACCATACGGCAATCGCAGCGTGTTTGGCCTTGTCACGCGTCGGCCTCACGAATATCCAAATATGTTGATTTTTGGGTCATTCGGTAAACCTGTAGGCCAGTCGGCCGACTTCGTTTTCCTTCATATGGCATTCTCCCGGATGTTCGAAGAAAATACAATTGTGAACTAGAGATTCAAACCGTAATCGTAACCGTTATACAAAACAACCGAAACAAACAATAAATTTGTTTAGAAAGACGTTAACCGTCATAATTTTTCCGAAATAACCGAACTGAAACCGACATATTTATACCGGTACGGTTTCGGTTTTTTGCAAGCTTTCATATTTTGTCATGTTGTTCCTTACATTTCATCATTCTGTGAAGCATTATCATCTATATCAATTTTGGCTACGAGCGAGTCGCTTTTCAGGAAAAATTTCGATTTTTTTAAAGTCCAGGATTCCATTCTATTACTTTCATGCTCTTCGGTTTTTGTATTTATCCCGGTAAACCGAAACAAATATCGCCGATATTATTGAAAAAGAACGAAATCCGTTTACCGGATCAGGAGTACCGGTTCTACCATAACCGTATCCGAAATAATTTCGGTTTGATTCTCTGTTGTGAACTAACACAAAGTTCAAAGAAAAGTTAAAGTCTTCAATGCTTTAAGATGCTCTTCTTCTTTCCATTCTCTTCCGCTTCTGCGCTCATGTTGACACCACGAAAATGCTTACACAATGAAATAGGCCAAATTATATGAAAAATTGGAATGTGAGTGGCCCACTAACTATATTTCTGAACAACGCGGTAGTGCAGGAACTCGCAACGTGTATGGGATGCAGTACACGCTCAATTCATGCAACTTTTTCAGGAGAGTGGTTAGCTCCCCGCTTAGCTCAAGTGAATCAATCTGACTTTTTCTGTTAGGACTTTGTATTAAAAATGATTTAAATTTGGGATGCCTTACTTTTATGAAAAGAGGCAACTTTTGTAGTTTTCTTTAGTCAAAACAGTGTTATAAAATAAGTACTGTTACTACAAGTACTTTTAAAGGTCGCCTTTTGTAGCATAATCCCCTTTTAAAGTCTACCTATTTCAGCACTGCTTCTTCTAGGCTATTCATGAGCTGCCAGCTTATTGAAATCTGAGATCTCTAAGTAATTATCTCCTAGATGCACCCAAGCAAGAAGAAATATTCAAACCCTGTATCGATAAGGACTAAGCGGGTCTCAGTTGCTTTTGACCATGGCAACATATTTTGGAGCTCAGTGTTAAGTAGGCGAACAACAGACGCCATGAACATATTTGCAATCTACATTGCTTTTTCAATCGTATCTAGCATTATTTAAGGCTTGTCTGTCAGGATTTTCTGCTGAAGTTCAACCTGGCCTTTAGGCAAACTCTGTAAAAGTAGGTTCGCAGAATGGTCCATGAAATCGTAAAACTTTACTTTCATATATCTTTACATGTAGCTTGAACGCTTTCAGTTTTCTAAGTTTGCTTTAATCACAAAAACGCCATTTTTTTGTCTGAAGTTACTTAAGATTCACCACAAGATGTATTAACAAAAGCTGGTTCTGCAACCTGGTAAGGTCTACCTCTTAGAAGCAAGCTTGACTTGGTAGTTTTATGTGAGTATTGACAAACAATTTAGACTCAAAACAGTATAATGAGTCTTCCGACAAGCGCGTGATTTCCTGTATTCGTTCGATTAAGTGGCCATTCATGCAAGGGATATTGGCTTCTGGCGTCGTTACATCGTTGTTGATTGTTGCTGTTTTTTTTTTTTTTTTCTAATTTTCTATAAGCCAAATAGCCCGCCCAAAGTAAGCTCCCTAAATTGAACATAAATTGGCTAAATTGTCATAATTATAATGCCTAATGAAATTTAATTGCCGACAACACCACAAAAACAAAGCTGCCAACACCCACAATGTAACAAAACGATAACGATAACCAACAGGGTGATGGAAATTCTATTAGTCGAGCATATGGCACTCAATGGTCTTTATGGTTTTGACGCATTAGAAACATGTACACTAGGGTACACGCTCTTTTGTGGGGTAGCTCTAATGGGACATATAGAGTGAGTCGAACTCGATATACGCTACACACATTTAATAGATGCAAGTTGCTTGATAAAGCGGAAAGGCGCGTTCTCGATGCTGGAGAAGAAGGCCACCCACTTAAGTGTGAACAAAAACAATTTGGATATGGATATAAATCCACCCTCAATGGAAATTCCGAGCAGCGTGACGCGACAATGAATTGAAATTGATACACCCCCAAAATTTTAACGCAGCATTGAGAGAAGCCACAGGGGATCCACAGCAGCCACAACAACAGCAACAAAACATATTTTCGCATGTTCGTATTTCTCCTTTTTGTGTGGTTGTGTGGTTGGTTTTGTTGCTGCTCTTTTAGTTGGCAGCGAAGCCTTGCCCCCCACCACATGTTGGCGTAGGCAGCGACAACGCAATTGGTCGCCATGGCCGTCGGCATTGGCTTTCGCCTTCGTCATCGTTGTTGTCGTCGTCGCTTTGGGGTCGCCGCCGACGCAGACGCCACACAGAAGCGACAAGCGACAAGCGACAAACGAATTACGATGCAATGCGAGAAGCGCAAAAAAGTGGGCGGAGGCAGGACTCCCTGCCTGGCGTACAAGAACAACAGGCATGGGCAGCAAGAGCATCGTCATCATTGGCGGCATTTAAGGCTCAGCATCTTGGCCAAGTGCCGCCAGCCAGCTTAATTCAATCAAATCCCGTTTCGACATGGGCGTGGGCGACTGAGTGCGTCATCCGTACGGCCGTATGCTCCACGGGAAATTTAATTACTCGTTTGGTGTGAGCTACCGTCGGCCGTACCGTTGTCCTGGCTACAGCCTTTTTAAAATCCAATAAAGTGTCGCACAATTAAGTGACACGGATATCCTGCGGGGGACACGGTGCAGAGCGTCCGAGTTGCTCAAAAGGCAATCCTGCTTGGCAGCTGACAGCTAACCGGGGTTAGCGTCTGTTTTATCAGCTTATAGACACTGCAGTTGTTTCAATGCCAGCAAATTAAACTCAATTAACTATAATGTTTCCTTAATCATATCAATTTAAGTTATATTGATAAATTAGTAAGTAAATTGCAGTTTCATTTCAGACCTTAGCTATAATGTTACTCGGAACACTTAATTGTAGAAGCCTGGGTAGTGTCTAATAGCTCACACTTTTGGGTTGTTCTAGGCATCTTCTATGTTCTGTATTCAGTTATGAACAAACTTTTCGAACAATATGTCCTTTTATATCAAAACATTGCTATAAATTTCGCTTGTTTCACTTTACTAGTGGGGTTACCTGCCTACGGCCAGATCTTCTAATACTTCTCACACGCCTTCGCCGTCTAGTGCGCCATCCATTTGACAAAGTTCCGATTTACCCTCATCGCCTTCCTTAAAGAGCTGCATTGCAGACCCTTTTCCCAAAAGCTTCTTCGTCGCTAAGATAGCTAAGCCGCTGGATGTTAGTTCGATGTTGCAAAGTAAGTAATTTTCCCCCAAACAGCACAATGGCTTAGACACCATCATCATCCTTGTCATTCGTGACGGTGGAGTAAAGGTCCATTACGGAAGCTCTTGACAACTAAAAAGTAGAGTCTTGCCTTCTCTTGCTCTCATTTACCACCATACCAAATCCTCTCGCTTAGTAAGCGCAATGATGTCAATATCATCTTTTGTAAAAAATGGTCCCACTTAGATTCTTTCATCTTATCATTCGAATCTAACTTGTGCTCTTCCTCTCATTTACCTCTAGAATCTCATCAAAAGTATAGTCTTCAACAGCAATCTGAGTCTCTAGCCACCGCGTCTCTCTACTTGGAGAAAACTTGTACTTTTTGTTTCTCTTATTTACCACCATAGCCACACTGACGGATTCTCTTCCAATAGCCGACAGGACTCCAGTTACTGCTCGCATAGTACGCCCAATGATTTCAATATCATCTCCAATTCTTTCCTTTCTTCTTATCGTCTGAATTCAATGTGTGCTCTTGTTTTCATTTACCACCAAAACCACACTGACAGATTCTCTTTCGACATCAAAAGCAATCTTTTGATGATCGAGACTCTAGCCAACGCATCTCTCTACTCGAAGAAAACTTGTAGTTTCTCTTGCTCTCATTTGTCACCAGAACCACATTAACAGAATCTCTCTCAATAGCCGACGACTCATGATGTCCATATCAGCTTTTGTAGAAAATGGTTCCGTTCCGATTCTTTCTTCTTATCATCTGAATCCAACTTTTCACAGGTCCTAGTTCCAGCAAGTAAAGTAAGACTAGACGAAACCGATAAGCTTCTCAGAGTATCGAAATGCAGTCACTTATTATTTAGTATCCGTAACAAACTGCCTTTCCATTACTCAACCCTCTGCAAATTTTTCACCCCATTGCATAAATATTTACGCGATTTTAAATATGCTCAACATTTGCCTCAAGTTCCAAAAATATTTTACAAAATACAAAAGAAATATAACAGCAAAAATGTGTCAATGAAAAAGCGGAACCCTCATTAACGTGTGCAAAAGACCAAATTGAGCAAAGATCTTTAAGAAATGGTCTAACAATGCCAAAGGTCGTACTACCTTCCCTTCATACTCTCTGGGCGTGTCGGCTGAGTGCGCAATTATGAGCATATTAGATCGGTGGTAGGTTGTGGGTCCATTGCATAGTTAGGGCATGTAAAAGTCCAAGATGCTGACATTTACTTGACTTTTCGTGCTCTGCGCGAAATCTGATACCATGCGCCGGAAGTTGGACAATTGGCTGTCGGAACAGCTCGCGAATAGCCCGCATTTAAGTAGGAACTAACAACAACTCCTACTTTAAGGCACTACACATACTTATGGGTATAATTTGTTCGGTAGGTGTGTAATTATTGTGGTGCCTTTGACTTTGACTTGGTCTGACTTCGGCGCAGGGAAAAGCGCGCGAGAAGCAACAACAACAACAACATCAACAGAGGGAAGCTGCAGCCCTCTTGAAAACTTTCTCACGCTTAAACTCACTTACATGGTCTTTGCCGCCTTTGACAACTTCCTGCCTTTTTATTTTTCCCCCCTTTGTTCCAACGACTGACTGACTTGCCGTTAGGTTTTAGTTTATAATTATAGACTAAAGATTGGCAATCGCAAACTCTATCGGAATTCCAAAAGGCTGCGCAGCTTTTCAATTGCAAATGCGCAATTCGTTGCACATTTCTGTTGAAGTTTTTTGTGCTCGTTTCAATCTGGCGTGTAATTTTCATTGAAAAGTGTTCAAGTGGAAGTCATTAGGCTTTTCAGAACTTACAGTTCGAGCCTCACTTCAAGTGCCCAACAGTTGAAAGCTTAACACGTTCGCCAAAGTGTTGAGTTGTATGGATCTTGAGTACTTTAGGTAGCTAACAGGAGTTGCAATTTTCAAGTTGTTGAGCACTTGACAGACAGCAAAGTAGCCCTACAAAGGCCTTGTACAGCTGACTAAACCTATTGTTTTAGCACACTTCTGGTCAAATTGTCTAATCTTTTTGCTTGAAGATCAGAAAGCTTACAGAAATTCTTTACAAAGAGCATTGCGTTCGTCTTTGTTTTCATAGCCATCAAGCTTATCAGCTTATCTCGCTCTGAACAGAAAGAGCGTTCATTCTTTTGTCCATTCATCAAAGCTCGCCCACACTTCACTCGGTCAATCGACCGAGAAGAAGGACTTTAACAGAGAATACATCGATTGGAAGATGAAAACTTCAAATTGTAGATGGATTGTTCCTACATCTTATCGATTAGTATCGAGATCTCTGCTTAACCATAAACGTCGATAAGAATAAGTAGTGGCTTACATATGCATTTACTACTACAATAGTCAGATTATTGTGTCATCGTTGGCGTCATCGTTATTTTTTCTGGCAAAGTTATGATTCCGCTCATATTGAAGATAACCAAACAGTAGAAATAGTCTTTCATCTCACCGGAACTCTGTTCGCATTGCATTGAAACTTTCTTGTAAGTCGGACAGTGATGAGAAAGCTTAGATGAACCATGCGTTTCGGATCTCCTTCTTTAAGTCATCTGAGGACGTATACCTCCTTTACTCGGTTCGGTCAACGGTCAACTGTGATTCAGCCCTGAAAATTGCTTTATAAAGAAGAGAATTCAGTTTGGTTTTCATAATTTCTGAGGATTTGGATTCATTTGAAGGGGCGATTCAGGCCTGAAAGTTCAACGCTGCTGGCTAGAACTGAAGGGAATGTAGTCACTTTTTGATTGACATACGGTTGTGTTTTTATTATTTAGTA
This sequence comes from Chymomyza caudatula, assembly GCA_035041775.1. Classification (NCBI taxonomy): domain Eukaryota; kingdom Metazoa; phylum Arthropoda; class Insecta; order Diptera; family Drosophilidae; genus Chymomyza; species Chymomyza caudatula. The sequence continues at coordinate 586,047 of JAWNKW010000033.1, read as the reverse complement.
TTCGTTACTCAATGGAATATTGCGAATTTTGGACAGTCAAAGGTTTGTAGATTATTCATTACATATCTAGGCATAAGTTGTTCGCAAAGTGTTTCGCGCTCAGATTCCAGTTAAATTCTGTTATCTTCAAATTAGGTCAACATTTCGATTTTTGTTTTTCGTTGTAAGATTCGGGCTTTGCCAATTTTTTATTTTATGTTTCAATACTGGAGGACAAACACGAAGATATTTCATGGTTTTATTATTCTTCAAAAGTATACTCTACGCAAATCGATACACTCTTGCATATGCTTCTACAAATTTTCAAAACACTCCGAATAAGGTATCTTTATAATATGTGTTTTGAACGCATCAACCGTTTCTTCAAATATCGAAGAACCGTTTTTTTTGATCTGCGGAAACGAAAAGAACGCATGTCCTGATGAAGAATGATACGTTTTTGGCGCTCTTATTCTGTAATTCTACGAATACTTCTGGCAAACAATTTCTTTTATAGTAAGGGAGCTACATGTCCGGTCTTTGAGAAGAAAGAGCGGACCATTTGTATGGAAGTGGTTCGTCCGTAAACAGCTTTTGTGGGATGTAGCTCGTCTTTATATTGCTATGTAGTTTCGGGGCCCTGGCTTGTGGTGGAGCAGGGCGAAAGCTTCTGATCGCTACTAACCTAGCAATAGCCAGGGTGATACTTGCCTCTGCCTTAGCCAAATTGACGCACAACCATCACCTGGTGTACAAATATAACCGCCATCCAGGAGAGGTAGCAGCCTGTGCCATTTACTACAGCTGCCATGCGCGAATTTGGGTGCTGATTTGTTGTTCGCTGAAGATTACGCAACCGTGTCTTGCAGTTCACACCAGTGAACGAAAGGCTGGCAACAATCCGCATCAAGGTCGATTTGACTACAAAAACAATGACATTGTCAAGCAAAGTAACGTCCGGCGGCTCCGCCGGCTAGGTCATGTTGTGCGTATGGATGAAGAAGCTACTGCGTTTAAGGTCTTCTGAAGGACCATTACCACACTAGCTACCTTTGGTATCACCTGGAGGAGTTCTCTTTTTAGCCCGTAACGGGTTGTTATGGCCAGTTAAGCCTCATGAGCCTCCTTTTCGGCGAAGGCCAAATTATTCTGTATCCAAAGCGAAGCATTCTTCTTGGCTGCCAAGTGTTGTATGTGTATGCAGTCATAAAGATACACTGCTGGAACTATGTCTCAATCTCACATTTTGCCAAATTTCACGCTGCAAATGGCAACCCTCGCATAGTTTAGGGCGGTTTAAATCGTAAAACCAACTTTTGTTAAGGAACGATTTCCTTTAACTTCGACAAACTAAGTATCATATAAAATATCACTGAGTCAAGCTATGATGCCAGCATTGACTTCTGTGCCTGTTTGCGGTAAATTCATTTATTAAGCTGCATTCATTATCTCTATAGGTTCCTAAGCCGCAGAGCGTGGAACCCACTTTTTTGATATAGCTTCAAATAAAGAAACCCAAATCCAATGCTCTTAACGTCAGACTAACTGCATGAAGTCTCATTAGGGAATAGTGCTCAAAGTAACTTATTTCATGGAACATTTCAATCATGCCCATTTCTATAGATATTATGCCAAAACAAAAACTGCTGAGCTCATCACACCCAGCTCATGTAAAAACTACCTAAAACCTGGTATTGGTTACACTCTGTGCCTTGAAGTAGCGAGTAAGCAATTTAATCCTATTTTAAAATCAACTGTTTGCTGCGTACGCCCACAAGACAACAATGAGCAGGATCAGTAAAGAGCCATGGAAAATCCTGAGATCAGTTCAGATTTGGCAAGTGCCGTTAAAACTTAATTAGCTGGCATTTCTGAGAGGAAAACAGCAAACAACAACAACAAGAAAAGGCAGACACTGCCACCTACTGCGTGTGCCGCAGGATAAACAGTGCCGAAACCTTTGCTTTGATAGGCCCAGAATGTTGTCGTATCGCTCAGTTGATCGGCAGATCAGTTTTAGGGTACAACTTGATCGTTGTCAACAATTCCACGTGTTTACACTTGGTGGCTTTAGCGGCCTTTTGTTTAGCCGTTTTTATCACATATCAGCTGTCAAGCTGAGCTGCAGCTGCAGTCGCCGCCGACGCCGCCGTCGACGTGGCAGCAGTTAGCGGCGCTATCTTAAAGCGCGCATCGTACGTATCTGCAAGTTTAATATCGTTTTATTGATTACAAATTATGTCTCGAGGCAAGAATATCAATGCACAGTTTAGATTCCCTTGTCGCTCATATCAATATCTGTTATCTGTCTAACAATTTTATTAGCCAAACTCAGTCAAAGTTGTTGCCGCTGCCGCTGCCGCCAACCCGTTTTTAGAGTTTTCCTTTTCACTGTATCTTCTTGTTTTTATAGTTTTTCTATTATGAAAAATTGTTTGTCTGTCTTTTGTCGCGCCGCACAGTGGATCCAACTGACTTCTTTTCCGGCATAAATCATAACTTTTGAGGAATTAAAGATTGTTTCAAAATTTAAAAAGCATATAGCATATATATTCCTTAAGTTTCTGCGATACACTGAAAGGGAGCTTTAATAAAAAAACGGTAGTAAAGTTCTATTATACACCAAAAGTCTTATCCTTGCACCTATAAAATGTGCTTATTGCTTAATAATTTTTTAAAATTTTGAAAATCTGTTGGCAAGATGTTTGTCTGTTTTGATCTTAGTGTACACACGTTCGCCAGATCGACATTTGTTGAAAAATAAGCACAATTCAGAACATGGAATTTTTCCATGACTTGCAAGGATAAGACATTTACAGTATATAATATCGAACTTTACTACCGTTTTTTGAAGCTCCCTCTATACACATCTTATTTATTGCAGTGTATCGCAGAAGCTTTAGGACTTCTCTGTTCTAAGCATTTTAAATTTTGAAAATATTTTTACTTCACCAAAAGTTATGATTTTCGCCGAAAAAGAAGTCAGTTTGATCCACTGTGAGCCGTTGCCTGACTATGATTGTATACACTATAAGCATATGCCTCGATCTTTATCGCCTGGCTTAGTTAACAATTATTAATTGATCATAACATTTATCATTTTCTATATTTGTCTTTTTTTAGTTATTTTTTCGAGTGTGTGTTTAAATATGTAAATTTTGTTCCATGACATTTTCGTTTCATTTAGTTTTTCTTCAACTTTTATTTTTGTGGGCTGGTCAAGCATTTTCCTGCATAATTTTTAATCGTTTTCATATTTATAACATCTTAGATAACTTTGTCTAGGTTGCCGCCTGGAAACTTAAAACTTTTGTAACTTAAGCCAGCTTTAAAGGCAGCAAAAACCGCACACGGATATAAATATTTAAAAGTCAAGACTCGTGACTCTTGTTAACTTCAGTCCAAATTCTGTGCAATGTCCTGTCACCTGCCGCATTGCCTTCCAATCAATTGTATCTCAGTTCAAAAAACTGTGGGGTGCTCTTCAACTTGTGAGCTCTGTACTTATCTGACTTGCCAAATAAAACGACAAAATCGAACATGCCGAGAAGGGTAGCTTTAATGCACCGACTTCGAAATGCTCTCTTCTTCTCCTTAACTGGCCAAAACAATCAGTTACCGTGTTATGGTCTGATGTAGAGCACTCTAAAGGTGGCCCTGCATTGCGCACACCCTCTCCAATCGGTGTTACCAAAGGTAGTTAGTGCACTCTCTACCTGGTCCTTCCAGCGGAGTCATGGCGATAGTTTCGTCTGGCGAATGTGGTCTCTACTACTCACTTGCCTACTGAGACCAAAGTAACATCTATTTGCAGGAGTGATGGTCCGCTTGATCTCTTTGCTGACATATCAAAGCGTTTTTCTGATATATTTCTTTATTGTGAAGGTGGTGCCAAGGTAGGCGAAATCCCACACAACATCAAAAGGTTGAAAACTACCTCAATGCTCTTTTAGAACTATAAACTATTGTTATTGTTCATACACAGTTCCGGCATAAGTATTCAAAAAGTCAAAATCATATGAGACGCCAGGCATATTTAGTCTAGACCCTTCCTAGAAACTTCAAAACAGTTGCCGGATTCGAAATCAGCGAACCCATTCATACGCGTAGAGACTCAATGCGTTTGATTGAAGGGACAACGCAACCCAAGTTCTCTCCTTGTGACCTACCAAAAGGAATTGTAAAATGGATACAACTATTTGCTAATTTGAGCTTCCCTTAGTTCAATCGCAATTGAACTCAAAGTCTGTTTGGCCAGTGGAAACAGGCAAACCATTTTGTCAAGAGTCTTGGCCGCAGTTTTTCTGAAAGGCTCCGTAATGCTTAATCCATCTCAATCGCTGGACCCGTTGCTCCCTACAAAGGGGGAAGCTTTTCTTGTCAGTAATACAGCCCGCTAAACCAAGCTAAACAGCTTCAACGCGAGAGCTGGAGCGACCCAGGAATCATACTGAGAGGGACACATCCATGCCTTCTATACAGACTACTCCGAAATAAAAAATGGAACTGGTGCTGGTTGTTATCGGGATGAATGCTACTCATGCGCGAAAGATCCCTACAATTCTGAATGCCGCGAGCTGAATCCGTGACTATAGTCAGGCTGCGCTTAGGAAGCTCGAGAATCCTCACACAATGTCGGCCATGGTCAGTGAATGTAAGGCCGGACTCAACATGAATTCACGTCATAATAGAGTTAGTTTATGCAGTGTCCCTGTACATCGCGGTATCCAGGACAATGCAATGCCAGATGAACTGGTAAACAATGGCGCGGCAGCAAAACCAGAACGAAACACTTTGTGAAAGAAATCAGTCCAAAGGGCCTCTAAATGTCGTCCAATATGTGCCTCATTGAAGAGCCAACTTGTGCGACCTGTCTTGAAACAAGTCTGTGTTCCTTTCCGAGTTTCGCAAGAACACGAAGGTGTTTTTTAAGAAGTTATACACTACACATAACTGAGATGTATACTCTCCCTTTGTAACGATTGCTTAGAGTCGGTGAAAGATTGGGTTGACGGTGGTTTCAGTCTACTCTACTTTCGTATTTTTGTTATCCCTTTAGCTGTTCTAACACTCTCGTAAGGTGCATGGCAACCTGAGTGCTAGGGATGGGTCAACTTTCTTGGACGGTTCCTCGGATAAATGAAACGGTTTTAATATGGTTGTGTGTCCAGTAGCATAAGATTAAGAGGCGAAGATAATTCTGGCCATTCAGTTTCAGTGTGCCGAGCTAAAGTATATACTAATATATCTTCTGCAAAAGAGTATAAGCTTAGTCTTATCGGGATTTATCTTCAGCTCAGAGCACCTTCCCTTGCTATGATAGAACTGACATGCCAAGTGAAGCCATACCACCATTCAAATATTCGCCTGATCGTTTCTTTTCGTAAGATTTAATGACATGTTTTCACGTAGACCTCATCTTAAACTTTGCTCCAAAGGAAAGGTTTTTATAATGTTAAATCTAATCGACCAATTTTTATTGGTTTAACAAATCTTCGTAAATCTGACACTGTCCTTCAAAAATTCGAAACTGATCTTCAAAAATTCGAAAATGTTCTTCGAAAATACGAAACTGTTCTTAGAAAATTCGAAACTGATCTTCGAAAATTCGATACTGTTCTTCGAAAACTCGAAAATGTTTGGAACTAAAAAATAAAACACGAAGCACCACGAACCGAAGTCAAACTATATGTGTAAGCGAGAACGAATTTTAAATTTAATCGCTCAACATAGAAACACAAATTTGGTCGAAGGAAATAAAAAAATGACATGACTAAATGAATGCACGCTCCCACATGGCTGCGGCAAACAGCGCTACAAACCGAAACTACTCTACTCCACAAGAGTATGGAGTCCTGCACAGGTGACCTTTTGCAAATGATGCTATCCAATCGGAACCAGTCAACAGCACGCGCTCTTTAACCTACCCACTCCAAACAAAATGTCAAAGGTAACACGGTATTGAAGATGGCAAACAATGGAGGCTGGACATGGATTTCGAAATGATCTGAACGAGAGAGATTGGCGGGCGCATATCATTTCAATTCAGTTCATTTGTTTGCGTTGTCCTTTGGTGTCTCTTGGTGTGGTGTCCTCGTATGTTTGTGTCGTGTCGTGTCCTTATGCCAAATGGCTTGGGTCAACACACCCGCGGTGCGCATGCAATTTGCCTTCAGCAAACAGTTGGTGGTCTCGCTCCCAGCAGCGGTAAAGGCAACAACAGAGTGAGCGGGACACGGGACACGGCACAACGGACACGGGTTTTCTATTTACATTTTGAAATGCTAAAAGTCATACAGCAGATAGATACGTAGATCCTTCTCCTTGTCCTTGTAGGTGTTCAACTCAAATTAGTGGCTTATGCATTGTGCGCCTTGGCAATTTTTCCTCATTTTCGGCTCTGTTGTAAATCAAATAGTTTAGAGTCACCCAGCGCCAGCTACAGCTCCAGCTCCTGCTCCAGCTCCAGCTCAAAGTTGCGCTCATTAGTTATGATTTAGTGTGCGCATAAACAAAGTTATTAAATTTCCGTCTACGCTTCGCTAAACTACTAAATTGTCTGCCAGTCGCTGCTGCTGTTGGCCCGGCCCAAAGGCAACGGCAAGTTGTTGCCATAAAAATTAAAACCATAAATTAAATGAGTATTTATTTACTGCGATGACGATGGCGACGAAGACGACGACGACGACGTCGACGTCGACAGCAGAAAAGCATGCAGAAATTTAATTAACGCTTCTGTGTACATGCACTAGACGCAGCTGGTGGCGCTGCCAAAAACGGGGGCGGGGGGCAGTGGGGGCGTATTGCTGTTGTTTGGGCCATAATTAACGATTAATTAAAAGCGCTGAGCAGCCATTGCCAGCAATAACTGACCTTGCTAACATGTGGAAATCACCGGAAAAATGCAACCTTTACTGCTTTTTTTTTTTTGGTGAAATTTGATTTTTCATAAAAAGTCAGAGCAAGATATAAACTATTTAACCCGAAGTGGTCAACATAATTGGCTCGAACACACGCTGGCAAAGAGTTAAGGGATTTGGGCCTAAAGGCAGGTAAAAGCAAACAACGCCCACAAAACAACTTGACTTACACTGAGCAAAATTTGCAGCCAGCACACAGGAAAATGCAGTGAAAATTTGTGTCTAAACCAGCCAACGTGAGCAAATTCAAATGAAAAACTTGGTCATAAATTTGTGTTACCAAAGAATGGACAGACAGACCCACAGATTCCGTAGCAGCTCATAAATCACAACGAAACACTGAAACATTGTGGAACTGAAGGCAAAAGTGATATACTACTGCCGCTGACTGACAAGAGCAAGTCAAAAATTGTAGCTGCTTTTGGGTTGCAAAAGTCCACATAGAGTTCTTGACTCTGGGTAACAGGTAAAAAAGGTATAGCACGGGCTCATAAACTTGCTAGCTACAACTATAGTGGGCCCATTCAAAGGAAATGCATTGCGGAAAAAGGATGTGCGCACATTTTCCGCATCATTCTGCTGCAGCTTACCTTGAGATTTTATGACATGTAAATATTTATGGTTGACATGACCTTGTCAAATAGCCTTATGCTAGTAACGCACACACTTTTTATGATTCGCCCGAAAAAAAGTACACAAAATGCTTGCTTTTGCTGGAAAAACTCAACGCACGGCCAACAGTTTTATGATGCGTAATATCCCAAATGTTTTTCCTGCCCTTGCTGCAGTTTGGTTCCGGTTGTGATGCTGGCCATAAAAAAATTGACTTTATAAGCTATGTTTGTTCTCGCAGCGGATTTGCAAGCCCGCGTTTTGCCCAGCCCTAGGGGCTTAGCTGGATTTGTGGCATCATCACGCCCGTTTACGGCATAAGTATACACTTTTTGCGGGTTTCGTAATCATTGCAAATTTGCGCATTTTATGTGCCTTGTGCGCTTGTACCTGTGCCGCAGATTGTGCAATCTGTAGGAATTGAGCGTAATTGCTCCCACACACACACACACACACACACACACTGTGCCACTCAAACATGCTCTCCCGGGTGACACTTAAGCTAACCCCAGGCACAGAGCCAAGAACCCAGCGCCGTCTAACCGCTGTGCCTGCGCTGCTGTGATCACGGCATGTGCCAAAGAGCCAACAAACCGACCTGCCCGTCGTTCGTCCAACTGTTCCTGGCTAATGTGTCGACTCATTGACACGCCCATGTTGTTGGCGCTAAATAACTGTGCATTGACTAGGGATGGAGTGCTGCATGTTTGCTTTGGATTGATACTTTGGCAGCGAATTCGCCTTTGGGCCTGTCTCTGCGCATCTCTCACTTCACTCAACTGATCGCTGACAGTGCTCGCAGCTGTTTTTTATCCAAGTTGCAAGTGTGTATATATGATTGTGCAACCTGCTGCGCAATCTTTTCCCTTTGTTTATTTACGTTTTTACATTTCTAATTTGTAGCTATAGCTGCCACTGTTGCAGTTTTTGTTGTAGTTGTTATTATTGTAATACACTTCCCGAGAGAGTTTTCACTTTGTTCAGAAATATGAGAGGAACAATTCGATGGAGCGACGAACTATACGAGCGACGCGGCTAGGACATCTTGTGCGCTTGGAGCGACAATCTAGCGATTCCACTAGGACATGTGCCCTTGGTTGCAGAGTTTCCAGGAAGAAAGGTAATGCATGCAGGAAGACGTTTAAGCTGTCGAGCGCGCCTCCTTTGGAATACGCAGTGGAGGAGATGCGCACGAAGCAGTTGCACCTGGAGGGACATATTAAGGGTTGTTATAGCCAGTCAAGAAGAAGAAGAAAACTATCTATACAGTCTCTGATATTTGCATCTCAATTGGCAGCCAATGAAATCATTGCCCTAAAGAGTTAATAAAAACGATTTGAGTAAACGAAATTCGTGCGTCTGAAGCTCTGGGTTGGATAGCGTTATTCAAATAAGAATTTTGCAATAAAATAAGCTCAAAACTTAAGAAACTGTTCTTCATAGTCGAGACTTACAAATGATAATGAAATGAGATATCTTTTTTTGTAAACCTAACGCAAACTACACTAGGCAAAAAATTTCAACCCATTAAAGGTAGATCTGCAAAACTATCGATCGCGATTCGATATTTTCAGGAAAAAGGTTCTATACTATAGGTTTGAAAAGATTCGTTACTATCGATAGCACTGTCGGTTAGAAAAGATGCGATACTATTGATAGTACTATCAATTCGACTATTGATAATACTTTCGGTTAGAAAAGATTTGATACTATCAATAGGACTATCGGTACCATTGAAAAATTCAAAATTTTTGCAGAAATGCGACCATCCCAAAGACAGTGTACGTGTAAGTCTGCTTGTGTTGCTGTCTCTGCTTGACCGACTCACTTGTAGGCAAAATTGAGAAAGAGAATGAGCAAAAAAAGAGCGATATGGTCGAGCGAGCCAAAAAATGCAATACCTCGATAGTAGTATCGATAGTTTTGCTGCTTTAATAAAATATCATTTGCTATAAACATACTCTTTTCCTGTAAATTTTTGGGTCGCTGATTTCGAATCTAGACAACGTTTCGGATTAACTAGCACAGTTTTCAAGTTATCGATATTTCAAAAAAGCGATACAGTACCGCAGTCAGAAATCGAGAAGCTTAATTCCGATCACGATTAATTTTAACGTAAAAGGTTAAATATATGTTCAATGTCTCTTAGACAGTTTTGGTCGAAATTATCTCGACAGTGGATTGCAGGGAACAGTTGAGACTTCGAAACTTGCGAATATTCTTATTAGATATTATTGTTAGATAAATATTAGATACTCTAAAACGGTTGCAGGATTTGATAACACCCCAAATTGGCCGAAAAAGGTAGGTTTGAGTAAGAGCTTTACAAGCAGATTTACGATGAGAATAGCAAAAAATGTTGCAAACGATAATATCGCACAAAGCGGTGGATATCATATTGCTTAGCTGGCAGAGTATCTGAACTTTGTTGCTTCAGATAAAGCTAATTATACAGCTTATTCTTGTTGTTGTTATTAGAAAAATTCCCCAACTAGTTTATTGCAGTTTTCAATTCAATATTCAAGTGGCTCACTGCATGTCGGCATTATTTATGCGCCTCAGACTAAAGCATGTGCTAGAAATCAACGACTACTTGATGCTTGCCAAAACTAGGCACTAGATAGGCCACATAATCATCATCATTATCATGAGAATCATCATTAGCATCATTAATATCCACAGTCATGTCAAGCCGTCATGCAGCGAAAGCTGTTCATGCCATGAACTGATGCCTCTTCGTTTCCTCGCTCTGACGCTCTCCCTCGCGATCTAACTCTTGGCCCCTATCATGCAATGTGGAGCAACGACTTCATTTCAAATGTCACTCGGTTCTTTGGCAGTGGAAAGAAAAATAGTCAACACATAAAAAGAGTTGCCATTCTGCCCACGGATTGGGTGCGGTGCATTGCATTTTTATGGTCGTGTTGCACAGTTCTCGACAAAAATGGCAGCGCAATGACGACTGAGCGTGGAGCAGGGGGGCTCTTTAGTGGGGGCAATTACCTTTAGTTTGCCGCGTTGTTTTGACATTTTAATAGATGAACTGTTGCTTGTTTGCCAAACATGTCCAAGTTTGATGCTATTGACTTTTGATGTCACAATCTGTGCAATTTTTTAATTAAGAGATTCTTAAAGTTTGTTCGCAAAGTTGTATAAATGCATTAAGCTTTGGTATAATGATTTCAGTGTAATCAGTAGAATACCAAATACTTGCTGTCCTTCAACATTATGATAATCAGTTTCAATTCGCGTTATATCTGGCCAAAGTGGGCTTTTGGCGACTCTTTAAGGTGAAAGCCTTGAATTTTGTTTCTTTACGCTTTGACTTAGAATCAATAAGCATAAATAGCAAATTTCGCCAAGTTAGGTTTGTGAAAGTCTGCGCAGCTACTCCATTCGAAGGTATATCGTAAAAGTCTCGAATAATGAAGCTCATTCAGATACAAATTGTTACTTACCGTGATAATATCACACCAAGGTATGATGTATAGTACTTTGAGTTCCAGCCTTTAAATTGTAAAGCTGTCTTAAAATCATCTCTGGTAACTGGTTTTTATTTTTCGCTCTGGAATCTATATAGGAGGAAGCATTAAACTACTCTACGCAAACCGTGCATGCCGTACTTTAGTCATCGCGTGCTCTTGGTTTCAGATATAAAGTTTTGAATTTTCAATTTCAGTGCACAGTGAAAACTAGTTCCATCAGTTTAATTTTCTAGAAAGTAATTCCGTTATTCATGGGGCCTCTTCCTTAAGGGCCAGAAAAGCAAAAGAAAAGTCAAACAGTTTAAAATTCAAAGCCGGAAACCTTGGTAATGCATAATCAAAAGGCGAAGATAAAGTTGTTAGTTTCCTAGAAGATTTATGTTTGTGTGAGCGTTCCAAATATGTTGTATGTATTCTATGTTTAGAATGAACAAGTGACTTCTACGTTCTGTAATAGAGTTTTTCTAATAACTCTCGTTTTATTGCAATCTGTAGCATATTTTGCAAAATTATATTGTTATTTAACCCTAGATGATTCTTCTTCGTCGAATTGACGACGAAAAATTTTCAAAATGCTTTTTTTTTTCGTATTTGCGCGATTTACATTGAGCTCATATTCTGTATAGCTTAAGACGTTGCTAAGCTGTAGAAGAATGTAGAAGCTCAGCTGCGTACATTTTGGATAAGACGATTCGACGAAATAGAACCTTTGGGTGACTTTTTGGAACCAAAATTAGTACATGATACGAAAAGTATGTCATCATGGATAATTAGTGTACAACGCTTTAATTAGCCAAGTCACTTCTAAAACAACTATCTATTCATCTTTAAAGTGTATAATTACAAAATTGTCTTGCGTAATATGCAAGAAATCGATTGTGAAGAGCACAAAGTTGTCCTTTGTACCTTTTATTAAAAATTAACAAATAATATTAATAAAACTGAGTTCTTTTATTAGTGTTAAGTATTCCAATAAAGATAAAATCACATAAGTTACCTATAGTTTCACCTAACTTTCCTGATGATATGATTTCGAAAACTAGTCAAAAAAGTTGAAATTCTTACAATTGATATTTTTAGTTAATGTGGAAAGCAAAAGGCCGAAATCATTGCTCAAGTTGATAACAAAAAAAAACAACTAATACAATAAAACACAAAAGTATACATTTTTTTCATAAAAAAACCAAGTTGTACCTATTTAAAATTTGCGTTGTCGATTCGACGAAGAAGCACTTTAGTGTATGTAAATTAAGAAGCACCATCGAGGGTTAACTGATTATTCTTAAATTGAGTAAAATTTAAGCAAACATTATGAGGAATAAACACCTTATAGCAACTAATTCAGAATAATCTATGAATGCTAAAGGAAGTCCTATTGTTATATCCAAATACGTTCGAAAAACGAGTGAAAATATGTGATTTAGAAATCGCAATTTGGGCGTGTATTACTAGGCTTTGGACTGTACCGTCCTTTAGATGAACGCAAAAAATATGTTAACGAAATGTCTACAATATGTGCATCGGAAGCACATTTCTTAACACTAGAACGTCATCGGTACTAACGTCTTACGGCGCGTGTAGTCATTTTGACGAAGTATGACATTCCAGGGTTAAAAATAGTTGTGTCTAAGGCATTAAAGACTTTCATTAAGCCTAGTTTCTTTGAAATCTGACATATCTATCAACAAGTCTGTGTAAAATCATGTTAGTTCACGTAGTTCGCGTGTTGTGCTGAATTAAGAGAAATCTCCAGCGTTGATGAGTGCCAATATAAATGCTTTATAAACGCTTAACTTTGGTTGCTGCTCCACATAACGAAGTATAAAGTCTAAATTTGCTTATTTAACATGCCATAAATTTATGGCCTGCAATTGTGGCTAATGAAAATTTATGCCTTCATTACGAAACAAAAAACGTTTTTCATTTCTCAAACAAACAACAAACGCTTGATTGCCAGCGAACGAGTTGGAAATAAAATCTTAAATCAATAAGTAAGCTGATAAACTCGCAGGCGTCAAAAATTTGTTAAATAAACAAAGTCGTACTGAAAAACATTGGCAGCCAGATTAAAACAAGATGGCCAAAATGACAATGATAAATATCAATGCAAACAATTAGTGGCAAAAATACAAAAAAAAAACAGCCTAAGATGAAAGATGTCCAGCAGTTGTTTAGTTAAAGTTACAACCAATTTACGCACACCAACACACGCGCACACAATTGGTCATGCAGGCGAGCGCCAATGACAAGCCGTATCCCCAACAGCGGCAAACAGCGGCCAAGTCTATGCGCCTGCGCTCAGCTTGAGCACGCCCCTCTAATAAAACTAGAAACAAAAACAAACAACAACTACAACTCGCCCCAGCGCCCAGCCAGCGCTCGACCAGTGGGTGTTAATTATTTCAAGCTAAACCGGTTTGTGCACATGCAGCAGAGCGTAATAGCTATAGACTTGCATTTAATGAGCGCAAGTTCCAATTGGATGCGACAGACTGCCGGTGCTGCTCACACACACGGCTTGGCAGGCAGCTAGCAGCCATTTTCTATGCGCCATTGCGCTCACACGCAGGCAGGCAGCATGTCCAATTAAAAACCAGTTGAAACACACCACGCTCAGTCGTACTCACCACACTGGCTAAGGCTGCACTGCTTGCTCGCATGCGATTTGCTTTATTTTCACGCCATCTTTCGCAGCGGTCGCGCGCATGAGCGCTGTTCAACACAGTCAAGCACACACACACGCGCACACACACACACACATACGCACAGTCACAGCGAGACGAGTCAGCATGCGAGTTAGAATTTCAGGAGGTAGCAATTCAGTCCTGCTGCGCATCTCGGAAGGTCTTGATGTCTTGGAAAGTCTTCGCACTCTCCACGCGAGTAGTCAACGACCACAACGACGCGTTCTCTAAACAAAATCAAATAATCATCGATTAGCGCCTATATCAAACGTATGAAAAACAACATTTGTGTTTGCGTGCGTGTGTGTAACATTGTCAAGTGCAAAATATATACAAAAAAAGAAAAGAAAATCTTGAATTGTGTTTAGTGTTAAGCAAGCAATCAACTAATGGCACAAATCAACTAAGCCAAACAGCCAACAAGTGCAGTGCAAGTTTCTATATAGCATACCAATAATAAATAAAAAAAAAAAACAAGACCACAACAAAACATTGTTGACCCATTGACCCCCCTAAACTTAACTATAGACCGCCTGCAAGATGATGATGAACGCCTTTATAGAACCCACGCCTTCGCAACATCATTTGGCCACTTATGGCCTGCGCATGTCGCCCAATACGACCAGCAATAGCAACAGTCAACAGAATGACATAACAGGCCAACAACAACAGCAACAGCAGCAGCAACAGCAGCAACAACAACAACAACAGCAGCAACAACAACAGCAGCAGCAGCAACAGCAACAACAACAGCAGCAACAACAGCAGCAACAACAACAACAACAGCAGCAACAACATCATCTGGATGCCACCGCGCTCATGTCCTTAGGCGGCAGCGCTGTAGCCGCCGGTGGACTCAGCACTGATATGGCTTCACCCAGCAGCGCCAGTGCCGCTGCAGCTGCCTATCAAAACTCCGGCTATGGCCACTTTAATAGCTATGCCTCGCGCGACTTTTTACTAGGTCGTCGTGCTGATACGGATTATGCTAGCGCTGCTAGCACCAGCCAGCTGATGGGCAGCACCACGGCTGCTGCCAGCGCCGATTCCATGCTCTTCTCTGGCTTTCCCAGCGCTCAAGCCGAGCTAAGCAGCACCTTTGGCAATCATCCATTTCACAGTCATCATCATGCGGCTGCTGCAGCGCATCATCATCAGCATCAGATGCGCATGGGCATGGCGGACTATGCCGCCCATCCGTATGCGCAGCATCATGGTAATTTTCCGTCGGCTGTGCATGCGCATCATCATGCGGCCGCAGCGCATCATCATACGCATCATGCCATGTCTGCAGCCATGCATCCGGCCGGAGCGGGCGCTTTTCTACGCTATATGCGTCATCAACCCACTTCGACAACATCCAGCATTAAGCAGGAGATGCAGTGCCTGTGGATAGATCCGGATCAGCCGGGCTTAGTGGGCGTTTCGGCGGCAAATTCACGCAAAACCTGCAACAAGATCTTTCACTCCATGCACGAAATTGTCACGCACTTAACGGTGGAGCATGTCGGCGGACCGGAATGCACCACACATGCCTGTTTCTGGATCGGCTGTTCACGCAATGGACGTCCCTTCAAGGCCAAATACAAGCTGGTCAATCACATACGCGTGCATACCGGCGAGAAGCCTTTTGCCTGTCCGCATCCCGGCTGTGGCAAGGTCTTTGCACGCAGCGAGAATCTCAAGATACACAAACGCACACATACCGGTAAGTCTTTACTTTTACTTTGCCTGCCGGGTTTAACCCTTTGCCCACAAATCCGGCGTGGGCGTGTGAACGTTGTTGCCATTGCCGTCGGTAGTTTACAGTCGGTGCTGTGTGCACGCCCCAGAGAAATGAGTTTTTACCTGTGTTTCGTCGGCTTGATTTTCCAGCAGTTTTTATGATCACACCTGTAAATTTTGTAAATCCTTTGCACAAATCCTTTAAGCTGCTCGTTGCACAAAGCAAAGTTGCTTTCTACGAGTTCCTTCAGCTGGGTTTGCTGTTTGTGTGCAGCTCGAGCGGCTTAGCTCTCCCGGCAGCTTGACTTTCGACTTTTGCGCTTTGGAAAGCGTTGAAAGAGCTGTTGACTTGCAGAGAGTTGCCCAGATTTGGAATAACATGGATTGTATTAGTTGCTTTTCATACTTTTGTGAAAATATAACAAAATCTGAATACTATGTAGCATAATATGTATTAACTTACAATACACTGCGAGAATAAATCGAGCAAGATCAAGTTAAGGACATTTCCATGTCAATATCAACGTTAAAGCAATCTTATGATAAGTTTTCGGATCTTGGACTTGAACTTCCTTGATATGTAGCGTTTTTGGGAATTCAAGTAACAAAGATCCATAGCAATATTAGAGAAACGGAAAAGTTAAAGTTACGTTTTTCACATTAACGATTTCGGGACGGAGAACTATACGGTAAAATTATATATAGTATATGCAGAATGTTATCATACAGTACATACATTTATTTTTGTGTCAATCGAAGCTTTGAGTGTGGAATCCCATAAAAATCGTAGTGTATTGTAGAAAGTAAAAACTATGTAAACTATGTAAAACTTTTGATTTAGCCAAATTTTTTAAAAATGGTGTCGGCTGATTGAATTCTAATTGAATTACGCTAAAATAACTAAGGTCGAAATCAAAGCGAAAACTGTTTGTGGTTGTGTGTTTAATTCAGCCAGCTTTGTATTGAAGCTTCTGTATGCAAAAGTAATACCTATTCCATATTATTTACAAATTGATTACAAGGCACATTCAAACCGTAGTTCCTTATGGGAATTGTGTTATATAGTTCGTTATGAGAAAAGTATCGAAATTTGGGCAAATGCAGATTTTCTTTTAGAATTTTAGAAACTTAAAGTTTAATAAATAGCTGTTTGAAATGTAATATACATACATTACGAAAATTGTCTTGAAATTGAGTTGAAAACTACAATATATAGTTTTCTTTGAGTTTTATATTTTGTTTGGAATTAGCGACCTGATCTTCTTCTTACAAAGATGTTTTTTGCCGGCTCAAGATTTCAAGGTTTGCTTTTTTGTTTCAAGCGCATATCGTTGAAGACTGACATAATTCTAAAACCAAAATAACACAGGGAAACCTTTAAAAGTTTTCAATTACCTCCAAACCTCGAGCTTAAAGAATAGTGTATAACGCATAATTCTGCACCATTAACTCCAAAATTGTGATTTTTGACTCATGACAGCCGTCTAGTAAATTAGCAATGTATGAAAACTTTGAGAGAATCTTCTCCGAATCGTTACAACAGGTGAAACAAGCTACAATTGGAACTTTCTTAGAAGAAACTTCTTTGAACTTAAGGTAAATCTTAACTAGGATAAACTTCTTTGAGCTTAGGGAAAATCTTTTTTCTTTTTAAACTAGCAATGTATGAAAACTTTGAGAGAATCTTCTCCGACTCGTTACAACAGGTGAAACAAGCTACAATTGGAACTTTCTTAGAAGAAACTTCTTTGAACCTAAGGTAAATCTAAACTAGGAGCAAGTTCTTTGCACTTAGGGAAAATCTTATCTAGCAGACACTTCTTTGAGTTGAAGGAAAATCTAATTTTCTAGCTTTAATTGGATCTTTCTTAGGTTAAAGTTCTTTCAACTACGCAAAAATCTTTCGTTAATTTTTTGCCATTGATGTATATACGTCTATATAGTCATACTTGGAAGTAACTTCTATAAACTTGGCAATAATCTAGACTATAATGGTTACCTACATTACAAATCAGTTAGAAGATCATATAACTGCTTTGAATTTCAAGTTGTTAACTTTGTAACAGCGTTTTCCTAGATACAGCTGCAGCGCTTGCTACCATTTGGCGCATTTTCACTCCCAACTAAACCAAATTCAGCAAATACCATAAATTACATAGCTAAATGTGAGTTTCAACACTTTTGCATAAACTAAATCAAAAGTTTAATGTACCATGGCCCAAAATATTTGCCCAACACAAACACACGCAGACACAACGCTGAGGGCGATGGGTTTTGTCCCTTGTCGTTTGGGCTTGAAAATTGCACTGATTTTTATGATTTTACCCCAATTTCGATTTGTGAGTTCAAAGCACGAAACACTCCGGAGTAACAACAGAGGCGAGTGTGAGTGCGAGTGTTGGGCAAGTGGCAAGAAGTATTTCCGTACGATTACAAACGGAAGTTTTGACACGTGTCAACACACACACACATGTGTGTGTTTGTGTCAATGCAATAAAAACAAACAGCAGCCAAACAAAAGTCAGGAGCACGGCTTTGGCTATGAATGCTGATTGAATTTTGATTTATTTGCAACGAGTGTTTGGTCTTGGATCAAGTGTTCTTAACGCGTAGCTTAAAGTACTTTGCAGCCTTTTACTTTGCCGTAAACACAATTTTTTAATAAAGTTGTGTCGGCTTGACTTCAAAACCGCTCAAGATAATTGTAATTTGTAGCCAATTTGAGGCAGCATACAAAAAATGTACCAATCATAGCTGTGAAATAGTGCTGCGTCATGTTTTAGAGTTTTGTGTTTTTTTGAGAAAAAGAATCGTAGCACAAATGAAATTAGTCAATATATAATGAAGTCCCTGCACATACTACATCATTGTCTGTGGCAACATGGCCGCAGTTATATTGTATATATGTGGCACTACCCCTCCCACTCAAAACCAAAATCAAACATTTTAATTACTTTTCAATGAATATGCAATAAAGTGAGTGAAAGAAAAACACACACTTTTTTTGTGTGCGCTCATAAAACACGCTTTGTGTTTATTTCTCAAGCTCATTTGAGGCGAAGCGTTTTTATGATTTGACGTAAATTTCGGGCTGCGTAGCGTTTTAAAAATGGCTCTATTCTTGCTTAGAGACTGCCACAATTTGTTTAAAACTAAGTTTGATAGCCGCTTGTAGCTACGAGCTGAGTTATGTCGGTTATATGCCTAGTATGGAGCGCTAAAAACAAGTTTTTTTTTGCTGCTTTTAAGAATTTTGCAAATTTTTTGTGCGCATATGAAATTAATGCGTGCAATTTTTAGCGCTTGTTGTATATATATTTTTAATGGCCTTTTGGGATTTATTTTTTATTTTTCAAAATATCTCATAAATGCATTTAAATAAATCAAGTCTGCGCTGAGCTTAGCATCAACACTTTTGATTAACATTTATTTTGCGCTCAATTTTTCATCAAGCTTTATTGAACATTTGTATTTATGTGTGAACGATTTTTTGTTTTTAAATAATTTTTGTTTTTTTTTTTTGTGGTTTTTGTACTAGAAGCAAAGTTTGCCAAATAACCGTCAACCTTTTCAGCGTGTCTGTAAAAAACGAATCTCGAAGTTTCTAAGAGTAAGATAACAAAATCTTAGCAAAAGTTGCTCATTCAGGGTTGTGCCAGAAAACTCTTTCAACCTAATTTCAACGCAACAGCAAATTGTTGGCTCATCAGATAACATTTTGTACAAATTATCAGCCAAAATGGAATTCGAAAAGCTTCAGAAATCCATCAAGGAAGCTTATGAGTGTCGCATTTAGTTAAGAAAATTAGAATGAAACTTTGGGCAAAACCGTCTAGAGATTACTGGCACACAACTGATTTTATCTACGCAGATGCAGTTTTTTTAAAAAAATCATGTCAAAATCGAGTGGGGTTATTATTAAGGCCGGATAAAAAGATACTTGTATTCGCCTTGTCGTCGGCATTCGACATTCAACGTTCTCACGAATAGGAGCGAAATAAGAACGTTTGTGTGTACAATGTAGTTTGTTGTTGTTTTTTTACTTCAAATCAATTTTTAGCTGACTAAAACGCAACGTATCCAGACTCAATTTATATTCTGCAAACCGCAAGCATTTTATCTTTCGAATGGTATAGGTCTCACCTGAAAACGTTGCCTTAAGTAATCGGTACCAACTGATTTTTCGCTTAGCGAATTTATATATAGAGATGTAACAATTTGAGACTACTCGTAACACTTTCTTTTTGTAGATTTGTTTATTTGCCATGTAGACTCATGTTAGCCTAAGCCACGAAACAATGTTGACTTTTGTCGAGAGAACCACACTTATGTACTAGAGAGCCTTTTCAACTACTTCAAAGTAAAGATTAAGCCGCAGAATGAAATATATGCACACAAACAGTGTAAAAATAAGCGATTCTTACCTTGTAATGATTATACCATTGTTCTGCTGCACTTGCTGTTGATTTACGATTACTTTACTTCAGTGTTGCTTTTCGTTTAAATTTCTTGCTTCTCAACAGAAACTCGCTGAGCAGAGGCTTTTAAAGTCATGCAGTTGAGAAGCAAAACATCAAAATATATGTAACAGTGCTGTTAACGTGACACTGAAGTAAAGTGCTTGGTCAGTACTTTACAGTACAGTAGTGAAGTGCGTGTGTCTCTAGTATGTAGCTCATTACTCCTTAAGAATTTGATTGTTTTTTGTGTAAAATGGCTAGAGGGCTAAGCCACAACTTCCTTCTTTATGGCCAAAAGTTTATGAAAACTTACAACATGGTTGCTGTTCTTCGATTTATCGGCATATTTTATGCTTGTCTTTAGAAAGTTTGAGTTGTTGTTACATGTTGCAGTTTTACGTTTGGCAATAAAGTCAGTCAATTAACTTGAAGTACATTCAAATCTGAGTTTTATTCAATTTCATGCGCTTTGCACAAAAATAATTGCAATTATCATTCAATTAATAAGCGCAAAACAATTAAAACGATAAGCAAACAATGTGTGCATAAAATGCAAAGCAATAATCAACAGTAGGCACAACAACAACAACTAGAACAACATTATATATATATATATATATATATATGTATCTGTGCATGAAAAATAGGTAAAAAATCAGCATTTGTTTGCTGGCTGCCAACCGACAGACATTGTGGAGAGGAGCGCACCAATAATTGCTTTAAAATTGCGCCACTCGTTTTAATAAACCAAACAAAAGCCGGAGCCAACGCCAACGCCAAGCAACAACAACAGCAGCGCAATGTTGAGCGCCATTGACGCCAAAATGAAAGCCAAAGCAGCGCAGCGGCTAAGCGGCGCACAGTGGATCCAACTGACTTCTTTTTCGGCGAAAATCATAACTTTTGAGGGAGTAGATTTTTTCTCCTGCGATACACTGTATAGAGGGAGCTTCAAAAAACGGTAGCAAAGTCCGATATTATGTACTGCAAATGTCTTATCCTTGCATGTCATGGAAAAATTCCATGTTCTAAATTGTGCTTATTTTTCAACAAATCGTCCTCGTCGAGTTTGTCTATATGGCGAACGTGTGTACACTAAGATCAAAATAGACTGCTAACATCTTGCCAACAGATTTTCAAAATTTTTACGATTTATTAAGTAATAAGCACATTTTATAGGTACAAGGATAAGACTTTTGGTGTATATAATATCGAATTTTACTACCGTTTTTTGAAGCTTGAGGAATTCTCTGTTATATGCATTTTAAATTTTGAAAATATCTTTACTTCACCAAAAGTTATGATTTTCGCCGAAAAAGAAGTCATTTGGATCCACTGTGCGGCGACTGAGCAGCAGCAGCAGCGCAGGGCGTGGTGAGCAGCGTTATCCTTGTTGGCCAACAGCAACAAAAACAACAACAAGGAGTAAGCTTCTGTTTATTAAAACGCAGACAAGCTAGACAACACACACACACACACACACACACACACGCACACTCTCACACACACACACACACACACACACACACACACACAGCGCATCCACACAAAATGGCGTTTATATTGTTGGCATATTTTACGCATTTTGTGTTTGCTTTAATTTTAGCTTTTCATCTTCTTTTTTTTTACTCTTTATTTTGTTTGTTTTTGTGTTTTTTTTCGGGTTTTTTGTGGGCTTTCAAAAGTTTTGTTTTTGCCTGTTGAGAGGATTTTGTGGGCTTGTCGTAAAAAATCTTGTTAAATTATATTAAAATATTATTTTTTTTGTTGCGTAAATATTAAATAAAATAAAATGTTTTATAAAAAGTAGCAGAATTACTATATATGGCACTTTTTTTAAAGATTTTTGCAACAGAAATAGCTTAAAAACAAAATGTTGCATTCACAAATTCAGCATGATAAATATCATTAGTTTTGAAAGTAAAAGCCTTAAGATGAAACCACATTTATGAGGAATTTGTTTTTCCTTACATTTTGCTCGAAAATGCCAAAAATTATGATGTTACGTTGGAAGTGAAGAAAATCTCAATTGAACAAAGATGCCATGTTTGTTGTCTGTCATCTATATCAGTGTGTTAGTTGAATGTTTGCCATTTAGCGCTATGGAATCGTATTCGATTAAAGTTATTCTAGAGCCATGAGAGGCGTGTTGTAAGAATTCACATAGATCCATAATCCAGAGCAAACCATTTGGTACGCTTTGGGCTCAGAAAGCATTATCGGTTCTTATTCTTTCGAAAACGTAACGGATTTTCGAAAACTAAGCCCTTTTTTGCTCCTTTTACTTACGCAATGGTGAATATAACAGCCTGGTTCCACTGGAAGTTGCACGACAATTGCTAGCTGGTAACAACGACTTTTATAACCGATTGTTAGCATTGTTGTTTTTATTTTCAAGGCACTTTTGGCTAGCAATTGTCGTTTTGAATCACTCATTAAGGAACTCCAAATGGTATCTCGTTAATGCAGGGAATAGTTGATAGTTTGTCAAAGTAGCCCATAGTTAATGCGTAGGTTATCTTTTTGCTATGAAAGGGACACCAAACGATGAATTCAGCAAATATAGAGTATCGTCCGGAATCAAAGGTTTAACATTTTTTATGTCGCGTCTGGAATGATTGACAATTGAGCGAAGTGCTCTTTGCACAGACACTGAATTTCGTTAATAAATAAGTAAAATTTACACGATTTGTAAACATTGTTCGGGTGAACTGAACAAAAAAGTCTAAAACACATGACAAATTAGGTGCTTTCTTAGTTGAGCGACCCTGCTTAACATTTTGTGAGAGTAGCTCGCTGAAATAGCGAAAGCGAGCCGCAAGAAAAATTAAGAAGCTGCGCTGCTGACGTCGCAGCGATGCAAGTACCTTAATACTCTTAAAAAATCGCCCTTTATACATTGAAATTAAAAAAAAAATATAGTATAAATCTTAAGTTTATCTGCACATATGATCTTTAATATAGGAAACTAGCTGTAGTAATCATTTACTGTTAACTATTGATATTTAACAATACTTTTTTTATGATGACAAAGCACATTGTTTTATAAGTAATAGCATCTCGTCATTGTATATACCCAGCGAAGGTTTCGCAAAACGCGGGCTGCAAAGCTCTTATGTCTCGTGTTTTACTCGTATGCGGTATACTTCAGCGGGCGTTTCCTCCGTTGGTCGCTGAGCACTCGCTGTAAAGTATGTGACTGTTTTGCGTTAAAAATGCGTAAGGCTATCGCTTACGAATGCGAGACTTAGTTCCGGAAAAGTTGCGCAT
Organism: Chymomyza caudatula; assembly: GCA_035041775.1. NCBI lineage: Eukaryota > Metazoa > Arthropoda > Insecta > Diptera > Drosophilidae > Chymomyza > Chymomyza caudatula. The sequence continues at coordinate 562,912 of JAWNKW010000033.1, read as the reverse complement.
ATGATTCGGCTATCGTTAAAGTAGACTTTAACTGAACGATGAAAACAAACGGTTCTACGCCCTGCTGACTTTTGTGCTTTCACCTACAAAACATGCTGCTGTCCAATGCTCAATCTCTCAATGTTTTGGCTTTGAAAACACAGTCTGCACTGCACTTGTCAGCTGTCTTGCTTTTTTCCATGGCAATTTGAATATCAACGTTCAGTCTACAATAAACAACAAACACTACAGCATAACAATGACAAACATTTGTCTGATTTGTTGTTGTTGTTGTTTGTTAAGGTTGGCACCTTAGCCCATCATGCGACCAAAATCCTTACCGTTCAACTCTGTGTCATTCGGTTGACACCTTGCAGTGTGCTCTGTGCCTGTCCAGCTTTGAATGGCGTTTATCATTGTATGCGGTTTATTTAACATCACTTTTTTTTCCATTTTTTCTCTCGTTGCAATACTGCTCTCCCCATTCCGTCTAACATGGCAACCTGTGCCTGCCACTTGCCACTTGCCACTTGGTCTGGCTGTTGGCTTCACCACAAACAACTTTTGTACATTAACACCTACAACCAGGGTAGCCATTGTTGCTGTTGTTGTTGTTTGTTTGTTCAACAACTTTGTGGTTAGTTTTGATGCTGCATGCTTTTTATTTCGCTCATTGCAAAAACTCTCATTATGCTGGCTGGCTGCTCCATTGGCCACCATTTCCTGCAACTTGGTTGCCATTGTTGTCATCGTTGTTGTTGTTGTGCAATTAAGCTGGAGTAAAGTTCAGCTCCTAGCTTGCTCGACCCTTGTAAAACGTTGATTAGCTTGCTCGGCTGCGCACTTTTGTTTTAATATTCCCTTGAATGCCCGAGCATCATCTGGCAGCACTTGGTGCTTGGTACTACTTGATTTAATTGACTGCTAGTAGTTTTTAATGGCTCTTTTATGGACTTGTACAAGGTTGCTTGTACTTCAAGTCATGAGATTATACTTTTTAGCTCTTTTGCGATTTTGTGCTTTGCTTGCGCATTAACAGCGGATTTGGCTGTTAGTTGACAGCGCTGTTGCTTGAAATAGCTGGTGCGCTGTTAATTAGCAGCGCTGGCAATGTAAACTATTTGGCTGTTGTTGCTTAACAGCGCCTCGTTGCTGTTAGAGCATTACATCTTCTTCTTCTTAACTGGCCATAACAACCCGTTACCGGGTTACGGCCTGATGTAATTCTTTCATTGGAATTGGGGTTTTACATGGTGGGTACTGGTCTCGAAAGAATCCAGTGTCATTAAAAGTCGCCTCATACGACAAGCTTTGACCTGCTGAGCTGGTATTCTTTAACCCGCTCACCACATGGGTAAAGTGTAGAGCACTGCATGCTTACGTTTTAAATGATATTCGGCCGAATAGTAGGCAGTATTCAGCTTGTTACACATTATAAAAGAGCGGACATGCAATAACTTTAGATCACTACAATTTATAGATGTAATGCAATGTATTTTGTGCAACTATTCGGTATTCTAAGCAGCATTTGCAGCGTTTTTAATAGTATTCCGTTATAGCCTTAACACTTCTGAGCTTGCTGTATACAATCGAATAGCAGTGCTGCCGAATATTCGGTAAGCCAACAACTTCTTGATATAAATCAAGTTTTCGTTGTCACAGACTGACATTTAATGTTTCGCACTTTTGAAAACTACTATTTTCGGTGCAGCAGTTCCGCTTTAACCACTTTGGTTAAACAAAAGGCGCCAATGCGTAATTTAGCCAAATCTGCATATCGACAGACAAAGTATAATACCATACAATACTATATATATACATATATATATATATATATGTGTGTATGTTTGCTTTCCAGTTATAGCCCAATGCACAAATCAAATGCTGCAAATGTCAATGATTGATGACTTTATTGCGGGTTCAACGATTTTCAAACAAAACCAAAAATAACTTTTTATTTTTGTGCATAAAATGTTGACTGTGTTTGCTGTATATACACATTCCCAGAATCTGTTGCTGTTGTTGTTCTTTTTTGCGCTTTGCAGAACAATGCAAAACAAAAACCTGCGATATGCCAGGCTGATTACTACACTTCTACCTGCCTGGGTGCCCACGGTGCTCTGACAGAACGATTTAGCCTGCCCGCCTGGCTGCAGGATCACGCCGGGATCTCTTGCTGTCGTGCTGACTTGGTCGCTCTCTAAACTCTGAAAATCAATTTGTTACGCTTGTAGCCTTGTCGTAACCTCGTCGTCGTAGGCATGAGGTCTGAATTTCCACAACAGCAATAACAACAAGAGCTCGCATGCCCATTATGACAAATGCATTTTTAGTCCGAAAGTGCGATACGTACCAAATTTTTGGCAGTTCTTCGCATGTCCTTTAATTAGTCAATGTTGTTGGTTCCTTTGCACTTAGTCACTGAAACACTAACTCGATCTCGCTCACTCTGGCATTCGTTACGGCCAATTACATGTGCTAAAAAGTGACAAAAGTTCACATGCTGCGTGACAAGAGCGCGCATTACCAGCACAAGTGGGTGGCTCTTCCAAAACCCCTAAAACCTTTAAACTCCTTTTCCAAACTGGCATTAATAATTCAAACTTTTATGGCATTGCAACGCCAAGAATTTGAAATTTATGATATGCCAAAAAGGAACGCAGTTAAAAAGGAATATAAATTTTAGTTGTGGTCAAGTTGCCGGGCCAAAAAGTTGGCCAACTTACTCAAAATGTTGGTAAAAGTTAAGCGAAAAGTCACGAAAAACTTGCTTGTACTAAAGTTCATTTTTTATGAACTGTTGAACCAAAATTACTCATATCTATCAAAATATGAAATACAAACTAACAGAACATATCTTTCGCTTTAAAGCGGAAGAAAGCAGCAGTGATAAGTAGACTTAGTTTCAATACGAAACTAACATTTTCGGCACCCCTAAGATCTAAACATTACTATCTAGGCGAATTGCGTCGGGTGAAGGGATTCTTTACTTATGATTCTTTACAGCTTACTCAAGTGTCATTTCAGCCTACAGTCTCCAGTCAGCAGACCAAACAAAATTCTAGCCGAATTCTTACCCATTCGCATGATTCCTTAAAGCTATTTATGTCATAGTTGTCGAGAAACTATTTGGCCTGTTCGAGGTCTGCAGTACAGATCAAGTTTGAGATTCCTCTCTCATCGCGGCTCTTAGTAACAACAACTTTATATATATATAATAATCGATTGTTAGCATTATTGTTTTTATTTTCAAGGCATTTTTGCAATTTAGGCCGGAAAGTGTATACCTAGTTTTTCTCTATTGCATTCCGTGGAATATTGGTATGACCAGGAACACATCGATGAGCAATACTAATATCAATTCCATCTACTTAGTTATTTACTTTCCTTAACCTTTTGCCCTTTTGTTCTTTCTGTTACTAGGTGCCGATTTTATTATATCCAGATAAAGATACAAGATTTTCCTATACTAGTGTACAGCTTGTAGTCGATATTCGATGACTTAATACACGAGCTGTGTGTACAATGTGTTTTGTTGTTGTTTTTTTCTAACGTACAGTACGTTTTTTACTTGAAATCAAATTTTACCTGACAAAAACGCGACGTATCCAGTTAAAACTTATATTCTGCAAGCCGCAAGCATTTTATCATTCGAATGGCGTTATTGCGAAATAATCGGTACTACAGTGAATTTTGCTTACCATATTTATACATAGATTTCATAGAACTCTTCACAAAACGTGCAAAGAAATCTTTCGTCTTTGAGTCTCTGTTTCCGGGTTAAAAAAGTGAAGCTCTGGCAACTCTGATTGAGCATTTGTTTCTGAAAGTAACGCCAATATAAGCACTAACTCATACAGCAACTATGTACTCCATAACGTTTGAAATTTGCAACTTTTACAGCATGCTGTAGCTTAAGTTTGCTAATTGATATGCTTAACTACAAGAATAGCCCATTTGCTCCCAAACTTCTCAGCAAACTCAACCCGTTCCAACTTAAGTGCGCTCACAATTGCCTTAACCAGATACTAAGAGCACTAGCTTTGATCCCAGCTTATTCCCTGCTGTTAACTTACATGCTACCTGCTATACTTATGCCATCGTTCCATATGCATATTCATTAATAATCCAGAAACGCACCCATTATAATTAGCGCCACCCTTCATCAGTCTTACACATTAAATATATTAACATCAATAAACAAAAATTTGAGCAGCTTGCGCCATTGCTCAGTACAGAGCAATATCTCGAGTGTTATAATAGAAACCGACCGATTCGACCCTATTTCAAAGTGTTCCAATGCACAACGTTACGCTTACTCAGTTCGAAATTTTTATATTTTAAAAGGGGGCTGTACCTTGGCAACAACAATCAAAAGGAATAGCACTCTCTTCATGCTTATAACAAACAAAACAAAAACTATGCCACGCATTTTGGAAAATGTCAAAACAATTTTACATACACACACACACACACACACACACACACACACACACACACACACACACACACACACTTATAACGTGTTGGTGTGCGTGCGGCATTATAATTTCATTTACGGCACCAAAAACTGCAGGGGGTTAGTTTTATTTGTTGGTTAAAGGGTTGTTGCCTGGCTATTAGCTAAGTAGCCATTTTGTTTTGATAGATAGCTAGCTAGATGGTAAGAAGACTTGCATAATGCTAAAACCATGCATATGGATGATCTACCCCTCAAGGTCTTTATTAACTGTTGATGTTACGGCCCTGGTTGGCTGCGCTTCGCTGGCTAAGCTGCTTATTGTGACGTGCCACAAACGCTTCTGCGAGGGTGCGTGGCAAGTTAATAAATGAGGCTTATATGTGGCAGTCACACACACACACACACACACACACACACACACACACACACACACACACATTGTATCTAAGTAACGCGCTAAGCGCGCTTTTCCTAATAACTGCCGCTTGGACACGCCCATTTGTTGGCTGTCATGGAATGCAGCTTGTGGCCTGCTCTCAAATTAATTAAATTCCTTTAACTGTGTGGGCCAAAAATAGCCGCCAAAAAATATGCCAAAAGTAGCCACGTTCCATGTTAGCCCCGCGCTTTAGCCCAAAGCTGCCTGCCGTCCATAAACATCCAACCAATTCCAATGCCAAGCGAAATAAAATTTCAACGCATAAAGAACTGATCAGCAGCAGACAAACCATAAAATTAAACTGTCATCTTGCATATTTTTTATAGGCAGATACAAAAACCACAACAACAACAACCAGAGCAAAAACAATTTTGATACAGAAAGTCGGGACGGTGACCGACAGTGGGATACCCTGTGCCCATCTTTTCCATGAAAATAAAATTTCATGCAAATTTTTGTATCGATGCTTTGAAGGGTATGCATCAAAATTGTTTGGTTTATAAGCCGAACGTACTACATTTGGTTAACATATATGTTAATTTTAACATTTCTGTAAAAAGTGAAATTCTGTTCCAGTTCGTAGAAGAGGGGGCCTAAAATTGGCACATTATTAGCTATGTATATCTTCTAAAGTTCTCACCCGATATGAATCATTTTTACACTACACATGCACAGTAATAGTGTGCATAACTGTGTCAAGTTTCATTTGGCTAGCTTTTATGGTGTGGGTTAAAACCGCGAAAATCTGTCACAGGGGAAGGGAGTGAAATATTGACTAAATAGGTGCGCATCTTTTGGGGAACAAATTTTTGGTCTAGCTCTTATAGTCTCCGAGAACGGTGCGACAACACGGACAAACGGACAGACGGACATGTCTATATCGACTCGACTATTGCTTCACGCCTCCTTCTGCCTGTTCCATACATTGCACAAATCTATAATACCCTTTCACACTTTATGTACAGGGTATAAAAAAGCAGCAGAAACAGAACAGTTTCGTGCCAGAGCACTCAAATCGAACAGAAGGAAGATACAAATGTTGTTGTAGTGTTGTAAGGAGACTCCAAAAAAAAGTAGAAGAAGCAGCGACTGCTTCATTTCAAGAATTATGAAAGCAAGCTTGACTAATCCTCTAAATCGCGCCAAGAGAACAAGAACCAAGTTTTTGCGGACTGCTCTGCCACTTGTATAAAAAATTAGCTGATGGGAAAAATGAAATCATTATTCATATGGCAAAAATGTTAAATAGCCAGCCCAAAAACCCGTTGATGCTGATCAACAAACTTTGTATCTGTGTGCATGGCGGCGTGTATCTACAAGCATAAGCGTGCTTGTCAAATCAGCTTAGCTCTGCATCTTGCACAGAACCATTTCTGACACATTTTTGAATACACTATTTCGAAAAAACAAAAAGTCAAATAACAAAGTTGCCTTTTGCCGCTTTTGACAAATTCTTAACACACCAACGCCTTGCAAATGTGTATCTCTAATGTGTATTTAAGCATAAAATGTGCTTATTTAACCCAAAAGGCCGGCATTAGCTTTCAAGGAAGTTGCACGCAATTTATTGTAAAAACATTGTCAAAGTAATTACAGCTCAGACACAATAGAGTTGGGCGCAAATTGTGGGGCCTAACACAAATTTTGTGTGACATGTGACTGTCAAATGTGGCGACAGGCGAGCTAAAATTACAGCCGCCAACGCAAAGCTATGGCCAACAGCGTGCGTCATGGCACTAACAAAAACAACAACAACAACAGCAAACGCCGCACATAACCACAAGCGAGTTGGCATTGCCGACGGCTTTGTGACAGTAGCTGCAAAAGTATCTTGAAGATACAATATCTGGCGTGTTTTGCAGTTTTCTCAGCCAGCTCAAGTTTCACGGTTTTGGCCCCGCGCATTCAACTGTAAGTCGCCTGCCAAAAAGCAAAAAAAAGCAGACATACTCAGTCAGCCATTGGTGTGAGCAACACTGGGCGTGTTAGCCCCTATTGAGATGTGATACCTTTGGTTTTTGGGGGCCGCTTATATTTTAGCCCTAGTTTAATATGTTCATTTTGTTGCTTGTAAACGGTTTTTCACTGGCTGCAACAAAAATGCAATTTCAGTCGATGTTTTGATGTGTTCATTAAACAATATTGATGGGCTGGAAGAAGTACTTTAAATGAGGCATGCAATTACGTTAAGGAACTAAGATTTGGTACTAAAGAGAAACTGTCGCGTTGCTTTGTTATGTCAGATTATTGTGAGATTTGCTTAGCTTTAATAGCACAAAGTTGGTTTGGCGCTTGATTAAGCTAAGACAGTCAACTTGCCATTGCTTCGGCCTCAAATATCACAGCCACAACAAAGCTAAAAGTGCCTTGAGCTGGGGACCAACTGTATCTATTACCATGTACTTTGACACGCTGTATTTGAAACAGTTTTGTTTCAGTGGGTTCAACCCTCACCTCTAAAAAGCCAAAATATGCTGCCTGACATGCATATACTTACCTGAAAACTGATGACTGCGCAGTCTTAAGCTTAAAATGGAATTGACCTAACTTCTTATAACATCAACCAATCGAAAAAAAAGTGAAACCGTCATAGCAAAAATATTCGAAGAAGCATCCTTTGACCCGAGTTCTTCCTGGTTGGTCTCCAGCACACATATGGCTCATTTACTAGAAGACTGTCATAACTCAAAAAACGTGATTTGAACGTGAGACATATAAATATCTTGTATACTTCAGTCTTCTAGTAAATGAGCGATATATACATCTCGTTCCAGATCTAGATACGGTTTCGTTTTTGATTGGCTGCGTACCTTCTTAGCCTAAAACTTTACGATACTTATGTTTCCCACAGCTGAACATTCATCAAATCAATTTCCATTTTGCGGTTTTACATCTTATCCCATATTAATCGCTTAAGATTCATATCTGTAATACGAGTTCTGCAAAGGAGCGCACATCCCTCACTCATACGATTGATATAATTTTTATAATAATGAGCTGCCAGAATCTTCTAAAAATTATACTCCTGTTTTGGTGCATTGCTTTCACATTTGCGAACTGAATTGATTTTTTGGCAGAAAAGACTAAAAGTGGAACTGTTATGCGCAGAGAGTGGGATAACCTCACTCCCAATGAAAGATGTTATAAAGTGCCTGGAGTACCCTACAACAAAGCTTCCTTCGAATGTCTGAAGAGTAACCTATAAGAGCAAAAAGCAAAAGTAGTGAATCGATAGCAACAGCGCAAAAACTACCCAAAGCTTAAACACGCTCTAAAGCAGCCATCGGCAATGACAGCACACAAGTTGCCGATGGCCACTGAGAAAATGTTGGTTCAACACATTGACAACATTTCTCTGCTGACACACTGCAGACGTTGCCGACCCCTGCTTTAAAGACATGCCACAACGAACCAACTTTCATGGAAAATTCCAAAGCTAAGCGCTGTTTCGCATGTTATAACAACACTAAGCAGAAGTAGCCTCTCACGCTCAGCTCGCAGTTATCTTATGAGTCAACATTGATTGAAGAGCTTATATGCGGCTTCCTTCCCGCTACACACATCATCTCACAATTATTTGCGATGTTTATCGACAAAGTAAATCTTGTTAGAATTGACAACATTTAAACTTTCAACAATCTGGTTAAGATAAGCGAGGCAACAAGCAAAAAGTAATACAAAATGTCACATCAAATAAACAGCACTGACAATCTTGATGACGTTTTAATATCACACACCAATACAGCTGGAGGAGATTTTCTACTTGACAAAACCCAGCATCAAATATGCGAAAAGGGCCTAACAAACAGATCAGAAGGAACACAGAGCAGAGGCGAAATCCAAGACACAAACAAGCAGCTCAAGATAAGAGTAAAGATTAAGATCTTAAAGAGCGCTAAAAAGCAAAATCAGGCCATACATGAATGGCTTTTGGGCCATACTATGAGTATCTATGAGTTATTGTATCTATACAAAGCGACACCTCTTTGAGTGTCACCCTCACCTGAGACGAAGCCGCCGCCGCCGCCAATGTCAATGCCGCTTTTGGGCACTGTTCTTTGTTGCTCTGTGTAATGTGCAACATTGTTGTATCTTTTTTTTTTTTTTTTTTTTTTTGCAAATGTTGGCAGTGTCATTCATAAGCGGCAAGTTACTATAATATGCCCCACATACACACATATATCAGCTGCTTTCGTTTTGCCCATCATCCATACCTGACGTACTTACTACTTACTTTTGGCTAATCCCTGCAGTTTGTCTGCGTCTTTTGCGTCTTTGTCAACTACAGTTACCGATACTAAGCAGAACTTCCACGTTCGATCGCTTCGTTTTTGCTGTCAGTTTTCCGTAGGTTTTCATGCTTGTGCGCTTGTTTGTTTGTTTGTTTGTATGCGTTTGGGCATAGACAATAGGCTTAGTGTTACTTTTGCACGCTTATTGTATACGCTTCGTTTGACATTCGAGTGCAGTGGAGAGTGTGAGTGTGTGTATGCCAGTGTAGGTATCTGTCAGTTTGTGTATCTCATAGTTTGTTTACTGCTTTGCGGCAAATTTTAAATGCAAATATGGATAGTAAGTACACATACGAAATTGTAAGATGAGCTATGAGTGTTCATAACCTTGCTGACGAGCCAATTCCGGTAACTATCGCTGTACGCTTAAAGAACACGTCTGCAAACCGGTTTTGTAGCAAACTGCTTCGAACCCGTACAGGCGTACTAGTTGGGAAACGATTTACGGCTACTTTTCGAAACTAAACACATAAGCCGTATTACTGTCCGTTGTGCTACCGTAGGATCTAGAATTCACGCTTTCTCCGTTAGCAATTAGATACAAAATCAGTACGATTATTTAGATGCAAAGATAAAGTCTGCGATCTTATTCGGACAGGTTTGAAATGTTAAACTAACTGAACATTATTTAATACGAATCCTGAATACTAAATGGCAGCACTTTTTATGTTTAATAATGTAAATAAAAAATTTAAAAAAAATAATATAATATAATAAGACATAAAAAAAAATATTTATTTAATAAAATATATAAATAAAAATTAGAAAATAATAATTACAAATTTAAAATAATTAAAAAAAAAATACATTTAAAATGTAGAAAAAAAATATTTTAATTGATTTACAAAATTTTGATAAAAAATTTAAAAATCATTTAAAATTTTGAAAAAAAATATTATATATTTACTAACAATTATAATTATAAATTCAAAATGCTATATTGTATAAATAAACAAATAAATTTTAAGTTCAAAATTGGCATGTTAAATTTTAAATAAGCCATTTTCAATTATAATTTTAAATAAGAAATATCAAATACACAAAACGATTGTGGTGAGCTGGTTAGAAAATACCACCTCAGCATGTCAAAGCTTGTCGTATGAGGCGACAAACAGTGACACTGATTCGAGACCAGTAGAGTTACCCCAGGCCTTAAAAGGGTTGTGCGTGGGGTTTGGGACCCACCACGTAAAACCACAATTCCAATGAAAGAATGTATATGCATCAGGCCGTAACTCGGTAACGGGTTGTTATGGCCAGTGAAGAAGAAGATAACGTGTATAGCGGACGACTATTCAATGCACAGTGGTTGAAATGTCTAATTTAATATCTTCAGAAATGCTGGAACACTCAGCTCATAAAATTTCAAAGAAGCTACAAGTTTTGATTAAAAACAAACCTGTGTATATGCAAAGCTTTGAATACTCAGGCTAATTAGTCGCTATGTTTCCGCTGGCTAATAGCATTTTATATAAACATAGTTTATGAGTTATACATATGTATGCATACTTTGTGTCTCTTCGCTTCCTTTTATGTCTGGCGAACTATAAAAAGAAAACAATTTCTTACGCCATTTATAAAGATATGCAAATGCAACAGCTATAAAAAGAACATATTAAAGCTTAAACATAGACTAATCAATTAGTCATTAACATAAGCATAACAGCAAACTGTTAGCTAACAGCACTACACGAACTTTTTTTTTATAAACGTAACGCTTTTTATGTCTACAAGTTTAGCTGGATATAAAAAATTTGTTGTTTTAAGTTGAAAGCGCTGACAAGTTTCTGCCAGATGCAAATAGAACCCGCATACAAGTGTACCGAAACCACACACACATACACACACACACACACACACACACACACACACACACACACACACACACACACACACACACACACACACACACACACACACACACACACACACACACACATAGACAAGGCACTGTGGTTGCTTAGTCAGACGCAGTCAAGTTCTCTGTCTGCAAAAAGTTTTATGCCCCAAAAGTAAAACTCAAATGCAATATGAATGCATGCATAATGCAGCTAACATAACACAACACACACACACACACACACACACACACACACACACACACACACACACACACACACACACATTTATATGTATGCAATGTCGCTGCACACACCTCTAATATGTTATGGCGCTTGTTGTTGTACAGCAAACTTGTCGAAAATTTGTACATTTCTTGCCAGAAGAAAAAATAGAAACCAAACCAAGGAGAGGCACTGCCAGACATATAGACAAACTCGCCGTGTTTGCCCCAATGTACTGCATTGCTGTCGCTGTCATTGTTTTACTAATAGCTGTTGTAGTTGTCTCCATATGTCTGTCTGTCTGTGTAGGATTCTGGTTGAGTATACGCAATGTTGAAAAAGCAGAGACAACAGACCATTCAGCGCATGATGTTGAATCATTGAAAGGGCGAAACAACGTCACTTTAGCTAATTCGTGATTAATAGATATACTTATATACATATAAGTCATGGTTAGAACGATTTTCAAGTTACCGTTTAAATTCGATTACGTAATTGACTAGAATTTGTTATTCGCATACCTGCTAATTACTAACTACAAGCATTTTCGGACATTCAACATCTATTAGCGCGCATTGTTGGTACAAGCAACGTATGTGACGCTCATATGCCGTGACAGCAAACGGCATCAATGAACTGCAGTTGGCGCATAGAAGCATGCTAGTTGGCGCCACATTATGCCAAATAGCAGTGAGGTGTTTCCAACAGCAAATGTTTCAAAATGAACAAAAGCGGCAGAATATTCGTTGCAACACTAGATGCTATTCATAATTTTGTTCTTAAAAGCAAAACTTTCAAAACTTCTAAATACCAATTAGTGCCACAGCACCAAACCTCATGCAAGCGAATGAAAGTGGCCGAATATTCATGGCAATGCTTGTGCTATTCAAAATTTGGGTTTGAAAACCAATATGCCACATGCTTTTAAACTGCAGAGCCAAAGCTTGTATGGCAATCGAATACCTAAAAATTAACAACAAAACCAAAACTACTAAATTTTGTACCATAAACAAAAAGTTGGCATGTTTTCAAATCGCAATGAGTGCTTCATATGCATTCAATAAACAGATTTCAAATCCATAAAAGCGAATACATAAAAATGAACGAAAGCGGCCGAATATTCGTCTGATGCTATTCAGATTTTTGGGCTTAAAAACCAAACGCATAAAGTTACTTAGCCAAACTGTTTAAACTGCAGAGCCAAAGCTGAAAATGAATGAGAGCGGCCGAACATTCGGCGCAAGCTTAAATAGTAACCCAAATTTTGTTCTAAAAACTAATAGTTTGAATGTTTTCAAATCGCAATGAGTGCTTTGTATGCATTTAAACTACCGAAACCGAATACCTAAAAATTAACGAAAAGCGGACAAATATACGTCACATCCCTAGATGCTATTCAGAATTTGGGCTTACAAACCAAAAGTTTTAAAGTTTTCGAGCCAAACTGGTATCTTCATATGTGTTTAAACTGCAGAGCCAAAGCTGAAAATGAATGAAAAAGGCCGAATATTCGGTGCAAGCCTAAATAGTTTTCTAATATATTATATCCCAACATGCTATTCAAAATTGGGTTCTAAGAACGAAAAACTTAAGCCGCAGTGAGAGCTGCAACAAAACAGAGATTTGCAGTCTTATGTGTCCAACTAACTCTTAATGACATATATTTAAAACACGCGTCTGCATTTGATGACCATATTTATGCAGCGGTATGGCAGCCCCTAGCCCAGGGCTGGCACGTTCATTATTTATACCTCATAATAGTAATAATAATAAAATAATAATTTAAATGCAATGAATGCCGCTTGTCAGCAACACAATCAAACAAAATGCTCACAGACTCATCAGCAACAGCAAATGTCATTAACATAAGTGAGAGTAAATGAAACACGAGACATCAGTATGAAGAGGGCCAGAGTGAGAGCGAGAGGATGAGCTAAGTGCACCCCTGAAAAGAAGTTACCTATACTGTACTCTACTCTTCCTGGCTAACTTTTGTGGCTCTTTTGTTTGTTCTTGTTGAGGCCGTTGTCGCTTCTTCTACCACTCGTTTGGCATATGATTTATGATTTTTGCATGCCTGCCCAAATGATTGCAGCCCCGTTCTGGCACATACAAACGTACCCTATACCCTCTAGCTAGCCACCCCAACCCTCGTCAGATAGTCTCACATAATTTTCGCTATTTGTTAGCAGCTTTGCTTTCAAATGATGCCTTACTGTCAAGTGATACGTTAATAATTGACATTGGGGTCAGTTCTGTTTGGTTCAGTACGGTTCGCCTGCCTGTACCGGCCCGCCCGGCTACGCTTCGGTTTGGTTTGGTTTGGTCTTTGGCAGACAAAATAGACATAAATATTGTGTTGGTCTACTTAGTTTTGAAACAAAACAAATTTTACACTTGACTGCAGTTTTGGGTAAGCGAGTTTGCGGTTCGGCTTGCTTTTGTTAAATACCCCTTGTGTCTTACGTAATTAAGTGAAAATTACTTCTAGATATGTCGCAAACCCGGTTGATTATCGAGTATTCGGCAATCGTTTGTTGCGTACTCCGCAGATAAGCGCGTTTATGCTTAGGCTCTGGCTAGTATTCGGTATTTAGTAGAGTCCATAGTGGCGCCATTCTAGATAGTTTCAAGAAAAAGATTCGCGTGTAACGATAGTGTCAACGGTTCGAAAAGATTCGATACTATCGATAGTAATATCGGCTATTTAGCTCTCTAACCTTAAAGGCTTAGCATATAGTGACAAAATAAAACGATATATCGATAGCACTATCGATAGTTTTGCAGCTCTAGTATCTAGCCATAATCGCTCTTGGAGAAGCACCGCATAAGCGTTTGTCGAATGGTTCATACAGAATATTCGCCAGCGTATTTGGCCGAATACCGGTTATGCGGTAACAAACTGTTCTATTATTGTCATTCGTTTGAATTCTTGTGTTTGAGCTGCGCTTCAGCGAGGATCAGTATCCAAGTGGAGGGCGCTTTCTACAACCTTCCCACGAGCCATTCGCTCTACACCTGCTTGTATAACTGCAATTTTTTGTAGACTGACAAACGCTCAAATGTCCTCAAACTATTAACAATGACATAGCAAACAGCCCCTCGTGGCAAACAAAACAAAATAGAAGCGAAGAGATGCGCCTAGGGGTAAATTGCCCATTGAAATGTAAACCGCCAGGAAATCGGGGTTTGGCTTTTTCCGGCTTTACCTACACGTAGAACAAAGCCAAAGCAAAAGTAAAAGCAGCAGCAGCACAAAAAATACAAAATAGATACAATAGCCGAGATTTCCAAAATCCACAAGAGTGTCAACCAGCCCAAGCAGCTAGAGCGCGAGCGAGATAGACCCCGAGCGACAAGGACAACGGCTTCCGACCTCTAAAAGTAGCTGCTGTTTGTTATCGCATTGTTGTTAGATAATAATAATCATATCGCATTGCATGCTGTTGACACATGAGTGATGATGATGCCGCTTAAACATGTTGCCCTCTCGCTCACACACACACACCGACAGGCAGTTGCAGCGATGCGCTGTCTCACTCTCAGCTCTGCATTGTTGGCATTAAGGGCACGCTGTCAGTTGCTTAAGCAGCAATAAATTTACGGCAGAGCAATTATTTAGCTGCAATTAAATGCGAACTGTTAATTTATTAACAGCGCTCTGTTAGCGCACTGTTAAATTTGTCACTTTTGGCAGTCTGTTTTTGTCGCCTGCATTTAATGTATTGACAATTTATATTAATTTGTTTTTAAATTTAAAAAGTTGCGTTTTTATACCCTGTACACAAAGTGTAAAAGGGTATTATAGGTTTGTGCAATGTATGTAACAGGCAGAAGGAGGCGTGGCAGACCATATGTTCCATCGGAAAAAAGGATCGGGAGCATTAGTCGTCCTTCCGTATGAACGTCGAGATATCAGACACTGTAAAAGGTAGAGCCACAAAAATTTACCAAAATATGCGCATTTACACCGAAAAGATCAAATTTGTCGAATCACGTCGATATCTTGCCCCCATGATAGACTTTCGCGGTTTACAGCTGTTCCGTTAAATCTAATAACTCGAAACTCCTCAGTGATGTGCGTCTTGCTTATTGCACATCTATGTTTCAAAAATGATCGAAATCGGATAAATCCAAAAATTCTTGCCCACATAATAGTCCCAATAGGAAAGCTTGTCAATTGGAACTTTCCAATAGGAAAATGTGTACAGGCATATCGATCTTATGAAAATAGATATAAAAGTGGATACAGGGCAATAGCGAAAAAGGGTACAGGGTATTCTACTGTCGGGCACCGTCCCGACTGTCTGCATCCAATTTTTGCTTTTTACAATTAATCACTGCCTGTCAATAATTCTTAATTTGAGCGCTTTTAAATGTCATTTAATCGAGTTTTTATTGCACATGCGAAAGTTTAATGCCGTTTTCTTCTTATTTCCGCATAAACTCAAAGTGAGACATGAAGCATATTGCATCAGTTTTTTTTTTTTGGTTTATATATAAACTGTAGTAACTCAGAAGACAGCTGGGCCAGGACAAAAACAACGCCCCAAAAACACCCACATACACACACACCGACACAGATTACATATTTTCCAATGTTTTTCTGAGCCCAGACAGAGCTACAAACATAGCGTTTTTCTGTATGTATTTTTTTGCTCGTCGTATTTTGCCCTTGCCTTGAGTTTTGGGCCGACAGCCTGCAAATGACAGGCAGCTTTACGCTTTACAGTTACATAAAAGCAAAACATGTGATACGTATATACCAAAGTCTGTGTGTGTCTATGTACTATGCTTATATACCAAAACTACAACTTTCTTGGCAAGAAACCCACGCACAGTCGCACAAACTCGGAAAGCAACCACCGAAA
The DNA here is from genome assembly GCA_035041775.1 of Chymomyza caudatula. Taxonomy (NCBI): domain Eukaryota; kingdom Metazoa; phylum Arthropoda; class Insecta; order Diptera; family Drosophilidae; genus Chymomyza; species Chymomyza caudatula. The sequence continues at coordinate 546,806 of JAWNKW010000033.1, read as the reverse complement.
TAGCCCAAACCACCCTTGCAAACACACACGCAAACCACCCGAAGTAATGCAGCTTTAACAGTTATAACATGGCCCTGGCCCTGGCCCTGGCATCTGTTTCATGTGCCAATTCCACACGTTCCGCCGTTTGCTCTGAGCAACTTTGCATGTCTATATTTCGCTTGCTTAGAAATTACATTTTCGCTTTAGCGAAATTGCGTCCAGGCGCCGAAAAATATGCTAAACATTTGAGTGACTTTTGTTAGCGCAAGTTTTTTAAATGTTTACATAACTACGGAGCCCCTTTGTGTGGCATGGCTTGGTATATATATACGTTCCTCTTTGGCGCTGCCATTGGATTAACTTTATTGAAATATTTAAATAAGTTTGTCGATTCCCACAGCCTAAATGGGATTTACAAACGGCGCTCGGCCTATTTGCCGAGCTCCAGCAAAGGGTGCTTTTTCTCTGTGTCTGTGGCTGTGTGTGTGTGTGTGTGTCTTTGCCTTTGTGTGCGTTGACTGAAATTGACATTTTATAAATGGATTTTTTGTCGACAATTTTTGTTACTTTCCTCACATCAAAAAAAGTTTTAAGCACCATTTAAAGCTAGAACGCACCAAACTTGCACGCTTTTTAAAAGCAATAAAACAAAATGGCGCACATTTAAATGCATATTTTTCAATGTGAAAATTATGCGTGTTAACTTAACATTTTAGCTAGGACACGAACCCTTCAATGCGACAAAAAACGAGCAACATAAAAACGCGTGCCAACTAAAGCTGTTATTGCGCTTGTTGTCCTTGTTTTTGTTGTAGTTTAAACCACCTTTATGCAGCAAGAGCGCCCCGCTGCGGTTAGACCGCACTACAACACGCTCTGCTGGATACAATTTGTGTGTGTGTGTGTGTGTGTGTGTGTGTGTGTGTGTGTGTGTGTGTCTGTGTGTGTCGCCTTTGGAGTCACAGTTGTCGGTCTATTACCAAAATAAGGCTAGCGATGTGATAAGCGTGATAACGCTAAGCGAGCGCATAAAATTTTGATATGTTTGGAACTGCTTAAAAACCAGCTGTCCAACTTAACTAATTAGCAGGATCCGATCCGTAGACTTCAATTTAACGCACTGTTATTTAACATTGTTTTACTGCGCTGTTAAGCTGTATCAATGCTGGCATATTGAAACGATTAAACGATTAGAGCGCGATTCAAGAAATACTTGTCTGAAACTTGTTTCGATTCCCAAGCAAATACCATTTTGTGCTAACTAAATAGGCGCCGCAGATCGTGTCTGCGCTGCAAAGTCGCGCGCACATCAAGTACAAAGCCCATTTTTGATTTATCAGTGAAAAGTTGGTCAACACTCATAACTACAGGCATGTTCAGTTCTGCTCTTTGTAAAGTTCATCCTATAGGATACTTACTTGTAGACACAGGGTTGAGCAAAGTGTGGTCAACACATTTCCATTGTATTTGTTTTGAAGAAATGATCGATCAAAAGCTCACATTATAGATTTGAAACGCTCTTAAAGATGATAAAACTAAAACATTAACAGTGGTTTTGGGCTGAAAGTCGATTGAAAAGATGTCTGACACAGCTTGCTGTTGGGAGAGCTGCTCAATTCGAGGTCGATAAAATGGAATAGAAACGCCTAAAAATGTACTTAAACTTAACGCAGCCTTGGTGAATCGTTGAATTTCAAGACTGCCCCATAGGCTACAAGCTGTTTAAGTAAAAATAAAAAGTGATTATTTGCCCACGGTAACAGATTATGTTACTATGGTGCAAATGTTCATATGACGCTATATTTAATATTCGACGGCTTTCTAAAATTTTGTTTTTCTATCTTCTCTTTGTAACCAAATGTTTTACTTAGCTCCTTTCCGCTTCCGTCGCATAACAGCTGATTATGAAGCGGAGAAGAGAAAACACGAAATGAATGTATTCTGTTGTTGTTTTTTAACTTCAAATCAATTTTTACCTGACTTATACGCTACGTATCCAGGTGACACTTATATTCTGCAAACCGCAATCAGTCTATCTTGCGAATGGTATAGATTGCACCTAAAAAAGTTGGATTATTGCGAAATAATTGGTACCACATTGAATTTTCGCTTATTTATATATACAGACTAGTGTTCGCCTTGTTGTCGATACGCGACAACTTAATACACGCCGTCATAACAGCTGATTACAAAGAAGAGAAAAGGAAATACGTAATAACACCGTTTGTGTGTGGAACGCATTTTGTTGTTGTTTTTTTATACTTCAACTCAATCTTTACCTGTCTAAAATGCAACGTATCGAAGTAAAACTTATATTCGGCAAACCGCCTTCATTTTATCTTTCGAATGGTAGGTTCATCTAAACAAGTTGCGTTATTGCGAAGTAATTGGTACCACACTGAATTTTTTATGATAATGATTTTTAAGAGGTTTAGATTCTGTTGTTTTTGGGATGTAGGTTTTGCTCCTGCTTTGCTTGTTCCGATAACTCAAAAATAAAACTAAAGGCTCAATCATTTCAAGCTTACCTAAAAGAGTTTAGCTTATCTGCGCAACAGTTACAAAGACTACATTGATTCTGATAAGCTCAGCAGAGCTCTCAGTCTGCGCTGAGCCTTTTCTAGCTTGTACTCTACTTCAAATGTTATTTAACAGTGCGCTGTACACTGCTTAACAGCGTTTTGGTCTCACATTGGCGCCTTGCACGCTCATTAAAATGATTTTAAAAACACATTTACAAAAACAAAAAGCAAAAACTTTGTAAGCCGACATTTGACATTTGCCCAAAATGTTGCTCTCGACTTATAATCAAGCATAACCAAATGAATTTGTTGCGCTTGTTTATCATTTTTGTTGATCATGTTGCCTGTCAAAATGCGAGCAATGTAATTGAGCGACAGACAAACACACACACTCGCTCACGCACGAAGTCATGGATACATTGTAATGCATGAATAATGCATAATTTTTGACAAATTAATAGAAATATAATGAGCACAAAAAGAAAACATATGCTGTACAACAATAACTCGAATATCATTCAATAAAAAGTATAAACTTTAATAAATTAGTATTAAATTACAAAACTTGCAAAAGAAATAGCTATAATAAAGCAAAAGCTTCAAACTTGTTGAGCAGCACAACAAAACTCACATACACACGCATACAAACTGTGCACCGCTGGACGCCTTTTGGAGCATAGGGGCACCACACAAAGCCCATGACAGATAACAGCTTTTCAGTGTCCAGTTCCAGACGCTGCCCTCGCTTCCTCTCTCCCTTTCTGTATCGCTTACTCTGTCACTGTTAAGCTCAAGGTGTGAAAATTTTCGATTATTGTTGTCACAAAGCGCCAAGTTGCACGCTGCGACTTGTTTGTCCAGGCGTCTGTGTGTGTGTGGGTAGCTGTGGCAACTCTGCGGCCAAGCTGTGGCCACTCTGCGGACGCAGTGCACCACAGCGTAGCGCAGCGCCTAAGCTGCAATTGCCATAAAGCGGTTCATAATGGCCGCTTAGCTTGCGCATAAATGCCATGCTAAATGGATTTACTCAACTTTTGTGATAGGCAATGCGCTGGAGCATTGTGTGTGTGTGATCAATGGAGTTTTATGTTCAACTTATTGAAAAGTGATGGCTGATTATTGCTGGTGGAGCATAAAAAGCGTGGGAGTTAATGCTAAGTATATTAAATGTTTGCCAGCGTAATTGCTGAGTTTGTAGCTTGTAATGGGTTGTCATTACGATGGTATGTAGATATGATATCTCTCGTTGACAACTTAAGAGCTTTATCCTTAAAAAGGTTGTGCGTAGGATTTGGGACCCACCACGTAAAAACACAATTCCAATGAAAAAATGTATTTACATCAGGCCGTAACCCGATAACGGGTTGTTATGGCCAGTTAAGAAGAAGAAGAAGAATCCATTTAATGCTGTACTTGTAACTGTACTTCTTCGTCATAGTTTAACTCAGCAACCAGCCTAGAACAATTTAGGAAGACAGGCTTACGTAGAGATTATGATAATACTTAGAGGCTTGATCACTTTAACTTAAGTAGTACAAATTCCCCCGTGTGGTGAGCGGGTTAGAGAATACCACCTCAGAAGCGACTAACAGTGACACTGGGTTCTTTCGAGACCAGTAGGCCTTAAAAGGGATGTGCGTAGAGCTTGGGACCCACCACCTTAAACCACAACTCCAATGAAAGAATGTATTTACATCAGGCCGTAACCCGATAACGGGTTGTTATGGCCAGTTAAGAAGAAGAAGAAGAAGTACAAATTCATATAAGCCTGATTCTAAGGAATGATTAGCAAATAAAAAGACTATGAAGTTGGTTCTGCGGTGTTCTTTCAATAACTGTTTTAACTATAAAGTAAAAGTTCACCCATCCCTAGCACTCTGGCAACCTTGCCCATTGTGCCATGACCGATAGAGGAAGTCAGGAGAGTTAAGGCAGTTCAAATGAGAAAATAGAGTAGGCTTGCAAAGAGCAAAAGGTATTCAGGAAAAATCTTGAAGTACGAAGTTAGATTAGATTAGATTCGATTTGGGGTGGGTGCGATGGCTCATCAGAGAAGGTTGAGAGAGAGACGGCAGTTGAAATGAGAGAAAGAGTACGAAGACAGAGTAAACTCCTTATTAACACCGTCTTGGCCACTCATGTAGGAATTCGAGAAGACTGCGTAAGAGAGGGAGAGTATAAACCTCGCTCATGGTGAGTGTATGCGCATTTGTGTCCTTGCAAAAGCCGAACAGTAACACAGAGTGTTACACAGTGTTCCGTGGAGTAGACGTTCTTAAAACACTATTTGTTTTAAAATTTAAAATAATGTGTGAATGTACTTTAGATTCCATGTATGGCGTTTAAAAGACTTTTTTTCAATCTGTACTTGCCGACGGATATACAATGAATTCAGAGCAAGTGCTACACTGAATGTTTTCTTCTCCGCTCATTTTGTGGTGTGTCAATTTGTAGCAACTCTCTAGTAAAGCTAAAAAGCTATCGATGTATCGAACTTTTCCTAATAGATGGAGCTTCAAAAAATGTAGATAAAGTTCGATATTATAAACTAACGACTCCACTAGGCGACGTGAAGCACTATATTATTTCAGTATTTTATCTTCGCCTTTAATCAGCTCTATCTTTATGTTACTTTTTTCCCTAAAAAGCGGCTATAACACTTCTCATTTTTCTGGCTACTTAGCCTAATTATAGGCTCGGACAGCTCCACTTATCTGGCTAATCCAATCTACCTACTTCTATCGAACTCTTTTGCAGCCCTTAACAACTCGAATAAATTATTTTTTAATAAGCCATAAAATATCACATTTTTCATAGGGTTGCTCTGCGGGCTAATATCAAGCATAACCTTAAATGTTTGTTCTCTTTGGCAAAGGTGTTACACTGCGTCTAATAATAGCTGTTAACCTTTTGACCAGTTTTTCCAAATGATTTAACCTTGCGTTGACCGCCTTCACTGTCCATGTGTTTTTCATTTTCAAAACAACCGACAAAGGACAACACAGGCACAGGTGAATTCTTCATATTTTTTGGGTCCACTGGCTGGTGTTCGCCCTCAACCGCTGTTGATTTCGAACAATGCAACTTGATCCCGCATAATTTATATGATTTTTCTCTATAAAAATGTTGGACGGACACACGGGTTTTCCCACCTTTATTAAATTGTATTGACTGCATACGCGCTAGGCGACAACCCTGAAGGAGAGAGATAGAGGTTTATAGAGAGCGAGGGGAACACAGTCCATAAAAATGTGCGGCAATAAATACGCACCTTTTATATTTGTTGCCCTTGTTGTAGTTGTTGTTGTTTTCTCTCAATATTATTATGATTATTTTTTTTCCCCCTGGCTTGTATATTATTTATTTTATACGAGCCACATAAATAATGTCATTTATTGCGCCAGTCTGACACTTTAGCCGAGTTTTACTCAGTCTGTTCTTTCTAGTCCACAAACAATGGAGGCCAGAACAGAGCCTGGCTCTGTGTGCTGGTATTGTGTGCCCAACTTCTTAGTATTATCTGCTCAACTTCTTTATAATATACGATATTTAATTGCTTAAATCTATTGCATACTTGCAGGCGAGAAACCCTTCAAGTGTGAGCATGAAGGTTGCGATCGTCGCTTTGCCAACTCCTCGGACCGCAAGAAGCACTCGCATGTTCATACCTCGGACAAGCCCTACAACTGCCGCATCAATGGCTGTGATAAGTCCTATACACATCCCTCCTCGCTGCGCAAGCACATGAAGGTAAGTTTTGGAACTATTGGCATATGTTTATAAGAAGTCGAGTTAACTGGTGAGAATAAACAGCAGCAGCTGAAATGAAAGGGCTTGAAAGATAAGAATCTCAGATTGAAACTTAGTAAGAGTCTTTCTTCCAGTATATAAGACATTAAACATTAAACTTTACAAGATATGTTTGGATTCCTAACAGAAAAGTTTAACCTACACTCTATTTAAGATCAACATCAACAAAGAAATCGTTCATATGAATATATCGATTAAAATAGGAAACGATTAATGATGTTCCAATTGTAGTTGGTGTTCTTAAACGCTGCATATCATTCAGTTCACAATTATGTCGACAGAATTATAAGTTCACGAAATTATCATATCTACAGAGTACACCTCATTATACAAGGAAGTCAATGAGCAAACAACAGAAAACAAGGAAAAAAGTTATATGCAATGCTAATCGATAACATTTAGATACAAATAGAAATTTACAGTTAGCCAAGAATTATCGAACTTTATATTAGGGGCTGTTCATAAATGACGTCACCACCGAGCGGGTGGTTCTTCAAATTGAGGGGGGGTATTCCGAAAATCTACAACATTTTCGTAACGTCATTTATGAACAGCACCTTTCTACACTTTTTTCAAGCTTTTATTCTGGCTCTAAGAATATCAAACCTTGATTTACTAAATCATTGTGTTCACCATATACTCACGTCTCTTCCACTTTCTCTCACATTGTCGCTGCAGGTTCATGGAAACATAGACGAAAAGTCGCCATCGCATGGCTATGACAGCGAGGGCGAGGAGAGCTCCAGCTCCAGCATAGTAACAGGTGGCGCTCAGACGCCACCATCGGCCCGCCTCACCGTCGATGGTTCGCTTTCTGGCGGCAGCGCAGGCAGCAGCAGCGGCGTAAGCAGCCTCAGCGGCGGCAGCGGCATCAAGTCCTCGCCCCACTCTATTAAATCTGAGCCAAATCCCTTGCACAGCGTGCATCTGGGCGCCTCCAGCAGCGGCAGCAGCAGCACGGCTAGCAGCACCTCGCATCTGCTGCAGCAGCATGGCGCGCAGCATGCGGCACATGGCCAGCAGCAAGCGACGCAGCAACATGGCAGCAGCAGCAGCAGCAACACAAACACGTCCAAATCCTCACCCGCATTGCAGTTGATGGCCTCGACGGCGTATTTGCCGCCGCCACTGGGACCGCCACCGTCGCATCATCATCACCATCATCATCATCAGGTGGCTGGTGGCACGGCAGCTGCGGTGGGCGCAGCGACGGGCAGCAATGCGGCGGCTGCGTCCATGTTGGCGGTGACGGGCCATCACAATCATCATTTGTTGTACCATCCGGCCGCGCAACATCATCCGCCCAGCGAGTGGTATCATACGGCAGCGCCTGCTAGCGGCGCCGAAGCAATGAATCCACTCAATCACTTTGGACACCATCATCATCATCACCATTTGATGCATCCGGGAGCGGCGACTGCATATTGAGATTGGGAGAACTGGTGGCCGGATGAGTTGGCGCCACCGCCGCCAGCGCCAGCGTCAGCGTCGACAGCAACGATGACAGTAGCGGCCACGATCGAGGAGCCGTCGCTGGATTGGATCTGTTGCAATCGCCTGCAGAATCTGGCGCTGGCCGCACATTGTGAAAACCAAATATTTTTGAAAGTTGAAGAAAACACTTTAAACTTTTTACCTGAATAATTGAAAAATTGCTGTTATTAATTGAAAGAAAGAAAACTTACAAGTGAATTCGGTATGCAAGTTGAAAATACTTTTAGAACGAAGCAAAAGAAAGAAAAAAAAGAAACGAAAAAATGCGAAATGAGAAATTATTTAAAAAATATAAAACGCCCAATTTTTTGCTTTTTAAATGTTGCCTAGATCTAAAATGTAGTTGTAGTTGCTTTTGTTTTAGTGGTGCATAAAAAATAAAATTATTGTAAATTATAAATCTACTACATAAATACTATATAAATTATATCTAATTCTTAATTCTACTTGTAATAGTTACTAAGCATATTGACTATTTAATCTTAAGATTTAGCGAATTTTTTCAAGCTGCTTTTCATACAAAAAACTTCAACAAAAAAACGTTAAAAAAACAAAACTTTTCACAAGCTTTCTAGTACAAAAGTTGAATACAAAACGAAACTATTGAAAAAATGCGCCTAAAATAAAATGTTTAGTATTACACTGTAAAAAATTAACGACGATGTTGAGTAAGAAAAAGATAAAGCTATATATACGTACATACATTTTCGGCCTTAGATTTCTCAAGCTTAAGTACACACACAAACACACACACACACACACACACACACACACAAAGTAAAATCAACACAAAACACGAAAAATAAATTAACAAAACTATGCAAAAAACAGAAAAGTGAAATTGTGAAACTCTAATTATTTCTTGAATTGCTGGAAAGTTGGGAGCTTCTTTGTTTTGAAGTAAAAGTTTTTAGGTATTTCTTACGTGTCTTAATGACCTCATCTGAAACTTTGCCAGATTTGCATGTGCCCATCTCCAATTGCAAGATGGTTGCTATTGCTGAGTTTCTGACAATTAAGTTTTCTCCAAAAAGGTTCCGCTTTTTCCGTTGTGAGAACAGCAGCAGCGCCTTAGATTAACAATACCGTAAATATTCATCAGCAGCTAGCAGGAATTCAGATAGTTCCTTAAACCTTTATAACCCATGATCTCCAAAAGAAGTTTGTGACAAATGTGTCACATTGTATACTGAGGGGTTAATGGTTAATCGCAAGAGGATTTAAATGTGAGTCGAATTTTGCTTGATGTTTCGCTTTTTCTTCTGATAGCTCATCTTTTACGAGTTTGAAGTACAGGTCTTTGTGAATGTTCTCGTTCCGGATATACCTCTGTGCACCAATGATAGTTCTCACGATTTGGACTGTGCTCGCTCAATAATGTCGACGTGAAGACTGCTTGCGTTGCCCAACTTGGAGCTATAAGTTCGGATAGGTTTAATCAAGGAGTCGTAGAGAAAGACTTATAGTCCAGGCTAAGGTGAGATGAAGCGTTTATTAACCAGTGAAGGTTACATGCCTTAAGTTTCATATGCATTTTCTTAGCTTCGGGTGAGCCGCCTATCGAAGTGGACGCCCAGGTACGTTACCTCTTCAGCTTGCGGAATGCCTGCGTAACTCTTTACTAGAATGCGCCAATCAGCAAGCCATCTCTCCAGAGACACTAGGTGGCGGGCTAGTTCCGCAGTTGCCTTGAATGGGCTTCTGGAGCGACTAAGCATCGCAGTGTCATCAGTAAACGTGGAAGTGGTTGGCTGATAATCTGTATGGTACAGGCTAAATGGTAAAAAAATAGGGCTATCTGACGATTTTTGGTATGACGGCTAATTCTTTTTGATTATTGTTAAGTATTTTAAAATAATGAAAAAAACAGATTTGGGGGTTCGGGGGGTTGCGGAAAATCCACCATCTTGAAAAGAAGGGTGATAGTGTTTTTCTCGATTTATACTGAAACCGTTCATTTTTACAAAACCATTAAACTCCTTTTTTGTTTAGAATCAATAGATCTTCATTTGTTACTAACAATATTTTTACCTAACGTTAATATTTTGCGAGTAATTAACAAAAATCTGAAAAATATTTTTGTTGTGTTTTGCTTAACCTTGAATTGACCTTAAACAGTTAATTGCACAGAAATTTTATCCATATGCTTTTTTATAGAGCTGTTTCAGACCAACAAATACATATATAATTTAAGTAGGCAAGGGCATCCCTGTCCATCGTAAATCCCTCGGAACTGGAGTAGGTCGCGCAAAGTAAGAATTATGGATATGCATTCTAGCCTTGCGCTGCATAGCGGCGATGACCCTCGAAAGCTTGGAGCTAAAAAATCAGCCTAACGTCCACTTCTCAAATGACCCATAAGTTCACTAACGGTAAATTGTTCATTGGTCTACCGGATTAACGTTCACCGATCGAACAATGAAAAAGCTGCCCGATAATGAATAGTGCAGAAAAACCACGTGCCATCGTTGTGTGGAGTGCTAGCCTTTCGTTTCATCAAATTTGCGAAAAGACTGTGCGATACTTTCAAAAACAGTATGATTCTGCTGCAACTATCGTCTTCGATGAGCACCCTGGGGATCCTGAAATAGCAGGCACCAAAAATTGGGAAAGAAAGAGGAGGGTAATTGTGAAAAGCAGCACCGTTCTGATAGTCAGCCAACATAAATTTTTATAAAACAAAGTTTTTTGGTAGCTGGATACAGAGTTGAGTAGGCAATTAATCCCGCAGATACATTGACTGTGTAATCATTGCCAGCAAAAGGAAGCACAGTTAAGAAAACGTATTCAATGTACTGTTTGCTGCATAGTGATTTGGTACGGAAAACATACTATTCCTTCATGCTATCTCCGGTTGCGATACCACGTCAGCGCCTGCGGTAAAGGGAAAGCTAAATACATGAGGGTTTTAGAAAAACAATGAAGAATTAGCAAAAACAATAGAAGTTTTCCAAAAACCAAATGCCGATCCAGAAATTGTAGCCAATACGGGCGAATTATTCTTCATCTCGCTATATGGAGGGAAAATCGAATACATCCATTAACATATTGCTTCATATGCTGTATTTGAAATCATTAGGAAAAACCAATTCGAAAATGGCATCCCTTCCCCCTACAGCTGATGCTTTGCGATTGCATTCATTGAAGGCCTATCATCAGGTGCAAACCTGGCTGAAAAACCATCTCGAACCAACAGAATAGGGCTGGAAAAACAGCAGCCATATATTCTCCCCAGTTTTGACAACCTTGGACTTCGCACCCGCAGAACTCATGAAAATAGTTGCATGCAAATGTGAATCAGGTTGTGGAGCTGCGTGTGGTTGTCGTAAAGCAGAATTAAAATGCACACCAATTTGTGAGCATTGTTCAGGAGAAACATGCAAAAATGTTGAAGTTTCTGGTATTCTCGACGAAGATGTCTACGGTGAAAACGACTTCAGCATTCCTGAAGTTGGCCATCATGATATTGACGAAAGCACGGGCACCTACGATGTATCGTTTGAAAATTGACTTTTAGAGTTTTTAATTTCCATAAAGTACAGTAAACAAAGTCACAAAAATTGCATTTACTTAAAAAAAGTATTTAATGTCTAACATTTTTTTGGGGCGTGTTGTGAGCCAAAAACTAATTTTAAATATTGTAGCTCCAAGCTTCCGAGGGTCATCGCCGCTATGCAGCGCAAGGCTAGAATGCATATCCATAATTCTTACTTTGCGCGACCTACTCCAGTTCCGAGGGATTTACGATGGACAGGGATGCCCTTGCCTACTTAAATTATATATGTATTTGTTGGTCTGAAACAGCTCTATAAAAAAGCAAATGGATAAAATTTCTGTACAATTAACTGTTTGAGGTAATTTCAAGGTTAAGCAAAACACAACAAGAATATTTCTCAGATTTTTGTTAATAAACCGCAAAATATTAATGTTAGGTAAAAATATTGTTAGTAACAAATGTAGATCTATTGATTCTAAACAAAAAAGGAGTTTAATGGTTTTGTAAAAATGAACGGTTTCAGTGTAAATCGAGGAAAACACTATCACCCTTCTTTTCAAGATGGTGGATTTTCCGCAACCCCCCCGAACCCGCAAATCTGTTTTTTCATTATTTTAACATACTTAACAATAATCAAAAAGAATTAGCCGTCATACCAAAAATCGTCAGATATTTGCTAATTTGCCTGTACGTAGAGGATTGGTCAAAGAACGCTGCCTTGAGGCTCTCCCGCTTCAATTATGTGATCATGCAAGGTGCTTGTGTTACACCTTACTGCGAAGACTCTTTTGTAGAGAAATGACTCCAGTAGTTTGTGTGTATTTTCAGGCGGCACCTTTGTTATTTTATATAGCCCGTCCAGCCAGACTCGGTCGAACGCTTGTGCCACGTCGAGAAATATTGCCGTACAATATTCCCGTTGTTCGAATGCGGTGCGAATTTCTGATGTGATGCGATTGACCTGCTCAATCGTTCCATGTTTTTCTTGAAAAGCGAATTTGCGTGATGCACATCAGGAGCACTTTTCAAACAGTTTAGTAGCCAGGTTAGTAGGCTTATCGGTCTGTATGAGGATGGCTGCGTTTTGGCTTTTCCTGGCTTAGGAATCATCACTATGATCGACTTTCTCCATTTTTGGGGGAAGTACCCAACTTTTGCGATTGTTTTGAAAATACGACCAGTATAGCTTGACACGTATAACTCGACCTTGGGAAATCGATGATTATTTCTGGAGTAGTTAAATCAAAGCCAGGTGATTTCGGTAGTTTTAGACCGTTTTTTTCTATCAGTGTATGAGCTCTACGATAACATTGAATTAGTAATGCGTATTAACATCCAGCGACTCCGCTGGCCAGGTAATACTGTGCGTATGGATGAAGAAGCTACTGCGAGAGGGGTCCTTAAAGCGGCTGAAGGAGGGCGACGAAGAGGCAGGTCATGTAAAAATCAACTTTTAAATATGAAAGATGGTTTTAACAGTTGTTAAGTTTGCTTGATTAAAATGGATTTCTTTAGAAATAGTGTTCCACTGTTTACTTATGGTGTGACTTTTTCAAAATTTTATCATAAAAAACGTATTTCAGGAGACAAGCTTTTCTTAAATTAATAAACATTTCATAAATTTGTAAATATCTTTAGAATAGAAGCCAATTTAGAAGCAAAATTTTTGCCTAAACACCTTAATTTAACCTTATCAGATTGTATCGAAAAATCAAGCATACTAAAACACACATATTTGTTCGATTCTTACAACTCTATTTACGGCGCTTTTTCAAGGCTTTTATATGGCAATATCCGCTGGATAGCCTCTATGACACCCACGTTTTCTGCATAAACTTGCCAGTTTAAACACTAATGAAATAATAAATTAAAATGCAAATAAAACTGCAAGTTTGATTTGTTAATTATAGAGTTTTTTATGCCTTGACGGAAGAGCGACATGTTTAGACATAAATATTTATGGTTGCATATTTGGCAGTTTTGTTAACTGTTTTTGATTGCCATCGACATGTCCAGACGTGTCAGATTAATGCGTTTAAAATGTATCAAGTTTCAGCTTAGGAACTTGAGCCAAAAGGCGAGCCATTAAATTTTTAATGCCAACTATTACAGCTAAGCTGTTAATTAACATAGCCGTAACAGCGTCCGTTAACAAAAACTGCACAATTTTTGTTTTTATTTTATTTTTTTGTTAATTTTCCCAAAGTGAAATTTTTAAGCAATTTAACTAAGCAGCAGCTAAAATTGGCAACTAATGAGAGAGCGCACTTAAGAGAAACTTTGGTCAAAATTTCAACAACTTGCACGGTTGTTAGCACTGCTTACACTCTCATGTGGTTGTTGTAATCGAAAAAATTAAACGATTTATGTTTTTTTAATTAACCCAACAATTTGTTACGTGCGTCACACTAAAAGACAAAAAAAAAAAATATAAAAAAATTGAAGTAAAAAGGCAGTCAGCCGGCAACCCACCAAATGGCACCCGTTGCCGTCAGCTAAGGCGCACAGTGGGCGAAATGTTTAAGTTGCAGCTGATATTTTCTCGACTTAATGAAATTGACATAAACAAGACAATAATATTTTTTTCAAAATTTATGATTAAATAGCAATCATAAGCACAACATTAGGAATACATTAATGCACCAGGCATTTTAGAAGCCAGTCACTCAATGATGGAAAAAAAATATATTAACTTAAGATCTGAGTACTATGTTCTAGAATTGAGCCCAGTACTTCAAATTATTGCCTTCATCCAAAAAAAGTTAGTTTTAGTTGCAATTTGCATACAAAAGTTGTCTTTTATATGTTTTTAGAGCTGTGGAGCTTTAAATTAAACCCTAAACTAAAGCCTCACAGTTAAAGGTTGTGTAGAAATTCAGAAGTATCGGAAAAATAAAGATGTAAAAAATAATAATGGCCAACTCAGGCTTTTCCGCACGTTTATCAAAACAAAAGAAATTAGCTCGGACAAATTTAAACAAAAAAGAAAAAAAAATTTTGAAAATTATATACTCCTATTATTTCTCTGGCGAATCAAATATAGCGAGTAGAGTGCTCAATTTCAATAGGAAACCCTTTGAATATGGTTTGCCCAACACGATAGAAAAACATTTAGCTTGCTAAAGCCGAAATTATTAAAGTTATTTAAATAACACATTACATCGACAACGCACGCACGACAACGTCGAAAAACATAATATTAGAGATTTTAGTTTTTGTCCACTCGCAATACTTTTTTGCGAAAAAGTAATAAACATTTTTTTTTTGAGCTTGAGCCGGCAAAACATCTTCATAAGAAGAAGATCCGGTTGCTAATCTCATATGTGTTACTTTAATCAGCTAAACTTATTTTAATAATGAATTTTTTCATAAAAAATATTAGTTTTTTTAATTGCCTTTTAAATATAGCTTTTTGCTAGACAACTGCACGAAATTTTGCAATAAATATGATTTTTTGCAAATATATTCGTAAAAAAAGAGATTCTAAACCTAAAAATAACTTGTTCTGACTGCTCAAGGTTGTAAATTACAGAAATTTATTTATGAGAGGTTTAACAAGACCCAGGAGCTTATAAAACGTAGCTGGAGACATCCTGTTGAATGGTTTGAATGTCTAAACGTCCTAATATTGCAACTCCTGCATTGTCAAGTGCGAGTTGTCGCGCCCTTGCCCACGGCGTTTTAGCCACTCCAGCGCTCTTTTTATTTTGAGTTCGCGTTTGGCGTACACATACAATATTAGAATTTGTATTTCATAATACTTTTCTTAAGCCAATGTTTTGAATGGGAAGCAGAAGTATTGTAAAAAACGTTTAGCTATGTAAAATCTTACTCGTTTCGTCTGAAGGCTTTGTAAGATTATTTGTAATATTTTGATAGTCGTGCGTGTGATTTTTTCACTTTCTCGCTTGAAAATCTCGCTTCGTGTAAAGAGCGCCTAAACAAATAATACATCAATAGTCTTAGTCAACTTGTAGCTTCCCTCCATGAGATGTATCATGTTGAGGCGAACAAATCTAAGTTCACAAATTAGTGTAATTGTGAATACTACTTAAGTTAAGTCTTAGTCCGCTTGCAGCTAAAATTTGAATTGCCACAAAACTGGTTATTTTGCCCACTGTGCGGCGTTAGTACGTAGTTGTTGTCGTGGTTACAGCGAAAAGGTAGCTAAGCTATTGCTCTATGGTTAGCTGTTAGGTGCGCTGTATGAGCATAACGAATTCATATTTTGATTTATTGAATAGAAATCGATTGGATTAATCTAAAGAAATTATTGTGGCTGCTACATAGACATTGCCGCAGCGTGGCAAGAGCTGTCTGAAAATTTGCTGTGGATGTTGGTTTGGTTTTTTTTTTTTTTAGCCGGTATCTTGGCCTGTTGATGAACCCCGGCGAATCTACGCTCTTGTGTGTGTGTGAGAGGAATTGAAATTAAAGAAATGAACGGCAAACGGTTGTGGCGTGCAATTAAATTTTAGTTTTTTTTGGGACACGCAAAGTGCGTAACTGGTTTGGTCAGTGATTGTAAAAGAGTTGCGCCTGAAATTACGTCCAAGATTGAGCTGTTTTTTTTGGTTTTAAGTCTTGGCAGACTCTTTCTTCTAGACTTTATGGCTGACAGTTGGCCAAAGTAATGATAAGTCCAGATAGTTGCAGTTCCATGCCAACGAACAACTTTGAACAAATCAAGACACGACCACACAGCGCCGCAACAAAAGCAACACAAGCAACAATAACAACAAAACTATAAACAAACGTCAACAAACTGACAACAGTTGCGAAAAGTTGTGAAAAAATGGCCAAAACGCCAAAGCCACAGTCAAAACTTGTTGACACATTCAACAACACACAAACAAACCCTCAATTCGGTCTCATTATCTAGCCATCTCGCTCCCCCTACAAGCTCACCGCATGCTCTGTCACACTCCTCCGACTGTCACAGTGCTCCTCTCTCGCTCTCACACTCTCTCGCTCTCTCACTCTCTTGTGACCATTCACTTCGTTTGTGTGTCGGCACAATTTAAGTTGCAATGAGCGACTATTTGTTGCAATTTAAACTGAACGCCTTTATAAATTGACGGCGTAGCTGCAGCAGGCAGCGACGCCGACGTTAACTTTGACGCCGACGTTAACTTTGACGCCGACGTTAGCTTTGACGCTGACGCTTAAATTGAACATGTGCAGCAACAATTTGCACATTTGCTCGTTATACCCTGTAAACAAAGTGTAAAAGGGTATTACAGATTTGTGCAATGTATGTAACAGGCAGAAGGAGGCGTGGCAGACCATATGTGCCAAGGGCAAAAATGGTCAGGAGACATAGACATGTCCGTCTGTCTGTCCGAGTTGTCGCACCGTTCTCGGAGACTATAAGAGCTAGAGCAAAAATTGTTTCACCAAAAGATGCGCATTATACCTATTCAGTGCAAGTTTGTCGAATTTTGTTTTAGCCCACACCATTAAAGCTAGCCAATTGAAACTTGGCACAGTTAGGCACACTTTTATGGTGGGTTTACACTGGGGCACACAGCGTCACACTTTGCTGTCGGGCTGTTGTACGGATACACCTCAGTGTGAACAGCCAACCCGGTGGCACAGTTACTAAATGTCACACGAATGAATACATTCTCAGTGTGAACACAAGTAATCGTTTGGTGTCATACGCTCCATGTGACAGTCGCTGCCGCATTTTGGAGAACAAAATGTGTCACCGCAGTGTAAACAGCTGTTTTAAAAATGGTTCAAATAAACCATTTTTCGGTGTGCCTGCATATCGAACATGCTGGTTCGTTTTGACACTGTGACAATGACAAAGTTTGTTTGTATTTTGAATTAAAAAAAAAATACATCTTATTTAAATACGAACTTGTTCATTGTTTACTTATTGGCCACAGCGTTATACTGTCATAATGTAAAAAGGTGCTTACACCTAAACATATTCATTTCCTCTGTCACAGCCGTGTTACTCATAATTTGTATGCCCCCCATGTAAACACTTTCCACGTGTGACAGCCATTGGCGTCACAGGCACACTTCACACTGTCATAGTATCATACAATGTAAACCCAGAATTACTGTGCATGTATAGTGTAAAAATGATTTATATCGGGTAAGAACTTTAGAAGACATAGCTAATAATGTGCCAGTTTTAGGCCGATTCTCCTATGAACTGCAACAGATTTCACTTTTTACAGAAATGTTAAATTTAACATTTATGTTTACCAAATGTGGTACGTTAGGCTTATAAACCAAACAATTTTGACCTTATTCCACAACATCCCTCCTAACCCCGTAGTACCGTTACCGTTATTACGCCCATATCCTTCAACGCATCGATACAAAAATTTGCATGAAATTTGATTTTCATGGAAAAAATGGATACAGGGCATTCCACTGTCGGGCACCGTCCCGATTGTCTGCATCAAATTTTTGTTATTGTTGTTGCTATCTGGGCTGCGGTTATGGAGTTTGGCCAAAAGTTAAATATGGTTTGGCGTTCAAATTACATAAATTAATTTTTACTAGTTGTCGTAACTAGAGTAATATTTTTGTTGTTGTTACCAGTTGTTTTGCGGTTAAGTCAAATGGATTTGTGGCAAGCGTTTTTAATTTACCTTTTGATAATTGAAAATAAGTTAACTTAGTTGGTTAACCATTGTCAACGACGGTAAACCATTTTAATCAAACGAATATTTTAATTAAAATACAACTCATTTATGGTATACTAGGGGTAGGGCCGAGTCACTTGGTCGCATATTTCTCCGGGGACTGCAAAAAAATTCGAAATTTTCAATTATTTCAATTTATATATATAATGTATAGCAATATTGTTTTTTCTGGGATTCCTTTTTTAAAATTGTTTATTATAAACCTCAATTCCATCAAGTTTCCATAGTATTATTAACGATTTACTGAAACTACCTTAAAATATACAGCCTGCAAACTTTGTGCACAGAAAGTTTTTATTTAAATAACACTATGCAACAAAAAAAAACCTATGTCTAAAACATACCTTTTCCGGTAAACTGGGTCACTTTTCTAGCACCATTTTCAAATTATCGCTATGTGAAAAAATTCGAGATTTCGAAAGTTGCAAAGTCAGCAAATTTCATATATCTTGGTCACCTTAATACCGATTGAGATATATTGTAACCGTCACACAAATTTCTACTCCTTTCTTATCCATGGCTTAATAAACATTAACTTTTATGTAAAAGCAAGCAGGTTTTTCAGTTTACTTCACGGAACTAGTTTAGCACTATAGCAATTCTTCCAGACACAACTTTTTAATGTTGATACCGTGTCATTATCATACAATAATGTATTAAAAGTGTATTCTTTTCGTGATTTGCAACTTAGAATTATCGTCAAACTAGAGTTTACGCAGTAAATCTTTATAAACTAAGAAAAAGCAGATGATTAAGTGTGTCTTCCTTCATGCTAGCACAAGTCAACTTTTGATCATCTTGGTGTTTGAAAGCAATCTTGGCTTGTACAATTTCTTACCATTTTTCATAGTTTAAACTACATGATATTCGCGTTGGCAATCTTTCTACAGTTTTAGTTCTACAAATTGTCCGTTGACTGTGTAGTATCAAATAGGTAGTTAGGGCGCATTAGGTGGGTTACAGCTAAATTCACTGACGGTTTAGAAACTGTTGCTGGTTAGTATTTCGATAAAATTGCAGGCCTATTGTTTTCCATACCAAATTTTTAGCTAGTTGCTAGCCAGATCCATGAGAAAATGCTATAAATCGCTTCAAAACTTCAAACTTGGCCAATATCAGAGTTAACTTGATTTCACTTCACTGACTCTATTGTCAGTCTACAAATAAAACCAAAGGCAATAATTTCTATCAGAATTGAAGGTATAGTAAAAAAGCGACAAAAGGAGCCTTGAAAACTTGAAAGGCAATGCTCTTCCTGTTCGGAGCTGCACCCTCTTGTTGTTTTACACACGATTCACAATGGATTCGAACAGCATAGACAATATGGGAGTCATCCAATTTGGGTCTGTAAAAGCCACATACTTTAACATTAGCTTAAAACTGTCCTCAACGCCCCAATGAGCCAGTCCATTCATCTCAAATCTTTCTATCTATGTATTACACTTACGTCAAGTATGAAGTTTTCGAAAAAATTGGTAAATCATGAAACCTTATTTACAGTTTGTAAGTTTTTATGTATCTGTTTTTTAAAGTAACACAAATAGCTGCCAACAATTGCATATTGTCGTCTTTTGAACGCCCAATTTGTAGCTTGATTCGCAAACCTTTTCAAAACCTGTGCTAAATTCAATGTAACTATATTTCTCGGGCTTACTACACTAACTTCTGCAACAGTCTATACACTGCCAGCACCTCTTCGAGGTAAATTCTTTCTCAATGGTTAATCCTTAAAGGATTACATAAAAGTTTTGCCAATTATTCGCTAGAGCGCAGCTTCCATTCAAGTCAAAGAAGGAGAACCGACGTCAGTCGTTTTTCACAGAAGTCGGTCAAAGCTGTAAAATGAAAATAAAAGGACAATAGCTTACTGACAGTTGCTAAATGGCTGCTGAGCCTACCGAATCGATTCTTAGAATCTGCTTGCAAGAACCGACTGACAGACACGACAAATCTCTGCAGTGTGGCGGTCACACGATTTAAAACTGACAACAATTGGCAAATGAAGAGAGATGGTTTCTTTCGGCAGACGCCAACGTGTAGACATATTGCAGACCGACTAGCATGATTTTTATGTGTTGGCATGTCAATTGTCGGAACTAGCTTTTTCTTCTTAAAGTTTATATAGAATAACAACAGTATTTGTCGAGAGAATCTAGATTTGGCAGTAATTTTACCTGCATTGGCGCCTGGTTAGCTAAGGTATCTTCATTCCGATGGGACATAAGCCCTTTACTGTTCAATCGTATTAGTAAGGTCCACAAGAGCTTTTAAGCCGTAACGTAAAAAGAATTGAAACTTTCACTCATAGAATATTTTCCGGCTCTGAAACATAGTAGCTGGGATACATTTTCGGGACTTCGGTCTTGCTTCGTCTGGCCAATCGCAGTAGAGGGCACAGAAGCGCTTTTAAGCTTTAACGTCATGACAATTACACCTTTCACTCATTAAACACTTTCTGGCTCTGAAGCATCGTAACTGGAATCATCTTTCAGGACTTTATCTTGTCAAATCGCAGACAAGACCAATGACACAAAACGAGGGGGTCAATCTTAGCAGTGCAAGTCCAGTACGGTAAGTTCCAACCCTAATTGAAATAATCGAAGAGTAGACTTTAATAAGAAGACCTCTGAGCATGATAGATGTGGCATGTGTCTTCTCGTGCCATAGTCAGAGTTGACAAAATGCATCATACAAGTGCCAAGAGGCACTGACGATCAACTTGGGTCGTAGTGCCTACCTTCATCAAGTTCGATATATAATATTGCTTCATAACACCAAATGTTATATAGCTGATGTGGACTTAATGACCTTAAATATCTGCTAGAATTTGATGATAGCGGTAAAGACGTCCCGACAAAAGACAGAAACCGTCTTCAGTTTTCTAATTATATAGTTTAATTAGTAGAGAAACTCATTAGATGTATGTGTATGTAGCATGTACCTTGACTTCCATCGGCTGGGATTACGCAATGCTGCAGCCCTTGAAAGACTACAATAGATCACTTAAATTAAAAAGCCACGCAACTTAAGTGCTCATTTTTTAAGAAACAAAACAATGCCAACGCCCAGCTGACAGAGAATTTAGACCTGATCCAATCCGTTTAACCCGCACATGGTCTACCAGACGCATTGGCACCTTTTAGCCAGCCCAAAAGCCAACAACTCCAACGCCAACGCTTAGTTAATGATAATTTTTACACTTTGCTAATAGTTTTTTGATCAGGAATTTTACGCTTAAGCCAAATTACAATAGAAAACACACTTTTGGCCACACGCAACACCGGCAACACCGCAAAGCAACACACCTTAATTACTTTTCAAGCCACAATAAATGATAAATTGATAAACAACAACAACAACAACAACAGCAAGTGGAGAACAACAAACTAAAGTCGGCCCACTTAAAGGAACTGGCACAAGTTGCAGTCAACAAAATCAATGGGAAAGCCACATTGCTTCCAAGCTGTCTGGAATGATCGAAGCGGCATATTGAGCTGCGATGTCAGCGCAAGATCATTAAAATTACAGAAAGAGCTCGGAAACGTATCGGGACCAGTCGAAAAAGAGAATCCATAAGTAAGGCATTTTCCCAGGAATCCCAGCCAAACCAGCCAACCAACAGCTGGCAGACCGAAAATAAAAATAAACTAAAATAAAAACTTTGTAATTTTTCAATAAGTCAGATACACAAACTAAATTAGCTCAAGCTCCGCAGTCCCGCCAAAGGAGTCCAGCGTGCATGCAAATTTCATAGGAATCAAAACGGCCGCAATAAATGCAACAACTACAACATCAAGCAAATCATACAAATAATAATAAAAAGGCTTAACACAGAGCCAAGCTGAAATCCCAAATCCCAAAGTCACAGTCAAGGCAAAATCCAACCAGTTGGAAAATGCACTTTGGCGCAACGGAGTTCAAATACTCTTGCGGCAGAGAAATTCGGGGATGTGCCTGAAATCGCTTTCAGCCGGATTTCAACCAAAGGCAAATTTTCGACATGCCAGATATCTTTTATACCGAATTTCAATATGTCAGAATTATCTTCGAGAGTATGAGAGAGTACCACCTCAGCAGGTCAAAGCTTGTCGTATGAGGCGATTAACAATGACACTGGGTTCTTTCGAGACCAGTAGAGAAACCCCAGGCCGTAAAAGGGTTGTGCGTAGGCTTTGAGACCCACCACATAACACCCCCGTTCTAATGCAAGAATGTATTTACATCAGGCCGTAACCCGATAACGGGTTGTTATGGCCAGTTAAGAAGAAGAAGCTGCTCGACGGAATTTTCATGAAAATTCAAATGACTCTTTAGGCAAAGCCGTACAGAGATTTCTGGCACACTCCTGATTGACTTCGTTTTCAGATAACACTTTCATCAAACAATAGTTTTTGATAAGCCGGAAAATCTCTTTAAGTTAACAAGCATTTCACACAAAGCACCGTTTTACCAGCTGATGATGAAAACCAAAGGTTTTTTAAAGTTAAAGCGTAACTTAGCTTAATTTTATCGACAAATTAGCATTTTCATCTGATTTCGGAATGCCATTCTGTAGAGCGCTCCATAAACGAGAGTAATTCTTAGTAAGATCTCGCAAGAGGCACCGCTAAAGTTAGCCATTAAACGATACATACAGACGACAATATCAATCTGACCAGGATGGAGGATTCGACCATCCAACCTCTCCAGATTGAACTCTATGAATAAAAAGCATCATCTAGTGACTTACTGCTCCGATGACGATGAAAGCAAAGAAGTGCTAAAATTATAGTAACTAGTCTGCACCTTGGCCACGACATTTGACAACTTAATACACGCTCTCATAGCAGCTGATTACAAAGAAGAGAAAAGAAAGCACGAAATAACAACATTTGTGTGTACATTGTATTTTGTTGTTGTTTTTTTTTTCTTCAAATCAAATTTTACCAGACAAAAATGCAACATATCCAGATGAAACTTCTATTCTGCAAACCGCAAGCATTTTATCTCGATAGATCGATTATAATTGGAGTTTTACTTTTGCGAAAGGAAGTTTTCTGTGTCTTTTGTTTACCATCATGTGTCAGCATACCTGCCTATTTTTCTTTCACACTTTTTCTGACATCAATGAAAGGCGGAGGGTGATGGATAATGATTTCTTATCTTATTAGAGATGGATACTACTGATGATAACTCTTGTAGCTAAGTGGAGGTCGAAAGTTAGCAAAATCGTGGTGACGTTATCTTAGAAGGCTCGCAATGACCGAAATTAACTTCAGGTTAACTTTCTAATCTTAAGAGTGATGGTGCAAATTGGTCATTTGAATGTTATAACTGAGAACCACACGGAAGTTCTTCCGTTTATCCTTAACACTAGCTGAATTCTTAACCAGTTATCAAACTGCAGGGTTCTTGTGCTTACCCTTATCTCTAACAGAATTCTTGACCAGTTATAAGGTTCTTAACGAACCCTCTCAATCACATGAATTATGGTAATTAGGATTAACTCAACAACCACGTGGTTCTACTTCGAATACTTCTTTTAATGCATTACACTAAGAAGCTACTCACTAAAAACCTATATTTGAACTCAATTAACTAACTATTGACAGGGAAATAACGCACCGTAAGATCTACTGTGCCCAAATATTGTGATATACATACTAGAAACTTATCTTTGATAAGGGACTTTATCATTTTAGATATTATAATAAAGTTTTTCAGCAACATCTTACTCAATTCGTTTCTACGTGAAGCATTAAAAGTGTGACCAGATAACCTAAAAGAGTTAACTTACACTCAAAAGCATGCCATAAAATAACTTTAAGCGAGTGGATACAGTATGCACAGATAGCTTTTGAACGACTGAACTTTCTAGAGCTTAAAGCAAAACATAATGATTTCTGGTATATGTAGAATAGGTTGTTGTAATCCAAAGATTACTACATACTTTACTAAACAATGTTGTGCGTAAGCTTTGGTTCAAGCGTCGCTCAAACCTGCTTGAAAGCCGGAACCAGATCCCATGACCCGAAGCTCACATAGAACTTCCAAAGTTTACAGCCCTTGTTTAACAACCCTACAAAGTAAAGCCAATGACAAAGTTCATATACTTTTCGCAAGGGTATACAAGCAATACAGCAACAAAAAGCCATTGCAGTTTTGCCTTGCCAGCAGCGTGTGACTTATGGCTGGTCCTGGACCCAGTCTCTCTGTGACTGAGACTGGAGCTGGGACTGCGTCTGGCGGTCGTGTGTCTCGTTTCGTTTGCTCCATGTGCAGACAGTTGTGAAATTATATTTGCGCATCGTCATGAGCCAGTCTCAGAGCCATTGTGTTGCCCTTGCAATATATGGTCGATTTGTCAGTGCAGACGAATAGCTTAACTGTTGCCGGTTAAGAGCCGCATCCAGAGAACTGCAGCAGGTTGCACTTTGCATTTTGTCCATACGCTATTTCTCTATAGACAAGTATAGTACATGCTTCATGCCTCACTTTCATTTCGGCCAGAAAACCAGAAATCCAACCAACCAAGAAGTCATCATCGTCATCGTGCTATTCAAACAAATGATTTACAAAATGTTAAATGAATTATGAATTTTGCATATATGCGAGTTTGCAGTTTTGTGCAATTTTTCATATCGAGCTGCACCAGAGAACGATTCTCGCTGTGGTGCAACCTGTGTTTCTGTGCCCCCCTCTGCCAGCACTTGGTGTTGGCTTTAATAAATTGGCGTGGGGTGCGCCTCAAGCTCTTGTGGTTGTTGTTGTGCTCAGTGAGTTGACTTTTTAGCTGGTTCTAGTTGTTCGGTGGTTTAGTTGGTTGGTTATATTGGGTTGGATTGGTTAGCTGACTGGGCCCAAAGGCAGGTAATGTCATATTGGCGTGTGGTTGGTTTTTGGCTTAAGCAAATATAATGCTGGGGTCTACGCAAATATAATCAAGTCATATAAATTGAATGCATTTTTCATAATAAATGAAGGGAATTGTCTAAATTATGCCATGTGGTCACTATGACGTAGACTGCGTGTGTGTGAGAAAGTTTCCATTTGCAAATGGATTTCTAAGGAATAAAAGTTAAGTCACAGATCAACACTTTCAACTTAAACAGTACTTGCACTTTTTGAGAATTGTAGTAATTAAGAGTAAGCTGAGGTTGTTTTTTTCCGGTTTTGATAAAGGAGGTAAAGTGAATCACGACTTGTAAATGAATCTATTGTGACAGTTTGTATGAAGCGCTATACAGGTTTAAATTCTCAGGCAGATAAAAACCAAGGATGTGCCGATTTAACAAGTCTTGTAGAGAGAAAATATGGTCGCCCAATTGTTGTAACCGACGCACAGTGTTCGAAATTTATATGTAATATGAAGAAAATGAATATACATAGGGACTGTTCATAAATGACGTCAACAAAATTTTTAAGATTTTGAACCCCTGCCCGCTTTCCACTAATAGTCAACCTTGCTCCCCTAATGTGAGGTTCTGGCAAAAACTGTATTTAATTGCAGATTTTTATTTACAATAGTGACGTCACTTATCCGGAACACCCTCGCTCCACCATCGTCCTTGATGACCTTCCCCCTTCGTGGTAATGTCATTTATGAACGGCCACTAGTTACAATTTACAATTCAATTTGTCTACCCTTTTAGATGTACGATGTATAAAGTCCACAAATGAAGGCGTGGCAGACTTTCTTTATTTCAAAATGAGCATCATTGACTAACATAGCAATTAGATCACATAAGTATATCCGTCTGTTGGTCGGCATAGTTTCGGATAAAATGTAGTTTGTCCAATTGAATTGATTAGTGTTCACAATACACCACATCTGAACTTCTGGGTTTTCAGCCAGTGCTAGAAGAATGTACAGTGAGATATCTAGGGTATGAATGCCACCCTTCTTGAAGTTGGTCAGCCGCATGAATCAACTCTTTGAGGGAAAATGCATCTCTTGGTCTGTGAATTTTTTAGATAGTATGCAGAATGCCTCGGGATTGGTTAATGTTCTATATGTCAGTCGCTTCGCTGGGCCATCAACCATTTCATTTCTTGACATTATTTAAGAACTGAAACTTATCAAATAGTCCGGATTTTATAGATTCCAAACATTCTATGAGCTTGGCTTAGATATTGAAATGTTTCAGTATTGTACGAGATGTTATATATAGATATGGAGGTAGAGATAGTGATAGAGATAGTGGTAGAGGTAATGGTGATGTAGAATTTCAATCAAAAACCAATTTGTCAACGCGTCAGAAATATCTTTGAGAGTATGAGAAATATAATTAAGTAGAGATAGAGGATGAGAGAGTAAGATGTAGAAGATATGAAGATATTAGTACCAATAACCGCAGCTGGGCATAGTATGAGGAAGTTAGAAAAGAAAGGGAATGGCACGTGGGTAATTAATTCTATACTATATTTTAATTATTGAATCATGAAAATCTTTTCCTTTGAATGATTAGAAGACGATATTTCAGCATTTGTGATTACATTGTACCTGATACAATGTATTGACTGCTTTAACATATGTTCCATAGGCAAATATTTGCAGGACAGTCGAGTCGATATAGCCATGTCGGTCTGCCCGTGCTGGTCTCTGTTTCTCAGAAACAACAGAAAAGTTAGAGCAAAAAAATGTCAACGAAAGATGCACATTTTCTCGGAAAGTCTATTGATTCATTTCGATATGTTACCCAGTTCCCTCGCGACTGATTTTCCTCCTAGAAGACGAAGAGTTATCATTCCTTATATTATTCTACCATGTTACCATGAAAGTTAGTAAAACAAATAAGTTTGAGTATAGTTATGAGTAGAACTTAGCGTCAACGAAGGCTGATTTTATTTAAAAAAATCAAAAAAAGTTTGTGAGACGTACCGAAGCGTCAAAAGTTTAGCTTGAGTGTTCAAAAAATGGCGTACATTAACAAACATGTCAAATTTCAAGACGCAACTGGCAAAAAATGTCAAAAACCCACATAAACTTTGTCGATTTCTGTGAACTCCTTTAATTTTTCCAACCAACGATAGAAATTGAATAAAATTTTGTTTCTGGATCTTCGCCCCAAAACCTTTTGAACGGCAAATAGTTCCTCTGCTTCTTGACTTCCCATATCAATCCTTCCATCGAGTCAGCGAAGCCGCTGGAAGTTAATTCGCATGACGCGTTGCAGCATTGCACAACGTTTGAGGTATATTCATTAAGGTTGACAGCATTATCTTATCCAAATTGATATTTTTCAGTTCATTTTTGTTTTGTTTCGCACCAGAACTTGAAGACCCGAAGCATCGCATGATTGTGAAATATACTTTTCAGCTCGTTTCAATCATTTGCCTCAACAACTCGAAAATATTTTGCCTCAATAAACAGCAGATCGTTCCCATTGCAGATATCGTAAATTATAAACATATCCCTGCACACATCATTATAAAATCTAGGGAATGAATACAAATCCCAGGCAAAGAACTCAATATATTCACTCAATGCAATTGGCAACGCTGCCCACAAATAGATGGTTCTCTGAGGCTCATTAGGGGCATAAAATAAACCCGCATGTTGATGTGCCTTATAACAATATTTTCATACTCAGTCAGCTTTGCGCCTAGTATCTTGCCACTTGCTACATATTACAATTAGAAATGTTTAGTTAACCATTATGTAGTTGGCAGGCGGTTGCGGGGGGCGGAGCACGTTGAGGCAGCTAAAAAACTGCACCGAAGCGCAACATAATTTGTGTGCCTTAGCTGTCTATGCTGCAGGGGCTGCCACTCTTGTCGAGCATTCGTAAACATGCAGCATATTTAGTATGTGTGAAGTAAATAAATGTGCAACACGGGCAGCCATTGTGGCAACATTGTGGCAAGATCTACCCAAGACTCACAGTAGCTCTAATCAGGGCGGCTAATTATGCTAGGGCCTCTTGGTCGACCACTTGAGCGACCCTTCAGCAAGACACTTACACGCACACTCGTGTACACTATCCTGCACACTACACTGCACTACACGGCATACACTAAAGTTGATTTATGCATTGCGTTCGAGCAGACTTTCCGACGCTGCCACATTCACCGCTGAAAGTCTCAAGTGTTTCATAGTTTGTGCACCTTGCGACCTCATTCGTTGCGCTTTTAAATCATCTTGGTTAAATCGTAAATCGTAACTTCAACGAAATGGAATCGACGACTTTGCTGTGCCATTGTTTTGGCTGCTTTGGAAAATCGTGTGCAATAAACAAAGTGTGTTTGGCGTTTTATGTGAGCTGTCACGTAATTGGTTTCGAATTGCTGTATATATATATTATATATATACATATATAGTATTGAACACATTAACATTTTTTGGCTAGTTTGACTCTTTGAGTTCCAGAGTCAGGCTCTCTTCATTACATGATGAGTAAGCGTGCAGCATTAGATCCAATATACTGCTTATATTAGTGCTAAGCATTTCGTCGTCACTTTCGGAGCGACGCGTAAACACTACGTCATCAGTTGCACTTTCCGTGTCATATTCGACGCCAGCGTCAGTTGTTATATCTTCATCATAGTCCAAAACAATGCAATCAGCTTTAACACCCATGATCAATCTAAGACCTGATGATACATTCGACTGCTCCAGCTTGCTACACAAATCTTCATCACTGGCATACTGCACTCCGATAGTTTCTGTTGAAGTACAGCGATTGTTAAATTTTGGAGAAGTTTGCACAGAAGCTTCTCTAGTTGAATTCGCCACGTTACTAAGATTTGAAATGGAGCCCAGGTCAATTGGAAACTCCAGCTCGCTATCACGCCAACTATAAGTGGCTCTATGGCTTATAAAGCTGTCTTCATCTGTACGCTTTGAGCGCGAGCTCATAACACATATGGGACTGTTACCACGATCTTCGTAGGTCTTGGGCAAGTCTTGAGAACTGTTGGCATAACATAGCGAATCTGCCGGCTCGCAGTTAAACTTTTCATAACTCTCGCAGAGAGTAAATCCCTTGTAAATCTTTTCAGAGGATTGACTTCGGTAACTTAGCTCTGGGGAATCCCACTCATAGATATTACACTTGTGAGCTTTGCAATTGATCGCAGATTGCGTCCCTTTCCTGGTACATTGTTTTGCTGTAGCTGATAACTTTGTGGGACTCTCTGGCTCCAAACGATCTTGCAGCGATTTTTCATATAGTGTTTCACATGTTGTTTTGACTAACTCTATAAGCTTACAACACATTTTCCTATGACATTTACATCTCTTCGCTGGCTTTAATTTATAACTGTTAGTGCTTCTATAACTGTTTATGCCAGTGTCTTCTTCACTTGTATCACCGGAATAATAATTTCTTCGGGTTACTCGATTCTTACAATCGTTCACTGCGCTGCTACCTTCGCTTTCGCTCTCATAATCGTATTGGTCTAAACAATCCGGAATGGAACTGGCATTACGAACAGTCCAACTGTTGTGTGCTGCTTGCACAGCTACCGGATAAGCAGTGCCAGCTGATCTCAAATTTTCCTGCTCATATGAGTTGCGTTCCCATTCAGTTTTATCGGTACTAGAAGTGTAACCAAGCTCTTCATCATCGCTGGTGGTCAGCTCGCGTTCTGTCGAGTCCCACGAACTTGTAGAAGATCTTTCGCAAGGCGTGCTGGTGTTGTTACCATTCGACTTCAGATATGGATTACAGCGGGTATTCACTTTCAGCTGCATGAAGAATATTTAGAATTAGATTTTAAAATTTAGATGCCTAGTTTACCTTTTTGGCCATTGCCATTTTTGCGTTATGTTTTTTGTGCAGTTGTGTTTAAAGTGTAAGTTCTATTAGACGTTTGAAATGTTTATATGCATCTTTGCCCCCGAAAAACTTTGACATAAATAACTTTGCAACACTGATTATCAATCGTCACAATAATGAGCTTTGCTTTCAGCAGGCACATACAAACCACACAACAACAACAACTGTTGCACCACTTGGCAGCCAAAAGGGAGCCATGTGCTCCGTCAGTCGGCCACAAAATCAACACCCAAAACACAGACAAGGGCAACTCAATTAGCTGCAACAAAAGAAATTCTAAAGTTGCCACCAAAAAACTTGCCCACACAACGAGCCAAAAGTGCAGCCAATAATGAAGCCAAGCGAGTTGGTGCAACAGAAAGCCGTAGCCCAAGAAGCACGCCCATTAGTGTCACTTAGCAGCTAATTATGCTACGCATAGAATTACTTTTTAATTTGTTGCAGCGCCCGTACCAAAATAAATAAAGTGCTGCAACAGCAACAACTGCAACCAACAACAACTGCGAACTCTAACAGAGGCAAATACGCAACTCAAGTGGCAATTTGTAGAGTGGAGCCACAGTCTCGCCAAGAGTTTTTGGCAGCCAAGTTGGCTGCTGTTGCTACTACCAAGGCTCCTTCTGTTCTTTTGGCTCGTGTTAGGGGCGTTTACTTTAATTTCGTTGCCTACCAAGCAGACCGGACGCCTTGGGGCAAGTAGGCGCACTCCAATCTCTGCTTCACTTGGTCTGTGGCGGCAGTTAGCACTACGGCAATGTTTGGTGGCAAAATGGGCGTGGGTCAGTTGTCTGCTGGGAGCACTTTTTCAAAATTATGTTGTAGTAGCTCTAGGTAGCCAAGTAAACTCCTCTCTTTTAGGCAATACTGACTTGTGTAGCGTTAGTTAAATGAAAATGTTTGGTGTATTTTATTGTTTGCTGCAAAAAGGTGGCGAAGGGTATCGTCTTGTTGACACTAGCAGCTCGAACACATTGTCGTTGTACATAGGTTGCAAGTGAAAATGTCGAGTAATTGATTGCAGCACAGATTATGACAGTTTGCTTTGCAGTTCTGATATATTTAACTGCTAGAGCGATAGCTCTGCAGCTGTGACGCAAAGCGCGCGTCTAAGCAGTGCTGCAGCTCACAGCGATATAATTACACGAGGTTCTGCCTTTTTAACTGGAGCGTCCAAAGCGGACGAGTCATATATCGTTGTAAAGGTATCAAAGAGTAGATTAACCTTTTTACAGAGTGTTTTTTGATTTGGCGTTTGGTTTTGAAGATATAGCGGTTTAACATAAAATGTCCCTTACAAATCCAACAACACAATTGAAGTAAATCGGATATGCTGTTTAGAATTTATAGACTTTAAAAAATCTTATCGTGACTTTTTTTTATCGTAGCGTTCTGAAATTTTGTACACATACATAACATTGATAACTGAAAAATGTTTGGTGACTAAAAAATGCAATTTTATAAAATATTTGTATAATTAAAATTTTATTTATTTCGGTTTACCGACTCTATTATATTGCTTAAACTTATACACCATTCAAATCTTCATAGAAGTAGAATTTTGTTCATTAATTGACGAGTTATATGACATAAAACACAAACTTTCGATTTTTCAGCATTTGGAGCACCTATCGGTGTTATTTTTCCTTTGCTAGTGTACGTGAGCTGCAAAAACTGAGGTGCATTCATTTACTCACGTTTTTTGTTTTGCCAACATTTTCATATTAATTTAAATTATAGCTTATTTGAATCTTCATTGATTGGCGTTTCTAAAAAGTTAGAATCTCATTCTAAAAGTAAAATTTTTATTTCTTTCCCTTGCTTTTAACTTATACGCAAATACTTAGGTGATAGAGCGAGAAAGAACAGCATACCAACGTTGTGCTCGTTGTTGGGTTGTTGTCAAAAAATATTCACAAAAACTAACTATTTTTAAGTAAAAATTTCATATAAACAATAACTCTTATAAGCGATATATACTATTTTAGATCATCTTTTTTGTCCCCGAATTCACCACATGATTTCATGAGCTAAGTTGAATGCTTAGTTTGGTGTACCAACTAACTGAGTAACTCACATGAATATATTAAAAATTGAATTGCCCAAGTTTTTAATTTCTAAGCTAAACTTTTATTTGAGGACTTACTATCATTTGTGAGTTGCCAAAGTGGTTTAACTTGTCGATATATATACGCATTTCCGTGTGACAGCCGTACGTCTTTAAGATATAAGAAAAAAGAAATGGTCTATAAAAGCCCAAAAATCTGTAAAAAGCACCTGAACTTTTCAATGCATATTTATTTTAATATAATGTTGAATAACGTTGCTTTGTATATAAGCCATATTATTCGTGACGTGACATAAGTTACGCGAGGGCACAGCCCAGATCGGCTAACATGTAGCCAAAACGTCGCCAGGATCTGGATATTAAGCTTAGATTAGCTAAAAAGGAGTCACAGGCTCACAGAGTGGTCATCATTCCAGCAAATTTGTTGTTGTACAAAGATAATCCTAATCAAGTAACAATTTCAGATATTGAGTCTTGAAGCTCAAGTCGAAGGAAAACAAAAATTTGAATCTTAAGCTCAATATTTAAGCCTTTTTAGGTTAAAAAATTTAAACTTCGCGAAACACAAATGCAACCCACAAAAATCGGGTCCACGCGTTGCGGGCATACATATATCGCAACTGCATTAGGTTCGACACCCTTTTTTTCTTGCACGGTTCACTTGATTCAGCTCATTATCGATAGCGTGTTAAATCCCAATGGTAGCAGACGTAGATGCTTCAAATAAGCCCCAAACTGTCTCAATGTGGAGCTATTCCATAATTGGCAGTTTGTTGAACAACAACTACAAATAGTAGCATCCATATCAGAAGCTACGCTGGCGCCTAACTGCTTTGATGTTGACGCCTTTCGTGGCACGCTTCACTTTGCACTCATTGTACGCTCTGCTATGTGTCAAGTGTTAATTAGACACAACTAATTAAAAATTTTACGCACACACTAACTCAACTACTTATGGTTAGTATCTTTAGCTATGGCCAATGCACAAAAGCTACCAAGCACCAAAACGGGCTAAATACATTTATTAAAGTCGCTCAAAGGCTGAAAGCATAAATCGTTAAATGACATGCGACAAACGCACGTTACATTTAGCGGTTCGATTGATACGACATCGATGGATGGGTAATTAAAAATTGATCACGTTTAACAAAATGCTACCGAAACAATATATCACAGTGTGGACAGACGGCAGAGACAAACTGACTGACAAACAGATTGACTGCGCAACGATTGAACGACATAATGTTGACAAAGTCACTAAAGTTGGACAAGCCAACGAACGATCGATCGAAGGAACGAACGATCGAACGATCGATCGTTTGATCGCTGTGACTCGCCTGCCACATTAAGTCAGAAAACTTGGCGCAATGCCACAAAGTGAGTTACTTGGCGTCTGGACCAGAGTTCTCTCCGCTCTGGCGGCGCTGTTGTTCCGTGTTTTTTGTGTTTTGGCTTATTTCATTTTTTGCATCAGTCACTTCACCCAGACATCAATAATTCATTACGCTTGCGCTTGAGTGATCCGACTGAACGGAGTGCTTCTGAGTGATCTATTCAGAGAACATGAAACGCAGCAAAAGATTGAAGATCGATTGCGAGAAAAAAGATATTCCGCTTGTCAGTTTAAGCTAGCAGGCGCACAAGTGTTTTTTGTGCCAAAAAATTGTGCCATAAATATAATGATAAATTTATATCGTATAGTTGCAGAGGTAGCACAACAACAATGACTTCGAACCGCAGCACATCATTCAATGGTTCCGCTCATTATTGGCCATAAAACGAACCCTTCAAGGCGGGTGTTGCTTTTTCACAATGCCAGCTTGAAGTACTCAAGTAACATCCACTTCAGAGACTGACAACAGCCAATATAAGTATATAGGAGGCCTTTGATTGAAAACTGCCGCGCTTTTTGACAAGACAGCACAAAATGTTATTAATGTCTATAGACTGCGGTAGGGCGAGTCATCACAAAACTTTTACAACACTGCCTACGAATAGTTAATGCATGGCTTAGACACTGGAAATGATTCGCATTGCTTTCTAGTTCCACACACATACACAGAGTCACTTTGACTACTTGCAAAAATACTACTTACTCTATGTACATCAGGTTGAAGGTGTTGGCAAAACATAAAGTTCGTGTGAATACCAACACGTTGTGACAATTGTTTGACAACAACCACAACAACAACCGGCTATGAAAGGTCGTCAGTAGACTGCATGACTGCTGCTCCTTGCAACAAGCTCCCAAACTTGGGGCAATAATAGTCCCAGACCCAGCTTAGGGTACACAAACGCGACCTGGCGCAATCATCGATAACATTTGCAGTTGTCTTTATTGTTGTTGTACTTGCAAAACGTGCAACCCGCGCGCGAATATTCAAAATATTCATGCAAATGCCAAGCCAAGTTCCAGTTCGTTGCAAGCCAATCCAAGTTGCCCCACAATCATCGCCAGCAATCGGCATAACATTCGTCTTGCCGCTCGCTGCACTCCGCTGTCTTTGTGTCTTATCGACTATATTCAAAATGTTTGTGCCGTACTCATTGCATATTTTTTCGAAATTCCTCGAAATACACAAATACAAGACTACGGAAAACGAGAAAACAGCTTGCAAATCATATTGACAAGCGCGACAAATCTTTTGACACAAGCAACAAGCCAATGCAAAGCGTTGACTGACATTGTCTGTTATTTTATTATTATTTTTATTACCTGTGTTTGTTTGTGTGTGTGTGGCACATTGTTTGACGATTAGTCGTTCGTTGTCACTTGGCTTAGACTGCAGTCACAAATGGCATTGCCGAAACTTGTCTAAAACCAAACCCAAACATAAAAATAAAATGGGCATGTTGTCAGGGTTGGCCACCTTTTTGACTTCTCCCCGTTGGACAACAGAAAGCATGACAGAAGCCAGAACATTTCAAAAGTAAACACTTACTTCAAAACAAAAGTCGATGGTTGTCAGCGTTCATCACCTTTTTGAACTTTTCGTCTAACACCAGTTTAAGAAAAAATTGGACAAAAGAAAGCTTGACACTAGCCAAAACTATACCCAAACATCAAAGTCAGTGATTCAAACCGAAACCTGTACCGGTACTATTGATCCGGAAAACGGTTTTATTTCGGTTTTATTTTTTCAATAATATCGGCTTCGATTCAATTTACCGATATTTGTTTCGGTTTACCGCTTATTCCGCTTCCTGATGATGGTGCTTGTGTTGCTATCTCTGTTAGACCGACTCTCTCGTAGCCAAAATTGAGAAAGAGAAAAAAACGCACGTGTATGCACTTTCTTGGGAATGGTCGCTTTTCAGCAAATCCATTTAACGGCCAAGGATTCCAGTCCATTACTTTCATTCTCTTTGACAAACTCAGTGCCAAAAGAGCACTAAAACAAAGGAAGGAAGGAAGCATTTAAAGGAAAAGCAAGCCTAAGCTGTTGGGAGTTTGAAAATGTATTACCTTCGGGTATGAAAGCGTTACCAGGAGTTAATCTGGTTCCACGGGTAGTCAGTAAAGTTCACAGATCTTTTCGCTTTCAGGATTAGTTCTTTGTTGACTTATTGGTTGCGGCGCCTCGGTAAGTGGGTTTGTGGTGGCTATGATTTATCCTCAAAGGAAAGCAGAGTCTTCACTAAACTGCTGCTAAACAGCCGGGTGCTGGGCCCCTAAGAAAGGCGGACCATTTGAGTAGTCCTCGTGCCAAACCAAGACTGAAGTCAGGTTGTTCAACTCAACTTCTTCTATTGGTACTTATTGAAATTGCTAATTCATATCTTTATAGTATATCATATAATCTACTCTGTTGTCGCATTCTTTCTCCTATTGCAACTATCCTTTCTCTCTCTTAACTTCCTCCGTAAGGCATGGTAGAATGGGCATGGCTGCCTGAGTGCTAGGGATGGTTCAATCCTCTCTGATGAGCCATCACACCCACCACAAATCTAATCTAATATCATGTAATATACGTAGACATCCACCAAAGAACTCCATAGAAGATTGACGATCCGTGTAATACACTTGCATATACGAATACAATGGTTTTAAACCTTTCCTACCAATGCTGCTCTACCTTCATCATCCCTGAGACAGGGTATAAGCATTCCTATTTCCATTCGAGAATTTTTAAAACACAAAGCCAATCTTAAGTGGCCAAACAGTCGCATTGCTCGACAAACTTGGCCAGAAACCTATTATATAAATAGGCTAAGGAATATTTTCGGACCCCTTTTTCACCTACTATATGGGAACAAATGTGGGTGTAACTTATATCATTATGTTGGATATTTTCATAAGAAGTGCAGAATACTCATATATTTTGCTAAAACATAGTTATAATGAATAAAAAAATATTTATGTTGAGATGTATTTACATGTATTGATAACTGTTCACGAACGTTTTCTCTGTTTGCTATTGGCATCTGCAATAGTATTTGTGTGTTGACAGAGAATAGTTGTCAATGTGTTGAAACATGCATGTGTTGAACATGACTAAGAGAGAGAAATCAAGCACCTGGCCGAGATAGATA
Source organism: Chymomyza caudatula (assembly GCA_035041775.1). Taxonomy (NCBI): domain Eukaryota; kingdom Metazoa; phylum Arthropoda; class Insecta; order Diptera; family Drosophilidae; genus Chymomyza; species Chymomyza caudatula. The sequence continues at coordinate 510,477 of JAWNKW010000033.1, read as the reverse complement.
TTTCTTGAAGAACTTTCGAAAATTAGCCCAAAGCGGATAGCGGACTTCATAGCAGCCGTCACTTTAGGAGTGTCTCTCTAGCAGTGAAAAGGAGAAATAGATCCGACGGTATTAAAATGCGCCAGTTTGAAATCTGCCAGCCGTCCCAAACCAACCTTACTGAAAAAATACCATTTTCAGCCATCGATAGTTTATTAATTTATTGAATTCCAAACTGTTTCATACTCTCCAAGCTCGACGTGTCTTAAAATTGCCTAATGTTGGATATCATTTTTGCATAATCCTTCTGCGCCAGCTTTCCTGCTCTCTTTCTACTTGTTTTGTTGGAGTTGTAGACTTGTTGTAGTTGTTGGCTGGTTGTAGCTGTTGTTCAGAGAACACCAAGCATATTGATATCGTGCATATTGATCTTGTTTAGCGATAAGTCTGCCTATATATATAAAAATATTTTCTTCTTTGGCTTAAACCACTTCCAAGGAACTTGCTCACATAAAGCCCAAAAAAAAAAGAAGCGAAAAACAAAGCAAAGTCTTTAGAGGCAGACTGCTGCCTGGCATTAGAGCAAACAGAGTCCAGTCCACAGTCCACAACCCGCTCCAATATTGTTTTGGGTAATGCTTCGAATTGAACTCGGGGTTGCCCCTTGTGTGCGCTGGCCAAGCTGTGTTTTGTTTTTGGAGGAACGGCTGGAGCAGCACATGTGGTTGGCATTCTCACACGACGTCGACGACGATGACGACGACGACGACGACGGAGCAGCGTAGCCAGCTGTGGTCTAGGCAGACCGCAACTATAAATTTTATAATGGCAGCAATTTTGCTGGCTTGCTGGCTGGTTAACTGAAGGTCTTTGCATTTCTACGAATTAATATTCGTGTGATTTTTTATCGTTATTTGATTTCTGCTAAATATATTAACTGTAAGTACCCGGGCGGTGTTTTATGTGCTTGCTAGGATTAGCTCTAAAGCTCTGCGGCTTATGTTAAAAGACTGCTAGAACAAATACGCTCAACTTTAACCTTTTTTAATGGGCGTCATCAAAAGGCTCACGAGCCCTATAAAATCCAGCTAAGGGAACCTACATGTGCCTGTAATACACATAATTAGCAGCGCCCATAAAATGGCAACATAAAATGCCATGCAAACAGAGCAATGTAATTATGCAAAACAAACATTTCAATATGGCAAAGACGTTAAAAATTAACTTATAAATACTGAAAGAAATGAGACAGGCATTTCGATATTTGTGATTGGCCATTTCAATGAATTTGTGGCCGCGTCTTCGACAGTGGCTCTCAAAGCATTTTTATGATCATCTTCACAACGTTTAGTTATTAATTTCATACAAACGCTGCATACATGGCGTATGCGGAATGCCAGCACTATGACAGCGCCTGTGTGGGAAAGAGTGAGCGAGACAGGGTTGCATTGAGACAGACCACAAACGGCAGCGCGTAATTTAATATTTCGTGGCGCCAGCAGCACTATAAAAAACATTTTAGCCAGGCTCGAACCTCCTTGAGCCTGGCCAAAAACATCGAAAATGAAATGACTTAAACTGCACCATTCATTATGACAACACGACGTAGGTTGTTGCCTGGATTTCTGGCGGTTTGGCGGTTGGCGGTTTGACTTGCTAACTGGTTAGTTAGCGGAGCAGCTTGTTGTTGTTGTCTGTCCCAAGCAGAGCGCTCGCGGGCGGGTGGAATGCAGATTTGCTGCTGCTGCTTCATCTTCATCATACATCGATGGGGCAGCGGCAAGCGCATTCTGTGGCATGTGTTTGAGCGTTTAAGGGACAATCCGCGGCCACGGCGGGCACTAAAAATGTCTGCGCCAAACACAAATTTTGTGTTGAGATTGCGATCATTTCACTGATATCGTCGCGTCGCATTCAGGCGTGTGCGCAGGCGCAACCAATGCTTGCCACAAGAACAAAACAGCAACAACAACAACAAGTTGAACAACGCGTGACGCAAAAATACCAACACAACATTTGACTGTTTTGTTCGTTTGTTGTTGACCCTTTAGTGTCAGGCAACACTGAGAGAATTCGCAAAAAACCCTAACCAAATTCTTCTGAAAGCATTTCATTCATAAAGTTAGAGCCCTTAGAGTTTATGGCTATAAAGATTATGTTAATTCCTAACCATTTAGCAAGTTGGAACATTTGTTTGGCTTTCACTAAAAGGTGCTCCTAATAGAATCATGGAGGCTACACTTAGACGATAGTCCCTATAAATCTTGTAACACAAATGCAGTTCAAATAAATGGTGAAAATAGTGCCACCCCATAGTGGAACCCATTTTCACAAATGTCACATCAAATACGTACATTTTAATAAATGTATTTGAGATGAAGCATCTCGTCTACATTGTTTAAGAAAGTTTCATATTTTAGTTTTTAAAAAACGCAACCTAAGTATGACTCATGACCTGCTGGCCGTACCTTAAATCTCGTGTTAAAAGCAACAAAGTCGGAGATTTCCGGCTTCTATTGTGCTATCTAGTATAACTTTTAATGCATTTACTTAGTAACACTATCTTATCAGCTTAGTAAGTTTTTGGTTCGTTTCTATAAGATTTCTTAAGAAATTCGTCCAGCACTAGGTTCTATCGTAAAGCATCCTCCATGACTTTGTAATTGTGACCATCGAAGATGTCTTGAAACGTATTCATCGTGCAATCCTGGTAGTGGTATTGATTCCCAAAGCTAGGATTTGCTTCTTTCCTTCGTCAAAACTAGACATTTTATTCCGTTTGGTTTGAGTAAGTTTGTAAGTTTCGCATGCACGACCGATTTCGAGAACTTTGTTATCTAATCTTATTGATCTTTTATTTTCAAGCGTACCCAAATTTATCAGAATGTTTTACTCCAGGGCTTTTGTATTATTTTGTATTTGTGATTTTTTCGATATTACCTAATAACTTCGCCCCTTTGCTACCGATTTTGCTCAACTTATTGTTGAAATATTCGCAAAGAATCCAAAATCGAATCCAAAAATAAACCATTAAATTTACTAGAAGAATTTTTGATTTTCAAAAAAAAATATATCGAATCTAAAAATAAACACATAACATTTTTTTTGAATTTTTATATATAATACAAAAAAATTTCCCATTTTCGAAAAAAAATGTTAGCTTCATTTCCCTGCAATCGAATCAAGTTAAAAACAAGCTGGTTGAGAGACATTGATTCGATTTTAAATGACCTTTAATTTGATTTACAACTCATCTCGATCGATAGTAAGGTTCCCAAGTTTTATAAGATTTGCTGACTTCGCAACTTTCGGAATCTGAATTGAAACAGCGATAATTCGAAAACGGTGCTAGAAAATCTAAAATGGTTTTCGGATTCCAAATTAGCTGCCCAAAATTGACCGGAAAAGGTATGGTTTAGACATAGGCTTTTTTTTTGTTGCATAGTCTAATCTTAGGAATCACGATGAACGGCACAGCCCGTAGCTAGAGTTAAACCCAAATCACGAATTGTTTTAAGAAACATGAGCTTTCTGTGTTTGCTATAAGAATTACATTTCAAACCCATTTACGAATAACTTTTCTTATCTATCCTTTCGAACGAAATATGTATGTATTTTTTCGAGTGCATTCATTTCAATTGATTGCCTTTGCATAATGTTCAATGAATGATATTTTATGCTTTACTTGAAAATCTGTGGGTTTTATTTTACTCCTTTTGCACTACACCCGTTTTTCAGGCATTCATTGCTACCTTCCATAACGTCATATGTACAAAAAAATTGTGAACATGTGGGAACTTTTTGATTTCGAGCTGCCTTAGTTTTGTTTCAAGTTATATGCTGGTGGCAGAGGAGGCTGCTGCTCCCGACACAACATCAACGACTCTGTCGCTCTGGCCATATCTCTGACTTGGATTTCGGCTGCTCTGGCACTGTGGCTGTGTCCAGGCTCTGGTGTTGTTATGTCGTACTCATTTCATTTTTGATTTATGCAGCGTACCCTTTCTAAATAATAAATAAAATATGAAATATGTCGTTTTTTTTTTGGTTCATTTTTTGCGAGCTCATCGCAGAAGACAGGCTCCAAGCATTGGCGTTTGGGGGCCCTGTTCACCTGAAACAGCTAAACTAAGCCGAGGCAGGGGGGGGGGGGGGGGGCGTGCTTTGGTGTCGTTTTGTTAAATGTCCATCAAAATCATTTTTGTGTCTCAACAAAGTTCAAAATGTATACATCAAATTTTGAGGCCCCAAAGCCAAATCATAAATTATGTGATACTGCTCGAAAGGCTCTTGAAATGGAAAGTTAAGCAAATATATGCAGATATATGGCAGGACTGACAATTGGGCAGCTTTGGCGCTAGTTGGCTGTCAAATTAGTACTGCTTCACGGTGCGTACTGTGCTCCAGAGGAATACGCTCACCAGTTCTTACGCAATGCAACTTACAGTTGCATGTCGGGTAATTTGAGTAGTTATTGTAGCCCGCATCAACTTGCTTGCGAGGGTTAATCAAGGACATGTGCTAATGACAACAAAATTACGGGGTCCTTCAAAGCGCCCGGCAACGCCCACATAGTTATGACATAGCGAGTGACAGTGACAGCCAGTCAATGTCGGGGGGTTGCGACATGCAAAATCAACGAGCTAATCGTAAATTGTTGTTGCCAAAAGCTGACAGGACCCTTAGCAGCAGAGAAGAACAAGGAAAAACTTTACTTCACGCACAATAAATTTTTCATTCGTTGTCATTAAATCATTTCAGTTTGGAAAGCCGTACAGCACGGAGACCCAAAAAGAAGAAGAAAAAAGTAAAGAAAAACATAATGACAAGCAACATGCTGCAAATGTCAGCGCAGACAGGAAAACGGAAACGTATTGGCGCAGTCCTGGCGCAACGGCACTGCGCAAGACATGAGACGCAGCCAAGGACTTTTCTTCAGCAGCTCCATTTGCTCTCCACGTGTGTGTATGTGTGTGTGTGTGTGTGTGTGTGTGTGTGTGTATGTGTGTGCTTTCTTTTTTGGAACTGCCAGCTATTATTTTACCGGCACAGCACAGTTGCTGTAAAAGTGACATATGCTTCTCTGCAGCGGAAACGGATGTGGGTGCGGAACCAACCGTAGCCAACCAGGCCGAGTCTGTCGCTTTGTCAAGTGCTTGACACTGGCTTTATTAAAATGAAGCTTTAAGATATGCATTCCAGGCATAAGGTCTGCAGTTGAAGGCCATCTGATTAAGGATAAGCTAAATTAAAAATAAATAAGAAAGCTCGGAAAACTTCGAAAATTGTAGCAATGTTATGGAGGAATAATAAACTGAGAATGGTTTCGTTGGGATTTTGAGAAAATACATGTTCTTCGTTGTCTCCGTTGCTCGCTCTCGGAGAAGCTTGCGGATAAGATTTACTTGACGTTAAGCTCGTAAACTTAATTCGTCAACGTTTCGAACAATGCGATTTGCATGCATAATGATGGGTTCACGGAACGATGTTGGTCCTTCGTGTCCCAGATGACTGCGATCAATATTGTACAATTTCTTTACTGCTGACCTTCTACAACATTGCGTTATCGAAAAAGACTCTTCTTATTCTGCCCGTCGAACTCCTACTGCACCCTCTACCTGGTCCTTCCAACGAAGACATGGTCTGCCCCTTCGTCGCCTCTCTTCGGCAACCGCATTGAAGACCTTTCTCCAAGGAGCTTCTTCATCCATACGCACAACATGACCTAGCCAGCGTAGCCGCTGACAGTGCTTAGCTATGTCAATGTCGTCGTAGGGCTCATAGAGTTCGTCGTTCCATCGGGAACCAACGCCTAGAGGGCCAAAGACACGTTTTCGAAAATCTCTACGCTCTCTTTTAGAATATCTCGCAGTCTGTTGCTATGCCTTAAAGCAGGGTCCACAATTTGTTCAGGAACCTCCTTCATTTGCAGATCATCATGTAACACGAAATTTCTTACATACCCTGGGGCCCCGGTGGTAGAATCTTATTTTTTAAGACGCTCCTTCAAGAGCGGAGAGAGGACTTCGAGATGTGCAAGAGCAGAAATTACGTTCTTCCAAAAAGTGAAGCGTCTGATCGAAGGACTTAGTACCGGACCGTCTTTCTGTAGAGAAAGGTCTTTAATGGGGATGTGGAAGGGAGGCGACGAAGGGCAGACCATACCTACGTTGGAAGGAACAGGTAGAGAGAACACTAGGTAGCTAACCTTTTGTATCACCGATTGGAGAATGCACGCGCAAAACAGAGGCGCCCAGAGGATAGGAGTAACCCGATCCGTAAACCGGTGATAGGTTGCTATGGCCAGTTAAGAAGAAGAGAACCGAATCCAATATCAAAATCCTTTTAGGCCTACAGACGTAAATTTTACAATTTGTCTTAACATACTCCATACAATTCTTGAAGACGGCATGATAGAGTGACGAATTCTATAGTCAAGCGAATTGGGTCAAGTTATGGATGAAGAAGATCGTGCGAGAAAGTTCTTCTATGCGCTTGTTGAAGGAAGGCAGTGAAGGAGCAGGCCTTGCCCCTTGGAACAGCCTAGGATCGCAGAGGCGCCGGTAGGAGTGCTATGACCAGTTAAGAAGAGGAAGATGTATAGTATGTTGGTTTTAGCGCTTTTTTATCTCTTTGTTATTTGTTTTGGTGCACCTTTGTGCGAAGTAGAACCTTACTACTTAAACCTTTGCCAAAGCTTCGCTTAGTCGCACGTCGAAACCCACAAGATATTTCAGTGGTTTGCAGCTCTGATTTAAACTCATTTACTTTAATCTACTTTACGCTCAGCTACAGCTTAACTTAGATCCCATTCCCTTAATTTAAACCACAAATTTTACTTTCATATATAGAACATTTTGCAAATATGCATATTATGCTCCTTACGTACACCTTCTCACTTATTGCACACACGTTTTAAAACACTTTTCAGTAACTTACGCAAGTGCTTAACTAACGACGTCATAACAACAACCCGTGGAACCCTGAAAATTCCACTGCTAAAGACATTGCCGGTACCGCGCGGCAATTATCGTTACATAAATCATAAAGATTGCTTAAGCGCAAAATGAAAAAAAAAATCACATGGCCGGATAAACATAAAAATAGGCATTCACATAAATAGACTAAACCGGATTTGCAACAAAAAGCTCTTACACCCACAAGACATACACACACATACACGCTTCCGGTTATGCGTCGCATTTCCTTACACGGTCGCAAAAACAGCTGAAGAAGAAGCAGAAGCTGTTCAACAATGCGGCTGACAAAGTTGACTGGCTAACACTGCAAGTGAAGTTTGTTTTTGAAGACCTTCTATTATCCTTTCACACGCAGCGCCGAGTGGCAAGGAGTGAGTCCTGTGTAACTGCGATGCCTTGTCGTCCTTGCCGTTGGGGTTGTTGCTGTTTGCTGTTGTTACTGTTGTTGTTCAGCTGCTGCGCTGCCTCGGAAAAAGTCAATTAAAAAAGTTAAATAAATCATAAACTTGGCAGATGATTTGATTGCGGCATGCGTGCCAGCCCATCACCAAGCGCCGTGTAGGAACTAACCAAGCGAGTTAGATACATTGTACCTAACAGGACTCAGTCGGGGTGGTTCGTCTCTGTTCCTTTGTCGGTTTGTTTGTTTGTTTGAGGCTTTTAGCTGCTAACTTGGTAGCTGGGCCGTATGCGCCTTTTGTGGCAAATCTTCCGCTACTTCAGTGTTTACTTTGCTGCGGTTTCTTGCGGGGCTTAGCATCCGGGTGGGTGGCGCATTTCCGCCAACTGCCTCTTGCTGTTGACTTTGGCAATCATAACTGTTGTTGCCGTTTCAATTCCGACTTTGCCCGAAATTTATGAAGTGTGGCGTCTGCAGACACGTGGCCATAGTGCAGCCAACGACTGTCACAGTCGAACACACACACACACGGACACATGTATCTGTAGCTCGTAGACCTGAATCCGAGGTCGGTGCTTGGTTGCCTGCATTTGAGTTTTGGGCGTTACGTGCGTGCGTCTGGGATTTCTATTATTAAATTTTTGGCCGTCTGCTGCAAGTGATTTGAGGTCTTTGGCGTTGATTTTGATTTTGGACTTGCACGGAACTGGGCATTTATCATTTTTGCGGTAAATGAATTTTAATAAAATGTTTGCTATGCATAATTTACAAGCTAGACCAGTCATTTTCATCTAACTCTATCGTCAACAGTTGCCCCTTGTAAGGCTTATGGGGTTATATGCACTTATACTCACAAATAGTAGAATACTTTCAATACCCAAAAGCTATACAATTTATACAGAATAAGTCACAACCTGTACACAAAGTGTAAAATGTATGTAACAGGCAAAAGGAGGCGTGACAGACTATATGCACCATGTGCAAAAATGTTCAAAAGCAAGAGTCAAGTCGATATAGACATGTATGTATGGTGTGAAAATCATTAAGATCGCATAGAAACTTTAAAAGATATAGGTAATAATATGCCAATTTAGACCCCTCCTTATACAAACTGCAACATAATTGCCAGAGCAAATGTGTTTTAGAACAACGGCTTTAGATATTTTTCGTAGGAAATTCGATCAATTAGATACTTTGTGACTTCTTCTTCTTAACTAGCCATTATAACCCGTTATCGGTCTACATCCAGATATAAATACATTCTTTCATTGGAATTGTGGTTTTACGTGGTGGGTCCCAAACCATACGCACAACCCTTATGAGGCGTTTGCACTCAAACATTGCAGTTTAAGACTGCAAAGCACATTTGTCAGATAAAAGATCTCTAATTTTCACCTCTCACACTGACAATTCGCGTTACTCACATTTTTGAAACAATCTAGAGTCAAAGAAAAGCACTGATTTCCTTGTACTAAATGAGTTAAGATTTTTGGCCCTATACGCTTTGACAACGACCACCGCATACGATGGAACGATGAACTCTATGAGCTCTACGACGACACTGACATAGTCAGGCGAATTAAGACCCAGAGGCTGCGCTGGATGATAAAGCTCCTGCGAGAATGGTCTACAATGCAACGGTCGAAGGGAAGCGACGAAAGGGAAGACCATGCCTCCGCTGGAAGGACCAGGTAGTGAGCACACTAGCTACCTTTGGTTTCACCAATTGGACCAAGCACGCGCAAAACAGAGACGCTTGGAGGAGATATTTGCGTCAGGCCGTAACCCGGTAACGGGTTGTTTTGGCCAGTTAAGAAGAAATGAGTTAATCGAAAATTTCATATTATGTTTTATCTTGATTGCGTTTACTAGGGAGATTATAGTTTAGCGAGTCGCCTAGTGTAATTAGCTTCTTCTTCTTGATGGACCCGTTACTGAGTTGCGGCCGAATGTGGAGCATTGCTTCAGGCAGTACATACCATATTCCATTGTGAGGGGGATTTACGCGTTGGGGCCGAAAACCTACGCACAAACCTGCTGCGTACATTAGCTCATGGCTCAAGGTAAAGACAGGGATCTGGAAGTTTTAACTTGTCCTACCAGAATCCAGGCCCACCCAATTAAGTGTAATTACTTGGAACTTGGAAATGAATTTGATTTCTTGGGCAGCTTAAAGCCGAAATTCTATTGTGCACCAACAACTAACTACTAACAGCCTTAGAAATATCAATTCCATGCAGCAATTTGGCAGCTCCACAAATTTGCTGCAATGTCTTGTCAATATCGAACGACAATTCATGCGCAGTAAGTAAACATCCGTTAAAACTTTATTTTATGGCCGCCATTTTACGAACGTTTGTGTAAATACATTTCCGGCAAATGGTGGCCACCGCAGCAGCAATGGACACGGTGCCCACAAGGGACACAACGGACACTCGATACGGCACAGGAAACGCGAACAGTAACAAAACAAAACAAAAAAAAAGAAAACAGTTAGCCGAAAAGAAAATGGCGACGCCACAGACAGACACACAAGCCGACAAAAAAAAATAAAAACGTAGAAAAAGAAACGAAGCATAAATTATGCACTGCAAAATAAACGACAAGAAGCACATAATAAAAATTGGCAAAAAAATAAGAATAAGAAAAAATTGTGTACGCAATCAAAAGCATGAAATAAAACGAAATGAAAAACGAACGAAGTAAAATAAATGACAAAAGTTGTTTTTTTCTGGTGCTGCCAGCGCACAAGAAAGCAATTTAAGTCAACGATGAATGAGTGGAAGGCGATAGAGAAACGGATAGGGTAAGAGGAGGAAATCGAGAGAGTGAGAAAGAGAGAGAGAGGGAGTGAGAGGCGGGTAGGGGGTAGGGCGAGGGCAAGCTGACAATTTTAATGAAAAATCTTATGGCACATGGAAAACAAATAAATCGTTTGGCTTCCATGTAATACTTACATACCTCCTTAGTTAGTAGAAACTTGTGCGTTTTTTTGACAAGCATGTGACCCAATTAAGTGCAATCATCATCAACTGAAACAACAAGAAGAAGAAGCACAAAAAGGAGCTAACTTTGGAAAGCCGATTTTAAGATACCCTTGCTGCTATATCTACGAGATACAACTAGCTTACATTTCGAATCTACTCATCTCTAATGTCAAAATTGCATGCCAACTTCAAGAATTCCATAAATTAGTTGTGCCAAGCTTCGTACCTTCATTAATGTAAAAACTCTTATTTATAAAAACCCTAAAAGAATTTAGATTTTGGTATACTTCGACTTGCTTTCAGTTACCACCAGATCCACCCTGGCAGATAGCCGCAAAGGCTCCGGTAACTACTCGCTTAGTAGGCCCGACGATATCGATATCATCTGCGTATGCAAGCAACAAGACACCCTTATGAAGCCTCGCTTGATTTCAAAAGGCTCGTAGAAGCTCTTTCCTACCTTGACGGAGCTGCGTTTGTTGCTCAACGTCATTCTACATAGTCGTACCTACTTTGCAGGAATTTGATACGCAGACAGTACACGATCGCTCAACGAGCTTTCAAACGCTGCTATACAATCGACAAATAGATAATGGGTGCCGATTTGCTGTTTGTGAATCTTTTCCAGGATTTGTTGTAGTGAGATTATCTGGTCTATGGTGGACTTACCATGAAAAATTTTACCATACCATACCATAAAATTTTGTTTTTCAGTATACTCTCATATATATATATTAGGAATTTTAAAGTCCCACCTGATAAATTCTTACCTAAATCAGTATTTCAATATTGTTTAGGTGGGGCTATATTTTGAATGATTCTAAAATATGCGATTATTAGAAATGCTTCAGATCTTTGAAGATTTCAAGTGCATGATCTGAATTATCAATGTCAATCGATTTTGATGATTTTTGATATTTTGCCTGCTTGCTCCGCTAAGAAATACGATGACGATGATGAAGAGAAATATGGTATACAGAAAGAGGATTTGAGGAAGAGGATGAATTTGAAGGTGAAGAGGATCGAAGTGAAATACAAAATGGCAGGGGACACGAAGGGGATAAAAATTAGGAAAGGGACCGATAATGAAGGCGAAGAGGAAAAGAAGCGGAACAGTTAAAGTAAGAGGATGAGGAGAGGATGATGGTGAAGATGAAAATGAGAATAAAGGTGAAGAAAAGGATGATTAAAGAGAAAGACAAAGAGGCAGGATAAGGAGAAGAATAGTGAGAGGAAGAGGAGACGATGATGAAGAAGAAATACGGGTAAGAGCAAGAAAAAATGGAAAAGGACGATCCAAGAGGAAGAAGAGGATAAGAATTAGGAAAGTGACCAATTGAAGATAAGGGGCTGTTCATAAATGACGTCGTCAAAATTTTTAAGATTTTGAACGCCCATCCCCCCTGGTCACAAATAGTCACATTTAGGTAGCCTTGAAAATACTTATACGACTGTCACGTGCATAATCTGGAAGTTTCCCTAGCTATAATATTCTACATATACATGTATATACCACGTATGCTTCACTTGTTGGTTTTTGCCAACTCTCAGCTTGATTTCAATGTAATTTTTTCTATGCGTTACCAGCTTAATGTCGAAGTCAATAAGCCATACTAAAGGGTATACAAATAGCAACAACGACGTTCAGAACAACGAGCTGAGCAGCTCATAAAAATCACAAGACAAATAGCATTTTGTATCTTATGGATGCAATGCGCAAACAAATCTAGCACAAAGCAAATGTCAGTTACACAAAAAATACGCGCAAGCAACCAACTTTTGATGGGGTCTTCATCAGCTCACAAGATTCCAACTTGACTTCTTTATATATGTATTATATTATTATATGGCCATGTGTGTGTGTGTATGTTTAAGTTTATGCTTGCATTTGTATTCGTATTTCAATAGAGCAAGCAGAGCAACAATTTCAATTTCAATGCGCCTGACAGCGCCATTCACTCAGAGTCAGTCAGGAGTCCAAATGGGTGGCCGGGCAAGATACGGTCACACGTACATGAATACATACAAATCAGCAGCAAACAAGCTAGCGATGAGTTGACGACAATCAAACCAAACAAATGAGTTAATGTGCCAGACCAAATTTTCTATGCATTGTGTTGGTGCCTTGTCCTGGGAGCTTTGTCTAACGGCCGATGTCCTGCGCACAAGTGGCCACAATTGAATAAATGAATGAACAAATGAGCGAGACAGCGAGTTAGAGACAGAGACAGAGACAGACACAGAGAGTGCGAGGGGCAGGACGACAACCCCAATGAATAGTTGGGTCTAACGCGTGCACTCAAGTGGCGCTGCTGGATGGTCCACAGAGACTAGCAGGTGACGACGTTATCTTTTTCGAAAAATTCTCCGAATTGCATTTGTCCGTGTGTATGTGTGTGTGTGTGTGTGTGTGTATGTGTGTATCTGTGGCGATTGTGATTATGCTCGTAATTTGCGCTCTTTGTTTGCGTTAAGTATGCAAATAATTGCTTCATGCGCTTGTTTTCACCCTGGACAATTCCCAATGTGGAACCATAATAGAGCACTTGACATGTGCTTCAACGCTGTAAGGAGCTTTGAATAGAAGTAACGTTATTAGTAATTGGGCCCAAAGTAATTGCATGACTGCTGAATAATTTCAATTTGAAAGAATTCGGTTAGTTTATATGTAGCTGCTTTGACGGAACCTAAAAGGGATTGCCAACTCCATTAGAAACATTATATGTTTATTTCGACAACTTGCTAAAACGCTCAAATACCGCATTTGATAGAGGGACATTGATATAGTCAAGCGGATTCACATTAAGCCTCCAGTCTGACTCGGCCATACCGTTGGTACCACGGGATGGAGTAGAACTGCAAAACTATCGATACATATTCAATTTTACACAGACAAGTGCATTTACATCCAGCGTTCCCAGGAGAAAAGTGTTAAATTTTGGTGTTAAGGCAGGCGGCAAGCGGGTATCGATAGTTTATATACAAACTATTGAAACTATCGATAGTAGCAGTATTTTTCCGATGCATAATAGTATGGCGCAATCTTATAGGCGATACTGGGTCAGTCGCGATATCTCTGAAACCAAGCATCGTATCGGAACGGCCAAAAACTGTCTGAACGCGCCAGAGTATAAGCTACAATCTCCATTTATTTTTCTTTTACATTTCATCCATTTAATCAAAAGAATCAGTCGTCAAAATGTTTACTGGGCCATAGCGTGGCTGTCCGGACTAGCCCAACCGGGTGTCCGGCCTAGCCTGACCATTTTAGAGATTTTCGATGTTGATGCAGTCTGAGCCAGATTGGGCCAAAACGAGTGGATACTTATACCATTAAACTATATGCGATTTGTAGCTGGAAGATGAAGCTTTCGTATAGTACGCCTTAGCCCCAGTCTCCCCTATTATTAAAGTTATTTTTAAAGTTGGTTTGGGCACATCTGTGTAATCTAAAAGATTCGTTGTGTAGCGAACGCCGTACATCAGGTCGTAACCCTGTAAAGGATTGTTATATCCAGTCAAGAAGAAGAAACGATAATGTGTTTATTCGTGAGCTTATTTCAAAAACATACGTTAACGCTTTAAAAATCATAAGCACTCCAAAGCTCTTTCGACTAATTATGACATATAGAGGTCAAGAAAATTTATACATTGTCGCAAAAACAGGTTTCTTATCCTAACTGGACTCATAAGGATGGCTTTAACAACACATATTTCTGTAGAAGCTGTTCAGACGAAGGAGAACCGGGGCTAGCCCTACATCTTTTACATCTTGCACTTTAACGGAACCTAAATATCAAAGTAAAAGATCCAATGAAAAAACTACAATATGGTATCAATAAATGCATTAGAGCATGATATACGTGCAGGAAGATATTGGGAAAGTCAGGGGCAATCACACCCAAAATCGTAAGATGGCTGTACCTCATAATAAGACGGAAGCTCACATATGGCGCACTCGCCTGGAGCACAAGAGTGAATGTAATCTCAGTCAAAATCGAGTTTCTTCTTCTTCTTAACTGGCCATAACAACCTGTGTTATCGGGTTATGGCCTGATGTAAATACATTCTTTCATTGGAATTGTGGTTTTACGTGGTGGGTCCCAAACCCTAAGCACAACCCTTTTAAAGCCTAGGGTGGCTCTACTGGTTTCGAAAGAACCCAGTGTCATTGTTAGTCGCCTCATACGATAAGCTTTGACCTGCTGTGGCGGTATTCTCTAACCCGCTCACCACACGGGGTGATCGACTTTACGAAGATACAAAAGCTGGCCTGTGTATGTTTGACGGGTGCAATGAGAACCTGTCCCACAGCGGCATTGGAAGTTCTAATGAATCTAACACCACTCCATATAGTCATAGAGCTCCTAATGAAAGCAACTCTATTGAGGTTGTCAGTGGAAGGTACTGGCAGTGGCCACCTAATCGGGGCCCATGACGCTGACATAATAGGAAAGACAATTCCGCTGTTTACACAACCCATGCATAAAATGGCTACCGAGTACCACTTCAAGCGGAGTTCAAAAACCTTCATAAGTAACAAACGAGCCTGGACAACGCTGGATGAGATGCATCCTATGGAAAGGCCATAGCTTGGTACACGGATGGGTCTTTGACGAACGAAGGCGCAGGACCGTGGACTCGTTTGTCAGAATCTATGGGCACTTATACAAGCATTTATCATGCTCAAGTTCGCGCCATAGTGCCAAAGTGCAGGTATTTACTTTGACAGGAACTACCAGAATAGGAAAATAGCGATACTATCGGATAGTCGGCCGACTTAAGAGCGGTTGCAGGAACTAGAATAAATCAAATTGGAACTTCTAGAAAGACGAAACAAACTTTTATTCAGATTGGTCACGGGGCAAAACAATATCCCGGAAAATGAGCTTTGCGGACAGACTGGCAAGAAACGGGACTGCGAGCTCTATGATAAGGCCATGACCCTTTTGTGGCATAGGAAAACACACCATTAAGCAGCTGCTAAGAGAAGAGGAAAGAGCAAGACGGGACAGGCCAATATAAGGCTGCTATAACTTACATAGGATCAAGAAAATATCACAACTATTGACGAAATTTGTTAGGATGGGCATTGTAAGATAAGGGACACTTGAATAATCTGGGAATCCTCACCGCACATACTAGCTGAGTGTGATGCCCTAGGGATGAGAAGCATGTTTTTCCGGAGTATACAGAATCTCGATGACCGAAGTAGACCGAATAGAACCATCCCAGATAATAATATTTATTACAGAGATAGGATTGGCAGGGGAGCTGCAAGGTCAGTAGGGGACACAATATACATTTTAGCTCAAATTTGGGTGAATTAACAGAAATGTTGCCCCTAATTGAGGAGCTATATATCCCTTGAAAAGAGGAAGGTAAAAAATATGTTTCATATTGGCGGAGAATAAATCGTTTTCGTGAAGAAAAACTAAGGAAGGAGAACAACCATAACGTAGGAGTCCAGAGGTATGTGAAGAGTTGTTTTTCTGTCTTATAGCCTTACTACCATAGAAGTCTTTAGCAGAGAGACATGACAGATCGGCTAGCAGAGCATGACATATACAGTTATGTCGATATTTTCTCCTGTAACTTTAAGAACTTACGGTAGAGATACGCAAACGTCTCAGCAGGCCGTACCAATATCCGTTCTTAGTATGAGGATGATGAAGAGGAAGAGAAATATGATTTGTCTCGAGAGATGCACGGGGGTCGGCGAACGGAGCGAGTAGGGGACGGTGCCTACTAGTTTATTATTCATTCGATTATTCAGAGAACAGTTTTTCAATAGTTGCAGCCACCGTTGACCTAGACTAAGATAAATGGCCCAACAAGTGATTTTATGATTATTTAGGAGTTTTATTAAAAAAAAAACCTTTTTTCAAAACTTGCTGATCAAATGCGATGTTTATTCTTACTTGAACTCCCATTAAAGCGACTTAGCGTAATTGCTAATGCAAGGTACAAACTCTTCTTCGATAAGAACATGTCACCTGCAATTGAAATCAGCAAAGCTCCCACGTTCTACAAAAGAAAAAACCAACAAAAACACTCAAAACCGATTCAACAATTACAAAGCGAATTAAGTAAGCAACCAACTTGGGATTAAGTTTCGTATTGTTTGGGTCAATTATAGAAGTGGAAAACTTTTACTCACTCATTATGCATGCAGGCAACGTACCAAAAGTCAGCCGATAAAACTGGAAGTAGACGTAGAAGTAGAAGAAGCAGAGCCAGAGCCAGAAATAAGGGAAGACGCATTTCAAAAGCAAAACAATTTAACGTATAAATTAATTTACTTTCATTAATTAGTTGGGCGAATTAAGCGGCAAGTGCGTTCCAGACCAGAAGTGACAGTGTGAAGAATTGAAATGTAAATGTGTGTCTAACGGGGCAATCATTTGCATACAGAATGGGCCAAAACAAGAGAAAAGGTAGGGAAATAAAGAGCGAGATAGAGAGATGACGTACGATAATAGAACAAGGTGTTTACCTTGAAGGGAAAAGTTATAGTTGTTTAAATTTATGGGCCAATTTTTTTCATTAGTTTGTCTAACATGAAATAATACAAAAGTTTTTAATGAAAATAAAAGGTGTAATCAAATATTAAGTGGATGTTAAGAAAACTTTCAGCTGTTTTTGTATGATTTTGACGTAGTTATACATTGAAATTAGTTGAGTTACTGAAGTAACATGAGCTGAAATACACAATTGTGGAAATAATTTGAACAAAATAGACGTCAAGATTTATTCGAATACTAAACAGACTGGGGAATATTGTGCAAACAAGTACAAATACAATGAGCTCCATTGAGTAGCTCAAGTTTTTAAAGATTCGACCCCTGTGTAGTTTGAACTCTTTTCAACAAAAACACTATGCTACAAAATAAATAAATATCGAAGAACTTTTGAAGTGGCTGATACTTGTAGTTGTAGTCTAGTCTTCTTCTTCTTGACTGGTCTTAACAACCCGATACCGGATTACGGCTCGATGTAAAACTTTTCCAATCGGGTGCGTCGTCGTAGTCGTTGCCAACGCGTAGAAGGCCAAAGATCTTATGAAGTACTTTCCGCTTAAATACTCCAAGGCATCTTATATAGTGTTAGTTTAGAAGGTCTGGTCATTTTGTGGTCTCATTTGCCTACTGAAACCAAATTATCATCTATTGGCAAGAGTGTTTCTCCGATTGATCTCCACGCTGACATCGTTTTGACAACATGAAAATTATAGTTTCAACATCAATCTGAAAGTCCAACCGCTGTGTATTTCTACGCGAAAAAACCATATACTTCGCCTTGCTCTCACTTACAATCCGACTAACCCTAGCAGATTCTCTTTCAATAGCCGGAAAGGCTAAAGGCTCCCTTTGTACGATCAATGATATCAATATCATCTGGACACTCTTATAGAACATAGTCCCATTCCTATTTACTTCGGCCTTTCGCAAAAGGCTAGGAGAAGCTGCGTGTGTTGCTCAACAGTATTCTGCACCGTCGCACCAACTTTGCGGGGATTTCAAACTCAAACAGTTAGACATACAAGCGATCCCTCAACGGGCTATCAAATGCTGCTTAATAATCGACAAAGGTGGGTGTTGATTTGGTGTTCGTAGGTCTTTTCCAGGATTTGTCGCAGTGTTAATATCTGGTCTATGGGGGACTAACCTGACCTAAACCTCACTGATAAGGTCCGATCAGTTCTTTCGCAAACGGCTTTAGCCTTTAATAAAGCACGCTCCATAGGGCCTCATATGCAATAGAAAGAAGGCTGATGCTATGGTAGTTGGCGCACACCGTGGGCTTACTCTTCTTGGGAACAGGGCAGAGGACACCAAGGTTCCAATCATCGGGCATGCTCTCGTAAAATGCATCTTTGGTCACAGCACCCTTGTCCTCCGTCGGAGCACTGAAGTGTCCACCCTGGACACTTTGGGTACAGTATATAATAAGCGGCTGTTCACAAATGATGTTACCAAAATTTTTAAGATTTTGCAAGATATTGAATATTTTGAGAACGTTGTTCTTGCGTTAAATTTTCTCGGACCACTCTATCTCGAGCGTCTCGAGTTTTTCTGCCAACGTTTTCGTTCGAATGTTAAATATATACATATACTAGGAAGCTCCGCCACCTGCTCGCTCCGCTCGACATCCCCCGTGTCCCTCTCGAGGTAGAGCATATTCCTCTTTCCGTTTCCCTTCCTCTTTTTCTCCTTCATATTCTTCTTCCTTATCATTCTTATCCTCATTCCAAAAGCTATAAGATGAAACAACTCGATTTACTTTTCTTTTGGCGGAAAAAATGGTAAGCTTTGAGATTTTATGTAATTTTTTGTAGTTTAACGCTTTTTTCTCCACCAAAATAAGACTTTAAAAATTGTATATAATAACAACATTACTCATTCCAAGAGCTATAAAGTGGATCAACCCTCTTTCACCTCGTCGTTATCAGCTGTTATGAAAGCGTATATACGACCGAAGCGGAACGGAGCTAAGTGAAACATTTTTAGAATCAATGATGGTATTAGGGTTAGTGCTTTTTATTCACTTTCTAAATTTCAATGCGATTGCTTTTATTATTATATATAATCGATTATAATCGTTGTAAATAAGACAATTTTGCGTTTTTAAATTATATTATTTTGTTTTTTATGAAATTATTTTTATTTTAAGTGAAGAAAAACTTTCGATAAATCATTTACAACGGTTCGAATTCTATACATTACAATAATGATTAAGATTATTATTAAAAATATTTGTTAAATGTTAAATACCGATTAAACGATTGTTATTCCAATGGCTTATATTTGTTGATAATGATTTAACGATTAGTAACGCTTGAGAAATTTTAGTTTTACTGAATCAAAACTATGCAAAATATAAGTTAAATTTTGAATACCTTTTATGAATGTATTTAAAATTCACTTAAAACTTGTATACATAGGTACATATGTAAATGGCTTTTGCAAATAGTTGGTATTTCAGTTTAAATTCCAAACGCAAAAGTATGAAAGCCACGGCTTTGCTAGTGCTCTTCGGGTTCGAAATTTATTTGAATGTAATACCGTAATAACTATAACAAACTGTTTCTCATCAAAACATTGTCTTCTCCCAGCAAGCTGTCATATTCAAGATGACAAATGCAGTATGCGAGTCCAACAACAAGTCATGGGTTACGATGGATACGTGTCGTTTAAGAGCTATTCAACGAAACAAGACTGTACTGAATGTAGAACTTACATTTCTGCATCCGGTCGACAAAGTTAAGTTGAGAATACAAGTGCTGAAAAAAGCAAGTGGCTACAAGCCGTGGATTATTGACTACACCGTTGATCCCTGCGAATTCATGAGAAAGAGAAACAATAAGGCTCTAATAGTGCTGCTTTCACTAATGGAAGAATTTTCAACCTTCAATCATACATGTCCATACATGGTACGTCAATCTTTTATCCTATATAAAAAAAAAAAACGATGAATTGAAATTGTAATTTACAGGGCGTGCAAAAGTTAGCCAATTTTTACCCACGAACCGAAAAACTACTGCTGCCCATTCCTACCGGCGAATATGCTCTCTTTCTGTCGTGGATATTAAGTGAGACGACGCAGTTTGTGACAAACGTTTACTTCACCTATCAAAACTTTTTTAATTGACTAATACAATACAGGAAAGGTATATTTAGTATATATCAGGGATTCAAACCGAATACTTTATCCAAAATAACCGATTGAGTTTTAAAACCGGAGTGCATTTTTTTAGAAAAACCGTTAACCGTTATAATTTTTCCGAAATAACCGAATGGAAACCGATATATTCATACGGTACGGTACGGTTTCTGCTTTTTTCGTTGCAATTCTACATATTTTTTCATGTAGTGTTATACTTTCCGTCATTCTTTGAAGCATTTTCATTTACGTTGCACAATGGGGCCATCTGACTTCTTATCGGCAACATTCATAACTTTCGAAGGAGTAAAGATATTTTCAAAATGTAAAATGCGTGTAACAGAGAACTCCTTAAGTTTCTGCGATACACTGCGATGGGCTGCATTATAATAACGCTGATGATGCTTCTGCAGCTGCCTTAAAAATAGAAACACTAGACAACACAATCTGTTTCTCGCTGTCACTTCTTTTTTATTAGTTCTCTTTTGGCAGTTCAATTAATAAAGTGGAATCCTTGGCCATTACATTAAGTCGACTTGCTGAAAAGCGACCATTTCCAAGATGATATTTTTTAATTTTGGCTACGAGCGAGTCGGTCTAATAGAAGCAGCATCACACGTACACTGTTTTGGAAATGGACGCATTTTAACAAAAATGTTGAATTTTTTTACGGTTCAGGATTCCTCTATTACTTTACTGCTCTTTGATTTTTGTATAGAAACCGATAAAGCGAAACAAATATCGGTAGATCGAATCGTAATAGATATTATTGAAAAAATAAAACCGAAATAAAACCATTTACCGGATCAATAATACCGGTACTACCGAAATCGTAGCCGTATCCGCAATAAGTTTTGTTTTAAGTCCCTGGTATATATTAACATATTTTGCTCTACAAACTTTATTATATTGCTTATATTTGTACATTTTTTGCACCTTTATAGAAAGGTGTCTCTAAAAAGTAACATGTTTAAATATTTACGTTAATTTCGTGTTGAGATACAAAACTTCAAAATTCACAGCAAAAATCTGCATACAAGTCGAAATTCGTATTGGTGTTATTATGCGTTTGATAGTGTGCGTGAGCTCAAAACATCGAGATACATTCATATTAACCAATTTTTGTGTTTCTTCTTCTTGCTCGGTCATAACAACCTGTTGCCGGGGTACGGCCTAGGAGAATCCTCCAAGCGCCTCTGCCCCGCGCACTCCTTCTCCACTCCGTGACACCAAACTCGTTGAGAGCACATAAGTATGCATGCAACGGACATTCGCAAAGAACATGCTTCCATCTCTCTTCCGCCGTCCCACACAAACATTTCGGGCTATCATGCAACCCTCTCGAGGGAAACCAGGCATTGAGGCAGCCAAGGACAGTTAAAAGGAACTCCAGACCAAGGCAGAAACATCTGCGAGCAGTACGTCTTCGCCAGCAGGTTTGTTGTTCTTAAACCAATTGATAACAAGCCTAACTGTGTTATGGCTAGACGGCTGAATATCCACGTCATCATCCATGATTGGGGAGGTGGTATTATCTCCACCTGCCAATAACTCGAAGTAGTGTTCCTTCGTGTCTGGCATAGAACGCATCTTTGGTCGCATCGTCCTTCTCCTCCGTTGAGCCGTGCGCGGTAATCAGTCTTCTGTTGAAGCATTTAGACTTGACTTATAGACATTTATATGTTTTGCGGAGTTTGTAAATTTTGGGGGTTAAATACTGATTCCAAACATAAGAGTGGTTTATTATCTCTATAGTGCCCAAAACTAATGAACAACTCAAAATAACCTATCAAGCGTTACTAATGCCTTAATAATATATATCTGGTTTAAAACTTAAAAAAAAAATTTAATTCATAGAGCATTAACATTGTGGTCAAAAGGTTATGTAAACTGTTGCTGGTTCTGCTGCTGGAATTTTAGTCACCGTAAAGAAATCCAAAGAATATTAAAGTGCTGTAATGCAAATGATGACTGTACTTTCTCCAGCAAGCTGTTTTATTCAAGATGATAAATTTAGTATGTGAGTCCAACAATAATTCGTGGGTTCCGATTAATCTTTGTCGTTTAAAAGCTATTCAATGAAACAAGACTGTACTGAATGTAGAACTAACACTTCTGCATTCGGCTTTTAATGAAAGGCTAAGAGCACAAGTGCTGAAAAAAGCAAGTTATTAAGCCATGGGTTATACTATGCAACAAATTTGGCCTTTTGGGGGTCGCTGATTTCAAATCCGGAAACCGTTTATGACTTCCTAGCATAGTTTTCGAATTATGGCTATTTGAAAAAACTAGAGAGTTGTGAAAGCAATTATTAGGTGACTCGGTAACTTTACTACCGATCGAGATGAACTTTATGGCAAATTAAAGGATATGATTAACAATTTAATGTTTCTCAGGCGGTTTTTGTCTATCTTGATTCAATTTCGATTTACAGGGCAATGAACTCAAACTTTTTTTTCAACTTCAGCTAATTCTTCTTTTTTTTAGATTCTAAAGTAATAAAATTAAAAATTACAAAGAGTTTGTCACATGTTCTTTTTAGATTCGATAAATTCAAGTACATTGCGAACATTTCAACACCAATTTGAGCAAAATCGAAAAGCGAAATGACGAAGTTATTAGGGAATATCGACAAAATGCCACAATCAAAAAATTTATTGAATTTCCGTAAAAAATAAAACAAAAACCCAAGAGTACTTGTAGAACATACCTTTTCCTGACAATTTGGGATTGATTTCCAATTGTCTAGAACAGTTTTCGAAAAGACGCCTCATGTTATTCGGAAACTCTACCACCGATCGAGATGAACTATAATTTGAATTGAAGGTAATTAGTTTAATGTGTATCAGACGGTTATGGTTCATCTGGATTTGATTCCGAGTTACAAGCAAATGAGCTCACACAAAATAACCGAATGCTTTTTTGGTTGCATAGTGTTGTTTTAAGTTTGGCTTGGAATCAGAAATGCTCGAAATTATTTCTATCAAAAAGATAGTTTTGGATGGGACGCAGTTCGCCGGGACTCACTGGTAAGAGGACGAAATATAGACATTATTCGAAAAACTTCACCAGCGTAGCGAAAATATTCATCTTTTGGCCTATGAGATCTAAGTGTTCAACTATTGCTCTTGATCTTATTTGTCAATGGTTCAAATCTATAATACCCTTTTACACAGAGTGTACAAGATATATTTAATGCCGTGAGACACGCAAAAACTCTAGAGCGGTTTGGCCGATTTGGAAAAAATCCAAATCCTAATAACATCTCAAATCTGCCCGAAATTAGACCTAAAAAAAATGAGACTTTATCTCTGTATCTGGATGATCCACACCCTGATATTGTGCCTATAGCATAGCGGGAAGGAGTGAGTTCTAGATCCTATGGTAGCACAACGGTCTAAGTGTGTCAGACAGATAGCCTGGCAACAGTTCTAAACAAACCCAACCATGGTTCGTCTCAGTGCTGTGGCATTTTGGAAAAGAATTTCGAAGGGTAATAGAAGTGGAAGATACAAAGAAATCCGAAGAGGACCTGCCTACATATTAGCAACAATAGAGAGTTTTTCTAATGAAACATAAAATTCAAAGAGGTATAGGAGCTGTTAATCAATGACGTCAAAACTGAGGGGTTGGAGCTGTTCATCAAATTAAATATACTTACTACAATAAGTATGTGTAGTAAAACGTTTTGAAGGACATTCCTTGCAAGGTACTCAAAATTTCGATATCTTGCAAAATGTCATGAGCAAGTTTTGTCATGATATTTAAGATTATAAATATTAATGTGTCTAATCATAAAATATTTTGTAGTGTTGAATTTAGATAGTTGATTTCAGAACCGTAGCGCATGCGCCATAAGCGATAAAACTAAGACGATGATAAAAGAAAAGCGTTTAAAATGCGCATAAATTAAATAGAAAAAGGAAAAACTATTGAAATAACAAAAACGAAAAATGCACTAAAACTGTAGGTGTCAATGCTGCGCTACAAGAGACCCTTGAAGTTGTGACTCTTCCAAAGATGAAACCAAATAAATGTCAAATGCTTTTGACCCCACGCTCTAATTTATAATTTCATTAAAATTTCCAATCAAATGCAACAACAAGTGTATAAAAATGGCGCCAGACCTAAAATAACAACAAAAACAGAAAAGAAAACAATAGAGTATATAAAAATATTTACGACTATGGCGAACAACATGGCTGCGGATTCTTAAAAGAAAAATTCCACTGGATTTCACTATAAAAACGTTCTTTGGTCTATAAAATCAGCTTTGATTGCCGATATGTGAAATGCAAAAGCATTATAAGTAAGTGTGTATGCGTGTGTGTGTGTGTTGCATAAACGTAATAGATCCGGCAATTAGTGGCCGTATTTAGTTTAACAAATAATGGCCAATTTTCGGTGATTTTAATTTAATGGCCGCATAAATTTCTAATGGAAATCAAATTCTATGCAATTTATGTGCTTTTAATGCAGCGTATCAAAATATTTTGAATCTTGGCCAAAAGTTGGGCGTGGGTTGCAAAAATCTGTCAGAGCCAGAAGAAAAGCTAAACAATGCTAAGCAAGTTGCAGCTGATGGAAGCTTAGAAACTTGGCTAAAGTTCAAAACTTGATGACAGGTTGCACATAAATTAAGGTTTTACAAAGATGTTCACACTTACCGACAACAATGACGCATAGTTCTATGATTCGTTCTATGGCTTTTGTATGGCTTTGCTGCAGCTTAAGCCAATTACATTGTCACTTGAGGCGACACGACGCGACGCTCCGACAGTTAAGATAAATAACACTATGCAACATGCTATTGAACTCAATGAAAGGCCTATGTCTAAAACATACCTTTTCCGGTAAATTGTGGTTCGCTGATTTCGAATCCGGACACCATTTTGGATTTTCTAGCACCGTTTTCGAATTATCGCTATTTCAAAAAATTCGAGATTCCGAAAGTCAGCAAAACTCATATAACTCGGGAGCCTTACTACCGATCGAAATAAATTGTGATTTGAATTGAAGGTAATTTAACAGCTTTGGTGTAACTTTATTCGCTTTCAACTAACAGTACAATGAATTTAGAATTTTGTTTCGAAATTTGAATATTCACCATTTTTTTTACTCAAAATAAATTAAATCAAAAACTAAAAAAAGTTATTTTTGGATTCGATGAATTGATTCTTTTCAAGCACTTCAACACCGAATTGAGCAAAATCGGTAGTGAAACGGCGAAGTTATAAGGGAATATCGAAAAAATTCCGCAATTGAATTTCAGTACAAAAAAAAAAAAAATGCAGTAAAACATACCTTTTCCCTTAAATTTTGGGGTAGCTGATTTCAAATACGGAAACCGTTTTGAGTTATCGAAAGCGTTTTTTCAAACATCGCTATTGCAAAATTCGAACTGAGATCGTAAGTAGAAATGTCAGCAAATCTCATATTACTGCAGATTCACAGGTACTTAAGTGTCGCTTCAATGATACTCTAACATTTTTGGTCTATCATAACTCGATTGTGGATTGCAAGGCACAAACTTAAAAAAAATCAAAAAATTGGTAATTCCCAAAATATTTTTGGAATTTATTAACTTGTAAATCGCAGGTACAACAAAACTATCTGAAACGGATTTAATCAATATTCAGTTACTTCCAATCCAAATAATAGTTCAACTCAATCGGTAGTAAAGTTTCCGAGATATGTGACATTAGCTGACTATGCAACTGAAATCTCGAATTTTTAATTCGACGGTAAAGGTAACTTTTAGATGTAGCCTTTTTTTTGTTGCATAGTGTAATCGGCGTTAAGTATCTTTAAGGTAAAAAGAAACGCGCCAAAATACACACAAGTTTATCTTTCATTAAGGCTACTATTTCATAATTTTAAATTGGCCAGACCATTCCGCAGCTACAATGAAAACAAATTTATATGCCAACAACAACAATGCAGTTCCATGCCGGAGACACAACAAACCGTGTAAGAGAAATGAAAAGTTTAAAACCTATAAAATTTTAAATTGATTGTTCAATTAATCTTAAAAACTTTGACAACACACAGCAATGTGTGTGTGTGTGTGTGTTTGTTGGGTTCCAATCCGAAGACTCGAAACGCAGCGGCCCAAAAGATAATGTACGATCTGTTGTGTGCCCTTGGTTGTAGTCAGGTTCTATGTTGTTGCAACGTTGCTGTTGCTGTTAAAGTTTGCTATATGGCCAAATGACTGACTTAGCAGTAGACATTGGCTAAGAGCACGGCTTCCAATGACAATCAAGCTCAAACTTTATCACATGTCCGGCACAATTCTTTAACAGTGTCAACCTATGCTAACAATGCGTACACACACACAGACACATGGTCAAAAACCAGTTATACAAAAGGTAAGCCAAACAAGAGAAATAACCGAAAACAAAAACCCTTCGCGCCTTATAGCCAGACAATGCAATAATTTTTCATAATTTTTAACCTATAGTCAATTAATGTCCCATAATTTTGAAGCCAGACAGACCACAACAACAACAACAAGCAGAGCAACCTTAACGTAGAGTCAGAGTCTACGCTATGAGGTCAATGTCTAGCTTATCCGTACAACTCTACAACTTGTCATAACCCCTTTGATGGCCTATAGATAATCAAGAATCGAATATCAAAAAAATCACATCAAGCCAGATCAAGCAATTGCCGCCAGAGCAGCGCGTCAAATGAAAACCGATCCCCAGCGATCCTGTGACTTAAGCGTCGCCCAAAATTGCTGCTCATTTAATGCTCTTGACTTGGCTTCGATTACGTTGCCGCTTCAGCTAATTTCCATGTCCAGCTCTGACTAGCGGACTGTCGCCTCTTTTTTGGTTGCCTTGTAGCTTCTCTTTTTATTGGCAGCAGGCAACTGGCAACTGGCAACAGTTACGGCAGCGGCCACATTGGCGGCATCATTAACATTTTAAAGATTTAATCATCAAACATGGCGCTCGGCTAACTCAGTGGTGCCCCATCAACCGCCGGGTGGTTCTGTTGATGTGGCCACTGCTGCTGCTGCCGCTGCTGCCGTTGCTGCCTCTGCTTGGTGGTAATGATGGCATGTTCTGCGCTTGTTGTACATGCGCTTTTATCGGCATTTAAAATAAGTAAGTGTATACGTAACTTTGCAACGGGATTGCAGTAGATCTTGATCCTGTGGCGGTGATTTCGTCAATTTAATGCGACTTATTCGCATTAGTTTAGTTTCAATTACGGATATTAAAAGATACCAAGCGATAAAAGTTCCAGAAACGACGTTTAAAACAAAAGCGGTTCCTTTAAAGCATTGCGCTAAAGACTTGGTAATAGGTAACTCGCTGTTGTACAGTGTTCATAAATGTCAAAGTTTTAGTAAATAAAATTTGGTAAACTCATAATTACAAGTGAAGAGAGACACAAGAGATTCAATTCAACTGATATTTACTTTGTTGGACTTCTTCTTCTTCTTAACTGGCCTTCTTAAGAACCAGTTACAGGGTGACGGCCTGATGTATTTCTTTCATTGGAATTGGGGTTTTACATGGTTGGTCCCAAACTATACGCACAACCCTTTTAAGGCCTGGATGGCTCGAAGTCTCGAAGGAATCCAGTGTCATTATAAGTCGCCTCATACGACAAGCTTTGACCTGCTGAGGTGGTATTCTCTAACCCGCTCGCCACACAAAAAAGAGTCAACTTTGAATGCCAATTATCAAAACTACTCCGGTAATCCCAGAAGCTAGATCACATTGTTAAAAGTGCCCTCGATATCTAAGAAGGCAGCTAAGGTGTACTCCTTGCTATTTAGAGATTTCTCAGTCGTTGCGACTACCTAGTGAAGGGCTCTCTCTGTAGACTTCCTTTTTCGGTACGCGTGCTGGGATTCGGATAAAAGCTCATGAAAAGATTTTCTGAGATGAAGGCTAATGAGGCGCTAGCTACTCGCTATATATGCTTTCAAAGAGTGGCTGGTTTCTGCAAACTTTTTTTTTCAAAATATGTACTTATGTTGTCTGTTGGGAAAACCAGAGGGACTAGGAGCTTTGGAAGAATTCAAATTCTGATAGGAGGAGCGCTACGAATTATCACAGTCCGAGCGTCTGCTAACACTGTGCAAAAATTCAAAAGTAATTTACTTGGGCAAGATGATTCTACAAACCTTCCAAGGATTCTTAAGACAAAACCGCATCCAATTGGACTATAAGCTAAATGTTTCAAGGGTTTTAACTAATACGAACCTGAGTCTTTAAACATTTTGAAAAAGTTTTGTAAATCACTTAACCAGAGAGGCATTAATATACACACAAGCTTTTGCCGATTATCTGAAGAAATAATTTTGAGCTCACCTTGTCCAGATCTAGATAAATACCCGATTAAATAGATAACAAAAAAGAAGCATTAGATAGATCTTACAAACCTTACAAAAAAGTGTAGACAGAATGATTGTAAGATTGACAAGTTAAATAATATATGCATGAACAGCTTGAGCGAAACCTTGAAACAATAAAGTTATTAATTATGTTGAAATTTGTTATTGTAAACATAAACAATGCCTTGAAGAGTCTATAAGCAGCGATTAAATGTTAGCATGCATTATGTAATCGTCAACCATAGTCATGTCCTATATCCATATGGCAATCGCTTGAGCTGAAATCTTTCCCATAGATGTTGCACACTGAGCACAATGTAACACCTTAAAAGGTTAATTGCGACAACACAACGAGCAAAGTCTAAATTACTGGCTACACTTCCCATAGTTTACATTAAAATATGCCACACACAAAGGCAATGGCCAGTACCAGGCCAATCCAATCCAATCCAGTCCAGTCCAAGACAAGTCAAGTTTTGATCGTTGCAATGGCCAACAAGTTTTGGCCATAACAGCACATGGCAAATTAATAATATATGCAATTTACAATTTTTATACGACTTATATTTCATTAAACATGGCAATGCAATGAAGACGCCGGACTGAAACAGACGGACGGAATCAGACAACGGCCATATAAGCTAGATACTACATGTTGCCCAAAAACATGTTCAACAGTTAATAAAACAAATAATTGCACCGTGTATGCAATAAAAACGAGGTTAAACGACGATCTGAAGTGGGCAGGACGACAGGTAAATAGTAGGTATTGGCGCTTGGCGGCCATTGAGAAAGTCCAACAACAAACGGCAGACTAGACAGCAGCAGCAGCAGGAGCAGCACTAGACTCCATGGATGACCAAGTTGGAGTGGCAGACGGCGACGGTGTTGTAGGGGAATGTCTGCTGTGGTTGTGGCACTAGCAACAATGAAGGCAGACAACAGCTGCAACAACAACCAAGACACAAATGATATGATGACGATGACTGTGTAGCACTAATCATCAACAAGGAGGCAGCAGCGGCAGCAACCTCACCAATTGGAATTGCAAATCTGCCAAGACTGCGAAATAGACGACAACTAGCAGGCACAGTGGGCGAAATGCTAATGTGATGTTGTCAAAATAAAAACATATGCTACTTTTCTCAATAGATATCGATTGGCCAGAGTTACCAAATCTTCATTGTAACAATAAGTTAAAAGTAAAATACAATTAATTCAATAACTTTAAAAATATGAAATTAATATTTGACCCAATCCAAAGTTTTATTGAAGAAAATGGATTTTCATCTAAATTAGTTACAAAATTGGATGTACTTCGGGTCGACTTGGACTTTAGTCTTCGCAACAAGCTGGACTCATGATTTGTTTTGCACTGTTTGGTGCCTCAGGGTGGTATGACCTGGACCTGAGACGAGTTGAGTCCAGGCGGCATCTATTGTACTGCCAGAAGTTCACCCTGTGTTTCTGCTTGCCTATGTGTCGTACAAAATCCACTACAACCTTGCAAGTTCTGATTGGAACTACTGCATTTGAATTTCAAACTTCAGCGTGACAACCCGCTGGAGGAACGCTATTGGCTACATAATCGGGACTTGGCTGGTCTTGGTTGAGAGAAGAAGGTTTCACAGCATTTCTGTAGAGGTCCAATGTTAGTGAGAGCTTATATGGGATGAAGGCGCCAAATAAAGATGTGGGACGGAACGTTTTGCGTGACTTAGGTTTTGGTCTCCGCGCTGTTTCCCGCTGTCTGGATGTTTATGCTGCTCAGAACTTGAAAATTCGCTATATAGACATGTGATATCTCAATGAACGTATGTAACTGGAGTGAAGATGAACCCGGAAATTATGAGGCTGTGTGTAGCATTTGATGATGTATATAGACGAGGGCGTCGAATGATTCTACCAGCATAAGAATCGGTGCTTAATTGCTATTGACATAAGCTGAGGCTCGATTACCTAATACTTACACTTGTAGGTTTATAACTTATATCATTGTGTAGGAAATTTTCATAAGAAGTGCAGAATATAAATTTTATTCATATATTTTGCCAAATCATAGGTAAAGTGAATAGAAAACACAAAATTCCTGTATTTTATATGAAGATGTCTTTACATTTGTTGGTAACTGTTCACGAACGTTTTCTCAGTTGCATTGGCATTACTCTCGCAAAAGCAGTGAGCGACGGCCTGAGCTTGCACTTCGGCTATGGAAGAGCATGACGGTTTTATATGTATTTGTGACTCACAGCTCAGTTGCTCATATAAATCATAGAGAGAGAGGGAGAGGGAGAGAAATCAAAAATGCTGGGGGGTTACCACTAGTATTGTTAAATAGTGATATTTTCAGTTCATAAATGTTTGACAAAAAAGTGAGAAAACCCTTTTTTTAGCGAAGTTCTTAATGCGAAATCAAAACGTCAAATTGTTAACTAAAGATTTGAAGATTTATTTCATTGATTCGACAAATAATTCGTAATTTTGACCAAGATCGCAACATACTCGAAGCATTCAACATTCGACTCATAGTTGGGCTTGATGGGCCTAATTCTTATGCATCTTTGTACAAAGCTTTAAAGAAATTTTGCTTAAAGTGATAAAACTAACATTTGTCGCCAACAGAATGACATTTGACCCACTGTGCAAGAGCTACAACGACTGCGTTGACAAGCAATGCGCAAAAGAAGTGCAGCTCAAGGAGAGACCAGGCCCAGACCCAGACCCAGTCCCAATTCCAGGCTAAGCTACATCCATACATATGTGCTACGTCTTAGACACACAGAGACAAGCACGTGCACGCCGACACACACACACACACACACACACACACACACACATTAAGACAAAATGGTGGAGCACAGGTTCATTCTCCCATAAATACGCTCAGCGGGTGTTAAATATTCTGTACGACTTCTGCAAGACTTCTTCTGCTGCCGGAGCTGTCTCTAGTCCTGCTCTGTCCTGTCCTGCCTTCGTCTGGCCAGACAAAACTTTGGCCCAAACGCCTTTGTTCATCAATTAAGCTGTCGCTCTGTCTGCCTGTATCGCTGCGTGCCCGCTGTCGTGTCTGTTTCACACACACACACACACACACACATAAAGCTGAAACCTACACACATATGTTTAAAACAAAACTTTGGCAGAGCCAACAACAATGTCGCCCAAGAGGTGGAGACATTGGTAGCTGCATTCGGCCAGCTATCGACCAGTCAAACATTCAGCCAGTTTCCTCTGCACATGCTGTAAATTGTATAAGCCAAAATTGAAATATGGCGTTTGAGCGTTTTGCAGCAAATTGAAATCAATGAAAATGGTCGAAAACGTTCAAAACAACATTTGGTCCGAAAGTTAAAACTTGGCTTCTGCGATAAGTTGTCAAGTCATTTTTGAACTCGACGTGGCTCAAGCTGAAGATTTATTATGCAAAATAAAACCAGCACTAATCATATCGTATATGCAGACTTCAAGATAAACTTGGATGACCAAAAACTACTTTAAGGTGAAATACCAATAATTTAGTATCACAAAGAAAGAGTTTTGCATCTTTTTTTTGATATGAGTCTTAGTGGCTAATTAATACTTTTTAATTTGGTCATTAAATTTGACATAATATGTCTTAGGTTAGGATTTCGTGGCTTACAGTTTCAAGTAATTCTAAAAGCTGAACTTAACTTTTAGGCAATGTGAAAACCGAAGCAGGTGTAAATATCCTTGAAACTTGACACAAAACTTATTACTATAACTTGTCTTCAGAATTAAAGTTTCTTGATTCCAGGCACAGTTTGGATTTAGCAGAGTCGATGAAAGTGGTTTATTCCCCGCCAAAACACTGAATGAAGGCTCACAACTGGTAACAGATACTGTTAATTTCTTCTCCTTGACCCCGTTACCGGGTAAGGTCCTAATGTAGAGCACTTCTCCAGGCAGATCATACCATCTTCCATTGGGAGTAGTGTTTTACGCGGTGGGCCACAAACCCTACGCACAACTTTGCTAAAGTCCTGGGCAGACTTCGCCGCGCACATTAGCTCACTGCCACAACTCATAGTGGTAATTAGAGCAGCTAACCAGGGTGTACCAAGTGGAGGTTGTGCGTCAACTTGGTAAAGGTATAGACAGGGATCAGGAAGCTTCAGCCTGTCCTATCAGAAACGAGGCGCACAAATTTCTTCTTGATGGCATAAGTAAATCGATTGTAGGTGTTCGAGTTACGAAATTCGCTTCATAGACACTTTTTGAAGTGCACAACTTCATTTGATAATTTCTAAGATTCATCAACAGGATTATAAATTGCAAAACTTTCTGCAGCTGTCTGAATCTCAGGAACTTCCATATCAGAAAATTTACACAAGAATAAGAATGCTTCCTTCAATTAACTAATAACTGCAAACCAATCCTATATTCCACTAATGATTTATTCAATTGTAAGGAAAAAAGTGTTTCTTCATTCATTAGTGCAGTCATCATCATAGATTTCATGTGTCAAGTCAGCACCCTTATTTTTCTTAGCTAGTGGTAATTTCGGTTGTTTTGATAAACACGCAGAAAAAGAGTTGGTGACAAACTGGTACTTTTCCGCAAAAAAGTATTGCGATTGGCCAAAAAACTAAAATCTCTAATTTTATGGTTTTCGACGATTTAAGCACTCTGACAACTTTTCCGACGATTCAGCTATGTTTTTGTGTTGAGCATGTCTTCAAAGAGTTTTACTATTGAATTTGACCACTCTAGGCGCTATAGTTGGGAATAATAAGAGTAAATAATTTTCGGAATTTTTTTTTTTCCATTTTTTACTTTTCCGCAAAAATGTATTGGGATTGGCCAAATAAGTAAAATATCTAATTTTATGTTTTCGACGATTTAAGCTCACTGAACTTGATTTGATAGCTGCTCGTCTATCTCTGTGAGTGTTTATATTGACCGACCTATTTGTCAATATGGTATATTTGAAATTAAAAACAGAAACGCCCGCAATGTATTGTGCAGTAGGAAAAGTAAAATTGGCAGAATTAGAATATCCACCTGAACCATTAACAGCATTGATTTCTGGAACATCGCCTGAAGCGAAAAATTTTTTGAAGAAAATATCCGTCTATAATTCAAGTTTTCAAATGACTTCTTTTGGTGCGACAAGAAAAATATCGGATAATTATATGCCAACGTTTAAGGTAATTAAATCATCTGGAATAGAGACAGACAATGTTGCCTTTTCCAGATTCATATCTCGGAAACTAAAGGAGCTAGGCCGAAAATAAGCGCGGTTTTGAATCACTCGCACCGCAACGTGCAATTGCAGTTAATATGATGACAATGGGAACAAGTTGGTATTTCCAACTTCAAATGGCTATATCTCGGAAACTAAAGGAGCTGTTGCGAAAGTAACCGCGGTTTTGAGTTACTCGCATCGGAGCAAGTTGGTTTTTCCAACTTCAAATGGCTATATCTCGGAAATTAAAGGAGCTAGAGCAAAACTAAGCGCAGTTTTTAATCGACTTTCGCGTTTACAACTGGAAAACAGAGGAAACAAAACTCATGCTGCTTTTTCTGTTCAGAATATAGTTCTTTAACTTGGAACCCAACATCAGGCCGGAAATTTTGCTTAACTCAAAAGGCTTTACGTTAACTTAACAATTGTTGACGTTGACCAGAAATTTGATACACTCGTAATATTATATACTAAACCTAGTATATGATGTATGAGTGGAATGTGTGGTCTAAAGCAGGAAGCAAGCATTTTTCATGGCAACACATGCAGCGTGTAAGCGTGGAAATTAACATAATATGAAAATGTGTTTTAGTAGATGTTATCGGGGGAAAGCAGCCAAATACTTGCCAAAAGAAATTATTACAACGAGCTGAAGATTAATCAGTTAAATAAACATAATAAAAGGCTAAGCCGAATGTTGCGACTTTGCGACATTTTGATAAATATCAAATCAAAATAATGCGTAAAAACAATTAATCACGATTAAAGTGACTGGAAAAAAATAAAACACAGCAAACACATAACATATATACATATAACAATACAAAAACGCAAATGCCAAATTAATGAGCTAACTGAGAGAGGGTGGCAAAGGCCGAGGAATTTCACTTGTCGAGGATTAGCCAAAGCGTTGATGATCGATAAATGCTAAAAGCAAACAAACCCCATGCCAGGAACAGCCGGATGAGGCAGTGCGTGAACAAGTGTTTGTAATCACACGCCATTTTCCAATTAGCAAAACTATGTACTGAGGTCTCAACCTTGCTTCGAGGCAAAACCAAATATGTTCAACACTTTGCCACATTAGTGTCAAAATCAAAGTCAAAGTTGCACCCAAAGCAACGCCCTTTTTAAAAGGGGGTGTGACTTTGGACTGTCATTTAATGCAAATGTAATAAATCCGTGTAAATGTGATTTGGCATGGCCCGTAAGGGACTTCTTAAATCAATAACGTAACGCAACCCCCAAAAGCGTCATTCTATTTGTTTTTGGACTATTACGTTACGCATAATTTAAAGCACGGCCGGGGGACAAGTAGCGTATGGCCGGAGCTATAAATGTTTAAATGTACTTTGCATGATTTGACTTTTGGCCCAAAGACCAAGTCATTTATATTCATAGTTAAAGACAATTGTGGGAACTCCATCATGTGGCGGGGTGAGCTGTGCAACCACTTTGACGTGACTTTGTTTGCTATAGTATATTACAGCTACAGCTAAAGATTATGGAACTTATTGTAGAAACTATATGGTTTTTCCTCAAGTACGATGCCCTCACCTGACACCAATAAACATACAGCGGGTCCGTTTGGCCTTTGGATGAAAAAGCTCCTGGAACTGTTCAACGAACGCTCCGGGTCTTTGTTGGAAGGATTGGAAGGGAGAGAGTGCACTTCTTCTTAACTGGCCATAACAACCCGTTATCGTGTTACGGCTTTATGTAAGCTCTCCTCCAGGCTTTTTTGTTTTGCGCGCGTCTTTTCAATCGGAGATACCAAAGGTAACTAGTGTGCTCACTACCTGATCCTTCCAGCGGAGGCATGGTCTGCCCATTCGTCGCCTTCATTCCACATTCCCATTGAAGACTTTTCTCGCAGGAGCTGCTTCATCCATACGCACAACATGACCTAGCCAGCGGAACCAATGGATTCTAATGCGCTTAGCTATGTCAATGTCGTCGTTCCATCGGTTGCGATATTCGTTGATATTCTTACGGAGTAAGATCGCTCAAACACTACAAGGGCATTTTCATCAGACTGCGACATCACCCGTGCTTCAGCGCCATAAAGCAAAACGGCAAGGATGAGTTAGGATGAGGAGTGTTAGTTTCGTCGGGCCACTCATTTGCCTATCGAGTCTATATCTTCATCATAACTTAGATAATTCCAGTTCAAATATTTTAGTAATATTACCTGCCAAATCAAAGCAAATTTAAAAACCGTTTCCAACATACGATAATTTCGCGCAATACTAATTTTAAACTGATTTTTAAAAAACACAAAAAAAAGTATTTGTGCGTTTTTCCAACTTTAAATTATATAAAACTATCTTACGATATTTCATTGCACTCGTTGCTCTGTAGGCAATAAATAACGCACCAAAAAGGAAAAAAGTTGCCATTTATCAATTGCATTTTAACTTTAAAATCAATTAAAATAAACAGTTGGTAACCAACTCAGGCTTTTCCGCACGTTTATCCAAACAACCAAAATTAGCTAGGTGAAATTTAAACAACAAAAAAATGAAATACCAAAAATTGTGTTGAATTATTTACTCTTAATATACCCCTGGCGACCCAACTATAGCGTCTAGAGTGCTCAAATTCAATAGGAAACTCTTTGATAACATGCCCAATACGATAGAAAAACATTTAGCTTGCTAAAGCCGAAATTACTAAAGTTATTTGAATACACTACATCCACAACGACTACGACAACGCACGACCACAAAAACATCTCCAAATCGCTGGAAAAGTTGTCAGAGTGCTTAAATCGTCGAAAAACATAAAATTAGAGATTTTAGTTTTTTGGCCAATACCAATACATACTTTGTTGTGGAAAAGTAAAAATTTGATGCAGACAGTCGGGACAGCGCCCGACAGTGGGATACCCTGTACCCAACTCAAATTTCTTGCCAATTTTTGTATCGATGCGTTGAAGGGTATGGGCATAATAACGGTAACTGTACTACGGGGTAAGGGGAGATGGTGCGGAAAAAGGTCAAAATTGTTTGATTTTTAAGCCTAACGTACCACATTTGGATTACATAAATGTTAACTTTAACATTTCTTTAAAAAGTGAAATTCTGTTACAGTTCATAGAAGAGGGGCCTAAAACTGGCACATTATTAGCTATATATTCTAAAGTTCTTAACCGATATAAATCATTTTTGCACAACACATGCATAGTAATAGTGTTCATAACTGTATTAATTTTCAATTTATGGTGTGGGTTAAAACAGCGAAAATCTGTCACGGGGGAAGGGGGTGAGATATCGACATAATTCGACAAACTTGCACTGAATAGGTATAATGCGCATCTATAGTTTCCGAGAACGGTGCGACAAGACGCACAGACAGACAGACAGACGGACATGCCTATATCGACTCGACTATAACACTCCTGACCATTTTTGCCCATGGAACATATGGTCTGCCACACCTCCTTCTGCCTGTTACACACATTGCACAAATCTACAATACCCTTTTACACTTTGTGTACAGAGAAAATTGAAAAAGTTAGTGAAAGAAACATTTCTATACCTATATAGTGGGAATGGAACTCACTATTTGGAGTGTTTGGGTTTAAACATTTAACCACTGAGCCACGGTAGCCAACTAAGATACAGTAACTAATGCAATACCACAATGCACTTCCAAATAGATACATATATTTCAGTTTCAGAAGAAGAACACACTGTCAATTTATTACGCAGTTGTTTTTTTAAATTTTAAAATGCAGCTCATTTTGAGGATTTTGTACTTGATTTAAGTACATTATGCTCTTGGTTTTTATTTGAGTACGAAATTTACTAATTTTAAGTATTTTCTGAAAGTTTGTACTCAAAAATGCTTAATCACAACGATCACAATACTTATTTTCTAATTCGCAAATCATTTTTTGTCTCATTAGTACTCCCTGTTTCTCCTGAAAGAGCTCGATCGCTTCATCTTTACGTTTGCTTTCAATATCGCTCTCTTTTTGTTGAATTCGCAGTTCTTCCAGTTGCTTCTGTAAGTTGATGATGGCCATATCTTTATCCTTGCTTTTACCATCGAACTCTTTATTTTGAGATTGTAGTTCTTCCAGTTGCTTCGGTAAGGTATTGTCTTTATCCTTGCTTTTACCATCGCTGTCTCTTTGTTGAATTTGTAGTTCTTCCAGTTGCTTCTTTAAGTTGTTGTTAGCCAAATCCGTGTTCATTATTTTAACATACAATTCTATTTTTTCATCCAGCATATCTACTAGTAGCTTATACTGGATTTTGGTTTTAAACTCCAAGTTTCGGTTTTCTACTTGTATTTCCTCGAGCCGTTTCTTTAAATCGTTAATTTCCTGTTTGTCACTTATGGGGGCCAATGCTACGCTCCGATTCTGTCAGATAAAAAATATTTAGCGGAAACTTAAGAACGTATTTGGCTATACATACAGCTTTGTTTCCATGTTCCTCATTATTATTACTTATTAAGTTGCTCGGAATGCAGTTGTTAAAACTGAACAACACAAAAAATATCAAAATTCTTAAACTTTCACTCATTTTAATTTAATTGACAAAACCCAACAGAATACAAATTATCAAGTGTCGTGCTTTTATAGCAGAATGAGCTTCATGTAGTTCTCAAAATGATAAGAATAGCGAAATTAATGTGTTTTGCTGCGAACCAAATTATCAGTAGCCTCTGTGACCCCAATATAGATTACCGGTGGCAGAATCAGACTCAGCTTTATCTCTTGGTGGATGTCGGTAACAGTGTATTTGATATATATAGAAGAAGAAGTGACGAGAAAAGTACAGTGTATGTATATTGCACTATTTGTCATTGATAATTGAATTTCATGCAAAAAAGGCTGTGTGGTCCAAATAGTTCCTTAAACTTGACCAGCTTGTTTTTTTTTTTATTGAAAAATTTAAAAAAATATTATTTTTTCAGCTCTCATTGTACCATAAAAAAAATCACAAGCAGACCAAAATTTTGAGGAATTTCAGATTTCGGCCACATTTTTAAAAGGCTATAACTTCTGAACAGTATATATGAATTACTTCATTCTAGTCTTGTTGAACTTGTTTCTATGCCTAGATTGGGGATCTATGTCGTCCCGGGACGCCGCTAGAGCTGGGAGCTATTTCACTTAAACCCCTTTATCTTCCAAACCAATAGCCAAATCATAAAAACTATCTATAAAAAGGTTCATCTACGCATGAATACCTTTACAACGTTACACGGTTCGACTGTTAAAAGTGCAAGACTTGGTGTAATTATATAGTTGCATAGTTTTTTAATAGACGAAATAATTTAATTTCTTATTGAATAAATAAAAAATTAAAATAAAGAAACAAATTAAACAAAAAGAAGACCGCGAATTATCAGCTTTTCAGTGGCAGGTAGAGAGAGTTCGATTTACTATTTCCACTGATAAGAAATTCAATGAATTTTTAGCACAATAAGAAGCAGAGTAACCTTCGGCATGATGAGATAATTTTTAGATTCTGACCTAGAAAAATATGTTTGTTGTTTTTTTACTCATGAGTTAAGATAACAAAATTCAGAATTTGCTGATTATGTTTGACACTCTCTGGTTAGAAGTGAGCTCAGATTTTAAGAAAGTCCCAATGATTATCGCACCAGACGAATGGATTTCTCCGGATTTGCCAGCGCAAATGCCAAAAAAAATTTGATGCAGAAAGTCGGGACTGTGCCCGACAGTGGAATACCCTGTACCCTTTTTCTTTATAAACACTAAATACGGTAAAATGGGGACGGCAGTATCCACTTTTATATCTCCTTTCATTAGATCGATATACCAGTAAAAATGTTCCTATTGGGAAGATCCAATTAACAAGTTTTCCCATTGGGAAGTCGGCTATTATGATGGCAAAAATTACTTTTATGCCCATAACTCCAGTATTCTTGGGTCAATGTCGTTGAATTCTGTACCATAGATCAAAAATACATTTATGAATGTCTGTGGCAATTTTCAAATCAATATATTGGTGGGTGTGGCCGTAATTAAGGTAAATCAATTGCGGGGGAAAGGGGGTCCATTGAAAAAAGGTGGATGCAGCTTTAACGATTAGAGTCACACGAGTCTCCACACCAAATTTTGTAACTCTAGTTCACATATCTACATGTAGTGGAATTTCGAAGCAATTTTTGCCCGTGGCACTTATGGTGTGCCGCGCCTCCTTCTGCCAGTTACATACATTGCACAAATCTCTAATACCCTTTTACACTTTGTGTACAGGGTATAACAAGTTGACTATTTTCAAGTCATGTAAATGGCGATAAATATATGCTCATATGGCGATATATGCATATGCCCAGTATATGCTGCTCCCTCAAAACCACGCAAACCCTTTGGCTAGGCGCCTTTTAAAGAAAAGCAAAAAAGGAGGCATTACAATAAGGAGATTACGGAGGTTACATCCGGTTGACCTAGTCATCTGAAAAAAATTTTACATTTTCATGCAATGCTTACTTTTTCTTCGAATTCCAACATATCCATCAAAGATCTTGCATCAAATTTCCAAAATTTTGACTTTTCAAAAATCTTCCTTTCGTCTTTATAACAGAAGCGTATACTCTGTGCATCCTATCTGCAAAGATTCAGTTGATAGTCTATTGGTTTCAAGGGTTGTGAAGGCAGGGGAAGGGGTTTGCCTGAATGTGACTATTTTTGACAAAAGGGGAGGGGGGTTCATACTATTCAAAATTTTACTGACGTCATTTATGAACATCTTGAGAACCACATGTATTCTTTTGCTGTGCAGCAAGAATTCTCTTCAGTTTGTGTACGGTGACGTAATATATACATATTATTTATACTTTTATAGAAGGCTAGCATTTGATGTGTTTATAATTCACGACTTTGATTAGTTTAACCTTTTAACCCGAAATTTGATTATGAGACTGTCCAGAAGAGGTAACATTGACAGAAATACTCGAGCCACTCGACAAAGTGGTCCGAGAAAATTTAACACGAGAACAAGTTTTCAAAGTATTTAAGATCTGGCAAATCGTGTAGCTGCAAAGCGTGCTGCACAAACTCCTGCAGAACGAGCTAGTGACATGGACAAGGAATGCGTTCATTGCCTTGCTCTAAAATTTAAAAATGGCACGGATTTGTTGTGCTTGAGGAAAAGCAAATGCTAGTGAATGGCAACACCGCTGAGTCCAAATTACACTATGCAACCAATTTGACCTCAATGCAAAAGCCTTTGACTTAAACATACCTTTCTGGCAAATTTTGGTTCGTTGATTTCGAATCCTGAGACAATTTGGATTTTGTAGCACAGTTTTCAAAATATCGCTATTTCAAAAAATTCGAGATTTCGAAAATTGGGAAGTCAGCAAATCTCATATATCTTGGGAACCTTACTACCGATCGAGATAAATTGTGACTCGATTGAAGGTAATGTGTTATATTTGAGCAAAATAAGAAGCTTCAATAATTGTTTTCAAATAACCATTCACCGTCAACATAATTACTTAAACGGATGGCGTGATGATACTGTTGAGGGGGAACTTCCGACAAACACTTCCCGTGATTTCGGAATCAACAACTTTGGATGAATTTAAGGCATGTTTCAAGTAATTATATTT
This sequence comes from Chymomyza caudatula, assembly GCA_035041775.1. Taxonomy (NCBI): domain Eukaryota; kingdom Metazoa; phylum Arthropoda; class Insecta; order Diptera; family Drosophilidae; genus Chymomyza; species Chymomyza caudatula. The sequence continues at coordinate 469,307 of JAWNKW010000033.1, read as the reverse complement.
GTTGTCATATATGACAACTATTCCATTTTATATGAATATTCGAGTGTTCTTTTTTCTTCTTAGCTGGCCATAACTACCGGTTATCGGTTTACGGGCTGATGTGGAGGAAAGCCTCAACACATCTCTGTTTTGCGCGCGCCTTCTCCAATCGGTGATACCAAAGATAGTTATTGTGCTCACTACCTGATCCTTCCAGAGGAGTGTACCTGCAAGTGGATATAACCGCAAAAGTTTTGCTGCCATCATTCTGCTACGAAATCTTCATACCACTAAAACTGCGCAATGGAGCCCGATCGATTGTGACAAAGCTAATGTTCAAAGGAGAAGCCTAAAATTACTAAAGTCATTAAAAAATCAAAATTTTTTTAATTATTTACTGTATTGTATTATCCCTCTGGCGACCCAACTATAGCATCTAGAGTGCTCAAATTCAATAGGAAACCCTTTGAAGACATGCTCAACACAAAAAAGTTGTCAGAGTGCTTAAATCATCGAAAAACATAAAATTAGAGATTTTAGTTTTTTGGCCAATCACAATACTTTTTTGCGGTAAAGTAACAGTTGGTAACCAACTCAAGTGTTTCTGCACGTTTATCAAAACAACCGAAGTTAGCTAGAACAAATTTGAACACAAAAAAATGAACAAAACAAATTTTTGAGAATTATTTACTCTTATCATTCCTCTGGCGACCCGACTATAGCCATTAGAGTGCTCAAATTCAATAGGAAACCCTTTGAAGACATGCCCAACACGATAGAAAAACATTTAGCTTGCTAAAGCCGAAATTACTAAAGTTATTTAAATAACACACTACATCGACAACGACTACGACAACGCACGGACACAAAAACATCGCCAAATCGCCGGAAAAGTTGTCAGAGTGCTTAAATCGTCGAAAAACATAAAATTAGAGATTGTATTTTTTTGGCCATCGCAATACTTCTTTGCAGAAAAGCAAAAATAAGTTTTAAAAACGCAAGAAAACATTTTCAATAACATTTGTACGGGAATTCAAATAAAAATGATTTAATTACTGTTATTTATACCGAAACTGCAATTACTCCGAAAATGTGTTTGTTCACAATGAACATATGGCATTTGGTCACCTACGCACGAAAATTGCGTATTCACAATTAACACATAAAACGGAGCACCACCCACTCTTAAGCTGGCCATTAAAGCATAGTTAAACGCATTAGCCAACACTTGCATTAGTTTGACACATTTATCTGTTTATTGCTGTTTAATCAAAATCAAAGTTAAGTAACGATCAGGCCCCAGGGGTAACATTGAGCAGTGTAAACACGTGGAACAGGCCGCAAGCCGCACACAAGCGGTGCATGTGCGGCGTGGTGTCGGTTGTGGGAGGGTTGGGTGCCCTTTGACTTGGTCGCTGTGTGTTGTTGACACAACCCTTAATTGCGCGTGTAATCTGCGCAGTTTAATTGTAGAGGAGAGGGTGGAAGTACTGGAAAATTTACAACGCCTTGTAATGCAATTTCACGTGCCGTTAAGTGCGAGCCTAATGATTTAAGATGGATGATGGGATCCAACTTTTTTTTTATTGTTTTTACGCAATGTAAGCCAGATTGATGTATGAGCTTGTCAAATAACATGTAAAATGACCTAAGCTTAACACTATTAGATATAACAAATTCTTTTCTGCAGTGACTTAAATCAAAACGTTTTGCGCCAATTTAAATTTAAATTGCCAAACGTTTGACAGTGCCTGGCAAGCGAGCGAAAGCTGACTGTTATGGCACTTCACGCAGCTGTGCTGCCATATGTTTTTTACAACACTAAAATGCTGCCAGCTAGTTGACTAAATGCAATAATAATTAGTTTATAGCCTGAAATTGAAAAGTTACACCTAAATATATTAAATGTAATTTATTATTCATTTTGAGCACACACTTAGCAAAGAGCAACACCTTTAAACTAATCATTTTAACGACATAAAGTACAGGTTTGAAAATGTGTGGCAACTTTAAGATTTGTGCGCCAAATTTTTTTTTTTTTTGTGAGCTACATTTCTTTGGCCGTAATTTCACGGCAGTTTAACACAAAAATGCAGCCGGTAAGTTTTAAAATATATAAAAAGCATTAAACAAATAATTAGCTAGCTTTTTGGCATAGTCCTTAACTTCCTTCTTCAAGCGCGTGTCCAACAACAAGAAAAGCGATGAAGACGCCTCACTAGTTCCAAAAAAACGCAAGGCGCGTGTTATATCTAGCGATGAGGACGAAATACCGGAAAGTCCGCAGGTAAAGAAGTCCAGCAAGGAGGTTAAGAAGACACGTTTAGCAGTGGACGCCACAGCTTTGAGTTCAAATGAAAACAAAACTAGCAAGAAGCCGACTCTATCTAAGCTTAAAAATGGAACAGGCGCAGCCCCGTCAAAAGTGCTACAGCGTGTGGATCCTACAGCTTTATTCGGTGGCGAAACAAAGCGCGTTGAAGCCAAGTCACCGCCCAAACCAAAAGATAAAAGCATCATAGAACTAGAGGACGAGTTGATTGACCAAAGTCTGATGGAGGTCGATATGGATGAAAGCATGCAAGCAGCGGAGAAAAAAGCTCAACAAAAAAACGTGCAACCAATAAGCATTGTAGTTGATAAAACGCTCTCACCGTCGCCGAAAAAGCAAGCCAGACTGCACAGTCCTGCAGCGCCTAAGGTCCAAGTAGCGAAGGCAAAAACGCCCAAAGCAGAAAAGCCCAAGACGCCTAAAACCACAACACGGGTCAAAAAAGCACATGCAGATCTAGAAACGAGTGTGCTTTCGGATGAAGAGCGACATGAACGCAAACGCCAGGCTGCTGTTCTTTATCAAAGCTTTAAGAATCGTTCAAGTTGCTTGAATCCTGGCTGCAAGGAAATACCAAAGGGTACGCCAGATTGTCTGAAAGGTTTTACGTTCCTCGTGACTGGCGTACTTGAGTCCATGGAGCGCGATGAAGCCTCATCTGTCATCAAGGAGCATGGTGGTCGACTAATGACTACAGTTGGCAAAAAACTTAACTATTTGGTTGTGGGCGAAGAGGCGGGACCCAAAAAGCTAGCGTTGGCCGAAGAGCACAATGTGAAAATACTTAGCGAGGATGAACTTTTGGATATGATACGAGAACGTTCAGGCATGAAGAATGTCAAGGCTGAAGTTGAGCAGGATTCGACTAACAAAAAAGTGAAGAAGGAGGCCAAGTCAGAGCAATCTGAGAAAAGTCCAAGAATTAAAAAGGAGAACACTGTTTCACCCAAAAAAGAACTCAATTTATTGCCCAAAAAGGAACTTAAAGTCTCGCCAAATAAAGAGCAAAAACTGTCTGTAAAAGAAGATAAAAAAATCTCACCTAGTAAGGAGTCTAACCACAATGTGAATAAGTCCAAGTCGCAAGCTGAGCCCACAGCTGAAAAGCTGGAACTCATGGCCTGGGTAGACAGATACAAGCCTACATCTATTAAGGAAATTGTGGGGCAAACAGGTGCTGCTAGCAATGTTACCAAGTAAGTAAAAGGGATTTTTGCTCTGGACTATAACTAAGCATTACCTTTACATCTAATACAGATTGATGAATTGGTTGTCCAAATGGTACATCAATCATGATGGCAAAAAAAAGCTGCAGCGTCCCAATCCCTGGGCCAAGAACGACGATGGCAGTTTCTTTAAAGCTGCTTTACTTTCAGGCCCGCCAGGCATCGGCAAGACCACAACAGCAACGCTTGTGTGCAAAGAGTTAGGGTTTGATGCGGTGGAGTTTAATGCCTCGGATACGCGTAGCAAACGTTTGCTTAAAGAAGAAGTTTCCAGCTTGCTGTCTAACAAGTCACTCTATGGATTTGTTAATGGTCATTCGCAGGCTGTATCTAAGAAGCATGTGCTTATTATGGACGAGGTTGATGGCATGGCAGGCAATGAGGATCGCGGCGGCATGCAAGAGCTTATAGGATTGATTAAGGATAGCTCGGTGCCTATTATTTGCATGTGCAACGATCGCAATCATCCCAAGATACGCTCCCTGGTCAACTATTGCTATGATTTGCGCTTTCAGCGACCACGCCTAGAGCAGATCAGGGGTCGCATTATGACAATCTGCTGTAGGGAAAAACTCAGGTTTCCGCCTGCCAAAGTGGATGAGATTATAGCCGCTACTAACAATGATATAAGACAGACTATCAATCACATAGCGCTGCTGAGTGCGGGCGAGCATTTGGACTTGAAGCCTGCACAGGCTGCAACCGCGGAGAAAACAGCGCCCAAGGATTTAAAACTGGGTCCCTGGGAAGTAGTACGCAAAGTGTTCTCTGCAGAGGAGCAAAAGCACATGAGCTTCAACGACAAATGTGATCTGTTCTTCCATGACTATAGTATGGCGCCGCTCTTTGTGCAGCAAAACTATTTGCAGGTGATGCCACAGGGTCCACGGTAAGCATAAAAACAAACTCTAAAAATGGCTTATCAACTTTTTCTGCTAATTACAGCGACAAAATTCTGGAAAAGGTAGCTGCCACTGCGGATGCTTTGAGTCTAGGCGACTTGGTCGACAAGCGCATACGCAGCATGTCCGCTTGGAGTTTACTACCCACTCAGGCCGCATTCAGCTCTGTGCTGCCTGGTGCTTACATGTGCGGCAACTTTACGGGCCAAATAAACTTTCCCGGCTGGCTGGGTAAGAATTCGCGTGCCAATAAACGCACACGCCTCGCTCAAGAGCTACATGATCATACGCGTGTGCGCACCTCGGGCTCGCGTCTATCCGTGCGCTTGGACTATGCTCCATACTTGCTGTCCAACATAGTGCGACCCTTGCTGGATAAGGGACAAGACGGCGTGCCGGATGCTTTGGAGGTTATGAAGGATTATCATTTGCTGCGCGAGGATTTGGACTCACTTATAGAGCTCACCAGCTGGCCAGGCAAAAAATCGCCAATGGATGGCGTAGATGGACGTGTTAAGGCAGCACTGACTCGAGCCTATAATAAAGAGGTGATGGCTTTCTCCTACTCAGCGCAGGCGGGCATTAAGAAGAAACGTGCAGAAGCTGCTGGTGATGATGAAGCCATGCTGGAAATGGATGATGAAGAGGGTAGTGGCGGTGGTGCAGCTGACTCCGATGAGGAGGATAATGATGACTTGGAGCTGGATGGTTTAATTAAGACAAAGAAAAAGTCTGGCGCAACAGCTACAGCCAAGGCCAAGGCAAGCACTTCTAAGGCAGCAGCTGTGGCGGGAACCAGAAAGAGCAGCTCAGCTGCTACCAAAACTAAAGCCAAGCCCAAGAAGTAAAGTTTTGCATGAATGAATTTTTCCTATTCAGTATTCATGGATATATTAATATTTTTGTGCTCGAAATGAAATCCACACTAATTTGAATCTGATTATAACTTATTATTCATGCATAACAATTTTTAATTGTCATAAATCATATATGCAATTGTAAGTAATAACAATTAGCAATAAAGTGAACATGCATACTCTTTATTTACAAAAAATCGAATTGTTACTTGTTTGATTTTGATTTGCTTTGCATTGCTAATTAACTTTAAAATAATGCGTCAACAATTGCTATATTCCTGAATGTTTGTGCGAGTCCGCACTATTCCGAAAAAGTAAATAACCTAACATTTTAAATACTTTGAACTTGGCGCTTTCCACAATTTATTAGTATATTGGCTGCACTTTCAATTGATTTGGTATTTTTTAGCAACACGTTTAGCTCAGCTGCTTTGTAAATCCCATCGGCTGTTCTGTTAACTAATATAAGTAAATTTAACATTGGTCATTTTATTACTTTTTTACTAACAAATTGATATTGCCAAATGAATTAACATTAAATATTGTACGGGCTCCAATGTATTTTTGTACTAAAAATTGAATTTTAGCATGATGTTAATTAATTATAAGATATCGATATATCGATAACACAGCTATAATATTCTGTTAGTTAACATACATTCTGCACGAGCTCTTCTGTTAAGCGCAAATGTTAGGGGTAAAATACCACAACACAACACTACGAAAAAAATGGCCGAATAAAAAACATCTCGAAGCACTTTACGTCGGTTCCGCGAAAAATTGTAAAATCTTAAACTAGCATGTAGCAATAAAATCTAAAGCAATATATAACATATATTAATAAATATGCACAACGCCAATTGTGTATATGGGATAGTGCAAGGCGCAGCCAAAAATAAAAACAAGCAGAAACAAGTATGACTGTTTGCTAAAAGTTTAAAATGCAATAAAATTGCGTTTAAATTGTTTTAAAGAAACTTAAACAATTGACAAAATGCGCGCGCACTTCTGACGAACAATTTAACAACAACAAATTGTGTATGCGTGCATTTTTATTGTGTTTATTTGTTAATTACATGCATTGGTTACACTTTCTGCAAGCATTCCTTTTTTTTTTGCACACCGAAAAAAATTTCTGAGCTCCGCGTTTATGTGTGTTGTATATGTGTGCGTGTGTGTATGTATGTGTGATGTAAAGGGCGCAGCAGCGAAAAAACAACACCCAGTTTTATGCGTGCGTGACTGCTGAACTGTCTATGAGCAGAGTGGGGGAGGAAGTGTAGTGATGCCAAAAGTGTTATAAATTTTGCGTTATTCAATTAAATTGAAATTAATTGTAGTTCAAAGGCAAAACAGAGCATGTGAAGAAGTGTCTCATATTGCGCAGAACAACCCGTTCGTGAGATACCAAAGCGTAAACGTAAGAAAATTCAATAAGCAGCACGCAAATTCCAGCACATCCAAGTCGACGTCGACGCCAACGTTAACGTCAACGACGACTGCGAATACAACACACACACACAGGCGCACAGTCGCGCAGTCACCCCTGCCAGCAGCAACATTGGCAGCGCAGTAAGCAAGTGAGTAGACTCTGACAACATTAAACTGGGTGGCGCTCGCTTTTGCAACCCTCACATTGTGTTGTTGTGTTAGGCACAAGGACGTTCCGCGCTCTGTATACACACACACATACATACACACCCACATAGCGAAGACACACACACACACACATACATACATGCGCAGCAGCCTGTTTTAAATTTATTAAGCGCATACGTCGAGAAACGTCAAGCTGAGCTTCGCACACGCTTTGTCACCTGCAAACACACACACACACACACACACACACACACACACACACACACACACACACACACACACACACAAACGCACACGCACAAACAAACAATTACAGTTGTAATGTTTGCTCTCTTTCTTTCAAATATTTCACTTGTCGTCCTTAAAGATACTTTCGTTGATTTATTGCTGTGTTGACTTTATTGGCGCCTTCTTCGTTATATAGCAACAACCTTTTAGGCAGTTCATAAATACATTCAAAACATTCAAAGCCGTCAATAAATTCATTATATAAATTAATTCTTCCTGTTCCCATTCCCCTTCCTGTTCCTCTTCCCTCTCTTTCTCTCTCTCTCTCTCTTCTTCATACTAAGTCAAGCTGCAGATATTGGTACCAATATCTTTATATACTCTACCTCTACCACAATTCAAAAGAATTCTTTACCTAGTCAAATTTAATGCTTGCCTACTATATAAGTAAAAACACATTTAGTATGTTTTATATGGAAAATCGTTTTTGTCAATATCTTTGGCGTCATCTATTGGAATTCGTGCAAACTCCACAAAAACCTTCTCCCTAAAACTGTCTACAATGTGTGAAAATTTGGTTGAAATCGGTCCACGCTTTTTCGAGTTTAACGAGCACATCGCTTTTTGAGGCTTAATTTTTATATATATAGATTTGCGTCAGTGACGTAGTTGGCCGATCTACCGCTTCGAAAACTACAATTGAATGAAATGAGTCTTTGTATCTACGTATACATTAAGTTTTCAAAGTGTCATTCAAAATATGTTCCTCGTATAGCGGCTACTTTTCAAGCTTACAGATACACAGCTTAGCACTAAAAAACCTCGTTGCCCTGAAAGTGGCAGTCTCTTAGATAGGAGTCAGTAGAAGTACTAATGCTGTAGGGAGCTTTTCGAGTCGGCGATTTAAAAAAGTTGATCTTGTTTTGGACAAGCTAAGGACTCAATAGCATTGAGACAGAAGAAGCTTAATCTCGTAAATAAATGAAAAGCATTTTCAGCGCTTAAATTCTTCAAAACTGACGAGTTACACAAAAATTTCTTGCTTCCCGGCCACTTAGTGTTCTCGTCAAATGAAAAATGCGAGAGATATTAAATTTTTTCAAGACTAACAATTAGGTCGAGACGAATTATGTATAGCAGAAAATTTTTACAATGTGTATGTACTTGTCATGTTGTCATGACATTCAAATCGCAGCTTACAAAGTAATAAATGAATAATATTCAAAACTCGATAACTGGATTTGCAACTCTTATTGTTGCCAAAGAATCAATCATAAACCCTGATCAAATATAGAAAATTCGAAGCAAAATATAAGAAATTGAATACTACATGAAATCAACCTCTATCGCAAACAGCTATCTACGCCACTGATTCGTGTCCTTTCTTTATTCATTCACATCAAGTGCATACTTGTAAAAGAGTGAGTGCTGTTTGTGTCGTGATTCGTAACTCTTTTTCTCGAATTTCAGCTTTAGTCTGCTCGATTTTGCTTTAGTTATTGTTGTCGTTCTTATCGGTTTCTCATTTTGTTGCACAAATGGGTTAAATTCAGGTCATTGCATTTGTTTGAGTTGTTCTTACTACGCTCTCTCTACATGCGTAAGTATTCCTTTGTTTGCGTCTGTGTGAGTATGTGCTTCTATGTTGATTCTTCAAAGCGTTTTCGATTTCATTTCATAATGGAAATGGAATTACATGTCTCACTGACAGCTTTTCCTATGTTCTGCCTGTGCATACATGCATACACACATGAATATATACATATTTAAAACAAAAAGCAGCTGCAATCGACCAAGTGCTTCAGGCTATCTTATCAGCTGCACTTGGAACTCCCTGCGCTGTCGCTGCTTTGCTTTTGCTCTGCTACTCTATTCTACTTCTCATATTTGTTTTGTAACATTTGCATAGTGACGCAGGTTTCCGCCTGGCAGTGAGTGACGAGTGAGTCCCTCTCTCCTCCTGACACCTTTATCATCTTATCACTATGCAAAAACTTGTCGATAAGCGTCAAGTTAGTGAAGCGATAAAAGATTGATGATAACATGTGGCAATAGTAACTGTTCACACGCGCACACACACACACACACACACATACACCCACGCACGCATATTTTAACGGTTTTCAATGGTCATGTTGTGTATGTGTGATAGACATTTTCTGGCTATATTGAAAAACAGATATCACATGCTAGGCGACAACAACAGCAATCGGAAAAACAATTCCTACGAGCAACAACCAACAACACGTTAAAAAAGATAAAAAAGGCAATGTAATACAATACGTATCGGTAAAGTATGCATTCGAATAAATGTATTTTGTCACACTGTATCCGATACACAGTACAAACGTAGTACTTAATCGCTTAATTTTCACATGAATTTCTCTTCAGAAGTTGCTCATATGAAATGTGATAACTTATGAACAAAAGTTAAAACAATAATGATGATTATTTTCGTATGAAGCAGTCATAGTGCAGACAGAATTTGCGGTTTCCGATTCACGTAACTCAGAAAATATAGGTCTCTTTTAAAAAGAATAGTGTGAAAGGCGTATAAGTACTGCAAAGTGTTTAAGTTACTTTACAAGTTATGGCTGCTAATGTATGCTTACTGCGAGTCTTCACTGTACTGCCTGTTATTGCGTATAGCTTGCAAAGCGCATTTTGTTATCTGTCCTGGCATATGATACATTTGTAGGGTTGAATTTAGTGTATGAGATAAGTAAGCAATATGCTTGGTTTAAATATAATCATACGTATAGATATACAGTGGTCGGCATATATATTTTGACGAAAACAAAATGATGCATTTTTGTATTTAAATTTTAGTTGGCTTTATATAACATAACGATTTATATTTTCTTTATTATATCTTGCTCATACAAACTTATAATAATAATAGATGAAAAAGAATGGAATGAAAAATATATGAATTAAATTAAATAAATTCATCTAGTGGTATAAGTATTTTGACAACGCTTTAATAAAAAGTATATCCCCTTTAGCTTCAATAAGTTTTTGAAGGTGTTTTGGAACTGAGTCCACTAAATTATGAAGGATATCTCGTTCCAAATGAAAGTGACCTTATTCAAAGAAGCAATTTTTTTAAGATTTATAAGAGACCATACGTTTGCAATAACATTTAAGCCTGGGGTGTTTTTATGGCAGGGGGCATTATACTGTTGCAGGATAAATGATTCTCCAATCAGACGTCATCGTGACGTCAATGGGAACAAAGTCACCCAGAACATGACAGAGCCTCCACCATGGCTCACTTGTTGACAAACTGGCACATTTTTTCGCCTTTGTGCCTGTGGCAGCCTTATTTTGTTTTGATGAATTAAACTCAAAGGAGCATTAATCTTTCGATAGAACGCTTCTACAAAATTCTTTTGGCTTTTGCTGATGTTCCCTTGCGAAAGCCAATTTTTTAAGCTTGTTTGCCTTTGATATGTAAGCTATCTCCCTTGCTTGGGTGTGTTGAAACCTGCCTCTATTGAACGCTCACTGATTGGATTCTTGGGCGATTCATTCCATTGATCTGCCGCAGATTGAAGCTTTAGATCAATATTTTTGTTAAATTCCCGCAGAAGGATTCAGTTTCAGTGAATGTTGTTTTGCGCTTAGCACTTAAGTTTCTGACATCATTATGCTTCTTATATTTGCTAATTTGATAGCGTGACAAACTAAATTCATTTAAAATATATTTTACTGAAGCGCCAGCCTTAAACTTCGCCACTATCGAAGCTCTAACAAAACAGCTCAACTCAGTCGTTTTTCCCATGGATTCCAAAAATCTTTATCCAATACTTAGCTTTTTTATTATAAAAAAATATAAATAAAATTAATATAGTAGTTTTTTGATTGTCATTTGCTTCAAAGTGCGTGAGAAATTTCACAAAGACTTTGTCAAAATACTTATACTTATCAGTAGAAAGAGAATGAAAAATTTGATCAGATATTTGATATACGCCCTTTCTTTTGGGACTCATTTTAGCACATGAAACCTATATTTGACAGTTCTTATCAGAGAAAGGCCCGATATTCACAAATAAGTTTCGTCAAAATATATATGCCGACCACTGTATTTATTTGTATTTACTGTATACAAAAGTAATGGTGTTTCGGTCAGCCCTTTTTGCCGGCAGCTGACATCATCAATGACAAAAACACACCATGTGTGTGTGTAAATGCTGTGACACGTTTTTAAGCCGCAGCTTTGTTTGCTACAGTTTTATTTAATTAAATTTATATTCATTTGATTATTTATTCGTACTCTTTGTTTTATTTGTGAATTTATGATAAAGTTTTTTTTCGCTACGCGTGTAAGTTGCTGTTAAATTATTTATTAAATGCAAAAAAAAAGTCGCACGCATGAGAAAAATCCAAATCGATATCCATAGAAAACGCTGCCAAAAAAGATACCCACACTCACACACCAAAAAGACAGCTGAAAACTTGGCTTGCTTGTTGACCAGAAAGAGAACGAGTTAATCGTGCTTATGAAATGGGTCACAACATAATACTAACATGAGCAAATATCTTATGGTCTCTGTGTCTAACAATGGTTGTCGTCATCGTTCTTGTTGTTGGCAGCAATTGTAGCTACATAAACCATCTATCTTACGGATACAAGCAAACAAACGTTGACAGCGTCATAGGCCAAGCAAATTAAGTTACTATCATATCAACAACTAGAACAACATTTCTATTATATTACTACCTACTATATATCATACAGATTTGCACGCTCAATACGCTTTGCTGGCTTTCTGTGTTGCTTTTTATAAAGCAGTCAAGCTTGGTCGTGTATGCGACAGCTAGAGAGTGAGAGATACACACAAAAGGGCAGAACTTGCGCGTAGATATCGGAGGCATCTGAGTGCATGGAGTGTAGATGTCTAGGTTTATTGGCCTGTCATTGTATTGACGTTGTGATAGTATTGCTCAGTTTGCATTTTAATTGAAAAAATGTAGCAATACATTTGATCTGCTGAATTTTAAGTTTTCTTTACTGATTGACGCACGATTGAAGCTAGACCATCTGGGACGATCCCAGGACATACTAACATTCCCGGAAACAAACTCGCGAATAAGCTGGCGAAAGATGGTGTCTGGTTCATTTTTATGCCTTTTATGGGATTGGCAGACACACCATCAAGCAGCTTCTAAGAGAAGAGGAAAGACTAGGATAAATAACCTAAGCAGGTTCAAGAAACTGTCAGAGTTACGAAATAATACTATTAGAATTCTGACAGGTTACTGGTTTACTGAACATTATAGAAGTAAAGGTCACCTGAGCAAGCTGGGCATCAGCAGATCCAGTACTTGCAGGTTCTGCAAACTTGAGGAGGAGTCCTCCCAGTACATTCTAGATGAGTGTGATGCCCTGGCGAGACGAAGGCTAACGCTCCTTAAAATTAAGTTTCTAACAGAGATAGGACTGACCTGGGAGCTGTAAGCTTGGTAGCGGGCACAATAGATCGCGGTGCTTTATTCCCCAATACATTATTATTATTACTGTATTCTTTAGTTGTTGAGAGGTTTTCAAATATGTATACCAAACCCTGGTGAAAGAATATTTTGTTTTAACAGCTCTGGCTCTGGCAGGCTTCCTATATGAGAAGCGAAGAGGAGAGTAGTTGGTTGCCACAGATACGATTCATTGCCGCAATCAAGCTGCAGCTGTGTCTCTTCGGTTTTATAATTGTCATGCAGCACTGAAAGCCTCTCTTTCCGCTTTCGTTCCCATAACAAATTTGTTACTAGCTATTAGCGCCACTCAAGTTTCCAATAGTTTATAAAACTTATAAAAAGAAAAACTAATTTTATGTCAATGTAATTGCCAATGCGGTCAATGACAAATTTCCAACCACAATATCATACCATTTCCTCCTACATACAAGTAGCCATTCAAATACTTGAGCTGAGAACCCTTTAGACCCAGGCGCTTGTTGAAATATCAGTCAAGTTGCATGCGGCAAGGTTAGCTAGACAATTTATTTGCCAATTGATAAGATACTTATGCACTACTTGAGTTTTTTTTATAGACGACGCAAATAGTTTCTGCGCCAGTCAATATGCTTGCTATGCAATTAATATTTTTTGTTTTGTATCAAAAGATACTTTTGTATCTACAACAAATTGCTATAATTTGTTATAAATTGCGATAAAGTTGCTTTTGCTTCTAACTTTTGAACACAGCGGCAAACGTGAAGGGGTTAACATAGAACTGCTACGTGCCAGTTGCCATTTGCCATTTGCCGTTTGCTACTGGGCGTAGCTACACAACTAGAAATGTTGTATCTTTATGTACTTGTAGCTACACTGTACATGTACAGTGAGTCAAATCAATATACGGCCACGATGTCTGTGTCGTTACCCACTTGTTTCGGCTCGATAGTCTTGTCGTCTGGCACTTGTTAGTTGTCATTTGGTTTGCCTAACTATTGCTTGACTGTTATTTTTTACGTATCTATGTGTATGCATGTGTGTGTGTGTGTGTGTGTGTGTGTGTGTGTGTGTGTGTGTGTGTGCTGGTGTGTCTCTCTGTATCTATGTGACAACTGCCTTTTGACAATACTAATTGATTTCCATGCGCACACACATCGAATGTCTACTTCAAGTTGCGCTTGTTTGCATTTACAATTGCGGCTTGACAGATTTTGTAAGCTTGCAGAAGGGGCATATTAACTATGTCATGAGGCAGGAAGTCAATGACATGAAAGCTTTATGGGTTGTATACAGATATATTTGCTTAGATTGATAAGTTAATTTATTGCTTTTAACTTACAGCAATATTTTAACGAAATGTAGTATGAATCAGGGATTCAAACCGAAACTTATTTCGGTTACGATTACGGTAGTACCGATACTATTAATCCGGTAAACGGTTTTATTGCGGTTTTCATTTTCAATAATATCGGTTTCGATTCGATTCACCGTTATTTGTTTCGGTTTACCGGTTACATCGGTTCCTATACAAAAACCAAAGAGCATGAGAGTAGCAGAAGCACCATGTACACAGCAAATGTTACATACATTTTAAATTTCTTCTTTAAAAGCTATGAATATTTCCGATACAAATTCGGATGGCCCCACTGTGCGACGTAGATGAAAATGGTTCACAGAACGACGGAATTTAAAGAATAAAACCGAAACGGAACCGATATAAATATACCGGTTTCAATTCGGTTATTTCGGGAAAAATATAACGGTTATCGGTTTTTCTAAAAAAAAATGTGTTTCGGTTACTGTACGGTTATGGTTTCTAAATTGAATCGGTTGTTTTGGATAACGGTTACGATTACGGTTTGAATTCCTGGTTTGAGTGTTTTTTACTTTTTGTATTCCGGACTGCAAAACTCTGAAAGTGTATGTAAGCTTTAGCGCTTTAAGTTTAGCAATTCCATCAAAAGAGTTCTATTCATTCTTTGCCAGTGTTTTGGTTTTGTTTTTCTTTATTGTTGAATTCGTGGTTTATTTAACCCATTAACAGCACGTAGGTTAAATTTAGCTTGCTGCCATATATTGTAGCTTTAATATACAAAACTCCTCAATTTTGGTTCGTTCATATATCTCAATTGAAAATCATCTCAAGTGTCAGAGAGACGCGTTTGGCAGCAGCGGCAGCAGCAGTATGCTCTGAAGTTGATGAATCACTTTGGATTTTTGAATACCTAAATTGTTGATGGATGTTTGCATAAGAAAGCCAAGGCAGACAACAATATTATCCAGTAGCAGAGTCATTCTAAGGGTAAAGAGTGAAGGAACGGGTTAGGGTATCGAAATAAAGAGAATGACTGCATGTGGCACATGTCTGCAGTTTTTGCTTTGTCTGTCTGTGTATAGAACTATAGGTGTGTGTGTGTGAGTTTGGTTTAAAAATAAAATGCCAGCCAAGTCAAAGAAAAAAACAAATTATAAAAGGATGCGCCTGTCATGCAGTGGCTTTAGTGCAAGCGAGATGGTAAATTTCAACGCAAACATTGCATTTTCATTGCTGCTGGCTGAGCTGGCTTTTCATTGTTGATGCCGTAGATGTTGTTGTTTTCTGAGTTCATTAAAATTATTTTAAACCAGGCAAAGACCCCATCTATCTCGCTTTCCCTTTGCCGTTATGACTGCCGTTGTTTATCATTTTCATTATATACAAATTCATTTTATTGCAAGCATGTGCATTAAATACAAAAGTCGGCTTTTTGCCTTTTGCTGCTGCTGCTGCTGCTTGCCACATGTGGCAGAGTAGCTGTGCGGCTTTCAACAGGAATTTTCAATGGAACTTTAGCACAGCAATGGAAAATACAGTACATGCTCCATTTGTTTAATAAAGTGGAATCAACTATGTTTTCTAAAATGAATTTATCAATTCACCAGACATCCATACGTAAATCCGAAATTTTATCATTTTGCAATTTCAAGCGTATCTCTAGTTCACTGGTTCCTGAATTCACGGTTCAGCAGTCTCCCGCCACCTACAAATCCGCATCTGAATAGTCTATCGCACCTCCTCTTGTTAACTGGCCATAACAACCCGTTATCGGGTTACGGCCTGATGTAAAGCTCTGGTGATACCAAAGGTAGCTAGGGCACTCTACCTGTCCCCTCGTCGCCTGTCTCAACAACCGCTTTGAAGACTTTTCTCGCAGTAGCTTCTTTATCCAAACGCACAACCTTACCTAGCCAGCGGAAGCGATAACGCTCAAACACTCCAAGGGCATTTATATCAGACTGCGACATCACCCATGCTTCAGGTCATGAAGCAAAACGGGCAGGATGACCGTCTTATAGAGTGTTAGTTTCGTCTGGCGAGAGTGGTCTCTACTACTCATTTGCCTACTGAGACCAAAGTATATATATTGGCAAGATTCTCCGCTTGATCTTATGCTGACATCGTTTTTCATCGTGACGTTGGTGCCAGGGTAGACGAAATCCTTGAAAACATCAAAAGTATAGTTTTCAACATCAATCTGAGAGTTCAACCGCTGTGTATCATTTACCTGCAGTCCCACCCTGGCAGATTGTCTTTCAATAGCCGCAAAGCCTAAGTTAACTGCTCATCTGCATATGCAAGCAACCCTTATAGATTACAGCCCAGTTCCGATGTACTTCGGCCTTTCGCAACACATGCTCCATCACAGAGTTGAAGAGGTCGCAGGAGAGGGCATCGCTTTGTCTGAAGCCTCGCTTCGTATCAAATGGCTCGGTGAAGCTCTTTTCTACCTTGACAGAGCTGCGTGTTGCTTAACGCTATTCTGTTAAGTGAATATCTGGTCAATGGTGGACTTACCAGGCCTAAAACCAAACTGATAAACGCACATGGCTTTAGTGTTTCACATAGTACTCTCGATATGGTCTTATAAGCATTAGAAAGAAAGCGCACCAAGGTAGCCATTTTCTGCAAAAGATCTGGTGACTATATCAGCTTTAAAAGCATCTGCCAGTTGCGTAGCGGAACCATTCCAAGTAAGAGTCCGCTTATACCACATGCATAAGATGGAACAGCTTCGTTGAGCACATAAGCTCACTACCTTAGCCTATGGTGGCGATTTATTGGGTGTCAACTTGATTAAGTTAAAAACAGGGAGTCATTCCCAAGTGAACTCTACCAGAACCCAGGCTTACCTGCAGTAAATTGCAACCTCAGCTATACGCATGCTCGCTAAATCTAGCGCATACTATACCTGCTTGCGTGTTTAATGTTTTATTGGATTTAGAGAACTGTTCACGACACCAAGACGTGTCGCGTTGTGTATGCCATTCCAGATTCCTTCAGCGAATGGCTCTTGCCACACTCGAGCACAAGGCCATAATATAAAAACCAAGAAAGTCCAATGGTGACAACTAACTTGTTCACTAATCCTTAATGACAAAACACATTATTAGAAAGAAAAGTAACTGCACAGACAACAATATTAATGACGTTGGCATAGTTAATAATTTGTTAACTGGCCTAGTCAAGGCGTATCAAGACAGCAACTCATCTGCCGTCGCATTGGCAAACAAGTCAGGCCATATCCAAGCCTTATAGAAAATGGGTTAAAGTACCGCTAACATCAGCAGCAAACATCGCCTGCCAACTTTGGCGAACTGT
Organism: Chymomyza caudatula; assembly: GCA_035041775.1. NCBI lineage: Eukaryota > Metazoa > Arthropoda > Insecta > Diptera > Drosophilidae > Chymomyza > Chymomyza caudatula. Next base: position 452,091 of record JAWNKW010000033.1, on the reverse strand, counting down.
CGTCTACGGCTGCTGCTTCCTACCGCCTGCCTGCATTCCAGACCACATCGGGTCGCCCCACTTGGAAGATGCTGCTGCAACTTTTGCCTTATGTGGCAGCACAACTCCACTGTGGCATGCCAGCTGCTTACTCAGTCAGGCTGCCATCTAAAGTCGGTTGATCTACTCCATGAAAGTTTTATAGCTGTGCTCATGCCTAAAGAGGTATCTTCTTAAAGGCAGTTGTCAGTTATAAAGTTTCCTTGTCAAAGTTGTTGCCCTAGCTGTCTTGTGCCTAGCAGCAGAAAGTTCGAGCTCAACCTGCAGTATCTATTAATCTTTTATAACTGTTATGCAATATAAATTTTGTGCCTTGTTAATTGAGTTTTGTTTGAATTTTAAGTGCATTTTGACACCCACATTGTGAACATAACTTTTCAATTGACATACGATGCTGCTGTTTGGGTGTTCCACAAAGGGCGAATGGGCGAACCTAAAACTGACTACGAGAAATTATAAGTAAATTAATGATGCAGAAGTTAAAGTTGCTGTAACAAAAGGCCAAAGTAACTTTTGTTGATTAGAAGACTAAAATGTATAGTAGGAGTTCTCTAATAAGTGCGGGGGCGCAGCGGTGACCCATGGTTTAGTTAGCTTGAAACAAAAACAAATTAAATCTACCTTTTGTTAAAAATTTGTTTTAGTTTTTGAGATTCAACTTTTATGTCAAAGAGCCATAGAGTGGAATCCTAGAGCGTTTAAAAATTCAAAATTTTCGCTGAAAACCGCCCATTTTCAAGACTGTGAACGTGAGACTTTTAGACCGACTGACTCAGAAGAAGCATGAAAAACGTATAAATGCACTGTTTTGAGAATGGTTACTTTTCAGCTAGTCGACCAAGGATTCGACTCTATCAAATTTAATGCTGTTTGTTTTTTATATAGAGAAAACAGCCGTTTTGAGAAAAACGAACACGAATTAAAATATTCATATTTATTTTTATGAATGAATATAAAATAAAAAAATGAATGCGCAGACGAATAAAAAACAAACCTTTCTTCTTTTTAATGCATAATACACTCAATCAACTCGTATTATTTTTTTTGAATGTTGTCTTTCATTCAAACCTTTTTGAGCGTTAGTATGTCAAACGACATTTTACGTGTGACCTTTAATGTGCACCAAGCTCATAAATTTGTATCAGTATGAATGTGTCAAATTTCTATTTACGAATTCCGTAACAATATTTTATAGATGTGAACTTTAATTTGTGTTAGATACAATAAAACACACAAGGAACATGAAAAAAGGTCGAAAACTTAAATTGGAATTGTCTTGCACTTCATTAGATAGCGCTTAAAACAAAAATGTCGTTTCTATGATACGTCGTTTTCAAGCGTATAATGTGCTATAATGGCTAAAACATGCTAGATTTAAGAAATCTGGTGCCTTAATTTCAGTTTAATTACTTCAAAAACTTAAAAATGCTTTTAAATGCTGCAAGCTTAGTGATAAAGTTAATGTAACTTTTACATGGGCATGAAAGCAGCGGCTTTTTTTTTTTTTGGATAAAGAGCAAACAAACTGTCACAAATTGTGGAAAACTTAAGAAACCCAAAATTAGTGAGAAAAACACCTGTGAAAATATGTAAAGCTTATCGATGTGACCCATAAATAGAAAGGCAGAAAAGAAAAGTAGTAAGTAAGTAAGAAAAGAGCGGCACAACACAAAGCTAGCAAGAAAAATGGTAAACATTTGACAGAAATAGGCAAAAGTCAGAAAGAAATACTGACAAATATAACGAGTTGTAAGAGAGTGAAAAGCAGCAGCAAATCACATACAATGCCTCGCAGCTAATCAACATTGACAGTCAAAGAAGAAAATAATGCGCTCCCGCTGCCCACGAAGCAAAAGAGCGCCCACGCAAGGGTTGCCACACGAACCGAAAATAAAAACCGGAAAGCTACAACTCTTAAGTTAACATCAACTTAGCCTTCGTCGTCGTGTGGCACGCCAACCTACATAGATATTTGGCGCCAATTATTGTGGGCAGCACGGCAAATAAATATGAAAAAATTATGATGAACACGAAGCCAAAGCGGAATACGAAATACGCTAACAACCGGCAATGGCGGCCAGGGCGTCAGCGTCAACTTCAGACCTGGAGCTATATTTATGGTCAGCTCGTAAATTTGACTACGGGACGCTTGACTTGAACGTGGCTGCTGTCAAACTTCATTGAACTTTGGCAACGTGGCAACAATCGCGTGCCACCACGTATACGACTTTACACGAAATATGTATTTGTCTTCGCATCATTGCTTCTACTGTCTGTTGAATGAGCCATGAAATGTGTGAATTTATGAGCAAAATCGGTTTGATCATTATTCAGATACACGGCACAATAATTGCCAATCCATTTTTCTTGCGGTGATAAGAGTTTGTAAGAACACTTAAACACTTGAGCTCTTGAGGCAACCAAACAACGTTCAATGACCGATGCGACAGCGGCCAGTGAGTCAATCAGACAGTTGTGCTTCATCAATGTCTACATTGTTCTTGACGACGCTAGTGACGCCGCAGACGACAACAGAATCTTTTGATAATGACAATCCCAAAGCTGCAGACAAACTGCTATTCTTTATGTAGGCGGTGATCGTTACAGCTAGAACGCTGTAGTAGACTAGACAAGTCTTGGTTACGAAGTCACATAAGTCACGTTTCAGGAATAAATTTGACATAATTAGCATGCTTATAAAGTTAAAGCATTGCAAGATGATAGCACTTCTTACTGGTTCTGTGAGATGCTAATACAAAGCGCATAAATGATAGATAAGCAACAGATGATCAGTTTTATGTTTAGTTGAATAGAAAATGCTTAGAGTTACGTGGATAGTTTTCTTCAGAATTGAGTATCGATTAGGTTTCTTAATTCAATTCGGTTTTCATAATTTCTGAGCCGCTGGCGTCATTTGAAGGCGTGATTCAGCCCTGCTTGCTAGAACTGTAGGGCCGTCACAAAATTAAAACAGTAACTTTTGGGAAACAAGTTCCTTTTGCGAACTGACCATAAACCGTTACTAGGTGTATTCGGTGAGGCCCCTGCAGCTTTCCTATCCCGTTTAGATTATTCTGTCGAATACATCAAAGGTACATTGAATATTGCAGATGGCGTGAAGAGGATTACGCACTAATTTAATCACATTTGATTCAATCTGAAAATATATTTAAAATAAATTTTAATTTTTCTATTTCTTATAGACTATCGCAATACCACACATTGCACTACAGGGAAAAAATCCGCAAAGTTGTTTTTAGGTTCAGTTCAGTCCACTGAAGAATGCATAATAGAGAAATAAGGGAAAAGCATACTCGTTCAAAAGTAAAGTACGAATTGTATATTTTAGGAATAATATTCTAAGAAAAATTCATATAGAATTTCATTTGTCTCGCTAAATAAATATTATGTTGTGTATAAAACTTTCGTTTACGTTAAGTAAGATCTCAGAACTCTAATTCTAAAGTTTGAAATATAAATAAGCTAAACCTTATAAGAGCGGTTTCATTTACAGTTAATTAGTCGACAATCGATATTGCAGTTCTGTTTGCGTGAGACCGTTTAAAATCGCTGAGAAACGCACAAGCTGTTGTCAAGCGATTTACTTTCTATTATATTTTTTAAGCCTGTCAATAATGACTAATCTGCAGACCAACCTTGGATTCGAACAAAATACGTATAGAATATCTGCTTATAGTATTTCTTAAGCTGCGTTTAGATTATAAGCGAGGCAGCTGTCTGTCGATATATAAAATTAATATGTAGATAATTATAAACACATGCTAATAAATTGACTTTTTTTCTATTTCTTCCAGAATTATAAGCCAAACGATGTGCCACGCTCAACTAAACGATTACAATAGCGATGAGGAAATCGAATCCACATGCGCGTTATAAATATTAATGAAAAAACTCCAAAACGAAATAAAGTCGAGTGAGCAATACTAACAAAAAAGAATTATGCCAAACAGTCCAGAGCGGGCCTACAACCAATGTACTATAACTAGGCACTTAAGTTATTAGATGAGCTGAAAGCTAATGTGAACCACATGCGCTTAGTGCCAGAATCATAAGTAGCTTCCAATTTAACTTGTTATTCTTGTTGCTGTTGTTGTTTACGATAAATCGAGACGAATCAAATCGAAATGAATTAATCGATGTGCCACACACACACAACGTTACATTTCAATTAAATAACGGCAAAGCCGAAGCAAAGGACAAAAACCAAAACCCGCCCACAGAAACACTTTGACCCCAGTACCATTCCAAGTCGTAGCATTTACAGTAGGTACATACTACAATATATGCCTACTCCATATATATATACATATATATCTAGAGCAAGTATTGCAAAAGACCCAAGAAGATAACATCGAACGTCGAAAATCAAGTTACACAACTTCAAGTGCTTTGTGTATTCAAATTACCAGCAAAAACAAAACAGAAGAAAAATCCCATAAAAAGCTGAAAAAAGCAAAGTAAACATTACAAAGGCAAAAAATAAAAAATCAGAGGAAACGGTGCAATACAAACATAATACAAGCCAGAACATAGCAGAGACTCTTCTAAAAATAAAGCCAGCTAAGAGGAGAGAGTGCGCCGTGCAGAGGAAGTTATATGCATGATACCAAGTCAACAGTGGAAACGGCATTAGCAAAGTAAACGAAGTGGGCGAAGTAAGCAAAGTAGGAGGCAGCATCCAAGTGAAGACCATCGACAGCGTGCAAAATTCTTGTCTACAAAATGTCTTTGGCCGACATGGGCACAGCCTCTCGTACTGGAGGTGGCGGAGCTGGAGGCCATCATCACTATGAACTGAGCAACAGTGGCGGTGGTGCTGGTGGTGGTGGAGGCGGCAGCGGCGGCGTAGGTGGCATGCCCGGTGGACGTATGACACATTCACTAAGCACACCCTCGGGCGTGGATGGAACACCATCAACGCCTCGTCATCGTGGCGGCAAGAAGCTCACCGTGCGCATACAAATGCTAGATGATTCGGTTACCATGTTTCAAGTGCAGGTGAGTGGAAAACAGAAATCTAATATCATAATAATAATAATATTAAAAGTTAAGTTCATATGCAGCCTAGCCTGTCTGCCTTTAGGGAAAATGGGTTGAAATGGAGTGCAAATATTGCATGACAGTTGAAATTATGTTGAAGAGCAATATGTAAAGGAACAAGTTTAATATTACTACAAACTATGACGAGCGAAGCTTGCATAAACTACAAAGATTGTTTTAGACGCTGGAAATAGTAGAATAGAGAGAGAAAAATTGAAAGATGAGAAGAAGAACAGAGTTGGTTGTAATAAGACCCAAACGGATAGAAATTTTCTTCTCTCTTACTTGGAAAGGCTCCTTGTAATCATGGAATTTTCCGATCACAAGTTAAATATTCGCACTATAGCTTTTTTCTTTCAACTTCGAAAGATGCTCTGTAGTTACGCTGGTTAGTTGCTGTCCATGAGGAGAATCGAGAGAATGGAGATCTTAGATCCTACTGCAGAGGAAAGAAGTTCTCATATATGTACATTACATATTAAATCTACGCTGGTGCTTTACGTGAGTTCCTGCCGTTTTGGCTCTATATCACGGTGTTCGAATGTGCAAGCAAATAGCACACGGATTGATGCTCTCCTCAATCAACGATCCTATGGATGGATGGGTTTTGTCAACTCGGAATACCATATGGTGCACTACAATAAATTATAGTGGCCTATAATAAACTAAAGTACACCACATGGCATACATTTTATTATCAATATGAATATCCTCAAAAAAGTGCCAAATGAAGAAGTTGAATTGGGCAGTTCTTACTTCAACCTTGGTATGACCCGAGGTCTATCTAAAACCTCTGCTGGTCTCTGGGTCCTAGCACCCGGTTGGTTAGATGCAACTCCACACAGTGTAAAGACACTTATCGCTTTTGAGTCTAAACCATAGCCACTACGAAAACTCCCCGATAGGCCGCAACCATTTAAGCACATAGCCGCCCCTAAAAAGAGACGACTTTACTGACTACCCGTAGTCCCAGTTTAAACTCCTGGTATGAGCTTCATACCCGAAGGTACCACGATTCTGCAACTCCCAACAGTTAACGGGCTCGCTACACCTACGACAAACCTTTGCGTTGAAGCTATGACCTGCTGTGGTGGTATTCTAACCCGCCACCACACGGGTAGTTCTCACATACAGTGGAAATATATCGTATATACCAAAAAGGATTGGATTTCACTCATTCATTCGTTATATCTTTGCTCTCAGCGAACTCACGTCACGGTCTGAATGCTTTGACATTTGCTTTTCACTTTGGTTTTCGTCTCAGTTTTTCGGATCCTTAATCATACTAAAGAAGTTGCACTTCACATAGAATGTAGTGCTTTTATATTACACAAAATAATACGGATATAGAGGGGATCCGAACTCTACATAGACTATTTTTAACTGTGCTATGAAATTGTTTAGAAATCTATTTTGGCTTTCCTATTTCATGTGCCTTTTCGCAGTTAATAACTATTTTAATTGAGAGAAACTTTTGCCATGGGCTTAGTAACTTTTTCAATAGTTTCTCCTTCAGTATCTCTAGCATGGCAACCCTACAATTAAATTACATAAATGTACACAACACGTTTTCATATTTCGGTCGACTAGCCAGAAAAAGTTGGCAAAGTGAAAAATATGAAAAGCTACATTTAATTATATTAAAAAACAAATGGATAAAAAATAAAAATAAAAAAATCTTACAAAATACACTTTTGTGTGGGCCCTTAGTGCAGCGCACTAGAAGATTTATGCGACAAGCCACAGCCATTGGGCGGAATGGTCCGTTGAGGCCAAGGCGGATGGAGTTGTTGCTGGTTTTGCTGGCAGACAGCCAAAATGTGTTCCGGGCTGAAACAACTGCAACATGTAGTAGTTGTTTTTGTTGCAGTGGAAACAGAAGCGTCGACAAATCAACAAATTTTGTAGAGCAGGCCATAGCCAGCGCCCCAAAAGTGGCCTAGGCAGATGTTACTTGATTTTTTTTATTTTTTTTGGTGTGCTTTTTCGATGTTTGTCGAAGTTGATGCGGGCCCCAAAAATAAAACAAGCAACTGGCAAAACTGGCTATCTATATAGCTTGTCCTGGGGTTCATTTGAGGTCTACGAACTACAGCTACACATTGCTCACTCACTGTTAGCCAGCCATTCACACATTGGACAGAGTCTATTAGAGATTTGGAGGCTGATGTTCGCCTTGTTGTTGCTGACCACAAATCGCATTAACTGGCTTGCATCCTACGCCTTGTTTTCTGCCACTTTGCGTTGTTAATGGCCATTGTTATTGTTGTTGGTTCTACAACTGCGGCTGCTGTTGCCACTTCCTGCGTGTATCCTGTTGAAGCATGCCAGCCATTAGCAGCTAAACCACCACTAGGAGGCAGTCAGTCATCCATGGCTGCCACTCTTGCAGTGCGCTAAAAAAAGAGGCTTAGACGGTTTTTAGTTGAAGTGGCCGCCATCCAAAACAAACGCTTCACCCTGCTCCTCTGTGCCGTTCCTTTTAGTGCCTGCCAGCCAAATAGTTTCAGACACATTTCAAAGGCTTCTTCAACAGGCGAGCAACTTAACTTAACACACAAAATGGAAATGTTGCATCCACTACGTGTGTGTGGTGCACAACAAAATCGTTGAGCAGTTGCTTTTGTTGCTGTTGTTGTTGTTGCTATTGCTGTGTGTAGGTGGGCGGGTTGGGCTGCTGGCTTTTTGAACTATGCACTTGAGGCTGTACCGTCGAGCATTTGAAACTTTAAAGTGGCCCACAATGTTGGCCAAAAGTAAAACCATTTTATAGAAATTTTGTGACAATATGGTCTTCTTTTAGGCGAGTTAATGCACTTTGAAGTTTGCAACGAGATGAACTCAACGCTTATAGTTCTAATAGAAACACACAATAGTGTGTAAGAGAAACTCAATCAGTCAATCAAAGAGACTGGATTGACACTGTGTACTTAATATACGTAAAGTTTTCTATTACAATTTGTTAAGATCGCAAAAGCAAGCAACTCTTTTTTGGCTTTAACGAAAAAGAAAAGTGTTTGTTAACAAACCTAACTAAAACCTTTACGTTGGATAGATATTTTAGGGTATTTGTGAAATCAAGACTTAGGTTTTCTTACTTCTTTTTATATAATACCCAAGAATGACCCAAGGGTGTGTGTAACCAAGTCAGTCTTCTCTGTTCAAGCTCAATGTTATTAAAAATTGAAGCACGTAACAATTCAACTAGGTATACAAAATCTTTAGCGCACATAAGGCATCCAACGATTGCCACATAACGTGGCGTATACGTAATGCTGCAAGATAAACATATATGGACATACATATAAGCATACAATATATATGTGTATACTATGGCACTATGGTATATTTTGCTTCGATTAAACTCAAACTAACATACATAGATAGACAACCAACAAAGAGTCGATGCCCAGGCAGAGACCGCAGACTGTAGTATAATAATGTCAATTGTGGTTTGGTTTTTGTGGTTGTAAATAAAGCGAATTCTGGCTAAAATGCAACCACGCGCATTTTGTTCCTTAGTTACTTTAGCAGCTGCATTTATTATTAATGCAGGGCTCTAATGGCCTTTGTGGTAAAAGTGTGTGTATTTTGGTATAGTGCAAATGGCACGTGCTGACCATGAGCATTAGCCAAGCTCTTTGGCTAAGTGTGCCTTGTGGTTGGTTGACTTGGCCAACAAATTTGGAACGTTCAGTTTTTCGTACTTTTAAAATGCCAATTTTTAGATTAATGCTAAATGTTACAAAAAATATATTCAATTCAAGTAATACAAGGTGAATCCAAACTTTAAATGAGGTAAGATTATTACCAAGCGCCTTTGCAAGGAATCCAAACCTTGAATCGCTACATAACTCATCAAAGATTCTCTCAAAGTTGGATGAGTTACGATACAGTTACAAACTGTAAACATGTGCTTTGTTTATATGGAGTCCTTGTTTATAAATAGTTTATCGAACTTGGAAAGAAAAAAAAAACGTGAAAACCCGTGCAATTGAAAAGCGCTTACATAACATAGTAAAGGCATTGTATAACGCAAAAGAATGTTTTCACGACGTTAACGTCAGCAAAACCGTTGGCAGCATTTAAGTTGCTGTCATAGAGTTTGTGTATCAGCAGAGAAAAGTTTTCATTTGACCAGATCCGCATGTATCTACAGGAACTTGTCGTCGACATTAGACGACTTAATACACGCTCTCATAAGCTGTTTACGATGAAGAGAAAAGAAAACACGAAATAACAACGTTTGTGTGCACAATGTATTTTGTTGTTTTGTTTTTTGCTTCAAATCAAATTTTACCTGACTAAAACGCAACATATCCAGGTGAAACTTATATTCTGCAAACCGCAAACATTTTATCTTTTGAATGGTATAGGTCTTAACTGAAAACGTTGCGTTTTTGCGAAGTAGTCGGTACCACACTGAAGATTCGCTTAGCGTATTTACATTAGGCCGTAACCCGATAACGGGTTGTTATGGCCAGTTAAGAAGGTGAAGATGAAGTATTTATATACAGATATTTTTGCATTTGTCAATGGAAAGTTTCTCTGCTGCCATTGCCGATGGCTGAACTAGATAGATTTACATTTATGTTAGAGCCACCAAATTTGGTACGACGACTCATGTTAAGCTTATAAACGAAACATTGTTGACATTTTGCCAAATTAATCCGCTACCGTCCGCATTCCAGTTACCTTAATAACGTCCATAGCCTCGATATAAAAATTTGCACAGAAATTCGATTTTCATGGAAAAAATGGGTGTATCGGGCACCGTCCCGACTATGTGCATCAAATTTTTTAGGACTACTCTTTGGCAACTTTTACTTTATGTGCACTGGAAAGAGAAGCCTCTCCACTCCGTGATGCGCCATCTACATGGTCCTTCTGACAAGCAAATACTCTTCGTAGTCTTCCTTCAATAATTGCATTAAAGATCTTTTTCCAAGGAACTTTTTACGACTAATAAGCTAACTTTAAGGTAAATGACGTTAAACAGTTTTCTAGTGTTTCATGAGCAAATGAAACTTGCCACGAAAATATGGTATTTTTTCTGAATATAAAGTTATTGGATGCTATATTATTGGTGTTCATCGTTAGATGGAATGTTTATATTCTTCCTCTAGGTACGGATGCTGAATATACATCAAGTTATGAACGCACACTTTCAAGTGTAACTTAATAAATTTGCTTTTATTGCATTTTACGAGCCGTTTCCTCTTCAAGACTAATGGCACAATTTGTGCTGCGTTTATTTTGACGCCATTGCAATAGTATTTGCTTAAGAAATTATGCGCTATAAACTACAAAACCGTACACACTCACACAAGAGATTATCTTCAGAAGCTTAAATAAAATGCATAAGTAATACGTGGGAGAAATGGGCGTGAAGTTGGCGGCGCTTAAAGCTGCTGCGTGGGTGAATTTTGCTGATAATGTTGGAAAAACATTTGAGAAATATTATAAAGTTTATTTTTGCAAATCAACTGAGTCATATTATTGAAGTTGATTTCATTTCCTTTGTGATAATTGAAGCCTTTTGTGTGATTTCTTTACACTTTCAAAGTTTCTGCCAATAAAAGCAGCAAAGCACATCTATCTAAGAACTTGAAATGTGAGCATTAACAAAGTTATACAAACTTTTTCATTAGATTGCAGTGCCGGAGCCCGCATGTTACGTCAAATATTTGGCAATTTATAGCTTTGTCTGAAGTTTTAAGTTTCAATATGGCACAACGTCAATGCAAATACAAATACAGACATGTGTGTAAGTGTGTGTGTGTGTGTGTCTGTGTGTGCCTGTGTGGGTGAATGAACAAAAGCCGTGTGCAAAGACAAATACAAAGGCAGACGACACCTGCAGGCAGGCCTGCATTTTTCAGTTCGACTAGAAATTGAACTAACGGCAATTGTACCAACTTTTAGCCATACAAAAAGCTCACTGATACATGCAGATGCACATAAAGTGTGTGTTTGTGTGTGTGCAAGCGTAGAGCTTGTTTGCATTGAAGCGTTTCCTGCCGTTTTGTCATTTCCGTTTCCCTTTTTGCAGCAGTTGGCTGCAAAGTTAATTGGTAGTTTGTGTAAAATTCCAAATTGGTTTAGTGAATTGCTGCTTTAAAACAAACAAAGCTGCCACACACGGATGCACCCAGCCAAATGTCAAAGTTGGGGCGTGTCCTTGTGGCCATTGTCCTCGACTAGGCCTTGCATGTGCAAAAAAAAAAAAACAATGCAGGTTGCATGCAACCACAGAGATTCATCATTGTTTCGACACTTTTCTTTATTGTTTTGGCAAATTAAATTAAACATGGCTCGTTTTTATTGTCAACCGAGTAAAACTCGTGTAAATTTCATTTCATTTCAATTAGTTTAGTTTTCTATTCTTCTTCTGAGCGTCTTGGGAGAGCAAAATGTAAGGGCACAAAAAAAGAGAGAAAACTGCATTGTGTGTCCTTGTTTTTGTTTTGTAAGCTTTATGGCGCTAACCACGCCCTTTAACTGCGTGAAATCCTTTTTGGGGCAGCCAACATAATATGCAGCAACTTTTTTCATAAGCACTTAAAAAGTGCCTTGCGCAAATTTCCCAAATACACTTACCAAAGCATATATATTTATTTCATCTTAAATTTGAATACGTATTACTTACGGGCAACTGAGCGCTATTAAGTTGAACTTAAAATTGAAAAACTTTATAAATGCCGGTCTATGGATTTCGCTTTTAGCTCATGGGATAGGCAATGCATACCATAATGGTGCATAATATTTATTAATACTAGTGTTCACCTTGTCGTCGATGACATTCGACGACTTAATACACGCTCTAATAGCAGCTGATTACGATGAAGAGAAAAGAAAACACAAAATAACAACGTTTGTGTGTACAATGTATTTTGTTGATGTTGTTTTTTTACCTGACTAAAACGCATCGTGCCCGGGTAAAACGTATATTCTGCAAACCGCATTCATTTTATCTTTCGAATGGTATGGATTTCACCTAAAAAAGTTGCGTTATTGAGAAGCCATTGGTACCACAATGTATTTTTGCTTAGCGTGTTTATATATAAGATTTATATTTATTTTTTCTTATAACTTTTATAGGATTCTTCTTGACTGGCCATAACAACCCGTTATCGGGTTACGGCCTGATGTAAATACATTCTTTTATTGGAATTGTGGTTTTACGTGGTGGGTCCCAAACCCTACGCACAACCCTTTTAAGGCCTGGGGTGGCTCTACTGGTCTCGAAAGAACCCAGTGTCATTGTTAGTCGCCTCATAACCCGCTGCCTTTTATACTCAGGGAATGTGCAATTCTAAATAAAATAAATAAAGTTTCCACATAAAGTTTAGTACAACGAATAAGCGTAGGAATCTTCAGAAGCTATCAAGAATTTCAAAGAATAATCTAGTTCCTAGGAACCACTTGTAAAGTTGTCGAAAGAGCTATAACTGAAAGTAAATAATTATATTTAAAAGCAAGGATATCATCGCTTCGGCGTCCAAATATACAATTTCCTTTTATTTTAATGAAGAAATTTATTTTCAAACTTTTGCTGAGCCTTCTGAAGTGTCTGTTATATATACACTTGCGAACTCATATTACCATGCAAAAATGCCATTCCTTTTATATTAAGTATACGCATATTTATGTTTATGTGCAAATGCATTTAAACACAGTCAACTGTGCAACAATTTTCAATATTTAAATTTTAAAACAACTATACATTTTGACATTTATTATGTATAGATGACCGCAAATTGTGCTTAACCCTGGACAACGCCCAATTTGTTGTTGCGGTTTGGACACAAAGACCACAAAGCATGGTAAATTGTGTCTATTCGGTTTTTGGAACCGTTGTTGTCAGTCACATAAAATATGCAAATATGAAATGCTTTAATGACATTCGAACATGCCATGGTTTTAGGTATTCTAGGTGAAAGTAACACATGAGCCGCCTAGTCAAGCGCATAACATTGGAACCAACCCAAAACACTCTTCCTGATTAAATGCGACCAATATATTGATTCGATGTAAAATAGCAGAGGAACACGCGCCGTTAACAGGCTTCAATTTTTAACGCATTGCCCACAACATCTATTTCAATACTAAGGAGTAGAACAGATCCATTGAGCTAGACCTTGGTCTTAAATTAGCATATTGTGTGTGTTTTTGTGGCGAGCACTTTGTTTGGTCTCTGATGTGGCTTATGTTAATATCCTTGTTGCATGGCAAGGCATAAGCGCAACACAAGTGTTTGCCTATTAGCAAAATGGATTTTTGGTGGCACAGCCTGATGTGAGCTTCAAGGACATGACTGAGATATAGAGTGTGTCTGGGTGTGTTTGTATCTGTGTCAACTGAACTTCATTAACTGCCAATAAGTTTGTCATAATCTAGATTAGTAACGCTATTTTAACCCTGAGCTTTAGCTTATCATCTATGTAATTTGACATTCTTAATAATAGTGTTTGGGAAAGTGAGCATAATAATAAATGGTTGACTGCTAATTCAGCTGAAAAGTCGACTATATTATCTTAATTTGTTGATTCAGCTGTATATCATTAAAAACGCAAAATAAAATATTTTATTAACGATGCACTGCATGTAACACCCGGGAGCCCCCCTTTTGTCCGCACAATTTGGCAGCTCTTAAATAAAACGACCTACATTTAAGGAGTACACTAACAGCGGGTATAATGACTTTAGTGTAAAGTTTGCCTTGATGTAAAAGAAAAAGTTACGAGCTTTAAAATTTAAGGATGTTCTGTGTGTTTTGAATGCATTTCATGATGTTTAGCCGAGATGATGAATAATCGGGAGACGTAGTATCATCAATGTTTTGCTATAATTTTCATGCAAAAAGCTGTTTAAAATCTATTTTTATGCCATAGCTTTGGATTTTAGCTGATACAAAGTAGGATGACAAGGTGTTAAATAATCTGATAACTGTGCCTTTATTCACCAAGTGTAGAAAAACGAACATAAGGCTAGTTACAGAAGAAGTGTATGTTCATCTTTTTTCCAAATTCTTCAATTTTCGTAGAATCTTAAATTCTGTCGTTCCGCTCAGTGCTTGGTTGGTAAAGTCTGCAATGAGTTTTGATATAAGTGGCCTGTAGAACAGGTCCTTTCTACTATTTGGGTTTCATCACGGATATTTTTGAGTAGTCTTAAACACCGCTGATATTTGCAGTTAAAGCCTTCGAATCTCCCTTAAAATAAGCCCAGAGGCTTCGGCCTTAATGGTTTGACACAGCCTTCTAGCTCTTAAGTTATCTTTTAAGTTAACACTTTTAATAACGATATCTGCAACGCTTTCTCAAATATACATCGATTATTCGCCCAGGACCAAAGAGCATGAAAGTAATAGTGTCCTTGACAACTAAAAACTTCAAAATTTCAAGACTCTCTCTTAGACTTAGAAAAAGCTAAACAAACGCACATCGATGCAGTGTTTTGGAAAAAGCCGCATTTCAGCAAGTCGGTTCAATGTTACAACCAAGCATTCTACTCTATTGCTTGTATGCTCTTTGGACAGGACAAACACTCGTTAACATGCAAAGTTGAAGCAATCGAACTTCTTGGGAGCAACTTGAATGTATAGAAGCAGTATCTTTGAATGAAATATGTACTTTGAAGTAGAGTTACAAAACTATCGAGGTATCGAACTTTTCCTTTTGTTTCTCACCATCGATGTTTTCATTTCATAAGCCACATGCCGGCAGCGTCAGTTGCCGTTTTATTTCAAAAAGCCAGTCACACAGGGATAGATAAAATTGATTAAACGAAGCTAATGCCTCCTCTTCGTCCTTAGGCTAGACAAACTCAGTCTAGCCGATCCCGTCAAAGACGCGCTTAAGTCTCATAATATGCACACTCCCAACCAAAACATTGGCCAGTCTGTTGGCATGCCTCACTAATCTAACGTTATTTAAATCCAAATGTAACGCTTTGTTCGTCAGATACCAGGTGGTACCTGAGCCTTATTTTGCAACACCTGCAGACGCTTCCAATTACTTTTGGCACTACAATCTGAATTTAAACTAGATGTCTGAGATCCATATTCAGTTTAAAATTACTAGAAAGCAGCCATCCTAACTTTTTTTCACTATGCGATATTTCGCAGATATTGACATCCACAGTAATAAAAGAATTATTCAATCGCAATTTTGGGGGAATGACATGCTTCAAGGTAAAACATATATTAAGATATTACCAACATTGAATGGACTTGCGGATAAGCTGGCAAGAGACGGCGCTGCAAGCCCATTAATAGGACTGGAGCCCTTCTGTGATATTGAAAGACACACCGCCAAGCAACTTCGGCGAGGAGAGGAAAGGCTGAAGCGAAAGGTTCAAGAAACTATCGCAGTTAGGGAAGAACTCTATTAGAATTCTGACAGGTCTGCCTACCGGACACTGTAGGCTGAAGGGACACCAGAACAAGCTGTGCAGCAGCAGCTCTAGCACCTGCAGGTTCTGCGGACTTGAGGAGGAATCCCACCAGCACATCCTGGCTGAGTGTGATGCCCTGGCGATAAGAAGGTTGTCGCTTCTCAGTCGATGCAGGATCTCGCTGACCGACACGGCCCGTTTGGAACCATCCAATATAATTAAGTTTATAATAGAGATCGGACTGGCAGGCGAGCTATAAGCTGAGTAGGGTGCATGAAAGATCTAAAAGGTCGCGGTGCTTTATTCAAGTAGTATTCAAATGGGCTACATCATTTAAACGATAATGCCTATTATGCCTTTAGGTTTTGTGTTGAGCGATATGGCTCCTCAAGAGAATTTAATCCATCCGTAGCACTCAGGCAAGAGTAGTTGATGATCTGTTTGCTGCGGTTGAACAAAAAGGAAGATGTGTAATACTTTTTCGTCACCCAGGAAAAACTTGCATTTTCCGTGCAGAAAGTGACAGAACACAGATGCCTTGACTCATCCAACCTTGCATAGCTCGTGAATAGAATGCCCAGAGAACATAGTAATTGTAGGACTAAGTCCACAGAAGCTTTTGACGGGGCGCATCTGTTGGTCAATACTGCCATAATTAGGGTATATGGACTATGACACGCCAAATTTAATGTCTCTCTTTCGGTTTTTTTTTTATATATATGTATATCTATATCTTAATTGCACGCAGTCAAGAGTAACTAGAGCAAAATGAGCCATGGCTTGTGTAGTGTTGTGTAGCGCCAGTTTAGGGCGAGGCGACAACTCAATTGAAATATATTTAAATGCAATCAGACAGCAACCCACTTTTCATTTGTAGTTGTGTGTGTGTATATATATATATATTTTGGTTACAAGAATTTGCATGGAAGATTAGATTTTAACGAGCTTAACGAGTGAGCAGCCATGCCCATGACGCACTCGTCGTCGGTGACGCCAAGTCATTTGTATTTTGTTGTAGAGCAAAACACTTGATGCGGCAATTGTGCGTGTAATTTATTGCAATGTGCAACATTTTTCGTGTTTATCCATAAGATACTTATTTGAATATTCTTTTCTTTACAGGCCAAAGCTTTGGGTCGCGTGCTGTTTGAGCAAGTGTGTCGACAATTAAATCTGTTGGAAGCCGACTATTTTGGCTTGGAATATCAGGAAATGTCCACACATACCAAATATTGGCTGGATCTAGAGAAGTCCATGAATCGTCAGGTGGGACTGTCTCTTATTGATCCAGTGCTGCGATTTTGCATCAAATTCTATACGCCAGATCCATCGCAACTAGAGGAGGAGTATACCAGGTGAGTAAATGCCTCATCACCTTCCAACTTTATTCAACTAAACTAACTCTTTTGTTTATACAGATACTTGTTTTGCTTGCAAATCAAACGTGATTTAGCCACGGGCAGCCTGCAGTGCAATGATAATACTGCTGCTCTTATGGCCAGCTACATTGTGCAGGCATCGTGCGGTGATTATGTGCCCGAGGACTATCCAGATCATACTTATCTGTCCTCGTATCGTTTTGTGCCGCATCAGGATGCAACCATGCAGCGAAAAATCATGGAGAATCACAAGAAGCATGTGTAAGTCGTTGTAGAGCAATGTTAAGCTGCATGTTATTGAGACATTTCGCTGCCTTAGATTTGCAATGAATACAAGATATCGCTCTTAATCAGAGCATACTGCAAAATCAAAAGATCTTCAACGATTCCTATCAGTAGCTAGGTGTCTTAATTCACTCCTGGTGGCTGTGGAACTATTCTCGTTGTGTAGAGTGCGCAGCCATGTTTGTCGTGGGCGACCTCTACGTCGGCTGCCCTGCGGATTCCACTTTGCTATGTTTTCATTTTCTCTACGAAGAGTGTGGCCTATCCAGTTCCACCAAATAATTCGAAAACATTTATTTACAAATGTTTGAAGCTTCCAGCATATACGACTATGTCCCATAACCGTACAGTAAAACGGGTTTCACGTTAGTTCAGGCTCACCGCTCTTTTTTCTTTGCACGGTTTGTGACGTCACATTAGGTGGAAGTGGGTTGCCTTAATTGTGACAAGGGGAGTTTCATAATCTTTAAAATTTTGGTGACGTCCATTATGAACAGCACCTCATTGAAAAGTTTTGCATTAGCGCTTCTAATGTGTACTTACCATGATTTTGTTTCCGAAAACCGGAGTCGCTTTAGCTTTGCATATTAAATAAAAACGTTTTGCTAATGATTTTTTTTTTTAATTTAAGAGTTTAGTATCGCAATCACTTAACCACTTTTGGAGAGATCAGATATCGCGTGCTTAGAAAGATGTGCTATAATTTCATTATTCTACAAGCGCTAACGATTTTTTTTTTGATTTTGATAAAAAAAACTTTTGCTAAACTGAGACGACTGAAACTTAACTCTTTTAGGTAAATCGTGTATTAAATTTTGAAACTTACGTTCGTAAATCTGAATCAATGGAGAATTGAATCAATTTAAAAAAAGACGTTTGGAAACTAAAAACGGCATTTTTTCTAATCATAAAGCCAGAAGAAGTGAACAATGTTTCGTGTAAAACTTTGATCATGCCACTTAAAAAGTGCAATCAATCTAATTTCTTATCTAAACTTGGCTCTTCTTTAACTACAGCGGCCAATCGCCAGCGGAGGCTGATCTAAATCTGCTAGAAACGGCACGCCGTTGTGAGTTATACGGCATGAAAATGCATCCAGCGAAGGACGTAGAAGGTGTGCCTCTTAATCTAGCCGTGGCACACATGGGCATTACTGTCTTCCAAAACATCACGCGCATCAATACATTCTCATGGGCAAAAATACGCAAAATTTCCTTCAAACGCAAACGTTTTCTGGTCAAGCTGCATCCGGAAGGTTATGTAAGTCCGTCATTCAATCAATTTATGCAAATCTTTTGTGTGTCCTTTTGTTTGCTTGGAACTAAAAGTTTTACATTTGTGTTTTTCTTTGCTCAGGGCTACTACAAAGATACCGTTGAGTTTTTCTTCGAAGGTCGCAACGAGTGCAAAAACTTTTGGAAGAAATGCGTCGAAAATCATGGCTTCTTCCGTTGCACGACTGTGCAGAGCACACCGCGCCGCAAGACCCGCGTGCTCTCCCGCGGTAGTTCGTTCCGGTATGTAGTATATATGCATATATTGAGTAGAATGCAGGCTGAACATTGATCTGAGTTAAACTAAGCTCGTTTTTTTTATGCTTACAGCTACAGCGGAAAAACTCAAAAGCAGATTATTGAATTTGTGCGCGAGAATTATGTAAAACGTCAGAATTTCCAAAGGTAAGTGGGCCAGTGATGATGATGACCTTCTGACGGCGCAGGCTCCGTATTGTAACTCTTAAAGCTTATTCACTAAGTAAAATGCTTTTATGCGTATAATTGATTAAACAATTTAATATAATTTGATTTAATAAGCTTTTGAGTTGACTTATTTTGGCGTTTTTACATAAGGTGCGCGAAGTACATGGGACAGATTAGTTTCTTTTGCGACGTGCCTTCTTCACTGTGAATTGTGAGTTTGGTTTTTTTTTTATTTATAAACCATCTGAGCTAATTACAAAGACTAAGTTTTTATGGATGATCCAAATCATTATTATTATACATTAACTTTGTAGGAATGTCGCAAAATTATAAGTTCAATAGGAATAAAAATACGATATTTTTGTTCTTAAAAGATGCCAATAACCACGGCAAAAAACCACGCTCTGGCCGTGCGCGACATTAGGTTAGGTTAGAACAGCTGCCTGGCACTTAGGCCGTATTTCTACCCGTAGGATCTCAAGCTCACTCCTTCCCCGTTAACCAACAGATGCAAAATCAAAGGGGACCCCATTCCGATGCAGCGATAAAGTCTGCTATTCTTTTGTGTCCCGAAGCCGGGTCACACTTTTCAATTTTTCTGTGAATTTATGATCGAAACGATTTTTAATATGAAGCTTACAAGTGGCCATGCTAGTGCCGTCTCCTTCCAGGAGAAAGTGAGCGGTAGTACCTTGTCTAACAAGCTCGACAGATATCGAATTTGACGACGAGTGACCAAGGCTACAATTGTTCAAGCTGTTTGAATCTCTCAAGCGCATTGCTGACAATAGAGCCGATTCCTCCTGCGAGATTCAAGGGTTGAATATTTAAAATGTAATGTACAGTTCCGCAGCAGGATTGACATACTAGAAAATGGTTTATTCCATTTAATTATTTCGCGCACCTTAACTAATGTAATTTATACTCTACTTTGCCAGACTTTTCGATTTTTGTGGCTTCTTTTTTGTTAATATGAAACTTAACTAATTTTCAACTTGTTAACTTTTGGCTTTATTTAATGGCAACTTTGAGCTTATAACTTATGTATATTTATATAACTATTTTATGCTTTCATATAAACTTTATGCTCTAAAAAATAAACATCTTAAACTTTTGCTCACAAAAAGCAGAAATAAGTTTAAAGAAAATGTCATCAGCCTACATTAAATATCATCAGCGTGTTCATAAATCGCCTCGTTTGTTGACACTTTATAACAATTTAAATGTGTTATGTTTTTGTTTTTCAAAATCAATTTCTCAACTGTTTTGTTTTTTATAACTTAATCCCTCCCAACCACCAGAACCACCACAACTACCCCCACCAAAACCACATAAATAAGAAAAATATATACAAAACTTGGCCGAAATGTTGCGCAAAATCTGCTCACAAAAAATGCGTAACGTGCCTGAGAAAAGAAAAGAGGATTAAATCTTAACAAGAACAAAAACAAATTGGTCTTAAGTACAAAAAAAAGAAAACCACAAACATTAAAACGTTAAAAAGCAAAATTAACAAACTGTACAGTAAAGAACGAATGTATAAAAAATTATAAACTTTTAATTTAATGTATTTCTTATTTTTCACGACAAAACTACAGCAACTGTGCGTGTGTGTATGTTTTTAACTTTTATCAAACAAACCACTAATAATTTAGCAAAACAACCTCTTTTTTTTGTTGTAACTAACAAAATTAACAATTGGCAATCATTTTATGTGTAATACTCACTAGCAATTTCTAATTTATTTCGATTGGAACCCTACCTGCTGCATTCATTCATCTCAAATCAACTCAACTCTGCGCTTAAACTTACTAACTAATTAAGAACCTAAATGAAACCTAAAAGCTCGCTCATTAGTGCTCATCATCAAATATCATCGCTGCTCATAGTTTACTGTTAGCTAGTGTGTTGTTGTAGTCTTTAGCTGTTACGAGAAGCGTATGTCACGGTCATTTGTGGTTCAGTGCACCTCAATTAAAAATTACAATTGTATTTCATTAAATGATGACCCTCAATTAGTTGATCTCTAGCTTAACTCGTAATTTGTGTTTGTTTTTTGTTTTTGTTTAGACTGTACCACACACACACACACACACCCACACACAAATAGAACATCATGTTGCATCACGTTTGTTCCTCTTAAATGTGTAGTTATTAGTCGTGTGTGCCGTTGTGTAAATTAATCAAACTTAAACTTGGCTAAAACTATGCATAACCTAAACTTATGTTAATTCTAATAGTTATAGTACATTTTGATCAATTTACAACTATACTTAAGGACTCTTCTTCTTTCTTAACTGGTCTAACGTATTTCTTTCATTGGAATTGTGGTTTTACGTGGTGGGTCCTAAACCCTACGCACAACCCTTTTAAGGCCTGGGATAGCTCTACTGGTCTCAAAAGAACCCAGTATCGTTATAAGTCGTGGTATTATCTAACCCTCTCACCAAACGGGGGAAGGACCCTTAAATCTTAAATCAAAATCTACAAAATTTTGGTGACGTCATTTATAAACAGCCCCCTATAAAAATTTTGTAAAGATCTAACAATAAAACCTAAATATATGTATTCAAATCTCGCGCTTTACGTATCATCTACCTCAATTTATGTCTAAATGTTCACTGGCTTCAAATTTGATCAAAATTTTCCAATAAACCACTCTCTTTATGTATAAACAAGAGCATTCCTTCTTCTTGACGGACAATAACAATCCATTACCGTGATTACAGTGATATCAAAGGTAGCTAGTGTACTCACTACCAAGTCCTTCCTACGGAAACATGGTATGCTCCTTCGTCGCCTACCTTCGACAACCGCATTGAAGAAGGTGTTCTCGCAGGAGCTTCTTCATCCATATGTACACCATGACCTATGTGGAACCGTTGCAACTTAATTCGTTTGACTATGTAAATGTCGTCGTACAGCTCATAGAGTTCGTTGCTCCATCCATTGCCACCGCATAAAGGGCCAAAGATCTTAAGCAGTACTTTCAAAAGCACTTTTATGCAAAAATGTCCCCATAAATCAATTTAAGGCACCAAAACATGGACAACCGTGGCAAGAGCCAATACGACACTCCTCCCTTATACAAGAATATGTCTAAAACCTCTGGAATTATTGTGTAAACACGTTTTTCCCTATAAAACAATGCAAAATAGATGTTTCAAATTCGAATTATTTAGAACCGATTGTTCATTAAATCGAACAATGAACCGTTTCGTTTCGGACCGCAGTATTAGTTTTTCACAAAAGATTCGTTTGGGCGTTTTAACTCATCCTCTGCTTGTAGTTCGACAATTTCGCAAAAGTTTTTATCAAATGGAAAAAACTTTAATATTCACATTTTAGACCGTTTTGGCAAAGCTCTAAAATTTGAAACTCCAATATCAGGAAAATTTGCACTACAATCGAAAGGAGATTGTGGCAAGCACTTCAAAACTGCAAATGCTTTTGAAATACGCTTCTTCAGGCGTTTGCTAGCAGTCGTTTTCAACCGCATATCTGCCCAATAGCTACCTATACCATTTAACCGATTTTTCGGTATGCCAGCTATCGTTTTAAACCTATTTTGTGCCAATGTGCCAGAAATATCTTTGAGAGCGTGAGACAGCTAACAGGAAAGCACCTCATCTTTAAGAGAATTCAAATGAAATCTTAGGTAAAACCGTCGATTTCTAGCACATCCCTGTATATGTGCATATACTAAATTTTCAAAAAACGTAACATACTTTAATAAGTTGCCATTTATTCGCTGTATAAAAATGCATATCAGGGGTGTGCCAGAAATCAACCGACGATTTTCCTGTAGATCATCATTCTCTTGAATGATAACATAGCAAGACATACATACAAACTGGTTTACACCATAACCCACCTTGCTATTCAAAAACCAACTCGGGCCAGCATATGTTTGAACCTGGGAAACTAGCACTGGCTTCACAACGATCTTAAGCCAAGCTAAGTATAGTAGTGGTAACCCCGCAGTCGGATCCTGACTGCAAAGTAAAAAAGTAGTATCCTGTACCCATTTTTCCCAGGAAAATCGAATTTTTGTGCAAATTTGTATATCGATGTTATAGGCGTTATTAAGATAACTGGAATGAGGAGGTGCGGGTTGATTCGGAAAAATGTCAACAATGTTTGGTTTATAAGCTTACCATGAGTCTTCATACCAAATTTGTTGGCTCTAACATGAATGTTAGCCTTAATTGCTGTAAACAGTAAAACTTTTATAGAAGGAGGGGGCTAAAATTGCCACTTTGTTACCTATATCTTTTAAAGTTTCTAACAACAACAGTACCAGTGCGCATAACTGTGCCAAGTTTCAATTTCATAACTTTTATGGTGTGGGTGTGAACCGCGAAAATACCTCACGGGGGAAGGGGGCAAGATATAGACTTGATTCGACAAACTTCATCTGCTTTGATGAAATGCGCATCTTTTGGTAAGATTTTGTGCCTCTTACTCTTATGGGGCTCGATATCTGGTCATGGCTATAACGACTTGACTATTGATCTCTTGATCATTTTTGCCCATAGAACATATGGCCTGCCACGCCTCCTGCCTGTTACATTATTATACATTGTACAAGCCTATAATACCGTTTTACACTTTGTGTACATGGTATAACTATAAATTTTTTTGATTTTTCTCTTTGATTTATTTGAACCACTGAGCTGTAAGTCACAAATACTTATAAAACAGTCATGTTCTTCCATAGTCCGCATAGATCGAACACTTGTCGGCTATTTACACAGACACAGCCGAAGTGCAAGCTCAGGCCATCGCTCACTGCTTTTGAGAGAGTAATGCCAATAGCAACTGAAAAAACGTTCGTGAACGGTAACCAACACATGTCTATTTCCATATAAAATACAAGAATTTTGTGGTTTTTTTTATTCATTTTACCTATGATTTGGCAAAATATATGAATAAAACTTATATTCTGCACATCTTATGAAATTTCCTTACACAATCCATATTTGTTTCTATATAGTTGGTGAAAAAGGGGTCCGCAAATTTTTCCTCAGCCTATTTTTATAATAGATTTTAGCTATGATTTGGCAAAATATATGAATAAAACTTATATTCTGCACTTCTTATGAAAATGCTCTACACAATGATATAAGTTTCAACTTATTTGCTGCCACATAGTTGATTGAAAAGGGTGAACAAGTTTTTCCTAGCCTATTTATATAATAGATAGATAAGATATAGCCAAGAATATTTCCCCCTTTCAAAGGCAGTATACAATAATTGAAAATGATTTATTAATTTGAAAAAAAAAACTTTATGGTTTTGAAGTCCTGATCATAGCTCCATCACTTTCAAAGATATTTCTGCACTGCTTTTGGGTTAAAGGTGGATAGAAAAATGTGTATAGCTCGCCACTGAGTAGTAATTAGCTCTGTAAGCGGGATTGATAAACTTAGGACTATAAAATCAGATTTCAACTAAGAGAATATGCATTATGTTTTATCAAAAAAAAAATATACCAAAAACTTACTTTTTAATATTGTAGCTCCAAATGAAACATTACCTTATCATTAAGACTAACAAGACGAACAGAAATTAAACAAATTTTTCAAATATTTTTATGGTTTTTTTTTCTTCTGAAAGACAAAACTCTTAATTGCTTTTCGCTAAACAAGACTAAATGCTAACTGGAAAACTGTACTAAACTAAAAGAAATCTAAATAATAACAACAAAAAAATCGCAAAAACTAAAGCAAAACTGAGCATGACAAATAAAAATGTGGTATCCTCTTGTCTTTTCTTTGCTGCAGGTCTCAGTCATTCCGGCAAGGGCCACTGAATGCTAGTAGCCGAAGTCAGTCGCATACGTATGTGAATTCCAGCATTTCAGCCAATCCCCTACTCCCAATTGACACTGGTTTGTATTTATTTTTTAATTGTTGATTGTATTTGTTAATTTTGAATGATTTGAGAGGCAGAGAACGATTTCATTTGATTTTAAAATGGCTTTATTATTTTCGGGTAGTTAGTTATATGTTTAGCTTAACTATAATTTGTTACGTGTATTATTTAATGCAGCGGCCTGGGATTATCGCAATCAATGCAGCGACTCGATGACCCCTTCTCTGACGAAGAAGGCAGCGGATACCTTGGATCGCCGACGCGACAATCCTATCGACCACATGCGTTCTCAAGTAAGTTATAGCCGCATATTACCCTAATGGCTTATGACTGATTTGAAATTTTTTTTGTTTTTTTACAGGTCACAGCAGCCCAGGTGGAGATCTATCAGACGAAGAACTATGCAGCGGAATCGCCAACCTCAGCGGAGGAAGCGGCATGCTCGGTGGAACGTCAACACCCCTCGGCAGCGGCTATGGACCAAATGAATTCGAACCGCTCGCTTTCACCACAGGGTCCGCAATCCTGGACTTCACCCAACCACAGCAGCAGCCTACAGCTGCGCGCTCAAGATCCGGCTCGTGCGCATCCAGGCGATCACAATTTAGGTAAGTTTTGGCCGCCAATTTATTATTTTTTTTTTTTTAGCATTCTTTAAAGTTTTTTATTAATCATATTTCCATAATTTGTTAAGAACTATGCAACGATTTTTAAGCAAGTATTTACATTTAATTATGTTTTAAGTTTGATTTAAGCTTTATCTTAGTTATAGTTATATGATTTTCAACATTATAATGATTTTTTAGCAAGACACCTCTGTTGCCTTTGGATTTCTACTTTCGGTTTGATTTGCTGGCTAACGCCAAAGCTTGATAAAGTGCTAACACAAAGTGTATTTATCTTTAAACTTTAATCCAAATGCGCGCAAGCAGGTCTGAGCCACTTGTCCCACTTGTACAGCAGCAACACGCCTCGTCGAGTCTCAGTGGCATCCCAAGCGTTTGTCCCTGCGTCGCCGCAGCAGCTCATCAGCATCAACACCCACAACAACAGCAACACTATCACCACCAGCACAGTGGGTCTTTCGGTGGATCTCAACAGCTCCATGGAATTGGATCAGGAGGAGCTGGAGCAGGTGGAATTGGAGGATATGGGGGAGGAGGAGGAATTAGTCGAGGAGGAAGCGGATTCGGACTTGACAGCATCTACCATCAATCGGGAGACTACAGTGGCGGCAGCCTTGGCGGTGGGGTCGGTCAGTGCCCATCGTCCGCCGCTTCGGTCACAGGAGTCCCAATCGCAAACTGTCACCCCAATTCATTATAGCAGTACCAATTATTCGATGTCTAAACAGTGCATGCTTAATAATGCAAACGCCAACTCAACCGAAACCGAAACTGACAATATTATTTATACGGACATCAACGATATAGGTCAGTATAAGTATCCGGACTTTCCCAGCGCTAAAATGGAGCATAAAATTTCTAATAGCGAGCATCTTAATCTTAACGAAAGGAATGACATCTATGCCACAGTTAATCGCAAGGCAAAATCCAAGACCCGCGAAAAACATTTCAGCGATGAGTTTATTGATCAGTCGATTTTGCAGTACACGCGTGCTAAGCAGCTGGGTTTAATGCCACAGCCTCCCCTGCTGCAGCAGCCCAGCACATCGGCCTATGCCGCAGCACAGGAGCGCAGCTTTAACAGCCTTAACTATCAATACCACAACGATTTGAACCATCCGTCGGAGTCTTCCTCCTCTTCGTACTTTGGCACTGGTTTTGGCACCAAGCGTTATGCCACCACCGAGCGTGTTAAATTGGCACACTCGGAGAACTATTTGACGCCCTCGGTGGATTCACAGAGTTCAGCCTCGGGTATTGGGGGCGCCACCACACAGGCACATGGTAGACTCACACACTCTTTGCCGCGCAACTCGGAGCTGTCTGGAGTCGACTCAGTCGACTCTTATGACAGTCATTACATTACACATCATTCTATTGGCAATCTACAGCCGGCATCGGGTGCTTCGAATATACAGCCTGGAAGTGGTGGCTATAGTCGCTATTGCGACGACGATGGCAAGGGTAGCAGCAGCGCTGAGCAATTGCACAACGCTGCTAGCTCGCCCTTGGATCGTTTTACGAACTCATCGGAGAAACTTGAGTATAAAATCTCCTCGGGGAATTTATACTCTACTGCACAGTTTTTAAAACCAGAAGAGGCTGCTGCACATTACATGGACGACGAAGATGATGATGCTGATGAGGTAGAGGAGAATATTTACGATCAAGTGGAGCGGGAATCCTGGTTGAAAAGCAGCTCGTGTAAAGACTTATATGAGCGATTCACAACCACGTTCTTTGAACGTGAGCAATCAAAGCCTATGACTGCTTTCGACAAGGAGTTTCTCTCCTCTAATCGTATCGACTCGCCAGTTACGCGTTACGATGATTCGAGGCACTCGATGTATTTCACCAAGAACCATTCCATTGATGCGCACCAAGGCTTTTCGCCGCTGCCACAAAGCAAAGTGTACTCGTCCAGTTACCCGGGTAGCACCTACAATACCCAAGAGCACCGGCGTATCCTTGGTCAGAATTTGGAATATATTGGCTCAGGGGACGACATCTCGCAGGACAGTTACGAGTTGCTCGAGAAGTACGACATTGATTTCTTTAGTGGTCGGCGTCGTTCCGAGGATCACATGCGCTCGTGCTCCTTGGACTCGGGCAACTACATACCCAGCGATGATGAGTCTGTGTCAGAAAAGCCAAAGTATCGCTCGGCCATTGACGTAAAATCAAAATCAGCTGCTGACATAATGAATGAAATCTGGGATGCCGAAGATCCGCGTTATTTGCCACGTGAAAAATTGTGTGTCAAATCGGATGGAAATTTTTACAAGAAGATTCAAGAAGCCTTGACACGCACCTCTAGCCAGGAAAGTCAAAGTGAAATGTTTGAGACAAAAATTTCACGTAGTTCGGACTCGAGCAAAAAATCGCGCGACAGTCTTTATCACACAGACAGCAAGAAATCTCGAGAGACAACAAAGAGCAAGACATCAGTGGCCTCCAGTCAGGACTCAAAGGAATCACTGGCAGGTGATTGTTTCGGACGTAATTATGAAATGCCCACAACTACGGGCAAAAAGGTAAAGCAATTTAACAAGAAAGAATTGTATGAGAAGTTTGCACAGTCAAGTCAGGAATCAAAAAGTGACTATTATGATGCTGTGGAACCAGTTGCTGAGGTAGAGGGTCTCTACACTAGACCAAAGGTCAAAAGCCATGACTGTCTGTTATCCGACACACACAGCTCTACAGCCAATAGCTCCTTCTATGATAGTCGCGACACTTACTCGACATTTCCTAGCAACAAATCTCATAAGACCTCAAAGGTTCACTCAATTAGTTTGCAAAATGTGGAAATCGAACGTAATACCAAGTCGTTTGGCAGCAAATCACCGGAATCAGTCTCCACACCAGCCTCAGGCAAACGCTGCACGGAGAAGGACATTCAAACAAGCGATTCAATTGATCAGACAGTACCGTTCAAGAGGGGTAGCTCACAATCTTGCAAGATTTCGGCTTTCCGGCGACGTTCTGATAGTGAGAATATCTTCAGCTTTGATCAGGATCGGATTGAGTGCATACAAAACTACACAAAAAAATGGGAGGGCGAGACAAAAGATGAAAAAACCAAACAGAGCCCAGAATATCCACTTACACCAGAGCTAATTTCGGAGTTTGAAAAGCAACAAGCGCGTGTTGCACATCAGAAAATCACACGTAAGGAAGAGCTCATGGCCAAGACGCACTTTGAGGAGTATAATCCCATAATGGTGCCGCTTAACTATTCGCATGCTACTGTCGAGCGCACAAAGAGCGATCCCAATTCATTAGCTAATCGAGCACGCTTAGGTAGCAATTCACGACGCCATGTGCTTATGCACCAAAAGTCTATAGACCTCACACCAGCTGACTCGAGTGATGAGGACTATATTTACAAACAAATACCTAGTGCACCGCCTTTGTGCAAAGCGCACGGAAACTTTGAGATACCCAAGTGCTACGACGGATCATCTGCAACTCAAGTTGACATTCCCAAGACCGGTTTTGAGCTGCCAAAGAGTTTCTTTCGCGATTATGAAAGACGTTTTACTAAGATATTGAAAGAAGACATACCCTACGTGCTGCATAAGCGGCATATTATGAACGGTACTGCACCATCACCTGGTGAGAAAAAATATACCAAACCCAAATCACCCAAATCCCCAAAATCGCCCAAATCACCAAAATCACCCAAATCTCCAAAAACAGACAAATCTCCAAAGCTGGAACCAGGCATTGTGCCTGGCCCTGTCGATTTCTTACCAGACATTTTGGATAGCTTACTACCTGCAGAAACCAAAGAGTTTCTCTTTACACAAAATATTGATCTCTCTAAGGTGGATCCTATAACCTTGGAAATTGATAAGACTATACCAATCATTCAACTGTCATCACCCAAACGCGATATTACCAAACAGATGGATCCATCGATACTCGAAAAGCTTAATAAAAAGTTGAGCCAAATCGAAAGTGACTCTGCAACCAGCTCACGCACTGAAAGCATGCATCAACAAAAGCTCGAACAGAAGCAAATGGAGCTTATACAGAGTCTGCGCAAAGAGTTGCAGGCTAATGCACGCAAAGCTAACAAGCCACGCGTCATACCTAAGACCAAATCTTCGGGCAAGTCTAAGAAGGGTAAGACCCGCATAACCTCGTTCTCGTCAGATGATGAAAGCTTGGACTCAGACGATGTTTTCGGCTCGGCAGAAGCTATACCCGATCGGTTGGAGTTTTCACCGCCACAGTCGCGAAAGGAAATAGAGCCAATTCTACGCATTGAGCAGAGTCGCCTGATATCGGCTGCCTGGGGTCGTGGTCAAACCATGAGCTCAACTGAAATTGAAGGATCACCACCGCAGTGTCGCCGGCTTGCGGACCTCGAAAGCCGTTACCATCCACAGAAGCTTGATCCGCAGTATGCCAATGCTTCAGAGTTGCGACGCATTTCTGAACGATCTATTTCGATACCGTCGTCGGAATTGTTGTCGGAGGACGAGCAACACATTCCGATGCGTCGCATGGATGAGTGCACCAACGACTATCAACGCAATGAGAACATTCCTTCACCGATATTGGAACATGCCGAGTTTTTCCGTAGCAATGACGATATTTATGAGACGTGTCATGAAGAAAAAATTATTGGCTCTGATATTGATTATACACTAAAGAAACAAACGGCAAGTGCCTCGCCACGCAGTGACCATGCTAGATCTAAAGTCAAGCTTATGGAAGAGATCATTGACTCATCAATTGTCATGCGTTCAAAAGGTCATGCGCCCATACTATTTGCTCATGCGCGTCTTAATCTTTCCGAGGGCTCTGTATCGCTGCAGAGACAAAGGGCTACACAAGAATCACCAACTGCAGAGAGGCGCACTAAGAGTTTGGATACGCCAGTTATATCTCTACATCGATTGCCACCTATGAATGCTTTCTCATCAAAAGACGACACGGTTGGCTTTGAAGAAGAGGCCGAGATTCTTGAAGAGAAGTCGCTGGAACGTGAAACGCAGGCCGCACAGCAAGAAGATGACACCGCCGATAGCGTGCATTCCTGTGCGGGCTCAATACCCACACAAGGCAGCTACAACACCGCTGGCAAAGACTCAGTGCTAAGCTCTGTCACAATCGACAGCGAAGAGATGCTGCTACTAAACCAGTTAAAGTATATCGAAAAGATTGCCTTGCAGGGCGTTAAGATCAAAGATAAGAAGAAATCAAAAATGAAGCTTAAGAGTGGAGATCATTTAATACTAAACATACCAAAATACCGTTTCACAGACTGGTCCCCGTACAGTTCGGCTAACAGTTCACGCAAAACTTCGCCTGGTGTATCACGTGCCAGTAGTATCGAAAGTACCGGTAAGGGAAAACTTAAGACATCCGAACCATACAAAGGTAAACCAACTTCACGTAGCCGCCCAGAATCACGGCGAACAAGTGCCGACGATATTAAGGCTGGAAAGGATGGTAGAGGTAGCAAGAAATCAAGTCCCAAAGAGCGACCACGTTCAATAGAAATGCGTCGCCTGAGTAAGGATAAAAGTAAGTCTCAAGAGGAAACTGAGGCAGATATAGCCAAGCGCAAAGAGCGGCAACAGAAACTGTACGAATCAGCCATGAAACAGACCATAACAATGCTAAGTCCTGTTAAAGATTCACTGCCCGCATTTCCAGCACCCGAAGATAAAATACTAGTTAAAACCGATGGGGACAAAATAATCATAGAAACTGAATTTAAGTCTAAGGCGGAGGATCACGTTCTAATTGCAAAAGCTCCGCGTAAACTGGACACCTCGTTGGTAAAGTTCAGTCGCAGCTTTGACGAAGGTCGCAGTCCTGATAAACTAGACAAAGCCAATCGCAGTTTTGAAGATCGTAACAAATCTTTTGAAGATTCCGAAAAATCGGACGTGCCCGAGGACATGCTTATTAAATCACCCAAGAAAATAGCTAAAGCGCAAGAAATGAAGCAAAAAATCGAAGGCAATGTTGTGCATAAGAAGATAGACGGAAAATCAAACAGTTTGGAGAAACCAGCCGAGCATCATTATCTGGGCACAGATGTAAAAGCCCGCAGTTTGGATGATAAAAAGCAGGCCGACACGAAGAAAATTGAGGAGAAGCCTGTTGTCCGCAGCGCTGTAGGCGATCGGCGTATGTTTGCGCACCAGTTTAATGTACAGGAGGACATTGATATGCAAGCCGTTATATCAGAACGTCGTTCATTGGAGATACTAAAGCGATCCTTGCCTTCAGAAGACACACGGGATAGTGAGTGTGGCTACAGCCGCAAGCCTTCTACTGCTGATAGTTTGGACTCATTTGTGTCGGTAGATGACAGTCATTCGCCTGCCAGCAAATCTCCCATACCAGCACAGGATGGCTATCCACATCGTGTTCCCACCATTGAATGCGAGGAGCCATCTATTGAGGAAGACGACATTTCGTCAGAGCGACGGCATTTAAAAGTAAGTCGTCAAGACATCAACCGTCTCAGTTTAGATCGCAGTCGCAGCGATGAGACTGGCTCTTGGATTACTGTCGAGTGTGATGAATTCATAGGTTCCGATACTTCGGACAATGAGCCACGAACATTAGAACCAGATCGAAATGTACTCGAGACACAGGCTACACTTGAGGATGCCAATCCATTAGAGTACTCCAATTGTGCTACGCCCACCTCAGATTTGAATATTTTGGTGACACCACCCAATGCCAGTCCAATGATTGAAAAGTCTGTGCTGGAAACATTTGAAAAGTATACAGCTGATACCAAGAAGAAGTACAGCTTAGAGAAACAAAGCGATAAATCAAAAAGTTCAGATTCGTGGACCAGTGGCGAGAAAGATACTAGCCCACAGCGACAACAAGATTGGAGCCTCTCGGTAAGCGGTGGCAAGGAGAAAAGTTCAGTGGATGAAGAATCCAGTGTAAGTTGCTCAATAGCACGTCCTTTGGGTATGTCACAGGATTTTGGGGATGAGGAGGAAAAGAAATGTTTAGAATTGAAGCAGCGTATGCTTAAATTAGATGTAGCTGCCAAAGATGCAGAGGCCACACCTACGGGCTCAAATGAAACCACACCTACAAATGAGCCTAAAATAATTATAAAAAAACCAACCACACCGACATTGGAGAAACAGAGTCCCATTGATTTGGGCAATAGCACTGAGTCGTACTTGGATCCCATCGAGGAACGTATAGCCAAAATCTTGCAACGCACCGAGGATAGCGAGTCAAGCTCAGGGGGTTCACGCAAGCCACCAAAAATTGAGAAACCGGCGCGCACACACACAGCTAAAAAGTTGGCCGTTACCAAAGCAGAGACCGGGAAATCAGGAAGCGATCGCAGCTCTCAAGAATCTAAGTCAAGCTTCGATTCCAAAGGTTCACTGAGCGTTGAATCTCGCGGCTCATTTGAAACGGAAAGCAGTTCTGGGTCCATGGGTGCCGCACAACGACGTGGCGAGCTAGCTCAAAAGGAGCAGCAAGGCACATTTAAGGCCTTTCCAATTGAAAGTTCTAATAGCTCAAGTACCGATGATCCCTGGCATCATGTGGAGACTGATGGCTACGAACGCTATGATGCTAATAATCCATTGCGTGACTCTTCCG
The DNA here is from genome assembly GCA_035041775.1 of Chymomyza caudatula. Lineage (NCBI taxonomy): Eukaryota > Metazoa > Arthropoda > Insecta > Diptera > Drosophilidae > Chymomyza > Chymomyza caudatula. The sequence goes on along the minus strand of JAWNKW010000033.1, from coordinate 419,112 downwards.
ACAGTGACATAAAGGAGGCGTCACCGGATGAGCAAAAAGAAAGTGATACAAGCTATCAGGATGACTTGAATGATTTTCCTACCACATTTGGCTATCCGGCTATGACCAGCACACTTACTGGCATAGGCGTCAATCCAACAGATATTATTGGCTACAGCACTGGCTTCACCTTGGGTCGTACGCTGTCGCGTATCTCAGAGCGTAGTACAGCATCGGAAAAGTCCAGCATGGAGGATGATGTAAGCAAAGCTTCAACGCATTCAGTCAGCATGCGAGACGAATCGGTGGGTTCAACGGATCACCAACCTAGTTTGAGCTCGGATTCGCGCAGCAACAATCTTGCGTATATATCTGATGCTGATCGCCGCACATCGGCAGAAATGCCAGAAATACCCTGCGACTCGGCCACTGGAGATCGTCTTTCAAGCATTGGAAGTCTAAATGAGCCAAAATCACCAACTCTTGTGACTGGACGCTTTTCGGTTACACATGTCGATGAGCAGAATCCCGATGATATGGACCGGCATACGCTTATGTGCCTATCCAATGCGGGCAGTCAAGACTCCGAAGACTGGCCATTGCCTGAAATACCGTTCGATCATGTGCCCGTCAAACCTGGTGAATCCATATACGTCATGCCAGATCTTGATAAGCCAGTACCTAAATCGTTCTGTTGGAAAGCAAGCATGTCTTTTCAGTCACAGGACTCTGTCGATTGGCCTTCGCCTCCATCTAGTACCGTGGCTGCACCTATTATAGTGGAGAGCATTGAAACGTATTATGCCAGCGAGGTGCAAAATCCTGATCAGGTAATGCTGGATTCATTTACAGCCTCGGATTATTCTCAAATGGAAGATAAGCTGTCACAAGACGAGTATGCTGCCGGCCCGCCGGAATTAGCCAAGGTGTTGCCCTATGAGGACACTGCATATCTTATGTCGGCTGCTTTCGAGGATAAGGACTTTGGCAGCGAAGACATTCAACCGGACACAGCAACCTGCCTTAGTTCCACTTTAAGCGCTGCTTCATGTTTATCATCATCATTCAACGTCAGCTGTTCCTCGTCATCGCCCAAGACTCAGAAAACGGCCATGGGTGCAATACGCAAGAGCTCCAGCCCAGATTCTGTCATCATTTCTCAGCCCACTCGTTCGCCGGCACCACGAAGCCCTCTATCTGAGGATGAGCAGTTCTCCAACGATGATGTTTTTATGCCAGGCACCATTAAAGTACAGCTGTCCCCTGACGAAAATCGCACTACGGAGTATTTGCGAAAGTTGTCGCGTGGCTCCAACAACTCGGACACTTCAATTGATGATATACTCTCTGGCAGCACTTATATGGATGATCAAACCACAGTGCGTCGCAACTATGAAGCAAGGTTAAGCACTAGCTCCTGCAAGAAATGCAGTCACTCAAGTCATTCTGAGGAAGAGACTAGCTCCATAGGCACAGACCTAGATGGCACTGTACGCATGGGACTGCAGCAGAAAAAGTGCACACACAGTTCACATTCCGAGGACACAAGCATTGGTCTAAGCATCTCCGAATGGTCTACAGGTACCAATACGGTGCGACAATATGCCAATCTTTCTGGCTCCGACAGTCTGTCAGCCGTCTCCACGCACTCCTGTGCCAAAAGCGAGAAATCAAATCACACCAAGTCTAGTATTAGCTCTATCAACAAGTCGGCAGAAAGCTTGAATGAGCAAAGTGGCAGCTATTCAAATAAGTTTAGCGGTGACAATGGCTCATCTGACGGATTGCGCTACGACATACTCTCCAACTCGGAGACTGATAAAATGTCCGAGGCCACCTCGGCTACGCGCAGTGATGACACGACACTGACTCTAACCGAAATGGCTCATACAATAACAGAATGGTCTACTTCGAGCAGTCGTACACTTGTTGGCGTGGCCTCAGGCGATGCTCAGACTGTTGCCGCACTAGAACAACGAGGACAACGCTGTGGCTACATTGAGTATGTACCCTTAAAACAGCCCCGTGCGGGCCAAAAAAAATCGCCCAGCGAAGAAAAACGCTGCTCGTTGCCGCAAATACACAGACGCAGTGGCAGCAATGGCAATCAAAGCCGCACCAGCCTTGAAGACCTAGAGCAACGAACTTCGCCGCCAAAGTCAGCTGGTCCCGTGCCCGCCGGACCCGAGACCAGCGCAGCGGCACGCAAACGTCGCTCACTAGAAATGATGTCAAAGCTGTACCAAAGCCAGGAGATTTGCTCAGAAAGCGAGTCTCCATTTGTAGAGCGTCTGTATGCGCACAGTGAAAAACTTACCGAGCGTTATCAAAGTCAAGAATTTGTGCCGCTGCACACGTCAGCCAGTAGCACACCCACGACTACCACACAAATTCAAACTCAGCAATCGCAGCAAACGCGGCAGAAAGGACGTGCACCACAACCGCCGGAAACAGTTGCCGCCAAATCAAAGGCACCGCAACCGCCAACAAAGCCGAAATCCGCGGTTACCCGGCCAATTATGCAAGCTCTGCTCAATAAGATGAAGCAGCCTGGACTGGCCGAACAAGCTGCTGCCGCTGCGGAAGCTGTTGAAGCTGCCGAAGCGGCTAAAGCCAAAGTGCCACCTCCGGTGCCTACAGTACCGCCCATTATGTCACCCAGTGATTTGCCGGGCGATGTGGGTGCATTACCAGAAAAACCGCTGTCGAAGCATCACAGTTATGATGACAAGACTATGTCCAAGACACAAATACGCGAGTTTAAAACCACAAGCAAACAGCTACGACAATCCAGCTCATTCCATGAGCATATGCTTTCCAAGTCACAGCAATCATCACAGGATTCTACTTCAGCACACCTGCCCATGCGCATTGATGAGGAGAAGGACAGCTCATCTATAGGCGCAGGCGGACATTCAGCCTCATCGGCCACTACGACCACAACCAATACGCTTAACAGCGAAAGCACCGAGACTAACTCACCCATGCTGCCACAGCGTGCCGAGAAACTCATACGCTGTTCACCCTACTACTCCAGCAGTCTAAGCTCGGAGTCACCACCTAACCAGCTAATGCAAAAGCCACCGCGCAAGGGCTCGCTGCCTACGCGCGCTAACGCGCCCACTGCTGGTGGCGCTAGCAGTGGTGGTAGCACCACAACAACAACCATCAAAAGTCCCCCTAGCGGTAATGACACAGACAGCTCGCTGGATGTACGTGCACAGGATTCGAAACTGCGCAGTCGTGGATATCGCAAGAAGCGGCAGGTACCCACTAAACGCATACGCGCTAATATAAATGCTGTATTTATGGAACAGGCTGAGAGCTCCGAATGTTCAGAGGGCTACTTACCAGAAATGGATTCGGGCAGCTCAGAGTATTCCTACCGTCCTGATGATCAGTATCTAGAGTTTGATGAGGAGCTGGAGCAAGAGGAAACAGATGAGTATGACGATTATCCGCAATACAGCGGTACACCAGGCGGCAAATTCGAAAGCCTAGACATGAGCGACAATGTAGACGAAATGGGCTTTCCACGCTACGATCGCTTGGGCCACATAACCAAGCCCATGTATCAGGCAGCACAGACGCAGCAGGTTGCCTGCAGTTCACGTGGCATGGCTGCAGCAGCCAATTCCAAGCCAGCGCCTGCCAATCATCCCATGCCGCCTGTCTGCGGACAACCCGTAAAGCCAGCGCGCACCAAGAAGCGTCATCTGAAGCGCGAGGACTCTACAGCGGCAGCGTCAAGCGCTGCAGCGCCGCTGCAGCCTTATCATGGCAGAAGTTACTGCAATCCTGAGGAGAGTGAATATGAGTCTAGAGGTGGCGGCTTTTCAGATGATTTAGCCAACTCCAGCGAAGACAGCGGCAGTGGTTTTACGCGTAATATTGCAATTACCAGCGGCAGCGGCACCATACGACGTGTTGCCGCTGGTCAGGCGCCAGCGCAGCAACCTCAACAGCTGGGCAATCAGACCGAAGTAGAGCTGCCCTATCCCGATTTTCTGTCAGACTATGAAACCGAACCCATTGAATACGAGCGCTATGCTTGTGGCCTGGACATACGCGTAGATCCACCGCCAAAGTTTCATGACTCCGATGAGCTAAGCGATCATTAAGCTGGAGTGAAAGTGGGCGGCAGCAGTTCCCCAAATTAGAAATTGCATTTTCCACGTTTTCAGTTGCCTTGAAACATAAACTTGCAATATGCAAATTTTTTAGAATCTTTGACTTTTTTACACACGATCCAAATAACCAACTTTTTTATAATTGAGACTGATTTACGAAAAGAAAAACCAAAAGCTCTCTCGTGCTGCAGCCAATAACAAAAGAAAAGCCAAATATTTTCTTTGTTTCTCTAACTTGAAGCGAAGATCAAATCAAATAAACATTTTAATCAAATATAACGACTTATTAAACCAATCAAATAAATACTTAGTAAGATTTAATCGAGTGTCAGTAGGTTGAGTTTGCGTAAACGCGCGTTTTAAGAATCTATATATATATATATATACAGTTATAGAACATCAAGATTTAAATGTATATCAACATTAACATGCGTAACGGTACAAGTTAAACGAGTTGACGAAATTTTAATGCACTGTTTAATCATCGAATAATTGAAAGAATATTTACTTGTTATTTAGCTAATACACAAACCAAATGGATGGAAGTTAAGAGTTGCCTGCAACGTTTTAAGATCAAAGTTATAATTATGTATTAACGTTTTGATGAAATGTTTCTTATGTAACTAATTATTAAAGTTGTATGTATGTATGTGTCAACTTCAACAGTATTAGTTTAAAAATAAGTTTACGATTGCACTATGCAACAACAAAAAGCCTATGTCTAAAACCTGCTTTTTCCGCTATATTTTGGCTCGCTGATTTGAATCCGGAAAGCATTTTGGATTTACTAGTAACGTTTTCGAATTATCGCTGTTTCAAATATGCGAGTTTTCAAAAGTTGCAAAGTCAGCTAATCTCACACATCTCGGGAACTTTACTATCGATTGTGAAAAACTATAAATTGAATTTGAACTATAAATTTGGGTTTGGGACCCACCACGTAAAACCACAATTCCAATGAAAGAATGTATTTACATCAGGCCGTAACCCGATAACGGGTTTTTATGGCTAGTTAAGAAGAAAAAGAATAAATTGAATTTAATGTAATTGACTATTGATAGTTTTGGTGTATCTGTATACGACTGCGAGTTCCAAGGCAATAAATTCCAACGAAAAAGTTTAATTTCCAAAATATTTTGAATTCAGTGTCCTGTAATCCACAATCGAGTTATGATAGACCAAAACTGTCAGAGTTTTATTGAAGCCACACTGAAGTGTCTTTAATTCAAGTTACTGTTCATCTCGATCAGTAAGGCTCTCGAGTAATATAAGATTTGCTTATATTGCCACTTTCGAAATCCGGAATTTAAGTTCGAATTTTTAACTAGTATAATTTCAAAAACCGAATGGTTTCTTTGGTCTTTATGTTGTTTTTTTTTTTGCAATGAAATTCAAAAAAAAAATGGTCGTTTGTGGCATTTTTTCAATATTCTCTAATAACTTCGCCATTTCGCTACCGATTTTGCTCGAATTGGTGTTGAAATGTTCGCAAAGAATCAATTTCTGTCTGGAAATCATTGATTTGATATTAAATTAGCTTCAATTCGAGCCACAATTCATCTCAATCGGTAGTAAGCTTTCCAAGATATATGAACTTTCGAAATTTTCAATTTCTGCAAATGGTGCTAGAAAGTCCAAAATGCTTACCGGATTCGAAATCAGCGACCGAAAATTGACCGGAAAAGGTATGTTTTAGTCATAGACCTTTCATTGAGCTCAAATTTGTTTCATAGTGTTTAATTGATGCCAAGTTTGCAATAGTTCAAATCTTAATATATTGATCTCTCTCACATGCAAAAAAACACTCAGTATTAAAGCAAAGCATTTATTTAATTGAATATCACTACATTTTTTAAGCTACTACAATATATTTTAAAAAGTGACAATGCCATATAAGTTTTTTAATTTAATGGTCAAGTTTTAGCAAAAAAAAAAACACAAAAAAATTTACAAATAATTCAAAACTTACAAACAAAACGTTGTATTAGCTTTAGTCCTAGTACATAAATGTGCCAAAAAAAACTAGACGAAACTATAAAGAGTATTAAAAATATTTAAAAAATATAAACCTAAAATATAAAAAATAATAATTATATTTAAATTAAGCGTCAATGCAAAGCTAGAAAACCTGTTGAGTTTTTAAGTACATAAATAATATACTCACAATATTGGTAATTGCAATTTAAGTTTAAGGTTATGTAAAAGTATTTAAGTGTTGTTAGGTTATGTCGAGACAGTACTAGGAATTTACTGGTACGTAAAGCGTTTGGGAACCAATTCATCAAAAGTGGCCAGCAAGTCGTACAATAATTTCATTAATTGTCGGATCAAAAGTGTTTTAATCAAAATATATTGATGTGTCACATTGTGTTAACTCTAAAGTAATGATTAACTTTATGTATTGGTTGTTGTCTGTGCTAAATGAGCTAGTTTTTTGGCAAGGTTTTTTTTACAAATTTTATTTAGTTAGATCAATTTAAAGCTGTAGGCAATCAATTTTTGTTTGTTTTTTTTTTTTTTTTTTAGCTTTTTTGTTGTTAAAAAACTTAAAACATAAACAAAAGTATTTACATTGAAAATAGTCAATATTTAAACACAAAATTCCTTCGAGTGCAAATAAATGTTTTATTTAAAGTTAAATTATATTTAAATAGATTACCAAAACCTTAGCTGAATTTTAGACATGTAAGTGAAGAAAAAAAAAAATTTAACTTCTTATAAAAAAAATACAATTTCAACGATTTAACAACAACTTCCATAAAACTTATTTGAGCAAAAATTTACAAAATAAAAAAATAAATTCACATATAATTCAAAAAGCAGCAAAAAAATACACAAGCAAAACGATTTAACACAAACATTAAAATTATATAGCGAAAAAAAAACTAAATAAAACTTCATTAATCAAAAAAATGCTGCGCTGACTTTTAATAAACATAATCGTCTATTTTAAGATAATGTTTTTAAGCTTTTAAGTTAACAATTATAACACTTTTATATACACTTCTATTATTAGCTTTTAAGTTTGATTACAATTCGTTTAGTTTACAAATTTCTATTATTTGCTATGATTTTGTTCATTTTTGTTTTATTTCTGTTTTATAACTTGCAGATGTTTATCACGGCATCAACGGCAATATGTCACTCGATAGGCGTGGCGAAATTGTCACGCCTCCAAATCGCTACGATCTCACTTTGGGCTCGGATAAGTCATCTTCGCTGTCACGCTCTGAGGCTGGTACCTATGATGTCATACAGGCCGAGATACAGCATGCAAAGCGCCAAGAGCTGGCCACAGGCGTGGCCACGGGCCATAATGGGCACAATGGTAATGCCTCAGCGTCGCACGACACTGAGGCGGATGTTAAAAAGCGCAAGTGGCCCACTGAGAAGTCATATTTTCTGGCCAAGGAATTGCTTATGACCGAAAGAACCTATAAAAAAGATCTAGAAGTGCTGAATCGCGCCTTTCGCCAGCAGCTGACATTGGAAGATGTGGAGCAGCTGCAACCGCTGTTCGAGATGCTCGACTCGCTGGCGCAGCATCATAATATATTTCTGCGTGACATTGAGCATCGCATGGTCTTGTGGGAGGGTCGTGGCACGCACGAAACTCATCGCATAGGCGATGTCATGATGAAAAATATGGCCGCTTTGCCCATCTACGATGAGTATGTGCAAACCCATGGCGAAATATTGCATTGCTTGAACGAAATATACGAGACGGATAGTCGTTTTCAGCAGCTGTACAAGGATTTCGAGCAGCAAAAGGTTTGCTATCTGCCCATTGGCGAGTTGTTGCTAAAGCCGCTCAACCGGCTGCTACACTATCAGCTGCTACTAGAGCGTCTTTGCGAGTACTACACCGAGGAGCACATTGACTATGCGGACTGCCAGGCCGTCTATCACATACTCATACGCACTACGAAGCACATACGTGAGCAGTTGCCTGATTCGACCAATTTTGTGGAGCTTTGCGAGCTACAACGTGATATTACCGGCTTTGATCAGCTGGTGCAAAATCAACGTAGACTCATACGCCAGGGCTGCCTACTAAAGCATTCCAAGCGCGGACTGCAACAGCGCATGTTTTTCCTGTTCTCTGACATTTTGCTCTATGGTTCCAAGTCGCCCGTAGATCAAAGTTTTCGCATTTTGGGTCATGTGCCCGTGCGCTCGCTGCTCACCGAAAATGCGGAGCACAATACGTTCTCCATTTTTGGTGGCCAATGCGCTATAACGGTGAGTGCAGGCACCACCGCCGAGAAAACACTGTGGCTGGCCGAGCTCTCCAAGGCGGCAGCGGATATTAAGAACAAGCCGCCATCACAGCTGCAGCTGACAACGCTTAAGAATTGCAGTGAGTATCTGTGTAGTCTCTAAGCCAGGGAATCAAAGCGAACCGAGGCGGGATCTAAAATGTATGGTTATAGTCTAAATCCAATGTCTCCTCAATTCCACACGGATATTGCGTTTGCAATCGTTGGCAACTCTAAAGGTTGCCCTCGTTTGGTTTTGCTTTTCATCTGGTGCTTCTGCTCTGAAGTAGTTCACTTAATCAGATTTCGGTTATACTCCTGTTTAGCAGCAGAAGACTTAAGTTTGAAAAGAAAGCCTTATTTATGAGATCTGGCTATCATTGTAAGAACCGATTATTGTAACCGTTTTGCAAACACTGTCGCTTTGATTCTCTGAAATGTGTCTAAAAATATCGCCTTAATTTTACAACTAACCAATTTTACTTTATGGCTGGCAAGAAAAGCACGCTGCAAGGCCTTGTAAGATCACTAACCCACACACAACTCGTTATGCAAAAACCTAATATTTGCTAATTCTTTTTCTAATAGGCTCCTCCGAAGAGGGATTAGATCTGCTCGGTCTAAGCAATGGCAATACGAGCCCGGTTATTCAGCAAACGGCCAATGGAGGCCAGTTGTTGTCACCACAGCAACAACAATTGGCAAATTTGCAAAACAAAACGCAACCCTCGCGCAGCAATACCGCTCTCCACGTTTGCTGGCATCGTGGCGCCACCGTCGGTTTGGGCGATCATCTCATCGCCGCTGAAAATCAATTATCCGGTTATTTGTTGCGTAAATTTAAGAATAGTTCGGGCTGGCAAAAGCTCTGGGTAGTGTTCACATCGTTCTGTTTGTATTTCTATAAGAGCTATCAGGATGAGTACGCCTTGGCAACTTTGCCCTTGTTGGGCTATACAGTGGGTCCACCCGGGCATCAGGATGCCGTGCAGAAAGAGTTTGTCTTTAAGTTGTCCTTTAAGAATCACGTGTACTTCTTTCGCGCGGAGAGCGCACACACATACAACAGGTAAGTTGAGTTTTTGTTATGTATATAGAAATCATACTAATGTTGCTTATTTTAATAACTACAGATGGCTCGAGGTCCTACGCAGCACCACACAGACGCAGGACTTTAAGAATGTGCATAGCAACGCTTGCAATTAATTAAAAGATGTCATAACTTAAACGAGATGCAGCGCGCTATCAAAATTTTTGTGCAATTCTACAATCTTGATAAAGATGATGTTGATGTTGTTTATGATGAAGCCAACTTAGAAATGCCTTCTAGTATTCACTATTTTTTATACACAAGCGACTATTATATACACCACAAAAATTCCCTTTTTATATACTTTATCTAAACGCCAAAATTCACATACTTTACATATGTATTCTATGAGCGCTTTTTAACTACATACGTATATACATATATACTATATATATATATGTATATATTCATAGCTCTTAAGCCAAATTACTATAGTTTCCATGTAAATAATGTGTCTTGTCTTTTTGTTCCATGTTCTTATGTCAGTTTGCATTTCTTTGTATTTTTATGTTCTATATGGTTTTATCTGTAGTATTTAAAAATATTTTTGTGCAAATTCTGCATGTGTCAAAGCTAAATACATGTTTAATATAAGCTTAAAACAAAATTGTTATTGCAATAAATTTTAAAGAAAATTGCTTAAAAATATATACATATATATCCATACATGTTTGCGTAACATCAAAAACTATCTACTAAGCGTGCTTAGTTTTTGAGTTCTGAATTTTACATAAATTTATCAAATAAATTATGCAACTCTTTGTAATACATAAGCTTAAGTCATTAACTTTAATAGACATTTATTAACAAATTAATAAATTTTCAATAAAACAAAGTACCAAATTAACGTAACATACCATACATTACAAATTAAGAGTGTCACTAAGTTATTTTTTGTAAGCATACAAAATAGCAAGAAGTTTATCGCATTCACTTATATATCAGGTTTTGATTTACTAACAAGTACAAGGTTTAATCATTCACCTTGACTTTGAAGACTTGTTAGCCTTCAAGTAAACATAGGTATAAGTAATTTGCTGCAGCAAATACCTGTTTTTGCAAGTGTAATTCCATAATCTATCTTAAACTTAGTGGGTGTGCAACGCCCTTATACTCTATTCTATGGATAATCGTTGTGTTTTAAGTTTTCGCACAAACATGATGTGTAACATCTGCAATGAAACAAATGCACGAAATGGGTAATTGATTTGCAAGGTTCTCACTTTCGACTTCAAAATTTAATAGAATTTTATACTCGATTATTAGAGTTTGGGACATCGAGAGAATAGCAGAACATCAACACTTTTTGTTTGCATTTTAGAAATGACAACAAACAAACTATAGCAAATATGTACATATAGCTTCAACAGTTCGTCTATAGCCTGAATGGGTTCTGGTCCTGGGGGACATTGAACGCAACAATATAGCTGATAAGCTTGCCAGACGGGCTACTTCTGCCTCCACCTTCTTTAGATAGAGGGGATAAGTACTCGTATGGCTAACTAACTACTAATGGCCAGGTAGCCATCTTCATTCTAGTTCCCGCAACCGTTTTTATTGCGGTAAGACTGCCCGATAGTATAGCTATATCTCTGTGTTGGTAATTTTTTTCCAGGTTTACATCTGCACATCGGCCTATGTCGCAGAACTCAGTTTATTACTTGTAAAGGTACTAAACTTCCGCGAAAAAATGGTATTCAGTGTTCATTTCATCTCTGGGTTGTTGAAGCGGACGAATTCGAATAACTCGCCATAACAACCCGTTATCGGGTTACGGCCTGATGTAAAGCTCTTTTTCAGGCGTCTCTGCTTTGTGCGCGCCTTCTCCAATTGGTAATACCAAAGGTAGCGAGTGTAGCCTCCACGGTCTGCCCTTTTGTCGCCTCACTTCGACTCTCGCATTGAAGACCTTTCTTACAGGAGCTTCTTCATCCATACGCACAACATGACCTAGCCAGCGGAGCCGCTTCGTAGAGCTCATAGAGTTCGTCGTTCCATCGGGTGTTTACGGAGTACTTTTCGCTCAAACATTCCTAGGGCACTTTCATCAGACTGCGACATCACCATCACCATGCTTCAGGCCATAAAGCAAAACGGGAAGGATGAGCGTCTTAGTGTAAGTTCTGTCTGGGGAGAGTGCTCTCTACTACTCATTTGCCTACTGAGACCAAAGAAACATATATTGGCAAGAGTTGTTGATCTCCATCTGTATTTTCGTGAGATTTGTTTTAAGGTCAATTATACTCTCGAGACAATTGCTCCTACAAGAGTTGAAGGTACAAAAGATTTAACAAAATAAACATTCCTTTTGAAATGGCCAAAAGGTATGGTAAACTAGTTATCAAAGACTTATCTCTAAAACGCGTAATCTTGAAATTTTACCATAATTCGAAATTTGGACCTTGTCACATTTTTATAGAGTTAATCAATACCTTTAGCTTTAAAGAAGCTAGCTTTTAAACATTAAAAACTCTGAAGTTTTAACTTCTTCGTTGAACCTAAAGCCGGGCAGAAAAAGCTAAAGACGAATATCAGGTCGCAAATTAAAATTCACGTTAATAGTCAAAAAAGTTAAAAGTCAGCCAGATAAGTGTATGAACTGCGAACCCCAATTTGTACACGATTGAATTTGGCTTTTAATTTCGGTTTCAATTATGACTAAATTGGTTATGCCGTCGTCTTGTCGTCTCTCCAGAAACTGCTCTATCTTACAGACCCAGATCACTGTAGTGCACGTATTCCCAGTTAGCCGAAAGATGACTGTCTTTTCCGTGCGTTCCCCTCCCAACTCAGTAGAGCGATGAGTTCGTCATAAGGAGCCAGTCAGACTGCTATAATACAATTTCCAGAGTGGAGAATTGAGGAGAAGCCCATTTTATGTCACAGCACCCAACAATCGGTGAAGGCATATCATGTTGGCCAAACTTTTCGTTAACGACAAATCTGATTTGACGAGCTGCAAGAAATCGATGTACTATCGATGTTTTTGTAAAAAATATAAACAGTTGGTAACCAACTCAGGCCTTTCCGCACGTTTATCAAAACAACCAAAATTAGCTAGGAGAAATTTAAACAATAAAAAAATGAAAAAAAAAAATGATATCGAAAATGATTTACTCTTATTATTCCTCTGGCGACACGACTATAGCAAGAAGAGTGCTCAATTTCAATAGAAAACTCTTTGAATATATGCCCAACACCATAAAAAAACGTCTAGCTTGCTAAAGCCGAAATTACTAAAGTTATTTGACTAACACACTACATCGACAACAACAACACACTGACACAAAAACATCTCCAAATCGCCGGAAAAGTTGTCAGAGTGCTTAAATTGTCGTTTTTTGGGCAATCCCAATACTTGTTTGCGGAAAAGTAAAATTTGTTCAGCGTAACAATTTATTTTCAAAAATTATTCGAAGTCTTTATTTTTGTAAGAGAATGACAGTTAGTGTGCTATTAGTTATAAGATCTATACGATTCTCAAGGTTGCACCTGCGCTCATAGGGGTGTGGAAAGTGGGCAAAAACGTAATGACTACTGTTTTGGTTCGTTCCTTTTTTTCAGCGAAAATTGAAAGAGTTATACCGATCGTAAGTATCTTTAAAATGTTAATTCCTATATATATATAGACTTGATTCAACAAAAACTTCATCTTACATTTGGTTTCGCGCATCTTTTGGTAAAATTTTGTGTCTAGCTCTTATGGTCTCGGAGATCTATCCCCTCATACGAAGAGACGGACATGGTCCAATCGCTACCCGAGTCAATGATAAGACTTTTTGCCCATGGAACTTATGGTGTGCCACGCCTCCTTCTGTCTGTTACATACATTGCACAAATCTATAATACAATACTTGTACACTTTGTACCGATATAAACATATCGGTTTCAATTCAGTTATTTCGGAAAAATTCTGAAGGTTAACGTTTTTTACAATTACGGCTTGAATCCCTGATAAATACTAACCAATTTGTTAGCTTGTTGGCTTGGCTGAAGCCGCTAGACGAAGCTTCCAGAGCTTTGCAGCCTGCAAACGTAACTTGAGCTAACTTTGCAGTAGAAGAGTCAGGATGCGTCAGTAATTCGATTGATTAAAAACGCCAACTTTATCGTATGTTTATTGATATTTGAAATCTTATATTTTATTAATATTATTAATAATATTTAAATTACAATAAGGTATAATTTGAAATTCCACATAATTTAATTTCAATCTTACTCATTTAATCATTTCGCTTCATTTTGTTGCGGTTGTTGTGATTGGTTTTAATAGTTTGTTGTAGGTTTTGTTGCAAGAACGCAAAGGGACTGCATTGGTTCAGTTTAATGTTTAGTTACAAAAAAAATTAAAAAAACAATTACAAAATATGTAGCAAAAAGCAGTTCAATTCTAATAAATTTATATAAATATGTAGTTTTTTTTTTTTTTTTTTCATTTTTTAAGCTAAGGTGCATGCTCAGAGCATCAATATGCAAAATATGTAAAAAAAAATAAAAAATAAAAAAAAATCATAGCTAAACAAGGAACAGAGTAATGAACGGATATAAAAGAAGGAAAAAGCTAAACTCTTAAGCTCTAAATGAAGTGCCGCGGGCCAATGAAACACAATGAAACAAGAGTGTAGCGGCGGCAGTAGGACTCTTCTTGTTTTGGCAATGCCTTGAGGAGGATGTGCTAATGTATCATATAAGACATAATAAACAATTGTTGTTTTATTAAGCCTGAGCCGCAATCACGTGCTGGGGCTGGGCTGGGCTGGATTAAGTGAGTGTTGAATGTACAGTGAAAACTGAGCGTTTCACTGTACCGACCAACAGGCAATGCCTTACTACAGCCATGGCCAAAGGTTACATGCTAACAACTAACATATACTTTCAAATTCTAGTTAATTTCATACAATTTTTAGCGTTTCGCGTTTAACTATAGCCAATAGAAACACATCAAATTTTTATAGGTAGCTTGCGTGGTTGGATAGGCTGACTGACATTTTGGTTTTTGTGGTTTTCGGCAGTTCAAAACGTTTTGAATCCTCAATTAAAACAAACTAAACAGAACATATAAAAAAGAGCCTCTCAATGAAGCTCAGCTTTAAGATTTAATTATTACTATTGCGACAATTGTTAAAACTTGAATTCTATTCATTTAGCATTTTGTTGTTTGTGGCTACGACAAAACGACTACTATATAAATATTTAAGTTTTATCATTAGATAAATTGTTTTTAGCTTAAATTTCGAGCGACGTTTAACAATTTTTGCAATTTTCACAATTTAAAATGAAACTATTTTTGCATCAGCTTTATGTGTGTTTGATTTTTGTTCATTAATCAAATTTTTATTTAATTTTTTGTGTTTACTTTGGATTACGATATTTAGTTGCCTTTTAAATGGCAGTTACATACATTATAGTAATTTAAGTATTATCTATTGCTTTTCTGCTGCCGTTTTGGTAGTTTTTGTTCTTCTTGTTACTATGTAGAACGAAATCAAGCCGAAAATGTTTGAATTGCCTCCGAATTGAAAGTGTTTTAATTAACTGACGTTTACATGATTGTGAATGTGTTTTTTGTGTGTGTGAAAGTGTGTGTGTGTGTGTGAAAGTGTGTGTGTGTGTGTTTATATTGATAGTGCTTTGACGCTGTTACAATTTGATAGCATTATAAGTATTATAAATATTTGTATTATTTAGTTTAAATTTGTTATTGAAAGTTGTTGTGGTTTTTGTTGTAGTTTGTTGCTTCAACCGCCCGCAGCGTCCTATGCTGTTGTTGTTGTTGTTGTTGTGTTTGTTATCAATTACGTTGCAGCATATGATGCTTGTGGTGTTCCTGCCGCCGCTGCTGCTGCTGCTACTACCGTTGGCGCATGGCTAATCGATAAAACTTTGTTCCACACAGGCTTTCACACGTTTTTCATACTCGCGACGATTCTCTTTATAGAGCTGTGCAGCGGTGGAATTAGCCGGTGAGTTGGGATTAGGATCGCTCAGCAGTGACTACGGAAAGAAATAGAACAGTTAGCTATAATAGTTCCTTAAAATTTGAGTTTCTGAGTAAAACGCACCTGTATGGATGTTAAAATAGCGGATACATCATATGTGGGACTCCAGCGATTTTGCAATATATCCAGGCATATGCCGCCATCAGCATATACATTCGGATGAAATACTTTCGAAACGAAACGAACTGTAGGCGGTTTATTTGGATACTCTTCCGTAAATTCTATGGTTAACTTAAAGGTGCCATCTTCGAAAGGTGTATCGTGTGGACCAAAAATCACAGCATTCCATATCATAATATTATTATCTGTTGGCGCACCAGAAACACCAGTTGGTGGATCCTCCTGAAGTCTGTATCAGATTAGACAAAAACAGAGCAAAATATTGTTATTAGATAAAAATACTTAAAACATATAGCATAATTCATTATAATCGGGGTTGTGACTGAAATCTCTTTCAACCCAAAAACATTTTTCGGTATGCGAGACATCTTTCTATACCGAATTTCAATCAAAAAGCAATTCGCCAATGTGCCTGTAACATCTTTGAGACCAATGAAAATCTAATAAGTGAGCAGCTGATAGTCGGAAATGTATTGAATAATAATAATGTTGTTGGGGAATAAAGCAACGCGACCTTTCAGATCTATTGTGCCCCCTACTGGGCTTATAGCTCCCCTGTCAGTCCTATCTCTGCTATAAACTTAATTATATTGGATGGTATCCGCCTAGAAGCGACAACCTGCTTCTCGCCAGGGCATCTCATTCAGCCAGGCTGTGCTGGGAGATCCTCCTCGAGTTGGTGATGCCCAGCTTGTTCAGTTGTCCCTTCAGTCTACAGTGTCCGGTAAGCAGATCTGTCAGAATTCTTATAGAGTTCTTTCCTAACTGTTCTTGAACATTTTTGTTCAAAGCGGCTTGAAAGATTCTGACATGTGTCGCGATTCTCAGTCCTGTGCCTTCATTTGTCAAAGACACGTCCGTGTACCAAACTATGTTGTGCCTTCCCATAGGATGCATCTCCCCTAGGGTTGTCCAGGCTCGTGGTACTCAGCGGCCATTTCATACCTGGGTTGTGGGAGTAACGGTATTTTTTTTCCCAGCTCATCGACATCACGGACACTAATTAGATGTCCCTTGCCAATGCCTTCCACTGACATTCCTACTAAAGTTGCCTTCGTTTGAAGTTCAATAACTATGTGGAGTAGTGTTAAATCCATTAGAACTTCCAATGTCGCTGTTGGACAGGTTATCATTGCTCCTCTCATACATACACAGGTCAGCCTTTGTATCTTTGAGGCCACATTAACTCTTGATCCCCAGGCGATGATAGGTGAGCATCGGTCTTATTACCATCAGGTATAGCCATCTTATTATTTTATATTGAAACTTTAGGCAAAACCGTCTAGATATTTCAGGCACACCCTTAATTATAATACTCGCAGGCAGGGAGAGACTATAAAATTTTCTTAACGAACCTGAAAACAAACCGCAAACGGAAACTTCTTCAGTTTTGCCGCTCGAAACAGTTTTTTGGATTGTGGTTTAATGTTTGTTATTTGTGAAAAGGCAGACAATTTTCGGACTATCGACCGATCCCTATTTAGAACAAGGAACAGTCTAATCGTACAAGGCATTGCTAGGGTTAACAGCGATTACCATTAAAATAAAAATATATTATTTCAGTTATAAGGAAAACAATATAACCATAAACAAATAATGAAACCAACAAAAACGTGCAAGTAATACAATAAATAATTAAAAATTTTAGCTGTCATGTATTTAAAGTCTTCCTAGTTGCTGTGAACGCTGCTTTTGCTTACAGTGTGTCGCAAGTGTATTTCTTTCTGTATAAAAGCGGTAAATAGATCTATATACAAGCTCTACATACATAGCTTTACACAGAATACACATGTGTGTGCTTTTTTTTCTTTCGACTTCTTTGATTTTTGCTCTTAGCCGAGTTCAATGAGTGTACATCTACCGCTAACATTGGAACTGAAATGGCTTGTTAATGGCTTGTTCTTGAGAGAATGTTATGTCGATATGCAAACAAAGGCATGTGTGTAAATAAGCTAATAATAAACATAATATACATGTATGTATGTATATAGAGTGCAATAATTTGCAATATGCCACTTTTTTGGCGTTGCAACAAACAAAAGGACGGACTGGCTGCTAAAATGCTGTTTACACATTCAAAATATACACCTATAGCTATAAAAATCCAACATAAATTACTCTTGCAAATAGAAAAGTTGTATACTTTAGCGGGAAATGGCGTATAAACAAAATTTACGACCATTTTGTGGGGAAACACTTTCAATTTTAAGAATATGTGTTTTCAACAGTAATCTTATTTCGAACCTTTAAGGTCAAGCAGATTTGTGTAATTGTACAAAAAATTATCAGAGCTGCAGCCAAGTTCCCAAAGCAGTTCCTGTTTATTAAGATTGAAGTACTACTACTAAGTAACTCGTGGTGTAACTAATACTTCGATGTATCGGCAAAACATCGATGTTTTTGAAACCATCGAACATTTCACCATTTCTTACGCCAATCTTACAAATAGTGTTTGCAGCATTCAAAGTTTGTTCAAAGGTCAAACTCTCAGCGAAATAGACTGCTAAGGGAACGGTTACCAAAACTTTTATGTTGACATAATTTAGTCGTAGATCTATTTGTCTGTATTATACTATTATATTATTATTATACTATCTAGAAATCTATATTCTTCTTATGATTATATAGCTTTAGTTTTACATATTTCGTTTTTTATAACGAAGTTTCTTCTATAATAAAAGGCAAAATTTTTAAATATAAAACATCGGAAAACCATCGATGCATTGATGTTTTAGTCCGATGTATCGACCAACATCGATGTCCATTGTCGATGGAATCTGGATTTAAATCACTACTAGTATCTGCCTACCTAAGCGCTCGAAGCGATACGTTGCCAGATCTTGTTGACTTATCTGAACCCAGAGCTTGAAATAGATCTTTCATTAGAAAGTCGCTGCGCCATAAAATGCTACAAATAGAGTCGTTAAATATGCCTCCTTAGGTTCCATTTTATTTAAGAAATAGTTCTTTTATATGTTCCTAAGGTGTTAGTTGGCCTAGTTATTTGGCATTTTGCTTATATAGTTTGATCGCCTAACATGCTTTCAGCAAGCAATTTCAAAAAAGAAGGAAATCGCATCGGATTAAAGTGAGTTATGAGTCGCTATGCGTAAGGACATGGAAATAGCCCTTAACTCTGGAACGTCATCCTTTGTTTTTCTGTACGCTACGAAACAGTACGCCGTATGACGTGCGCACGTAGTCATTCTGACGAATGATGACGTTCTAGGATTCAGTGATCGACATACAACTCTATATATGCTGTTTCTTTTGCCTAAAATATGCAAAAATTGAAAGATGAGCCTTGCGTGCTGGTATCCGAAGTGTGCACAGCTTTTAAACGATATCTAAAAACTCATCCTGCTCTGACTCAACTGCTATTTAGGTCAACATATTGTCGTATACATGTACATATATATGTATATAGGTACTGGAACAGCTTTTAAAGCAAGCAGCCGCGCCCTTCAACCTGCTGCTATATCAATACAAATGACAGAACCAAATGAAATCATCGATTAAACAACGACAAAGGAAAATGCCAATAATGCAGATATCTAAACAAACGTAAGTGAAATTGTGTAAACAATCAAAACAAAGCTAAAGGTAAAGCCATAGAGTGCAGATAAACTGAGCGAGATAAACAAAAGGATACGCGACAGCCTTGACATTTGCCTAGGATAACAACAGTTACAGGATACGCGCCCACACACACACACACACACGGAGACCTTGAATTTATGTAATTGGCAATTAGAGTTTCGTGCAATTGAAAAAACATATTTGCTATTTTAGTAAAATGATGAAATTTGGAAGCGTGTACTAACTATTTCGAGTATCAGACAACAAACAAACAGAGAAGAAGAAGCAGCTGTCATTTCGTAGATTATGATGACTGGGAGCTTGTTGTTGCTCTTGCAGCTGCTGCTGCTGCTGCGGCGTAAGCGTCGCTGCCTTGGTATGAGTCAACAAGGTTAACCGTGTGCGCGTCATGCGCGCGTTCACCGTAAACGTTCGTGTTGTGTTCGTCTCGGCGTCGTCTGAAGTTGGTAACGAAAAAGGACGAAGACTTGGAGCGGCTGTGCTTGTTGTTTGCAAGGATTCGAAAGGAAAACTTAGTGGGAGGACTTTTTTGATGGGCGCAGCTGCTGCGACCACTAATGGCCAAGCAAATGGGCAGCACTTTTACACACACACACACACACACAGAGAAACGCAGCAGCAGCACAATACGTAACGTCGACGCGTTTTTGTGATCTCTACGCAAATTTGTTTTTGCTTTTGATTGTTATTGTTGATGTTTTAGCCTGCGACGCAATTGCAAAAACGGAAGAAATATTTGTGTAAACTGCGAATTTTACACAATTGCAAGTTTGCTTTGCGCATATTTATTTTCATTTTTGCTGTTTTTTTTCTTTTTCTTCTTATTGTTTTTCTCTTTGGCACACACATCAAAGTCAAGTGTCAAAGACACTGGCAGCGCAGCAGTTCCAACGTCGACGTCGCATTGTTTTTGTACTAGAGCACAAAATAAGAAGCAGCGAAAAAAATTCAACTCAACATCAAATTCACACACCAACGCACGCGTTTATATGCACAACAGCAGCAACACATACACACACTCACACACACACACACACACACACACACACATGTATTTTGGCTGCGCAAACTTTTCCACGACATATTGGACAGGCAGCCAGGTTTCTCCTCCACTGACGACGCGACAGAAACGTTGAAATTTTCATGCATTTTCTATTTTCTTACCTTTTGAAATCTCTCATGAGACGCCTACGTGCGGGTGTTGACATATTTTCACGTTTCTTAGTATATTAAACTTAAACTTTTCCAACGCGTTGTGGATTTTAACAATGAATTTTTGCTGTCGTTTTTAATTGAGGGCACTAAGCAGAGTAAGAAGAAGCACTGAAACAGCAGAGCGATTAATAGTGGTGGTCGACCACCTTCAA
Source organism: Chymomyza caudatula (assembly GCA_035041775.1). Taxonomy (NCBI): domain Eukaryota; kingdom Metazoa; phylum Arthropoda; class Insecta; order Diptera; family Drosophilidae; genus Chymomyza; species Chymomyza caudatula. Next base: position 398,568 of record JAWNKW010000033.1, on the reverse strand, counting down.
GTATTCACATCGATTTCTGTGCGTGTTGGGCAATTATTATATTATGTCTCGATTTTGTATATGCAACACTAAATGCACAGCTTGCCAGATAGTTAAATAATGAACTAAAAGGCAGTGCTACCTGATCACTATATTTTTTAGTTCACACTCAGTGAGTGACAGTTAAAAATGCATTTTTAGACATTTTCGGTATATTGATGGGCTAAACTTGCAGTCAATTTATAAATTGTATGTTTCGTCGCAGCTTTAAGACAATTTCAAATGACTAATTACATATTTACCTTCTGTAATACAAGTTTTTAGTGCTGCGGGGTCTTATGTATTTGTGGAAAATACATGACTTGTAGTATATAGTGCTATCCACCAAAAATGACTGTTATTGGGTGCATTCAAGCACAGTTGTCCTAAATCAGTAACTTTCTATACCCTGTACATGTAAAATCAAGGGCATTATACAAAGAACATGACATTTAATACAGTAGAATCCTGGGCCGTTAAAAAACTCAAAATTTTTCAGCTTGTGTGGCTGCTTGTGTTACTGCCTCTGTCGGGACGACGCAATCGTAGGCGAAATTGAGAAAGAAATAAGAACGCACATGTATACACTGTCTTTAAAATGGTCGCATTTCAGCAAGTCGACTCAATGTAACGGCCAAGGATTTCACTCTATTAAATTTCATGCTCTTTGGGTATTATAGAAGAAGTAGCCGTAGCAGACTATATGGTCAGCATAACTCATGTTTGTAAAAAACTAGAGCACAGCATGTCCAAACATGTTTTCAACTTTGTAGGAATACAAATAGATTAAATTGAGGAACAAACTGTAAAAAAGTATTGCGATGGACGTTCATTCCTATTTCTAAGTAGCTATTTTTTAGAAAAATCAAGAAAACCAAAAATTCTGCGTGGTCGCGTAGCCACAAAGGCCTACTTTTTTGGTTAAAATGACTTTTTCTTAACTGTTTTGTGGATAACGTGATATGAAGAACCCTTTTGATCTGTGTTATTCACAAAGTTATTAAAAATTTAGCGAATTCACTCAAAGCATAGTATAATCAGATAAACATGCCCAAAATCGTATTTGTTCTTCACAATTTTTGTAAAAAGAGCTTCCTATGTTTATAAGGGTATAACGAGTTTTAAACTGTAGGCTTTTATTTGAGCTTTTTTAGAATTTGGTTGCAGCACACTCTCCATCACAAAGTTGAAGAGGTTTTAGGAGAGGGCATCGCCTTGTCAGAAGTCTCGCTTGGTATCAAAAGGCTCCCACGGAGACGCGTGTGTTGCTCAGCGTCATTCTGCACAGTCGCACCAACTTTGCAGGGATTCCAAACTCAGACAGAGCTGCATATAAGCGATCTCTTAACGGGCTGTCAAATGCTGCTTTATAATCGACAAAGAGATGATGGGTGTCGATTTGGTATTCGTAGATCTTTTCACGGATTTGGTGTAGTGTGGTAGAAAGAAGAATGATAGTAGTTAGCGCACACCGTGGGTTCAACCTTCTCGAGGGCAGAGGACACAAAGGTTCCAATCATCGGGCATGCTTTTATCTAGCCATATTCTGCAAAAGAGCTGGTGCATGCACCTTACCAACTCATTGTCGCCAGTCTTGAACAACTCTGCAGCCAGGTCATCTACGCCAGCATCTTTGTTGTTCTTGAGCCACTTGATTGCAACCCTAACTTCGTCATAGTTAGGCGGCGGTGTATCCACGCCATCGTCTGTAATTGGCGACGTCGGGAAGTTACCTCCGGGAGCGACATTATTCTCATCATCGTGATGAGAATCACCTCCACAACCTCAGTGCTCACTGAGCACCCATTACCAGATTTCCTTCTGCATCTCTACAGGAAGACGGTCTGATACTAAATCCTTCGGCCAGACGCTTGACTTTTTGGAAGACCTTCCTGACGTCGTTCCTGCTCCTGCACATCTCGATCTCCTGCCGCTCACGCTTTTCCTGCTTTTCACTTCAGTGGCTTCGCAACACTCCTGATCGTACCATTGGTTTATCATATCTGGTTCTAAGGGAGGTGGAATGAGCTGCTTAGTGACTTGAGAGGAAAAGTCTTTAGCAGTCTGCTGTGGTTACAGATTTGTGATGTCCAGCTTTCGCTGTGCGCTATAATGCACGTTTTTCTCTTTGTTTAGCCGCATGCGAACCTTGGCTGCAACAAGGTAATGGTCAGAGTTGATATTGATGCATGGACGCATTCCTTCCATCAATCACTCAAACTCTTGCCCCTGGGCCTACTAGCGAAAATAAACCATGTATAACCAAAACAGAAGAACTTTTACCAAAACTAGTGGTCGCCTTGTCGTCGACATTCGTCGCTTAAGACACGCTCTCATAGCAGTTCATTACGAAAGGGAGAAAAGAACACACGAAATAACAACGTTTGTGTGTTCAATGTTTTTTCTTGTTGTTTTTTTCGAGAGATGTTTTACTTCAAGTGAATTTTTACCTGACTAAAACGCAACGTATCCATGTGAAACTTATATTCTGCAAACCGCAAGCATTTTATGTTTCGAATGATATAGGTTTCACTTGAAAACGTTGCGATAATGCAAAGTAATCGGTAAGACACTGAATTTATATATAGATTTAAAGTTCGCTCCGAACCAGAACTCAATCTATACATTGTTTTTGTTGTAGATTTAATACATAAAAGATAGAAAAATCAATAGTTTTAAATAGCTATTCTTTCTTTTTTACAGCTTTACTCTTAATTGTTGTGTGTATCTGGCGCGACATATTTGCTTCATATAAACTCCAAAGCAAACATTAAAAACTGTTTATATAATTTTATAGTTTTGCAGTTATACATAGTTTCGTTCCACCGGCATCTAGTTTCAGACAAAATAAAGGAAAAAATGATTTTTACTCAATAATATTTATTAATAAGATATTTAAATAACATTACAACGAAATTAAGTTTTATCACAAGCATTTGCACATATTTTTGTTAAACTTTAAACTTAAGATTACGCCAGGAGATCGCTCCCTTTTTCTAACTCTCGCTCTCGTTGAGCAACTGACACTTTTTACAGAGGAAACAGTTCATTGTAGGTAAAGTTCTCCAAAATTTTGGTTGTAATCGCAAGGAATTTGGCCTGTAATGCACGCGCAACTGGTGCAATAACTTCGTTCGTAAACAGCTCAAAATTCTGATTGACAGTGTCATTGATGACATCGCCGAGCACCTTATCGCCATTAAAAAGATTCTCCAGACGCAATTGACCCTTGCCGGTACGTATTTTCAGTGAAAAGTCCTTAACTTGGAAGTATTCAATGTCATTGATGTTCTTCACTTCGAAGATGACGCGCACATAGGCCACAAAGTTGGTGAAGTTGCCCACAAAAGGTCCATTGCCCTTGATGGGCAAAGCCAGTATATTGCCATTAATGCTGTAGAGACCCTCGCCGCGCAGTTCCGGCAGCAGCAGCTCAAAATCAAAACGCTTGTTGGACATATTGGCACGCATTTTGGTAATCTCGAAATTGGAAGCGCCATAGATGTTCAGTTTCTTGGCCTTGACGGTAATGCCGCCACCGGAGCTGGCTTCAACTATGTTCAAGCCATCTATATAAAGCGGTTCCATGGCGGGCACATTGAGCTCCTTGATGCCATCGCCCAAATAAGGTCGCAGATTGTGTACGCTGTTCTTAATGCATTTGGAGAGCTCGGGATCGTTGCGATGGCAAACCTTGATATAATCAGCTATGCAGAGAAAGTGTAAGGTTTGTTCAGCGAAGAACTCTAGTTTGAGCTTGGCTTGAATGACTACTTACGCATAGCGCCAGCCGAGACAGAGCCCAGGCAGAGCAGCAGAGCAGCAGCAATTAGTCTGTATTCCATGTTAAGCGTAGAAGTTGCACAGAGAACTGTAAGGAATAGAGTTATGTAATAGAAGCTTTGTGCTAATAGCCATGTGCTAGTGCCACGCCCCTTGCTAGGTTTAACGTGAACTACTATTGAAACAACTTTAGCTTTTAGCCAAGTAGCTAGTAGTATGCAACGATGCATTAACTGACAACACAACCGAAAATTACCATCTAAACTTTTCACTACACTGCCGCCTAGCCATAAAGAATAGCTGTAGATACCATAATTATGGCAAAAAAGTTTATTATAGGCATTTGGATGGCACGATCAATCAGAGCTAATAAGTGGGAGGTGTTTGAAGCAATTTGTAAGGCATACTTGATTAGTGTTATTTGAGCTCTTTTGTTTAGCAGCTTTGTAATTGCCTCTAATAACTTTGATAGCTGGTTCTGGTTCCTCCAGCTAATTATAGTGTTTTGCTGTGGGCAGAACTTGGTGTATCTAGCGCTGATAGGGATAACTTGTCAACTAAACGCGACTAAATTGTACTGCAAACAAGTGAAACTGGATTATCGGTGCTAAAAAATAATTGCTATTGCTGCAATTGAGGATTATTTGCAGCTGTATGGCTCTTTTTGCTTCCGAGTTTTAGAGTGATATCGATATCGAGCGTTCTTAACTGGTACTTAAATGTCGTTTAGTGTTAAACTTTGAAGCTTGTCTTGTATTCCATTATTAGTTATATTTAATACTCTCTTCAAGGATGCACATTTAGCACTTGTAATTCGCCAAGTAACTTACACAATTGAATATTTTTCAACTTAAAGTTTTTATAGCACTTTAATTTGCAATTGGTTTTTAGGCACTTTTTAACTGCTTTTTTACTTCACTTGAAGGCCGTTGAACGTTCTAAGCTTAAAGCCAAGTGTCGTACTGAATGAAAAACTGTAGAGTCGTACGGGTTTTATAGCAAAAAACTAACGTTGCGATTTACATGTACAGCCAACAAGACGCGACGTAGAACCCCCGGCCATGTTGACAAATGGTTCGTCAAAGCGAGAGAGCGTGACTTTACACACGCGCGAGAGGGAGTGAGAGTAGCGCTGAGATATTCTAATAAAAACAATAATAGTAATCATATTAACGAGCGATCTGCATAAGCACGTAGTACAATGTATCTATGAGTTACAAATCTATCTTTGGCTAATAAATTTCGCTCTATGCAAAGCTGCCATAATTGTAACATATAAAGTTAGAATTACCCATTGAACGTTATTCGAAATTTGTTTTATTGCTAGAATTACGAAAATACCAAAACTGACAAACATATATTAAAATATGCTAAGTGTCGGTGGCCCAAGTCGCGACATTTGAGCGTTTCCTCTAATGTGTTGTAATTTGTTTTGTTTTTGCCTTGGCTCTGTGTTGACGTGCATTGCGCAATTAGATACTATGTATAGAAGATGGTACCCCTTAGTTTCTCAATCTGTTGACAATCGGTTGGGTTTAAGTTTATAAGTTGCACAGCTCGTCGGATTTGCGCCTGCTTCGTTGCTGAAACCCTGTAGAAAGCGTCTTAACTTTGTCAAGAAGTTGGCGTTTCATAGAAGAATGCGAAGAAAAGAAGAATCCGTTACCCGTTGAAATTGGGGTTTTACGTGTTGGCGCCCAAACCCTACGTACAACCCTTTTGATGCCTGGGCTGGCTCTACTGGTCTCGAAAGAATCCAGCGTCATTATTAGTTGCCTCATACGACAAAGCTTTGACCTGCTGAGGTGGCATTCTCTAACCCGCTCACCACACGGGCTGAAATTAACATTATGCTTGTTGCTAAATTACGAAGATTGTTGCGGATCAGAACATCTCATATGCAGTTATCACGAATTTACAACCTGCCAAAAGCAATGCTTACGTGTTATATGTGCCAAAAGAGCAACTTAAATGTCCAACATTAAGGATTAACTTGACGGCTTCTTACTAAATGCAATCTATGGGGGTTTTCCCGTTCTTTGCGTCTGAAAGCATTATTTCTTTCTTACACAAAGACATTTGGAATCCTACTACCAAGAGATGATTTTCTCTTTTCATATGTACCCACGGAGCCATCATCAAAGCCATTAGAGCAATCTCTGCTTTCTACAATCGCAGTCAAATTTTGGCCAAATGCCTAAGATTCTGCTGTGGAAATCTATAGCTTAGAGTCTTATGGAGGCTATTTCCAAAGTAGGAAATACGGAAAAACTCTGCTGTCACAGCTGATCTGCAAATCTTTCCCTGCAAATTCTAATGCTGGTCAGGCAACCGCTTTATCTGGGATACATAGCGAAGCAGCCAGGTTGAGAGTTTGTGTTCCTCATTGAGTCGCTATAGACATCGTATACGTGACAGGAGCTGATTATCAACTAGGAGTGACTTAACTAACCAACAGCTTTGAGTTCTGTTGACATTCTGGCTATAGGCGCTGTGCTTGCTTAGTTAGCGCAGTTTGCATCCATGGTTTTATCGGTAAACGTTCCTTTTTGAGCACGAGAATGCATCGTGTTTGACAAAAACGTTATTACTGAAGCTTCGGAAGCAAGTGCTTTGTCCGTACGTAGCTGTCATGTTCTTAAATTCGTTCACAAATTACAGGTTACCTTTGAACACGTATTTCAAATCCATCGTTATTTATAGACGAATTCGAGCTTCTACGCGTCGATGGTGGAGTTCGTCGTATCATTCTGCCGAGGCTTCAACGAATCACAGCTGATTCATGGAGTGGTTACAGCCTATCACAGGAACTACTGCTCTTGCATCGATAGTGTGCGTGGAGGAATCATCGTTTTCTTTATAGAGTCTACATACGGTTTGAATCAAGCTCATAACAGAGCTTGTTATTGCCTGTAAGATACCTTCATAAGGGGGCGCAAGCATGGAAGCTAAGGCGGTCTTGCTAGGAATTTGGCTTAACCGAGCACAAGAAGATTGCACGAGTGGCGCAGTGGCTCTGCTTACTATGATAATGGGTTTTGGTGGGTGGTGGACTTGCACACTGGAAAGATAATCTTTGAGCATATCCAAACAAAACTATTGAGATGAACATATTAGTAATCTTTATAAGAGTATCAGAAGATTTACGTATAAAAACTCTAAACTTAAGCACAGCTTTGCAATTTGTCTATCACAGTGAACTCACTTGATGTGCTGTGATGATCCGTTTGGTTACCCCTTAGTTTTTGCAAGGTTGTGACATGGTTCACTGCATCCCTTTTGCAGCTGGATTGTAATCCCCATGTGGGCTGTTTCAAATGCAAATTGCTCGTCGACACGCAATGTGGGTCAAGTGCTGGAGCATGTTTGTTGTCGACAGACGAATCTATCGACGTAGGCGTTCTTCTGGATGCCTTACGTAGGGCAACTTGTTTCAACGTTTTTGTTATGCCGTTCCATATTTGCATAGATATGCCATTCACTATTCAATTTAATGGGCATTTGTTTAGATTTTCCCTGTTCGGTTGTGCCTGACGTGCATCTAATGATATGCTAAAATCCACAATCCAGGTTGGATAGATACCTGTAAAATAGCGCTTATGGCAGCTGTACCACCACCCACTGCGCGTATGGGACCTTAGAGTTTCTAACAGTTTTGAAATATGTATTTTGTATTTGTAGCTGAACGGATATTAGGTAAGCGCATATCGTTGCAACGGAGTAATCATGTGAGCCAGTGACTAAAACCTCAGACTCAGACGCGAAACTTTACATACAATTACTTTATTAGCTTGATCTTTGAGTATTTGCTTGTGTGTGTGTGCAATAAATTAAAGCTTATATTTAGGTTTTAATTTCAATTTAAAGCTAATCCAAATTTATCCATTCGTCAAGTGGCACTTTGGCAAACAGACGATCCATAAAGTTGCGTATGACCAGCGTTAGCTTGGTGCGCAGCGCTGGCTTCATTTCCTTCAAAAGTTCCTGAGAGTTGGAGTTGATGAACAGATTCAAGGCAGCCTCTGTAAGGGTTAAATAAATATGCAGTGTGTGCTGGCATTAGATGAGCTGCGACTTACGTATAACCGAATTGCCATTGGCTATATTATCCACGCCCATTTGTATGTCCTTGACATTGAAATCCATTTTGACAGCATCTGTGCTCAGATAAGTGCGTCCATCGGGACCCTCATTGGCCAAGGCCTTGAAGTAGATTTTGGCTTTGACGCCCTCTAAAAGTGGCAAGTATATGTGTTGTTAGCTAACTGCAACTCGAGCTTACGTAAGCTTTTACTCTGCTAAATACCCACCATACTCGCCCCAGTAATCACCGGCTCCAGAGGCCTTCACCAAGATCAGCACACCTGTCGATCGATACTGAGCCTTGACGCGTATGCGCGGTATCTCACATGTCAGCTGGAACTGCAGCGAATCCAAGTCAGAGCTATTGTACGATAAATAGATACATAACAAAAACGAAATGAAAATAATGTGTTTATAAAAAATGCAATTTCATTGCAACGCTTTATGGAGTTGCATAAAAAGCAATTTGCTTTTCAATGTCGCACGCTTTGCATCTTCAACTGCTTGGAAAAACTGCATCCAACCTTGATTATCTAACGTATGTACACTTATAGCTCACAAGTGTTAAAAGTGCTAGTCAATTTTTGGTGCAACTTATCAAATTCGTTTATGACCATTAATATAAACTGCCAAACTGCCGCCTAAAATGTTTTGGAACCTGCTCAAGGTGTGCAAGATTGCGCATATCCCAAATTGCCACACGCAACCGACTAACCGGCTAACTGGTTAGCCAAGTGGCTGGCCACATCGAAAGGCTAAAATCAAGCGAGTTACGGCAGCCCAATGTTTGACATAGAAAACCGTGTTGACATACATTTTTTTGGTCTGAGCATTTCTTGGTCATCGGACCCGACGACGTGGTCGCCATCGTCAGCCGGCACCGGTTGTTGTTGCTTGTTTGTAGACATATGTTAATGGCACTAGCGACAGGACTGGTTGTCGATAGTCTTTATAGCAGACAACTTGCCGCAAAACTTTAGTGGCAGTTGTTGTTCTGAATACCGGAAAGTTAAGTTGTTGTTTTGTATATGCCCTTACAATGAGTCTAAATAGTTTGCAGCTGACAACAGACAGCAAATCCTAATTTAGACTTTTCCGGCTAACAATTTGGCAACTGGCTTATAGTCTCACCGAGCTGGTTAATACCATGAGTTGCAACTAGTCAAATAGTACTCCCCCGTTCCAAAGTTTGCGAGCAATCGATTACCGAACATTACAATCATACATATCTTGTGAAAAGCCTTCTAACCTATATGCAAGAGTTTTACATTACAAAGCAGCGTTTCTACAGTGAGTTCCTATCTAGTAAATTTCAGCTAAAAGGCAATTCTTCTTAACTGGCTATAAAAACCCGTTACCGGGTTACGGCCTGATATAAAGCTGTCCTTTAGGCGTCTCTGTTTTGCGCGCTCATACTCCAATCGGTGATACCAAAGGTAGCTAGGGTGCTTACTACCTGGTCCATCCAGCGGAGGCAGGGTCTGCCCTTTCCCTTCGAAACTCGCATTGAAGACCTTTCTAGCAGGAGCTTCTTTATCCGTGTGCACAACATGATCTAGCCCCAAATTTACCGGAAAACGTATGATTTACTCCTCAGGTTTTCTTTTGATTTTTTTTAATGGACGACGATAAAATTTAAAAAATTTAAAATTTTTCGATATTGCTCAATAACTTCGTCATTTCTCTACCGATAGGTATGTACGAAAAGATATGTTGTAGTCATAGGTCTTTCATTGAGTTAAAATTTGTTGCATAGTGTAATTAAAGCGGTTTCCTCTCTCTTTGTAGCTCGTTGCCTATTAACTCTTTCTCTTTTTTATCGTGGGCTGGCGAGCGTTGCAACCAGGCGGCGGAGCCCCCCATTGTACGAAAATAAATAACTATAGAAATGTTTTGTGCAAATTAAGTGTTTTGACTTATAAAAATTCGCTTTTAACCTTTTTTGTTACGCAAATAACCATTTTTTTTAGGCATATTTTTCCTTATAACTGCTTATTAAGCAAAAAAAATCCTTTTTTTTTTGCATATAACCATTTTTTATGCAAGTAGTTTTCAGCGTTTATCCTTTTTATATTTGCAAATCAGGAACCAGAATAAGTTCCAAATTTCGCGAAACTCGAGCCCAATTGGAACATCTGGAAAGACGTAATAAACTTTCACTAAGATGGGTCCTGGGTCACACTGGCGTTCCCGAAAATGATTCCATATCCCATGATAGGGCCAGAACCCTTTTGTGGCATAGAAAAGCACACCATTAAGCAGATACTAAGGGAAGAAGAAAGAGCTAGACGGAGCACTCACTGGTCTCAGGCAGGCCGTTGCTCCTCGGCTCCTATAACTTTCATAGGTTCAAGAAAATAATTCAACTAGGAAAGAATTCTGTCAGGATTCTGGTAGGTCTGATTAACGGACACTGTAGGATGAAGAGACATTTGCGCAAGCTGGGCATCACCAGCTCCATCAACTGCTGGTTCTGTGAGCTTAAAGAGGAAGCCTCATTGCACATACTGGCTGAATGTGATGCCCTGGAAGGATGTCCCTTCTAGGGCAATATAGAATCTCGATGAACGAATGCCAGATGAATAAATTTATCGCGGAAATAGGATTAGCTGTAAGCTAAGCATGGGGCACAATAAATCTATAGGTCGCGGTGCAATACTAACCCAGACATTATTATTATTATATTTGCAAATCACCAACTTGTTGCCAACAGTCACAGGTATTCCCTCTATGGAGAAAGACTTGCATAAAATAGTCTTTGCCAACTTGCGCACCCAGCAAGTGTTGGCCTAAAGGGCTTATCAACACCGCTATAAAATTAGACATAATCAGCGCACTAACAAGGAAAAGCCTATTTTTTTCCTTAACAATTGCATCACCCTGTCTTAGTTTTTTCCAAAAAATCTGATACTGACATTATCATCCTTTTTCTTAAACATTGTAAGCTACTTCACTTAATATAGAAAATTGTTGATATTAACATCGAAGGCCTTGAAGCTAAGCAAATAGACTTTTTTAATGCAAATTACCTTTTTTAGTATAACCCTTTTCTTTTAAACAAATTTTAGAAACTATTTAGAGCATCTGAAAGTTATTCTTTTACAATTTTATTATCTTTTTTATGATAATAGCTTCTTTTATAAAGCAAAAATTATGAAAAACTAAAAAATACTCTTTTCTATATGATAGAAATATGAACATCGGGGGCTGTACACCAAAAGCAAAACGTGTTGATAAGACGCTAGGTAATAGAGGTCTTAAAGAGTATATATAGACGCATTCGAGCAGCGAACGACGACTTGTTGTTCTTTTGGTTGTAATGGACTTCTTGTTGGCCAAATTCAAAGCATTTCATGCTTGGCATGGCCATAGACAGGTGTTGCATAATCTTTTTGGCCAAAGTACAACGCTTGCGAATTAGATGTGTTGCTTGCCATAGAAAACTGAAGACTCGAGTCATGTCGTTTTCTTCAAAATTAATTATAATTAATAACGTTTAATTTAAAGCGAATTTCAAACTGCCCAGAGATACTATCAACCACGCAAACTCATTGCATTTCCATCTAAGTTTGAAAGTTCCCCGCAAGTTTTACAGCAACTCCAAAACTTGTGGCAAACGTAAATAGAATGTTTGTTGTACTTAAACTGAAACAGGGTAATTACTACTTTACATAAAACCCACAAAATGCTAATATTTAAACATGAAAACGACGCTTAATGGCAAAGAAAAACTGCATGATTTCCGAGTGCGCGTAAAAAGTAGCACTACGTCAGGCGTTTACCCTACACAACGAATGCTCAACGTTTAACGTTTAGATAAAGGCAAATATTATGCGATTCTAAGTGGTTACCGCTACCAATCGTAATAGATAAATTGCATTAATTAAAACGAGACACCCGACAAAGTCAACGTCAGTCGCAGCGTCATAGATACTACCTTAAACCGCGAGCCAAGCTGTCTGTCTAATTGCAATAACTTATGCAAACTTGGCTTAAACAAACATTCATATACATAAATACACCATAGTTAAGCAACATATGTTTATGAGTCTATATGTAAGTATATGTATATGTAAGTCAGAACATATTTATGCAAGTTCAAAGAGTAGTTGACCCATGTTAATGGGTCGCTTAATGTTCAGCTCAAGGCCATCATAGAGTACAGCCTAGGTACGTAAGCTTAGGAGCCGTCCATATATGACGTCATCACGTTTTTGACCATTTTTGACCCCCAAAACAGTTCTGATACATATTTGAAGACGCGATTTAGTAAATTTAATTTCTCTTGACTGGCTTTAATATAATTCTTTGGCATTTAACGCAAATTTTCCTTAATTCAACAATAACAAGGACACTGAACAAACTAACGACGGATCCTTCGAAGGGATGTCACTGATGGATTCACCTCAACCTCCTTTTGCATGTATTATTGGCCAATGCCACTGCCAACGGGTTCAGGTGGGCATTCAGATGGTCGTTATACCGGCTAGAATGCCTATTTAGCTCATCCATCACCATAGGACAAAGTAGACACAACTATTGACTTGTAAACAAGCACCTCCTAGGACGCAAGAGCCAGTATAACATTTTAAGCTTAGAGTAGCAAGCAGCTGTGGTCATTGCTATTTGCTTACGACAGGTAAGACGCCCGCCCAAATGTATACCCAGGTATTGGACACAAGCCACCTAAAGGACAGCCTGCCAAATTCAACCAGGAAATTCTGCGTGGCCGCCGCCGCTTCATTGGGGCAAGCCGAGCTGCATACAAAGACAGTGGGATCAGCAAATGTACAGCAAAGGTCCAAGAACGCTGTCCTGCGGCACACCAGCTTTAATACAACACATTCTCGATCGCACATCCTTCAACTCAACCATAAAACAATGCCTCTGAAGGTACGACCTCAAAATATTGAACTGCGCAGCCAGCGATGTCTGATACCAGACGTGGTCAAACGCTTGCTGGATATCTAAGAAGACGGGATATGTTGCACCACACGATGCACCTGTTCAGGAGTACCATGATGTTGCCTGAACCCGTCCTGATGGTCAGGAATGGCACCCTGAACACCCAAAGCTGCCGACACTCTACCAAGAAATATTCTCTCAAATATTTTGGAGAAAGTAGCCAGCAAGCTAATTGGGCGATAAGACACAATACAATGTTATCCGGCTTGCCAGGCTTCGGCACCATTTTGATTAACGCACACTTCCACTGAGAAGAGAAGTGATCAAAACGCAACATTGCATTAAAAATGAACAGCAGAAATAAAACCCTCTGGCTAAGAAGGACCTTAACTGTCATACACAGGAGCTTTCTTTGAAAAGTTTGAAAAAGCTGTTTTGAAAAGGCACCTCGAACGCGCAAAGAGAGGCGGCTTCCTTCGTACCTTGTTGGCCAAATATTAAATCCTAATATGAAAAACTGGAATATCGTGTTCGCCTTCACATTTAAATTTTTCTTGAAAATACTAACAAAATAAATTTGAAAATGATGACGTCATCACTACATTTGACCCCTCTCCCCCCATGTAATCAAAAAGATAGCCCCCTCCCCCTATCAGTGATGACGCCATTGCAGCGTTAATGAACTTACCGCACATTAGTGACCGTTATATTGCTCACTCCATAGGCCTGAATATTACGGAAGAGCGCACGATAGCCATCGGGACCGCTGCCAAGCACAATGCCAATCTCATCAATGACTACAGGTTCAATCTATCAGAAATAATTCAAAGTTAGTATACATTTTTGTAAGCCTTACCGTTTAACACACCTCAAAGATCTCCAACTCTGGCACGCCCTTTTGCAGAAAATGTACTAATTTATTGCCACTCTCACGTAAGCAGTCATTGATCAGGGTTTCATCTCGCGGGCATTGTTGTAAATAATAGGCTGTTGAAAGAAACCAAAAAGAAAATCACATGACTTAAGATTTACGGGAATTTGAAAACTTTAGACGTCACGTGCAACATTTAGCTGTGAGTGCTCTATAATTTGGCTTATGTGGCGCCATCTAGCTAGCACTCATCTCTTTGAACAAATAAAAACAAAAAAGTTCAAAGGCTGAACTTCTCACTATCGTGACGGCATACGTGTTGGTCTTACCCCCAAAAGCGCGCCAATAGATGTTTCAAATAAAAAGCATTTCTCAGCCATTTAATAGTCCCCATAATTTGCTCAGACAAACTCAAATCACATTTGTTAATTTTTTGCATGCAATGCTTTCTAATTAGACAAACGCAACAATTACTTAACTGTTTGTATTGTTTTATGCATATCATATGAGGCACATGCTGATGCCTCATCGATCAGTTCCTACAACAGTTGCTAAAACGTGTTGCATTTTTATTGCAACGAAATTTGAAGTTGTTGGCATCAACAGTGCAGTGCGTGATTTTAAGTTCAAGTTCAGATATTGGCATTAACAGCAACATTCACATCAACTTTAATAACTCACATACACTCATACATAACTCAATATCGTATCGTATTTTCGTATACATTTAGCTAAACGTCAAAGCAAGATCACAAGATATACACATCGGATAAGTGAGGTGTCGTCAAGTTGATTTATTTCTCACTTGATAAGACTGGTTTTGCATCTTACAAAACTATATTGCAACCAAGGAAGTGGACTCTACGGCGAAGAGGGTGATAGGTCAGGAATGTCGTTGACTCTATTAGCGCAATTGTAGTAGTGGAAACGAACACATTTATATCTGTATCTTATCGGTATGAGTTTCTAAAAGGCGTAATAGATTTCGATCCCCGCATCAATCGTTAAAAATAAGCACATAACGTAGTAGATGTCAATATAAACTTAATCTGTTGTTAGAATTTTGAAACATACTCTTTAAAAGCCTAAATAAAGCAAAGATTCCAAATTATATAACTCAGGAGCTACCATTTTGGCACTTTGTCATAAGAAAAGCGGCGAAGAGGTGTTTGATGGAGATCCCCGTAGATATAGCCCGCTGGTAGTCCAACTCGAAAGGAAGTTTCGATAATTCTTTTTTCCAAAACTTATTCAACTAATTTTTGGGACAGACCCTATTTGTGCTGAAAGTAGTCTACGTGACTAAGGGATGAATTAAAACTGGAAGTTTATTATCATTTTTATTTATTGTAACTAATTATTACTCATGATGATATAACCAAGCGCTTTGGCATGGAGAAACTGTCATAACTATAGGAAATTTGAAAGCTTCTTTTCTTTTCTATTTAACCGAGAATGTATAATTTATGGCAGGTATTCTAAAGCTGTGGCCCGAATCTATCCTCTAAGGAATAAATGGTACATGTCCTAAGAGTGAAGATAAAGATTACTTTTGACAGCAAAGCTCAAATTTGTCAAAATGTAGTCGATACTTGATGAGTGTTCGGTTCACGAACATTAAAGCTTAAGAAACTTTGTGTGGTGCTTTCTAACTCTTTCTTACAAGAAAGACAATAAAGTATTGAGTTCATGTTAAGAGATGCCTAATCGCCAATTTCGATTTTCAGATTTTCAAACTGAACTCAGTTTATCAGAGGTGTGATAGAAATATCTTTCAACCGCATTTCAAACCACCAGCAATTATTCGATGTCATATCTTTTCAAGCGAAATACAGCTGAAAACCAATCCGATGCAGTGATAGAAGTCTCCTACAAAGCGTTGAAAATCGATAAAAACCGATTTATGGCACAGCCCTGTATGGCATATAGCATATGGCTGATCGATGTGCCGATATCTCCATATATAGATATATAACAAAATAGACCAAACTTCTATATGCATGCACATTGTGCGAAAAGATTGTGGAAATATGTCAAACGGAAGATTGTGGGATGTGCATAATGCAAAACAGAAATATGGAAGAAGGAGATGAGAGCTTACTTGCTATTGCTTAAAGAAAGGGGCAGCGACAATAGCTTATAGGATGTCCAAGAGAGATAGAAATGCTAATACACATTTTAAAACTTGCTCTAAAATAGTTCACATCATCAGTCAGCTCTGCAACGTCAGAAAGGGTGGCAACTACTGGGAACCTTTTTCAACACAACAAAAGTAAAAGC
This sequence comes from Chymomyza caudatula, assembly GCA_035041775.1. NCBI lineage: Eukaryota > Metazoa > Arthropoda > Insecta > Diptera > Drosophilidae > Chymomyza > Chymomyza caudatula. The sequence continues at coordinate 382,628 of JAWNKW010000033.1, read as the reverse complement.
TTAATCTCAAATCCCTGGACGCAAAATAATATTTTGAAATTATTGTCGTTATATCGATACTAGTGTTCGCCTTGTCGTCGAAATCCGATGACTTAATAATAGTTGATTACGAGGAGAAGAAAAGAAAACACGAAAGAACGACGTCTGTGTTCATTGTAGTTTATTGTTGTAAAATTTTAACTTCAATTCAATTTTTACCTGCCTAAAACGTAATGTATCCAGGTGAAACTTATATTCTGCAAACCGCAAACATTTTATCTTTCGAAAGGTATAGATTTTACCTGAAAGCGTTGCGTTATTGCCAAGTAATCGGTACCACACTGCATTTCTCTCACTCACTATGATTTAAACGAGCCACTGAGCGGTGAGTCACCAAATACATGTAAATACACCTCAACTTAAATGTTTTTTTTTTTTTTTTTATTTTTTAATAATTTTATGATTTGGTAAAATATATGAATAACGCCTATATTCTGCAATTCTTATAACAATTCCCTTCACAAAAATAGAAGTTTCACTTATATTTGTTTCCATATAGTGGGTGAAAAAGTTTGTATAATAGATTTTAAAATAGATATTGTAAATTTAACAATTTCGATAAATCGAAATGCGATGTATTCTAAAATATGAACAATCCTTTCCATACAATGACCTTCATCTTATACCACAAGTTAAGTTCCAATACGATAAAAATATTTAACAATAACAATAAAAAACCTCTCCTCAAAAACCAAGCTCTAAAATAGATCGTAAACTGAACAATTATAAACATGTGTAAACTCTTCTTTTGTGCTTATCCATTTGAAGCTCTGTTTTATTTCAAGCAATTATGCACACTTCTTAGTATGCTAAAAACGCTCGAGTTTAATATAATTTTTACGACTTTTTTTTTAAAGAAATGTAATCAAAAATGTTTACAGCCCACTTTTAGCGCTTCTACAGACATTATCAGATGGAACATATTCGAGTTCCGAAGACTGTGAGATATATGATATGTGAGTTTTCCGTTTTGAAGCTCTTTAATTAGTTACAATTGACTCTAGAAAGCGGTTAACAATTTGCGTACTTTATAGAAAGCGTTGTGTAAAGCCAATTACTGGGTTAACCAGGTTGCATACTTACGTTGTTGGTGCTGGGCCCAAATGGCACCCACAGTTGAGAGCAGCAATATTAAGGCGAATTTGTTAAACATTTTGAATGCCTGTTTTGAAAGTAAAAGTTTAAATTTATTGGTCACTATTAGTTGGCAAATAATTTTGTATTTGTGTTTGTAATTAATTAACACCTATGACGGAGGCAAATGCTAATTTGCTTCAAATTGCGCTTTTCGTTTGGTGTTTTTATATCAATAGTTTATGAGCGAAAGCGAAAACAGTTAAAGAATCTTATACACACACGCACCTATAGAAATTTCACTTTGAAGTAGTTGCAGTGCACACACTAAACGGAAATTCTTGTTGTCAAATTGGGTCACTCAACACAAAGCCAAGTTAACAGACAACAGGCCAAAAGACTATGGTTTGTACGGCGCGAAAAGAATAAAACTCAAAGAAATGCTTTCTTGCTTCTGATACTTTCTTTGCGCTGCCTCAAGCTTGCGACCAACTTTCACGCGACTTGAGCGAGGAATGAGCCAACATTGCGTTGAGCCAAGTCATTTTAACCGAAAAGAAAGACATCGCGTTGCTTGCCCGCAAGGAGAGACAGACAAGCAAAAAGAGTGCAGCAACGGAAAGAGAGCAGAAAACACGAACAAATGAAATGCATAAAGAGGGCGGTCATGTATGGGTGCATAGGTGCCTCACCCTACGACCACACCCCAGTTTCAGGCCTGTTTCATGCCGTAGACAGTGTGTCTCTGGTCGTAAGTTACTACAGGCTAAGCCTGCGCCGGCAAGGTTAAGTTTATGCCGTGCACTTGCCGGTCTTTGACTCGTTCATGTTGAGTCATTAAGTTAATGAGCGCCCATTGTAAACACGAACCATGAGATGCATCTGTGCAAATTTAGCTGCAATTGTTTAGATCTGGCAAGACATGATTTCCGCTGCGTTTCAATTTCGAAAATCTACTTGCAACCTTTGCCAAAAGCCACACTTCTACCATATAAACTATTTTCAAGTCTTATTAGCCGCTTAGTTTGGCCATTCTTGTAAGCGCCTCTTGTGCCATTTCTGCAATGTCGCGTATTTGTTTATAAGTAGCAACAGCCAGGGCAACCTTTTGCCACCACGGCAGCTGCTAGTCACTGAGGCTGAAAGGTCAATGTCGTAGTCATTGAGTTTATGACCGAACGGCAACAGCTGACCATATAATTTTATTTATGGTAGGACTTCCCAATTGGCGCGTTTGCTATGGTTCGTAGGCTCAACGATTGGTATTGTTGAAGCATCTCAATATTTGAGTTACTCACAGTTTCCCAAGGTTGTATAGCCTAACATATATGCACCGGTTTTGGAATAGGCTTGTAAAGCCGAACTTTGCTCTCAAGGCTGAGCTGCGAATGCTGCTCATCTTTGATTTACTGTGGCTTTACCAAGTTAGCCTGCCATCGAGCTGTACCCCGACGCTCGCTCATTTTTAAAGGCACTAAATTCCATTCTGGTGCCGTTAACATAATTCAAATTTTTTGCTGAAATACGTTCATATCCAACGCAAAATTGGGAAAGAGTTAAATAAACGCACATGCAAGCAATCTGTTGGGAATGGACGTATTTCAGCAAGTCGACTCAATGTAACGGCCAAGAATTCCACTCTATTACTTTCATGCTCTATGAATTGTAGCTAAAATTAATAAACAGTTGGTAACCAACTCAGGCTTTTCCGCACGTTTATCAAAACAACCAAAATTAGCTAGAAGAAATTTAAACAACAAAAAATTAAAAAAAAACAAATTTTTGAAAATTATTTACTCTTATTATTCCTATGGCGACCCAACTATAGAGACTAGAGTGCTCAAATTCAATAGGAAACCCATTGAATATGTCTTGCCCAACACGATAGAAAAACATTTAGCTTGCTAAAGCCAAAATTATTAAAGTTATTTAAATAAAACACTACATCGAAAAACATAAAATTAGAGATTTTAGTTTTTTGGCCAATCCCAGTACTTTTTTGCGGAAAAGTAAAAAGTTCAGAGTATCGGTTCAATGTCCCTTCCACAGTTATGGCGTAAATTGATTCGATTGTGGATTGGATTCTCGGCCATTCCAGCGAGTTCGAGTTGCGTGTTGCAAGTTTTCCATCGTAAATCTTCTTCTTAACTGGCCATAACAACCCGTTTCCGGGTTACGGCCTGATATAAAGCTCTCCTTCAGGCGTCTCTGTTTTGCGCGCAACATATACTTTGTCTTGCTCTCATTAACAGCCAAACCCACCCTGGCAGATAGTAACTGCTCGATTTTTACGAAAGTCAGAGAGAGAGAGCGGCATATACGCGATCCCTCAACGAGCTATCAAAAGCTGCTTTATAATCGACAAAGACAAATCCAGGATTTTGGGTAGTGTAAATATCTGGTCTATGGTGGACTTACCATGCCTAAAACCACAGTGATAAGGTCACTTGGTAAATAACACCATGAAATGACGCCCTCAACGTTTATTGATATTTGTTGATTTCAAAACGTTTGTGAAAGTTACAGCAAACTTCTACGGGTCACATTAAGATTTCCCAGCCTGCAACTAACACTAAAGATCACTTCAGTTAAGGTAACAAAAAGTTACTGTTTCGATTGCAATCTAAAGAGAGGCCCTACCCATAATCATAATAACCATTCATTTAAGAATTTGTCTTTTTTGTTGTCCCCATCATTTTTTCATAATACTTATTTATTCATTTCCAATTTTTTAACCTGTTTATTAATAAAGTTTTCTTTTCTCGTTGTTCAATGAACCCGCATTTTATATGGTATTTAAACATTCAAAATTATGCTTGCATTGTCATGCGAGCAATTGAAATCCTTTCTTACGAAGAAAAATTGCATGCACATGTCCAAAATTGCGAAATTTAAGAATCGAACATAAACTCATTGAAGTTTGCATTTCATGCAAAAATTTATTACAATTTTTGACGTTGCGGCTTGCATATTAATAAAATTTTAATTATTGTCTGAATTATTTTGTAGCATACTTTTGGGCATAGCATAAAAAAACAGCAGCTCACAGTTGCGGCGAAAATATTAGTCATGCTGCAGTAATTGGTAAAGATTTTTATGCGCTTAAAGACGTATTTTAAGATAAATTAAGAGGCACCGCAGCTATTCAGGGGTATGCCACAAATCTCTTTCAACCTAATTGCAGTTTGTCTATATGCAAGATTTCAATAAATGCTGATTTTCAGTCAAATGAGCCAGAAATACTTGGAGAATGTAGGAAATCTAGAAAGAAAGCATCTGGCCGTCGCATATTTGAGGTAATTGAAATGAAAATTTAGGCAAAACCATCTTGAGATTTCTAGAGATTTAAAATATCGACATAATTCGATTTGCTCTAGCTCTTATATTCTCCGAGAACGGTGCGACAACACGGACAGACTGCACTGGTATAAATATATCGGTTTCAATTCCGCCATTTCGGAAATATTATAACGTTTATCGGTTTTTCTTAAATAATTTATACCGGTTACGGTTTCAAAATTGAATCGGTTGTGTTGGATAACGGCTTCGGTTACAATTACGGTTAAAATCTCTGTACTATACATGTAAGAGTACCCACTCTGGCAGATTCTCTTTCAATAGCCTCAAAAGCTCCGTAACTGCTCGCTTAGTACGCCTAATGATATCGATATCATCTGCGATTGCGAGAAACTGGCCACTTGTATAGTTCAATATGGTACCGCTACGCCGTGACGTAAAAAAATAAAAGTCAGGGGTAAGAAGGTTTTGCATAAAGTTTCATTTGCGATTTCTTAAAAAATCCATCGATCAGATTTTCTTTTACTTGTTAGATTTCCCATGCGCTCAAAGATAGTTCTGGCACATTGAAAGATTGATTTTTTTAAAATTCGGCATAAAAAGATGTAAGAAAAAGAAGACCGAAAAATTGTTTTGGGTTGAAATTCGGTTGAAAGTGATTTCTGGCACACCCTAGAATAAAATGCGCACAAGCCTATGCAAACTGTTCTTACCCCTTCTGCTTCTCTTTTAAAACCATCCATATTTACACAAACTGACATACCAATATACTTAATTGTTTTTTCAGTTTGCTCCACCCGCTATTCGTTTAGCGAGAAAAACAGTAAAGTGAAACCTAAAATGGTTGTTGTTTTTGTGTTCGCATGTTTTATACAGAGAAATGCATCTATTTATCTATTTACAACTGTTATATAAATATTTTTGAAAAATAATTTCCAGCGGCTTCGTTGGTTGGGTCATGTAGCGCATATGCAAGTAGAAGCTTCTGGTTTTCAATGAGGTTGTTGATGGGAGGTCTAAGCCATGTCTCCATTACAATGTTCAAGGTCCTAACTACATATATGTATGTATATACCTTTGGTCTCACGTAGTGGAGAAGCAGATATCCCTTTTTCTTCTTCTTGACTGACTATAACAACCTGTTACCGGGTATGGTACTTCTCTAAGCGCTTTGTACCATCTTGCATTGGTAGGGGGTTTTTACGCGATGGGTCCCAAACGCTGGGCACAACCCTGACGGCCCTTTACGCCAGTCAAAACGAAGCTTCTCGCAAATACAAGTAAGATCGTATTAATTTATGATAAATAATATTGGTTTTATTTTCAGATATGTTTACAAGTGCTATAAAGCTGAAATATAGTCAGTTTACTGACTACAAAATCACCATAGAAACCGATGACGAAAAACCTAAGCTTGAAGAGTATTCAAACTTCGCCGTTTTGAACGTCCTTTTGCTGTGTTTCTCTTTTGAAACCCTTTGAGTTGATTTTAGTTTTTGTTGGCCCTGTGCCAGTGCCAAGTGAAGTCAAGGTCAAGGCATTTGAGCTTGGTCAACTGAGTGCAATTTTGGGATGTGCAGAACAGCTGCCAAGAAAGAAACCGGAAGTTGACCTTGACTGTGTTGTTTATGTATTTTTGGTTTCTCATAAGAAGCCTTGCCGTTCTGAGCTATTAAATTGCATTATATGGGTCAGTTGTGTGATATAATACTTAAATACTTAAACTTTTTCGTACAGATGCTGCCAGAATATAACCATATTGAAAGCCGGACAACTTGTTGACGTGTTAAACAGGTTTCATTGAAAGTGAAAATGTTTGGAATTCACATCAATTAAATGTGCTAATGAAATGCCAATTAGAATTTGGTCTCTTAAGCTGGTTCCTCAAAGAAGCATGCATATTTATGCATATTGGAACAAAACTTGTTTATAGTTTAAATGTCATGATTAAATTTAAAAGTTTTTCGGTACATTTTATAGCCGAGTTGAGTTGTTAAGCTAAAAGAACTTGTGCGCCATTAACATGATATTTTATTGTTTAATTAAATTGCTTTTAGCGCTTATTTTTGGAGAATATTAGTTATTGCTCGACTTTGTACCTAAGTATACAATAAAATTTAGCTGTCTGACTTTAAAGAATTACACAAGTCAACAATTTTAACGATGATTTTCGGAACACATATCAAGACAAACGCAACCTTAGCTGAAACACTTTGGGTTTCGTGGTCACCACAGCTTACTATTTCAAAAAGTAGCACTTTCTAAAAGATTTCAAAGCTCAAGAAACTATGGCTATAGTTTTGGCAAAAATGTTGGCACATTCACCACCTTCAATTCAGATAAAGATTCATATGCATAGGAGTAACGAATTAGGCTATGTAGCTATTCAAGTAAAGCTTCTTTTTTGAAAATTAAACAAAATACAAATACTTCTCTTGAAGATTATGTTTTCTTTAATGTGAGAGCGAGTCTTTATCAGTTTCTGGCATGCAGTTCTAAAAATCGTGTACACCTGTGTGGGGAGTATTGCACCGTGACCTATCTATTGGGTCCCCTACTGACCTTACAGCCTCCCTTTCAGTTCTATCTCTGGGCCTCAGTCATCGAGTTCGTGTATCCACCAAAAAGGTACATCGCAGCTTGTAACAGCAAGCAGTCCGCCGCAAGTTCACAGAACCTGCAGGTATTGGAGCTGGTGATGCCCGCCTTGCTTTTGTATAACTACAGTTTCCAGTTCGCAGAACTGTCTTTCTAATTGTGATATTTTCTTGAAGCCATTTAAGTTGTAGAAGCTGTTATAAATGCCAATACATTCAGACTTAATTTCTCAAAGACCCATCTGTTTACCAAACTATTGTGTGCCTTTCCATAGGTTGCATCTCCTCCAGGCTTGGCAACGCTTTTTGTTTGCTTATAATGGTTTTGAAGCTCCTTTTCCACTTTTTCAGCGTCATGAGCCCCGAATAGGTGGCCCTTTGCCAGTGCCTTCCACTGTCATCCTTAATAAGATTGCTTTCATTTGGAGCTCTATGACTATTTGGAGTGGTGTTAAATCCATTAGAACTTCCAAAGGCGCTGGTGGGTCTCACTGCTCCTGTCATATCATCGGGTATAACCATCTTACTATTTTGGGCGAAGTTCCCCATGACTTTTCTTCTATTATTGAGAAAAGAGAGCCACATTTAAGTTTGCTGTCAAATATGACACCAAGGTAAATGACTCTTCTACTTGTGTCAATAGAGAATCCTCTAAAGGCGAAGTTGCCTCATTTTCTGCAGTTTATGACGTCTAGTGAATGGCACCACTTCGGGTATTCCGGTTTCAGGTTCAGTGTGCACCAATCATAGGTGGTTTTTAGTCCTTTCTGTGTTATAGCGCAGAGAGTGTCTTCGAATTTTGATATCATCGGCGTATCCTTGACGCTGAATTTGCTCACCTTCAATTAAAAGAATTGGGAATAGTACACCTTGTGGCGAAATAGGGATCTGTCCTCCGCTTCTGGAATTGTCTTGAGCAGAGACTGGATCCATCTAGATAACTTCTTATTGTTTAGAAAGGCGCAAACTGCTACTTCTTTGTTGAGCACATTCTTCAGTTCCGTGTCAGTAGATTCCGTAGAGGTAGAGGAAGAGGATATAAAGATACTGGTACCAATATCCGCAGCTTAGTACGAGGAAGAGAGAGAAAGAGAAGGAAGATGAATAGGAAAAAAAAACGGAAATGAGAAAGGGATGAAGAATTTGATCTACTTCGAGTGGTGCCCGGCGGTTGGCGAGCGGAATGATCAGAAGAATGCCCTATTTTCGATAAAATAAATTCTATTCCAATCAATTTTGGGCGAAACGAAGTTTGCCGGTTTTGCTAGTACTAAATAAAAACACAAAGTTCTGAAGCTAAATTTTCAAGTTCATATAAAATATGAGCAGAAATATGCAACAAAGACTTGAATTCAACAATGCAAACTAATTATTTAAATAACAATAAGAATAATAAAATTACGCCAAACAATGGGAACTCGAAAAGATTTCCTATGCGCCAAACTCTATAAGTCTAAGTACTAAGTATATCTCATTATTATCGTTTGCGTTTGTCATTGGTTCAACTTAATGTTTTTCAAATGGGTATCTTTCTATATGATACACATAATGTATGGTTATTGTCGTTGTTTTTGTATTGTGCTAGACATGTCAACAATCTTTAGAATTCGCAGGCCTTTGTGTGGCCACAATAACAAGTATACGGTATAAATATATCTATAGATATAGTTACGGCCATTGTCAACAATTTAAGAACAACCAACACACGAATGGGAAAAAATGATGCTTGTTTAGCGACAAAGTTGAACCATAATGGAGGCCCTTGGGTCACTGGGTTCCTAGAGTGGGAACTGTGGGAAATACTATGCTTATTGACAGTTTTCATACTTGTTGTTACACTTCATGCAGCAAATTATTCGAGTTACTTGAAATAAAATGAGTTTTTAGTTTTCGTTTTAGTTAATGACTTTTTAATTTAAGCTCAACGAGTGATTTGCTAAATGCTATTTATATAAATTAAACATATACTAAATATTAAAACTTGTTTTAAGTTAGCTGCTAACAGTAAGGCACGCATGGACTCAGTGTTTCTAGAGTTAACATACTCTGTAACCCCAAAATGAAAATGGTATATTAGTTTAATGCATTGATATGCAATAGAACCTCCAAAAAATAAACCCTACAAGTTTGATTACCCACGTTTCTTTCTAGCTATGAAACGCTAAATGAGCATTTGGTAAGCACTTTTGATTTATTTTTATACTTTCTATATGAGTTAGGTTTAGGTTTAGCTTCAAACGGCAAAAACTAAAGATTCTATGAAGTTCAAATCCAAAAAGCGGGTTCGAACCGGATTGGATTTGGTTTTCACCCCTGATTTAAAAAGATATAAATTTCGTCGATAGAAAAGAGGTCGACAATTATAAGTGTTCGATAAAATGATTCTTTGCGAAACTTTTAACTTTGATTTGAACAAAATCGCTAGGGAAATTTGCGAAGTTATTAGGACTCTTGTCACACAATTTGCGAGACAAGGTTCTATTATCATGTGAGTTTAGCACGCGTTTTTTTTCATTTGCTCGCTAGCGGTAATACGAGAAATGTACTTTAAAAAAAACCGTTGTATGTTCCGAACCCTTGGATGTAACTTGTCCAAGTCTACAACCTTTTCTTTCTTGCTTTGTTATTAGGAAGACAAGATGAAACCCGATGAAACATAGTTTGTTATTACTCTACGAACTAATGAGGGAGCTCTGCCCATCGTTTGTCCAATTTTTCTGAAGGATAGAGTGTAAATAGAAGAGAAGAAACAAAAAGATAGTAGAATCGATGCCACAGAAACTTAAAGAGATGCTACAGCGAGAGGCACTTCCTTCAAGTTACTAGGATACCTCCATTAATTATTTAATTAACTGAAAACTTTCTGTATGCAGAATTTTGAGGGCGTATATTTTAAGCTAGTTTTAGTAAAAAGTTAATAATATGAAAACATAAAGGAATTGAGCTCTTTATAAGAAAAAGAACAAAAAATATTGCTGTACATTGCCTATAACTTGAAATATGTGGAGTTGAAGTAAGTTGAATTTTAAAATATTTTTTGCACTGTACGCAGAAATATGCGGGCAAGTGTATGTTGGCGCTGTAATCGCTTCACTCAATAATTACACTATGCAACAAAAAAAAAGGCCCTGGCCAAAACATACCTTTTCCGGTCAATTTTGAGGCACTGATTTTGAGCACCGTTTTCGAATGATCGCTATTTCAAAAAATTCAGCAAATCTCATATGTCTTGGGAACCTTACTACCGATCGAGATAAATTGTGACACATTTTTTAAGTTTCTTATGGTATTTTCACTATAACGAAGAAAGAAAACTCAATTTTTATAGATTTTAAATGTATTCCAAATTCGCAGTTGTTACTCTTAAAGCAAATAATCATGAAGATTTCATTCAGTTTCACGTGTTGTTAATTATTGTCATGTGTTGCATATTAATTGGGTTTATTCATGACTCAAGATGTTGCACAATCAAATTTAAATAAGCACTAACTACAGACTTCTGTAAATTAAAAACAAATAACATATTTTCTTGGAAAACTTCTGCTACTTTAAGCTTCATAGCTCATATTTCATAGTAAGTGCTGAAATAATAATAATAATAATATTAGAAGCACGTGAGATCTATAAAATAATGACTTTGGCCTGAAAGACGGTAAAATTAATTTGCATATGGTCTTAGATGCAAAAAAGTAGCGAGCGAACTCAAGGTTTTTTTGTGGTCGAATGAATGTATAAGTATGTTATTGATGACTAAGAGCGGGTCAAAGTTTTCAAAGTTTATGGTCAAGAATATTATACTTATTGCAATAGCCAAGTAGTAATTATAGACACACTTTTTTATTATTACGCGAAGCAGCCAATTATATTGATATTGGTTATAAACGTTAAATTAAAAAGGGTTGTATACAGAGTAAATCAATTTACAATTATTATTTTGGAAAATTACTCTTTACACTAATTAAAAAAATTAAACAATATCACAACTTACTAATCATTGTTAGCTATTATTTTAGTAACACTCATTACACAGATCAACATGGTTCAGTTGTTGGAAAGCTGAGGGGCATGTCCAAAATATTTTGCTGCGTGTAATCCGAAGTCGGGGTCGGAATTGGTCCATCATGTCAGGATTTTGAGATATTTGAGGTTTTTTTTCATACTTTTGAGGTTATGTGCAGGGTGCAAATAATTTTTATGGTCTGTCTCTCCAGTTATATCATTTAGTACCATTATAACCCTTTAATTTAAGAGTTCAAGAGATCAATTACGATTTCTCTTCGACGTCGTTATATAATTATTATTATCTCAAAATTCTGACGTGATGGGCCAACTCTGTACCCGCATTTGGATTCTACGCAGCAAAGTAAGTGTATTATTGTCTCAAAGGCTTAAAGCAAATGCTAATGATGCCAAAGGTATATATTTCGAAAATTCGTATAGCCAGAATTTTGCGAAAAAAATCGTAATTGATCTCTTGAACTTTCTGCTCTCTTTTATTTCTTTTTCTATCTAGTTTCTCCTAATTATGCATCTTTGGCTACATTCTTGACGTGAGTCGGTGCACATCGTTCAAAAACATTCATATGGAAGTAGCGACCTGATCTTCTTCTTATAAAGAAATTTTTAGAAGTTAAACTTCAGTTTTTTTTTTGTTTTTAATTGTTTTGTTTTATTCTAATTGGCTTTCTTTTATATTGTAAATCTTGAGTCCATGATCACTTCATCCAACGGGTTGGAGACTCTTATTAGATATGTCTATCGATTTAACTTCTCTTCTCCTCCGTTTTTATACCCTGTACATAAAGGGTAAAAGGGTATTATAGATTTGTGCAATGTATATAACAGGCACTTTTCCGGAAAAGAGCAAGTTTATCGATTCATGTCTATATCTAACCCCCTTCCCCCGAGACAGATTTTCGCGGCTTACTCCCAGCACATTAAACTTATCCAATTGAAAGTTACCACAGTTAAAACACTGTTACTATATGTATTGTAAAAAGTATTAAGATCGGATAAAAACCTTTAAAGATATAGGAAATAAAATGCCAATTTTCGACACCTCGTCCTACAAACTGCAATAGAATTTCAATTTTTGTTGAAATGTTAACATTTGCATTTTTCCGAATCATCCCCCCTACGCCCTTAGCACATAGCCCTCAAAGCACAGAATTTGATTTTCATGGAAAAAAAGGGGAACAGGGTATTCCACTGTCAGGCACAGTCCCTACTTTCTGTAGTAGATTAATATAGGAAAAATGAAAATTAGAAATTGTAATATATTTGTTTTATTTTGTGATTTTAAGCAGCTAAGGGGCTTCGCACCCTGCTCGTTGCACTCGCCCACCCTCGTGCATCCCTCTTGAGCTGGACCATATTCCTACTCCTCGTACTCATACGCATTATAGCTCTCGCCGCTCGCTCTCCATGAAAATTACAAACGCAGAGTCACACATTTCAAAAACTGTCTTTACTGACTCTAAATTGGGCATTTCGACCATTGTGCCATGTCTTCTAATTTTATTAGAAATCTAATTTTTGGAGACACAGACTAAAAGATACAACTTTTTATGACATTGTCCCATTGCACTTTATCAGTTTTTCAAAGAATGCCTTGGTTCTTGGTTCTTTTGAGTCTCTTCTGCATGTGCATTTGAATACTGCAAATCAAGCATTGTTCTAAAGTGCATCTTAACAATTTTGCAACTCATTTTCACATTTCAATTTTAAGTATTTTTTTCAATTCAACAGTTATACAATAATTTACAAGTTATTGCGCAAAATGCTTAATTGCTGTCTCTATGGCCACAACAAAAGCAATTCGCAACTCTATAAACAAATTTAGGCATCCAAAAGTTACTTTGAGAAACAGACAAAACTTAAGGCATAAACAACCGCAAAAGCCAGACAGACCCCAACGAACCGTCGGTTAGTCATTCAGACAGACGCTCGACGAGTCGCAAGAGTTGCCTGAAGTTCAGCGCCTTCGTCTACATCTTCGTAGATGACATCGTCACCAATACGACTCCAATAATTCGTTTTTGCGGCTTGGATTCGAGTTGTGGTTTAAAATCAGCTGCGATTAAGCGACTGGCTCGCAGTTTTCGTTCTCAGCTTCGTGTAAACTGACGTGCGACGGGTACGGTTTATCAATAGAGCGTTTACGGTTTGTCAAGCGGAAGCAGCCAAAGTGTTTACTGTCTAAAGTTTTACAACTGTTCGAGATAATCAAGTGGCAAACATTTAGCAATTGTGATAAAATAATTTCATTGTGTCACATAACTCATAAAACAAAATGTCCAAGTTCTTGTGTATTGCTGTCATCATACAAATGGCCTTGATAACTCAGGCTGCGACGCGTAAGTTGCAAACGACAATTGAAACCAAATAGCCAAAGCGATTTAGAAAGCTTGGATACAGTCCTTCCAAGGATTTCTATTGAAAAACGAACAAAAAGCTTTACAAGCTTAATAGATCGTCGACTCGATGTACTATAATATTTACTAATGGTGATAAGATTAGTGATTATATTCTTAAATGTGAAGCATTTATATTAAAGTATCGTGAATATACTCAGCGTTGTGCCAGAAATCATTTTTAACCCAGCAGTGTTTATCAATATGCCAGATATCTCTTTCAAGCTGAAGATTTCAAGAGATTATCAAGAATGAAAGATAAATACCACTTTAGCCAAAACTGTATAGAGATTTGTGGCACAGTACTAATTGAGTGTGGAGTTATGATCCATAGAAACCGAAGGATGTGGTGGTTTTGTTGATTTTTACGAAATATTCGTTGCGTGACAAACTTAATAAACAATGTTCTACCATCTATTAGCTTATATGCGCTTATAACTGTAAGCTTAAGGCGCCTGTTACATTAAGCGAGATTAGCTGGTGATTTGAATCTCGCATTGTTTGTAGGCCCGTAAGTTGTCTCACCTGCAACCCAATATGTACCTCCCCTATGACTGCTGTACCTCTATTAGAGCCATCCTATATAATGAAGTACATTTCACAGATAGGACTACTGGGGAGCTATAACTAGGCAGGGGGCACAATAGATCCTTAGAGCAGTGCACTACTCCCCAATTATATTATTATTATTAACCCTATGCGATTCACTTCATATAAGAATGCATTCTAATATCGAGCGAGATTTTGTAAAAGGTTTTTTCACTTTCTTGCTTCGTTTATCAACAGCTTTAACCCTAGAACGTCATCCTTTAGCAAAATGACTACGCGCGTCATATGGCGTTAGTGTACAGAAAGAAAGGATGACGTTCCAGGGTTAATAACATATGTATCATCGTTAGGAGCTGCTTATAAAGACTTCACCAAGATTTTTAAGATTCTTAGCCCCCCCCCCACAACCTGTCACAATTTGTCACATTTGTTGTGACATTATTATTTCATTGCTAGCTCGAAAAATCGAATACTAAATTAGGGACGCGCCATTCACCAACTGATTATAATATGCAAATATATATATATATATATATCTCCGCTGTTGCGCTAACTATCGTATGTCATACTTTTTTGTGAAAATCACTTTTTCATGGAGAGCGATAAGCCAATAACTCAACACCCGTTAACATGTTGTGGAAAAGTTGAAATATGTATGTATGTATGTATATATAGTGAAAAATTGTCTCAAATTTGCAACATACGATATTTTCGCTGAACAGCTTCGTTATATATAGAATACAAACCAGAACTGATAACCTTAGGAACTTCTTGGAAAACTCGGTTCCCTGATGTTCACCTACTCGGGTGCTTCGATTCTGGTTCAAGCGCCTCTTTGAAGAAGGCCACTTAACAAACCGTCTTTGAAGTTTTTCAACATTTTGTCACTAAAATTTAATTTTAAACTAAAAACAAAGATTTTTTGTAAAAATTTGAAATTTAACGATCTTTTTATTTTGGCGAAAAATAAAGATATTCCATTTTTAAATACTGTTACGGTTACCAGATTGAAACTTAAAACCGTCGTAAACCTTATAAAATCGTTTAGGCTACGATACCTTAGTTTTTATGCTCAATTTTTCATCTACAACTCTTTCATCGAGAGTCCGAGACATGACATTTCGTTTTATAAAGTTTTATAAAATATGATAAAGCATCAACAGCAAGTAGATATATGATTAGAATACAGCTGCTTCTGCTTAATAGAACCAACTTCGAAATGAAAAAGGTGTAGGGGGCTCCGCCGCTGCTTGCTTCGCTCACCAACCCCAGTGCTTCCAAGAGGTAGTTAGGTGCTCTCCTCCTTTATTTGCAATAGACAAGTTTTATGTTCAAGGCTGTGATTTTGTCGTTTCTTATCGCTAGTCATATCACTTATCTTTACTAGAAGATTGCCTTAACTCAAAAAATGCGATTTTGCAGAAAACGCATTTAAAGTTTTTAATTTAAGGGAAAAAGAACGATATATTCCCTTCTCACGTGGAGAGTAAACAAGATATTAAGATGCAATTTTTACACAACATGAAGAAGGTTATAACCAAAAGTTCTGCATCACTAACTCTAAAATCACGACAGTTTCCTGGTAAATGAGCGATATGCTTTATGCATTTGCTCTTTTCGACGTAGTTTTCTTCGACATCTGTGAGTTTTAGTTACTTACGAGCCATTTATTTA
This sequence comes from Chymomyza caudatula, assembly GCA_035041775.1. Taxonomy (NCBI): domain Eukaryota; kingdom Metazoa; phylum Arthropoda; class Insecta; order Diptera; family Drosophilidae; genus Chymomyza; species Chymomyza caudatula. The sequence continues at coordinate 366,985 of JAWNKW010000033.1, read as the reverse complement.
TTTGTACAGCATTTGGGTAACACGTATGAGAATCGAGGAGCACAGTTGACGGGCAGACAAACTAATTTACGTAGAAAAACATGTTATATAATAGAGAGACTTTAAGTACTATAAAAGTGACAGCATTGCAAATTCGAAATTGAAGTTGGGAACACAGCTGGCGCTGTAGTATTTGAATTGAACAGTGAAATATTGGTACTCGAAGTATGGATTCACTTCGAAGTATGTACTTCTCGTGTTCCGGTATTTGCTGCAGTTTTGTTTATGCGATACTTTACTTATCACTATTTACTCTTGGAGTCCTTAAATATAAATATTTAGGATTTGCATTTAGCATTATACCGTTACACTTGAGCGTAAAGTCAACTCCTTAACCTGCATACGTTTTAAGCCAATGCTAGACGTCATTAAGTTAATGCCAAGTGCTAATTATATGCTTAATTCAATGCAAATTTTGTTCACACAAGTTCAGAGTGCTAATTAACGGTCCAAAAACGACACAAATTTTATTATTTTTTTTTTTTTTGCATTCAAAGTAAACAGCTGAGCTGCAAGCTCTTCCGCAAAATCATAAATTAATAATAATGATCACATATGAAAACAAAATGCAGATTATGAACCAAATACATATTTAATAAGAAAACGTTTTTAAACACTTTGTTGTTGTTGTTGTTGTTTTTTCTAACCGTTGTTCGCAACGGCAACCTTCAACTTGAAATTTTTTTTTGTATAATTCGGTTTTGTTGCTTTTGTTAAAATGCAAGCGATTCGACTTCGACTTCGACTTTAACGATTTCGTTTTTGAAATGAAAATATTATAAAAAACAACAACAGTGACAAACAGCTTAAATTTAAAAAGTCAGTCATGCATCAGGCAGTTCGGAGGCTGCGTTGCGTTCTAGGTTTCCAACTCGGTTATGGTTAATTTGGTGTTGCACTTGTAACGAGCGACCTTGCGCCGGCCGCAAGGTCAATGCCGCAAGCCGTTGTATAATCTTTATTATAAAAGCCAGTCGCCAGAGGCTTTGAGTCATTGAACTTTACTGTATTTGAGTTTGGTTTTGTGTTTTGAGTTTTGAGTCCATTCCACGGTTTAGCTGAACTCTTGCGGATCTTATGATCATCTTACGATATCTCTTTGTTTGTTTATATTCGATCATTTCGACTAAAGTGCTTATTTATACATCAATTTTTAGCTGCGTATATCAAGCAATGTCGTCGCGACGATCCCAAGCTGGTGGAGTGCTTTATGCGCTCATTGGAACATCTGAAGCCCTATCTGGCCAGCGGAATACCTGATATACAGGTGAGTCTTAACCACCATATTGACTTTGTCAATTTGCACTGGCTGACCTTTAAGTGGGTGGCGGTTTTTCCTTGTAACAACGCATGCACAAATATTTGCCGAACTTTTTTTTGTTCATGAGCAATTGCCAAACATGTCGAACCTGTTGCGTAAGTTGAAAGAAAAACCAGTAACAAAAGCTAGTCAAAGCACAACGAAGTTCAAATACACTTGCGAAGCCTTCGCTTGTTGAGCGCTCCTTGTGGTAGGCACTCACACACAGTACGCTTTATTTCTATTTTCTAACCCGACTCAAATTCCTATGCTCCGAAATCTTGAGCCTTCGAAGAACTTATATAAAGTTATGTGCAAACTTCTTGACCAAGTCAACATACCCTTTGCGCCATTAAAACGAAGCGCAAAGCGGTAACGTTTATGTTAACGTGACAGTCATAGTCACAGTCACTCACTAAGTCACTAGGCTAACATTTTAGCTTTCAAATGGAGTTACATAAACTCCAACTGCAACTTGCTATGTTGCAAAGAAAACTTTGCGGAAGTTGAAATTTTGAATTTTGTAGTACGTATGTGTAAACACTTTTGTGGCTTCTCTCTTTGCAGCTGCCCTCTGTGGAGCCTTTCAAGATGGACTCACTCTCTCTGCAGCTGACCGATGGACCACAGGGCTATAAGATTAACTTGAAGAACATGGAAGCTTTCGGCGCTAGCAACTTTCAGGTCAAGTCCATGAAGCTGAGCGAGAATGGCGCACCTTTCGAGGCTAAAATTTTCATGCCTAAATTGAAGATCGAAGCAAAGTACACCAGTTCAGGTGTGCTTCTGATTATTCCCGCCTCCGGTGGCGGTGAGTTCAGCGCTGTATTCGATGGTGTTACGGCCGATTTGACTGGCAAGGTCTCCACGCGTGCTGCTAAGGGTAACAACTATTTGCATGTGGACTCCCTGAGTCTGGTGCTTGGCGTCGATAAGGTTCAAATGAGCATTGCACGTGCCTTCAATAATAATCGCATATTGCGTAAGTTCATTTCGATAACTTTCTAGTTGTTCTAGCATATTAAAGCGTGTTTCTAACTTTACAGTTGAGGCCACAAATCTGTTCCTGCGAGATAACTCTCAAATAGTGCTGGATGCTATGCGACCACAATTGCAAAAGAAATTGGCTACCGAATTTGGAAAACTGACCAATCAACTGCTCAAGAATGTACCTGTAGAACAGTTCTACGAGAACTAAATAGTTCTCTTTGATATTAGCTTTAAGTTTATTATTTAACGATTATATATATTAAGATTGTACAGTACTCGTTATTGTTTTTACTAATAGCGCTTAGGTTGTATTGAACCAAGTATTAAACGATCCATGGTGTAAACTATTGAAACGAAATGCTTTTTATAAGCCTAAGAACTTTCCCGTGTTGTTCGGTTCACCAGATTCTCAATACTGAGATGAAACGTAAATCGGTTTAACCCACTTCATAGCTCTTGGAAGGAGGAAGAATGTTGTACCAAAAAAATTTTGAAAAAATCTTATCTTGGTGAAGAAAAAAGCGTTAAACTACACAAAATATTTTATTGTCAACTATTTTTTTTACCCCCAAAACTTTTTACAGTCAGGCAACGCATTCTAAAAAGAACGGGTAGGGAAACCGGTGGGGAACGGGAAGAGAAAGATGAAGAGGAATATGATCTACCTAGAGAGGGGCAAGGTTGTTTTTAGCGAAGTGAGAAGGGGGCGTATTGAAACGTAAGTCGGGCGGTAAAAAAATGAAGAAGAAAAAGCCTACCTCGAGAGGGGGTTGCGGTTGGCGAGCGGAGCGGTATTTACGTAAATCTATTGGCGAGGTCGACCGGATGCAACCTCCTTAATATCTTACCTCCTTTTTCGAGTCACTTGAGAGAGGATTGCATAATTTCGAAGCCGCAGCATGTACTACGCAGGTACTATCTGCCGTTCTGAGAACCCAGGGGCACCAATTAGCATGTGAGCAGTTTTTGCTTTTTCGGATTTGTCCTAGATGAGATTTCGCCTGTCTAATACGCACCCAATTACTGTGTTGCTCCAGTAGTTGGTAATGTAAGAAGACGCCAGGGCACAGATCCTTACGCAGTGCTTAAGTTATGTTGGCGCACTTGCTTGCATTAATACCCATGTTAGAGAGCTTTGAACAAAGCTCAAAGCTATGAAAATCGTTGCTTTGACGTCACAATGGTTTTTGGTCAGGATGGCCGTGTCGTCAGCATAAGTGGCAATGAGCAGGTACTGTGGGTTCTCTTAGCCTATTTCAGAGCCAGTGGGCATATCGTGTGTGAGAATGGTGCAAAGCGTGGGCCCCCACACTTTTCCCGGTGGAGCCGCAGCTCTGTTGGCCCTGTCGTTAGATTCCACAACATCCAGCACCACCGAGAAGGAACGGTACGTCAAATACCTACGCATTATCCAGAGGACAGCCCAGACTTTTCATTATGCCAAACTCTGTCGAAGGCTTGTTTCATGTACAACTATGTTGCCACCACGTACTGCTTCGCCTCGAAGAACTTCAGGATGAAATTTACTACTCTATGCAATTGGTCTGGTGTTCCAACCGACTTTCGGAAACCAAATTAAAAAGAAGGAATTATTTTTTCCTTAATGCTCTTTATGGACAGTAAACGGAGGAAGGGCTTTTTCAGCTTTTATGGATCATACAGATGCACGCTTTCATCCATGTGGTTGGCACATGTCCCAATCTAAACACAGCTTTGAACACAGGATCAAAAGTAGTTGCCTTGAGTGTTCTGTTGTCTAGGCCATCTTCTCCTGAACTCTCTAATATGTGCCAAGACTTCGTTCGCTGTGATGGTAGCAACAGGAGCACAGAACTGCTCTGGACTGTCGTGTATGAGCTGGACCTTTCTTTGCCTGCTTGTTGAGCTTTTTATGAACAATATGCCGGTCAGCAGGCAGCGTTCAAGGAGCTTATTGATCTGATTCCAGGGAGGAACGTCTTTTTCCAATTTTATAGATCAAACGGATCCTTGCTTTCATTCCTGTGGTTGAGACATGTCCCAATCTCAAGACAGCATTAAACACAACGATCAAGAATTGGAATCCTTTCACTTGTTTTCTTGTTATTGTAATAGCAACTAAAAGTATGCTACAGTTTTTTAAACTATGCTTCTAAGGGACTCATTAGAAATAAATATTTTGTAGCATACTTTTAGTAGCCAGCAGAAAATGAATGTGTGCTTCGCATCTCTGTTGCCGGCGGCAGCGTGAATGACTAACATGCTTGCAATTTTGTGCCGTATGTGTCTATTTATAAACTTGCAGTATTTTCTGTTCGCCTGGTATTTCAGCATATAGGTATAAGCAGCGATACCCATAACACGGGTTTAAACAAATTTGAATTCTTCATAACTCAGCCAAATGAGCTCCGATTTTGAAATGGTCGCGCTTACTGAAATCTGCTAAGCAATGACTTTCGATCGAAAGCAAAAGTTTTCACTTACAATTTTTTCATTAAAGTTTTATCAATAAACAGCTATGTAAATTAAAGTTAAGTATTTATATAAAGCAAATAACACAAGTAAGAAACACAATTATTACTAATTGGTTCGTTGTAAAGCAGCTTCAAAGTTTGGCAAACAGCTCTGAAAGCTCTGACTCAAGCGGCGAGTCATTCTCAAGGCTCAAACCAATGCGTAGCGCTGCTTGGATTGGTTCCTTGTAATAGAAAAACGATCTATATTCGATTTAGTATCTTTCATTTTATTAAATATGTAGAAGTATTTAGTTTTACAAGTTGTTATTATTTAGTAGTTATGTTCATTTTTATATGCTCGTACGTACAATATTTGCAATTACAGCAGACATTGCTTAAAAGCAAACTAGCCGTAAAAATAAAACTGCATGTAGTGTAGTTTAAAGAACGGCTTGACTTTTACACAGCAGCTTTTAAGGAGAGCACACGGAACTTTTGTAGCATTTATAGCACTTCAGCTTTTAAGCAATTTCCGTTGTAATCGTTGTAATTATGAAACGAAAGTTGTGTTTTTCAAGGGCGTATTAAAAAAAACCAACCTTGTTTTCTTGCAAAATATTCGAATTGGTCGTAAGTGCGCTGCTTTAGGGTTTATTTTTGTTTTTATACATTTTACAGTTAAAGAACACAAAAAGTGCTGCCAATGCTGTAAAGAATCAAAGGGCATTTTTCTATAACAAAATATGTGTAACGTACTTAAATGTAGTACTTATTATTACTCAATCATATTTCTAGAGCAAAAAAGTATTAAACTATATCGTTTATAAACCATTGTTATGTACGTGCCTGTTATTTCTTATATACAAGTAAGTAAATATATATATATATATATGTATATATATATGTATACGCAATGCTTTGCTTTTGCTAGTATGTAAGTTGGTTTGCTTTGCTCTACATTTATCTTTTTGTGTGTGTTTTTCGCGGGTTTTACTTATTTTAGTAAAAATCTAAATTGTTACACATTTCTACATTGGAAAAATTCTCTACTTTGAAGTTGTATGTGGCTATACTTATTGGTTTGGGAGTGCCATTTATATATTTTTTTTTGTTTTTTATTTTTTTTTTATTTTTTTAAGTTTTAGTTTAGTTAGTAGTCGCTTTTGTTTTAAAAATTTTCGCCTTGGTAAAAGTTTTTGCTGGCCAAGGCCTATAAAAAAATATGTTGTATGTCCGATTACTTACTGGCTCATATAAAATGTGTTCGTCTTGCATTATATAATATGGGATATATATGCATATATATATCATAAACAGCTAGCCTGCTTATACACATGTATAAAAAATGCACTTATACGCGTACAAAATGGCGGCGGCCCTTGTAGTATATAAAATGCGCCCAACTTCTAGTGTTCTCTAGCAATCTTCTGTGCTGTCGCTGTGTCTCACTTTTTCGAAAGAGTATACATAGTTCGGCTTATATGTATGTATGTTTATGTATATAGTTGCTTATGTTAGTTGAAATTGTTTGTTATGTGTCATAGTATTATGTAATATCAATTTTGATTTCGAGTTTTGTCGTCATCGCAGCCTTCTGTTGAAGCCAATTGTTTGTAACTTGAAACTGAAAGAAGTTTGTTTTGTTGTTTAAGTGAATAAAAGATAAACGTTGTTGTTTTTTGCTACATAATAGAACGTTCTTTTTTTTTTGTTTGTATTTATTTTGTCACAAAGAAATTAGCTTTAAATATAAATAGTATTTGTATAATAAACGTAAACATAAGAGTTTAATTGCTAAAATTAGAATTTAATGCATAGTTAAATAAAATGCTCGAATGCTGTTGAAAAGTTTCAAAATTTTCATTTGATTTGCGTTGTGCCAATTGTCAAATTGTTTACAAAAACCTAAGCTTCTTTTTTGTGTATGTGTGTTCGAGTGTGTATACGTGTGTTTAACTACAAAATATAATTTCATTATCGTTTTTAAGTATATATATATATATATATATATATATGTATAATGTATAGTTTTCACTTGACATCAGCTCCAGCTTTTTACTTAATTTCAAATTACCTTCGGTTTTTTTTTTTTTTACAACAAATTACAAATGGTTTTCTTTTGTGTGTGTGTGTGTGTGTGTGTGTGTGTGTGTGTGTGTGTAGCTTAGTTTACAATGCATTTTGTCAAAAAATTTTACAAATTTTGCGGCTGCGGCGCATTTATACCTTTTGTTATATTTATATATGTATAATTTATATATATATAGTATATTTGAATATTAAATATTATAGCATTTTCGTTTTTTTTTATAGTATGTATGTATAGTTTTTACAAATAAATTGGCAAAGTAAAATGTACAATTTGTGTTTTTTGTTTTAATAAATTTAAGTTGCCCGCTTTTGTTTTTCTTAAAAAAAAAAAGAAAGAAACTGTTCACAAGTCAAAGGGCATGCATTTTGTTTGCGTTTACGTTACGTTGCGTTACGTTACGTCACGCCTTACGTTTACAATTTTATATATGTACGTTGCTTACGTAGCTTACTTAAGGGGCGTGTCATTTTGAGGCGTGCAAAAAATGGTTGTTACATTTTGTTATTACAGTAAAAACTACCAGACAATACATACGAATACATTGAAATTTATGGTAAAACTAAGCCGACCCTCAACCGGGTTAGCGCTACTAAAAGGGTTGCCTCTCAGGGTTGGCAAGTTCTCTCGTTTTTAGATACAAATCGCTTTTGTTTAACTCTGTCTAAATGTATGTTTGTGTGTGTATATGTGCAACTTTATGCTTGCAACTTGTTGACGTGTAGAATTTACATGTAATTTAAAAGTTTCGCTTTTAAATATCTACGCTCATATTTACTCATATTGTTGTTGTTGTTGGGGCTTAAACTAACGAACTACTAAAACTATGCAATTTATGCAGCTTTCGTGTGTGTTTGTGTTGGTATTTGTATGGGTGTTAGTGTATGTATGTGAAATATGCACACAGCGTGTAACAAAGCATCTCTCTACTTGGTACTACCTTTAAATTGAGAATCTAAATTGTTAAATTAAAATTATCAGTGCATTGCGCTCTACAGACAGGCAGTTTTAGTCATACCTATTAAACTAATAAACACAAAAAAAAAAAAGGAATTATAATTAATATGTGTAATACCAAAAATGACTGAAATGCGCCGCTTGAAATGCGCTAGAGAGCGGGTCTGTAGTTTAAGTGTTTAAAAGTTAGAGAGAGAGCAAGCAAGTTAGCTTGTTTTATATACAAAACACGACACTAGACGACAACAACGAAATTTCGACAGACAAATTTGTCTGAAAAACTATGTTTTTATACTACAGTTAGTTACACATTTGAACTCCAAATTGTTTGTTTTGAGTTGCGGCGAAACCGACAAAAATGTCTAAATTCGTTATTTTTGCTCATTTCTTATGTTTGTTTTTTTTTTGTTTTGGAATAAGGCGTCGCGAAATAGGCTAAAAATTGCATATAAAAAATGTACAAAAAATTTTGTCAATATTGTTTACTTTATACAGTAGATACATGGTTTTTTTTTGTTTTTGTTTTGGGTTTCTTTCAATACTTAGGAGCAACAGATAAATTGTAATTTACAAGTTTTAGACTAAAGTTAACAGTTTAAAAAAAAACAAGGCTATACACACTTTTCTAGGCCTAAACTCTGCGCACTTCAAGCTGTGCGCACAAATATATTTATAAGAAATTGTAAGCACTGACGGGCATCAATCTAGCTGCTGCAGCTACATCAATCAATCAATCAATCAATCGATCAGTTCTCTGAAACTGCAGCAGCTGAGACAGCCGTCGTTTAAGCAAAGAGTTGTACAATGTTGACATTATATAACACTTAAAAGGTGGGCTAACGAAACATGACTTGAATTCCAGAAACTTATATAAAAAATGTCGTTTTACAAATGTATACTTTTTGCATTTTCTGTGCTTTATTATTTTTTGTTTTAGTTTTTTTCTCATAAAAATTACATACAATGTTTGCTTGTTTGTTGTTGTTTGTTGCTTTGTTACAGAGACATTTAAAATATATAACTAAAAATTAAAAGAAATTAGTAATCAGTGAAACTTAAAGGCTAAACAAAAATGTACTCATGTTGATATTCTCTCTAGCGTTTTGTTATACATAAAAAAATTATAAATATATATATGAGTTGTTGTTATAGTTTAGTACTTAAAATCAAGCAATTTACAAAAATGTAGTATGTGTAATATGTAGTAATAATTATATAAACTCTTGCAATGCATGCGTGTATACATATATGTGTGTGTGTGTGTGTGTGTGTGCTTTTGTGTGTGTTTTTGGATGAGTCTTATTAGATTTCATGGTTCGTTTTATACACCAATTTACATTTGCTATAAAATCAATAAATAAAATTAATGAGAATTATACATAACAGTTAAATTTAACAAAGTTCACAAAAATTTATAAAAATTAAAAAAAAAATTACATGTTTTGGGTTTTCGATTTGTACAAAAATTTTACATAGCGCAAAAGCAACATGAAATTGAAAAGTCCTAGAACGTGCGTTTGTATGTGGGCGTGGGTGTGTGTGTGTTTGTATCTATGTCTGTATATGCTATATATATATATAATAACCGATTTCTTGTGTATATATATATATTTAATCTACATAATCTACTTCATGTGTTTTTGCTTTCGGTTCTTTTCTTTCTGGTTTTGCACTGCTTGCTGCTGCTTGCACTGCTTAAAACTAGCTTACATTCATTTTTACTTTGCTGATCAAACTGTTTGTTGCTGCCAAAACGTCACTTTCTCTCCTCAATTTACAGTCAAAACGCTTGCTCTGGCGCAAAATATTAAATCTTTACAAATAAATTGGGGTTTTATGTATGTATATATCATTAATTTACACAAAGTTACATGTTACATGTTACAAGTTACAAGTTACAACAAACAAATGTTTATATATATATATACTATGTTTTGCATGCACGCAGACATCTTATAGCTTCTGCTTTATATATTCTTGTGTTACGATTTTGTTGTTTCGTTTAAAATCTATACAGACTTGCAAAATGTTTGCTTTAAATCGAAGGCGCTTAAAATGCGCTCTTTGCCGTTGTATTTCTTTATAATTAATAAAAATAAACTCTAAAATGTTCCAAGCGAAAACTGCTTGTTGCACAGCAAGAGCCCAAAGCAAGCGTGCACTGCTTGAGACTGAAGCAGTCGTAAAAATACAGTTTGAGAGCCATTGACTCGTATAGCGAAATATTTTCAAATGTGTGCGAGAAGTTTATACAACTTTGTGGTGTGTGTTTTCATGTGTGTTTTCATGTGTGTTTGAGAGTTTGTTTGTTACAATTAAATATACAAATTTCGACTACCTTTTATATAGGTGTTTTCCTCACTTTTCTTTCTTTTTCCATTTTCTCTCTTTTTTGTTTAAATACTAACTAAACGAACTCGATTGCAAACTGCAAATGTTTGTTTGTTTGTTTGTTTGTTTGTGTGTTTGTGTCTCTCTGTGTGAGTATGCAACTTGTCGTTTGCAACTTGTTTACAAATAAATTACATTGTTACATATATATTTATATAGTTTAATAATATTATTTATAGTATTTATATAGTATGCTCTCCATATAGGTGACTGCTACACTCTACTGTTTGCTGTTTGCTGTTTGCTGTTTTAGGTTCTTCTTCATCCTTTTTTTTGTTTTTTTGTTTTTGCAAAACTAAAGACTAAAATTCGATTCGAGACTGCTGCTTACAAAACGCCATTGGCCGTTGTGGGTGGTCCAATTGGACCCAAACCGCTATTGACAGCCGTCACCACCGAGGAGGATTCTGAGACAGCCGGCGATGTGGGCTCCGCAATGAGCGAGACTCCCATGCCAGTGCCATTCTCCTGCACTGTGCAGGCAGTGGGTGATCCAATGCTGCTTGTGGTTGTTGTTGGTGCTGCCAGCGGGTTGCCGGCACCCAGACAAGCAGCAGCTGTTGTGGCAATTGCATTCACCAGACTAGCGCTGCTGGACACAGATGCGGCAGCTGAGCTGCTGCATGCGACTGAGCCAGCAATTGCAGTGGTCGCTGTTACGCTGCCAGCTGTTATGGGATTGGTGATCTTCATGTAGTACTTCTCGAGCTTGGCATTGATGTGCTTGCCATAGGTGTACTTGCGCAAGGCGGCCATGTGTGGGCGTATCTTGGTCATTAGCTTCTTCAGCTGTGTGGGCTCCGAGACATCTATCATCTTTTGCACCACGTAGTTGGCATATTGGTCCTTCATCATAACGTGCAAGGCGCTATTGAAGAAATTTCAAAGTTAGTCTGCGTTTTTTTTACAATAACATCGAAGACGACTTACTTATCATTAAATGTGCAGACTTCATCAATGAGGCCAGTGCGCTCGCCGCGTGTGGCATGTGTGACGCACTTTTCCACCACATTGGAGGCGAATTTGTGTTGTGACAATACCAAAACCTTACCACGCACACTATTTATCAATATGGATTTATCCTCCTGCTTGCCATGTTCTGCAAATAAACCAAGCAAATCACAATCACAGAGTTGCCAAACTGAATTAGTACCCAAAGTAATTGCACTCACCCAGCACATGTTGTATAACATAATTGCCGTACTGATCCTGTATCAGCTGTTCTGTATTCTCATGCAGCTCATCCAGTATGGGCGACGTTTGCTCAGAGGTGCAGTGCTCCAATATGCGCTGTATAACTCGGCAGCCATAAGGATGTGTGCTAAGCGAGTAAACCTGACCCTTGAACGCATTGATTATAAACTGAAGTGCTACAGGATCTACGCATTCAATGCATTTTTGCACCACATGATTGCCATTCTGATCCTTTACACACTTAAGCACATGGCCATCCAGCTCATGCACAATCTCCTGCTGTTGTTCCGGCGAGATGCTTTCCAGTGCCTTTTGTATTACACGGCAGCCATACATTTGCAGCGCCAGCTGTAGTACATGACCCTTAACTTGCATGCCCAGCGTGTTCTTCTGCTCCGGTGTGCCAAACTCAAAGAACTTCTGTATGACATAGTTGCCAAAGACATCGGTCATCAGGCTATAGGCAGCGCCCAGTATCTCACTGAATACCATCTGCTTCTCGGCAGCTGTGGCACGCTCCAGCTTTTGCTGTATAAAGCGCGAGCCATGCTGATCCTGCGAAAACTCCACAATGTGATTACTCAGATCGCGTAGCTGCAAGTTGGGATAGCGCTGATTGCGGAAATCCTCCAATAGCCTAGAGCGTCCAGGCTGTGGTGCTCCAGCTGCACCAGCGGCTGCTGCTGCTACCGCAGCGGCAGCGGCCGCTGGACGCGAACTGAAAGCAGCCGCAGCAGCTACAGCTGCCACGGCAGCAGGTGTGGTACCTTGCATGGCCAGATGATTAGAGAAGAGCGAACTATTTGAGCCGAACATATTGTTGGCTGCTGCAGCAGCTACGGCTGCCTGAGCCGCTGCTGTGGCCGGCAGACCCACAGCCATTTGTTGGCGCTGGCGCGACTCGGCGCCCGGCGCACGATTACTCATCAGGCACGACTGTGGCGGCGGTGGTGTCAGTGGCGCTCCAATCGGACTGGCCGAGGCATTACCTGCTGCGCCAAGTGCTCCATAAGCGCTGTTTGACATGGCGCCTGGCCATTTGGCGCGTGCTGCGGCAGCGGCAGCGGCAGCCTGGGCAACGCTGCTGTTAACAGCATTGGCGGCGGCCACACTGCTGCTGGTATAGTCCATGGCCGAGGGACTGAAGGCGGAAGTGGTGCGATCGAAGCTGTCACGACGACCCGTCAACGAGTTGGTATTAAGCGCAAGTCCTAAGAAACGAAGAGAGAAAGCGACCGAAAAAGTGGGTTAATAAAGATAAAAGTTGTGCATTGAAGATAGATACAAATCTGGGCGAGCTTTATGGAATTGCTAGTTAAAAGGATTGGTTTGGGCTTAAGCCCAGCGGTTATTCGTGTACTGCGTGTGCTCGTAAATTTAATTGCCTGCTTTTAGGCGCGCAGCTGTGCACTGCTTGCAGGCTGTTTTTAAGCTATGCTCAGACGAGCATTTCATTTGTTCCAAAGTGTTAGCAATTCGATATGTATTTATATAGAAAGTAAGACCGCCCAACTAACAATTAGTTTAGTTACCAATAAGAAAACAGTATTAGTAATTGATTCAATATCTAAACAAATATAGTGAGAATTTAAGAGCTAACACATAGCAACAAGATTTATAAACTTTTTTTTTTATAATTTCGAACAATTAAGGAGTACCGTAGAAACAGTGTATGCAACATAAGCTGTTCGCTCTTAAATGGTTAGTTATGAGAGAGGTTTTGTTGTGGACCATTACCTTATAAACAGTTAATGGTTGTTGCATCAAACATTCATCGAAAGTGTCAACTGCTGGTAACAATTGCCTGTGTGAGCGTAGCTTAAGTCACAATTGCCAATTAGTGCTAGTTTTAGGCAGCAACAACAACAACTTAAGTTACAACAACGATCTGTAGAACAATTTATAAGGCAATTTGCCATGTAAAAATGTATCCAAGCAACTACCCCATAGGAGACACCATATGCTTTGACTATGCCCAACTGGGCCCAGTCCCTGTAGCTATCTATAATGTGTGCATTAATGAAGCCCACATGCGACTGGCAGTACCTCAAAGACACACACACACACACACACACACACACACACTTCAGCTGAAAATCAAAGACACTCAGACACAACAAATCTCCAAGGATATGTAAAAGGATACGTTAAGCATTTAAAGCTGTGCCCCCTAAGGCTGCTGCTGCTGCGGCATTCTAACAAATAAGTCAGAAAAAAACCCCAAAAAATATGTAGAAAAAACAACAACTCGAAGCTGAGATAGAGCTGAAATGGGGGGCATATGGGGCAGCGGGACTTGGCGTTGAGCAACTTGAGCGCTGCTTTGATTGATGTTGTAATATGTCACTGGCATTTGATTTGCTGCTGACGTCGCCGACGACGCAGCCGACGCCTAGTGAAAGTGAGCATAGAGTTCTTCCTGGCCTTCTGGCCATAGATTGGCGGAACAACGCACAACGCTCGCTGGCTGGCTCAGCTGACGCTCTGACATTGAGAGATTTATAACAAGTTGTTGTGCAATGAGCTGCAAATACAGTTACAATCACACACACACACACACTACTGCCCAGCGGACCAAACGCTCGTATATGATATCGCATACAAGTGAATTGCGAGACTTAACCCGAAAAAACGCTCGTTTTTAGATGCAAAAAAGATACGAATAAGATTCATATGTCGTTCAGTTTGCGGCAGCAAAAGTGTCTGCGTTTGTCGCAAGAAATATTGTTAACTTGTATTTGGCGATATCTCTTTTGACTCGTTAGAAATATCAGAAAAGTCTCGCAAGAAATAGGGATTGCGAGCCTTTTGCGATATCTTTTGCGATACGTTTTTGAATTAAAATAGTATTTATTATGAGCTGGTAGCAATATCAGAAATGGCTCGCAAAGCGCGAGTACAACAACAAACACAACATTCGAGAACTCTCGGCGCTCAATCTTTCTGTAACTTCAGGTTGCCAAGGCAACTAAGGCGCTGCCGATTTGTGTATGCGAGCATTTTACGAGCATTTTGCGCGACTCTCGCTAATATTTTGTGTGACGAATTTTTATCGCAAAACACTCGCATACGAGCGTTGAAACGAGTGTTTTGCGAGGCAACACTGTAAAACTCGTTTGTTTTACTCATTTGCGAGGATTTTGCGAGGATTTTGCGAGATTTTCGCTAAAGACGCGAATGCTTGTGCGCTGGGTGTTAACATACTTCTGTGAGTAATTGTGTGCGTGTAGCAAGTGAAAGTATTGTGTTCCCTAAAATGGACACGCTTTTGCGCTTACTTTCCAGCAAATTCTTTACTTATTTCGCAGGGCTAAATTGCATTTTAATTGCTGCAACAAAAAACCCAAAGAACTCGGCCATTTTCAGAGCTAGTCAAACTTTTTATATATGTATGTATATATGTATGATTGTAATACATATTCAACGCGCCTGCAAGTATGCAGCACTTAAATTACTTTCATGGCTTGCATGCATGCAGCATGTGTGCATTTTTGTTGCTTTTGTTGCTGTTGTTGCTGTTTGTTGTGGCCTGCCAACACAATACACGCCAGCAGCGTGGCTGATGTGCAACATATGTGAGCGTGTGCACGGGCAATACAGCAATGCAACACCCGTGCAATGCAACACCCGTGCGATGCCCCTAATCCCGCCCAGCACGCTGCCTGTGTTCTCCTTTTTTTGACAGGCAACGCCAACCGCTGTGTGTGCGCCACAAAATTAATTGCGAAAATTTATAAAGCAAGCGTTAGGGCGTAAAAATGCCATAAATAGGCGTTCTATATAAGTACATCCTCACACATATATACATATGTACATATAACTTAAAACATATAGTACATATTTGCATTAAGTTGTTCAGTCAGCTAATGCATCGAGTTTATGACTGGGCGTTATGTTAATTTCATTAAATTCGTTTACACCTAAAGTTAAACGGTCGTTTTTGAAAACTTTGTTGCATGAGCGATTTGCACTTGCTCTTGATGCTTGCATCGTCACTGTATAGAGACCGAAAATGAACTATCATAGTTTAATATTTATATATATTAAGGTTACTACACCTCCTGCTGTCTTCGCTCATCAACATGCCCATCCAACTCTCAATATTTGAACTGTGAAACTAAACTGTGTACACAGCTCGTGCATAACAGTCAACATTTTCAGCGTGTCTGCAAAAAACCGTTTATTGCGGAACACAATCTATAAAGGGACGGTAAAAACCAATGCAGCCAAAAACTTTTTTTTCGGTTTCTAGTCGCTCATGTTTTTGCAGGATAAAAAACTGGCAAAAGGTCTTTTGTGTACACACATGACTTGTGAGCTTGTGTGCCTGTGTGTGCGTCTGAAACAAGACCTAATGAAACTAAACATATTTGAGTATATATACATACTATATGTACGTATATCTCGTGCGTTGCCTCTGCCTTTTCTTTACCCCATACAACAACAACAGAGGAAGGACCTTTTCACCTCAATCGACGCAACGATTATAAAACATTTTTATGACAAGTGATAAGAATATGATATGAGACATTACGTTCAGTACAAGATAATGAACATTGTTACGTAATTTAACAAAACCAAGGGCACTAAACAAACTAACGACGCCTCCTTCGAAGCCAAATGGCACTAGGATGGATTCGCCTCAACCTCCAACGCCGCTGCCAACGGGTTGAGGTTAGAATGTCGATTTAGCTCATCCCTCAACGTGGGCATGCGTAAATCACAATGAATCGCAGAATTACGCACATACCACGGCGCCCCAGTAATGCAACTAGGAGCCCGGTTTTGCATCACTTGGACCCTAGGGATATAGGAAGCGGCCGCAACTTCCCAAATTGGCAACCCAATACACACTTATTGACTGTTAAACAAGCTCTTCATTATAAAGACTCAACAGGGTTCTAGGACGCAAGAGCCAGAAGAGCGTTTTAAGCTTAGTGTAGCAAACAGCTGTGACCATTGCTATATGCTTACGCCAGGTAAAATGCTTGTCCAAATGCATACCCAGGTAGCGGACAAAAGACACCTCTGGGATAACCAAGTTTCGAAAGCTGACAGAAGAACAAACGCCTTGACTGAGCATGTAAACACGCTGTGCTGACTCTTTGTGCTATAGACTTCCAGCTGCAGGACCACCTGCCGAATTAGCACAAGACGAGCTGGACACAAAGACATTGTTAACAGCGCAAATGTGGCTATCATCGAGTTTGGTGTAGCCGGCACCGGCAAGTCAGCAGTGTACAAAGTGTACAGCAGAGGTTCAAGAACCACAATAGATAAATTTTACGCTTAAGGCGCACTTGCAAAGAACATCTTTTATATAAGCTAAAAATAAAAATACAATTTCTAATAAAAATTTAGTGAAAAAAGGTTCTTGAGGTTGAGGAACGTCAAGGAACGCGCGGCAGATGTGAATCATTCAGTTGCGAGACAACAAGAACAACCAAGCATAAGCATGCATGCTCTTCTTTTCGCTCCCACTGCTAGCATAGCTCACACACGAGTCGTTTGGATCCTCTACCAAGGCGCAACAATAGAGGCTTCACGTCAAAAGATTCAAATTCGGATAGTCAGTGGTATATAAGCTTTGTTCCAATACATACAACTCTTTCTACTCTTCATATATTCAACGCAGTTTTCAAGTTAAAGTTGAAGTTTTAAACTTAATTGCAAACACAGCAACGAAAACAACATTTTAATGAAAATGCAATGCAATGCTTAATAAATGGCGAAAAACATTTTCCCAACGAGACAGTGACAGTGAAGCAGAGAGAGTCAGAGTGAAAGAGTGCGCGGGAGTGTGAGTGGGGTTAGAGAACATGCTAAAAAAGTTTTTAATTTTTGCATTTAAATTGCAACTAATTTGGGCGCAAAGGAGGGGCTGCCGCCCGCCAACCGCGCCACAGACTGAGTAAATGTCATTTCAAATGCAGCCGCCAACAGTTGCAAACAGCTGCTAGGGAAAAGCAGCAAGGGAAAGTGTCGACTGGTAAGAGCGCGCTTTTCTCGCTCTGTTTTCCCCGCTGTCTCCCTCTCAACTGAACTTGGTTTGGGGAGCGCTCTACACGGGCTTTGGATTTGGCTTGGTGTCTACAACTGTTTATTTTATTTACTTGTCTGTGTGCGTGTGTAGTTGTTGTTGTTGTTTTTGTTGTTTTTGTTGTCGTTGCACAATTTAAAAGAGAATTATTCATGCAATTTGTGTCGAGACAGTTGTGGTGTCAGCGGAAGTATTGGTAGCAGGCGGCACAGGGTAAGGGTATACAGCAGCAGACAAACGACATGCACTGTGCCAGCGTGCAGCGCAGGACTTAACTGTCGTAATAATTGTCGTATGGACGGAGGCGTGGGGACGTCGTAGTAGGTAACACCGCACAGTCCAATGCGCAAGCAATCCAAATGCAACACCAATTGTCTATGTGGGCGAGATGGGCAGAAAGAGATGGAGAGAGATCGAGCGAGCGGGAGGGCGCACAACTGGCAGTTAGACAAGTCTATAAGGCCAAGGAAGAGACGAGCTGCCAGCTATCCCGGCGACACTTTGCCAAATGAAACTGCACAGTGCCCGCCCCCCACCAACCGCCACTCACACTCACACTCACACATGCCATTTGTGTACGTGTGTATATATGCAGAGGCATTAAAAAGACGCCACGTTTATTGCAGACGACATTTTGTGGTTTATGCACACGTTCCAACCAGCTACGACTATGAGCTTGGGGTAAACCCCCCTCCGACCCCCTCGAACAGAGCAGCCCCTTGCACTACACTGCCTTGGATTCAACTTAATGTAATGATTTTATGAATTATAAATGCACACACGTGCACATTATGCACAGTGAGCTGAAGCAAGTGGAATAAAAAAAGACATAAACAGCAGAAAAAGATAGTTTCAGTTCGACGAAATTTACATACTCTATACATAGTACATAGACCTGCAGATGAGACCTATTGCAAACTTTGAAGTTGTGCATTCTGCTAGATGTTAAGCTAACACTCAACGAGCACATCGACGTAATGGTCAATAAAGCGAAATCTCTACTTGGATTCATAAAGACGTGTTCAACAGAGTTCTTGCATCCTTATGTGACTAAAAGGCTATTCATAACTCTTGTTCGCGCCCCATCTTGGAATGCGGGTCCAGCTGTCTGAAACCCTCAATATGCAGTGTACGCTGAGAAAATCGAATCAGTGCAAAAACAGTTTCTTATATTTGCGCCTAGAAGCCCATATGAAAGCCGTCTGATGTCAGTTGATCTGCCGACTCTCAAAGCTTATTGCTGGTGGCGTTGACGCGCCATTCTTTCTCGAGCGTATAAATTTCGACATTCCAAATCGTCGCTCTTGATATTTTGAGCCCCTTCGACTTAGGCGCTGTGCTCGGAACTACGAAGCCTTTGAACCCTTTAGAGTACTATGTCAGGAATATAACGCCGCTACACAATCTTTAAAATTCTAGTAATAAGATCTGTCTTTCTTACAAATTTTTATTCTTTAAGTGATATGCGACTGTTTTTATATTTAGTGGTCATAAATAAACAAAACTATTTGACTTCAATTTCTGCGTTTCACTTGATTTGCGTTACAGTTTTTCTAACAGATATCTCTCTAAAAAAGTTGTAGTTGCTGTTTAAAAATTGATGTGTTGACACGATCTAATGCTAAGCCAAAACAAATACGTCGAGATGTGTTTAAAAGCATTGACAATCTATTTCGAAAGTTGCTGATCGACGAGTTTCTACAAACCCATACTACGCTCATAAAGCTGCTTCTTCTTCATATGTATAATATATTAATTAGACGTGTAAGACAACTAAAAACCAGATCCGTAGAGATATAGAAAACCCAAATTGCTTAGTTTTACAAGCTTCACATCAAATTGTAATTACTATGCGTCAATTAAAGTGTATCGACAGAAGCTGTAAAAACGCCCTCGAGGCATTTAATGTGCACACACGCACACACACACACACACACATACACATACATTGAGCTGATCATAACGCTTAACGGTAAGCCAAAAGCACACATAGTAGACATACATAGCTGCAAGTTTGTAAGCGCACTTAAGTAGGCTATGAAAAAGTAACTTCACTCTAATTAAAGCCGAATGCCATAAGTTACGCATACGTCACGTTGCACACGTAGCTGTAAACAATTCAATGGAATGGAATGGAATGCATTTCACTGACTAAATGAGTGAATGACAGAATGTGGTTGACATTTGCTATTGCTTGTTATGGCAAGTGTCAAACAGACTGAATGGCCGGACGTTTCGCATCTTTCAATCGACCCATTGACATTTTACAAAATAAACGTATTCATTTGCACCAAATGCTGCCATATTGCCATGTACATATGTGTACCAACAAGAGCAACAACATAATCATCAGCTGTAGTGTGTGTGTGTGTGTGTGTGTGTGTGTGTGTGTGTGTGTGTGTGTGTGTGTGTGTGTGTGTGTGTGCCTTGTGTATGCAAAAGCGATTGCGGCTTACTAGAAGCTTTCACTTTTCAAGCGAATAACCACAAATGCAGAATCGGGAGTAAGAGCGTCGGAGGGCGAGAGAGTGAGTGAATGCAATCACATGTTGGCAACATCTGAAAGGTGTACATAATAATCTGCCCTCAGTTGTGCCTGCTCTGCTCCTGCCAGCTGCTGCTTCAACGTCTGCCGCTCCTCTCGCCCTCTGCCTTGACCCCTTTCAAAGCCGCGCTGCTTTTTGGGGTTGGCTGTTGCAAAGTCAAGCAGCATGTTTCTCTTCCTTAAAACCAGGGCTGGGTTTGAGTGCAACAACAAAAACGTCTGCTGTTTGTCGTTGTGTGCGCATTAACGTTTGTAATTGCAGCTTGTCTGACACGCACACTTGCATATATAATCTCAAAGACACAACACACACACACACACACACACACACACACACGCACACCAGTAGCTGCCTGGCATGGCAGGCACTTAAAACAATATAATCTCCATTAAAAAGCTTTTTGACATTGCATTGGCGGTCGACACGAAACGACACGAACCGACATGATGCGACACGTTACATTTCCAAGCCAAGCCAATGTAATGCAGCGTGAGTGCGCGTGTGTGTGTGTCCGCGGGCTACGGGGTAACTCGTTGTCTTGGCGGATCGATTGCAACCATAGTAGCTGCAACACAATGAGCTGCGTGGGTGGGCATGGCTGCTGTTACCGTTGCGTTTGCCTTTGCCGTTGAGCCTGTCATTTCAAAAGGACAATATGGCAATCAGATATTCTGGCAAACTGGCAAGTTGGCCAACTTTGAGAGCTTGCCGAATTCAACAAGAGGCATAGACAACGTGCAGCAGGTAACCGAAGCCACAAGCTCAACAGTTGCTTTGTGGCAGTTGCAAGGGAACGCATCCAACTGCATGTTGATGACATTAACAAGAGCAATAACTAGTGGAACTACGACAACGTGAAATGAATTTAGCCTTGTCTTGCGTAGGCGGTCATTTTGTGCAGGGCTGCAAAATGTGCAAAAGAGCGGAACTAGTTCTCAGTTGTTTTCGTCAAACTGCTACTTCTACTCTACGGCTATCTGAACCAAGTTGTAATTGGCAAGGACTGTTGCAGCCATCTCAACATACTTACTAAACTCAATTCCATCAAAGTTCAAGGGGAAATATGTTAAACCGATAACAATCGCCAATTTTTTGGAACTTCTTTGGGAAAACCGTAACACAAGCCGCAATGTCTTTCGGGAATCTGATACGCAGACCTACTCAAAACGGCTTAATGTTGACAATGCAAATGCAATGTTGCATTGAACCATGATGTATGCAAAATGGGTGCGTAGTTTTGCAGCCCTTGTTTTTAGTGCTAATTACAAACTACCAACTGTCAACTTGATTCCATACTCAATTTCTCTACCTAGATTAGTTAGTGCTTGAGGCCGTGGTTGTTGTTGTCACACTCTTACAATTTGGAAGCTTCAAAATACTTCTTGGGTACATCAAATGCAGGCCAAGAACGATTACGATCGACGCCTGACACACGGGCAGAAGCTAGGCCTTTATTCCCATTTCTAATTCAAAAGCAAGCACAAATTGTGCGCTGTCACTTTAATCAGCCAAACCTGAACTTAGCTCACCTACATTTTGGGGCCATTGAGTTGCATAGCTGCTAAGCATGTCAGTGCTGAGGCGCCACCCCCACCGCACAGAACTACTGAATGACGCTCTTAATTGATTTTTTGCCAATTAAAGTGATTGACTGAGATTTTGAGTGGCAGCAAGATTTGTAGGCTGCTGCTGCAGTTTGTAAGCTTGAGTGGCAACCAACTTGACACGTGCAGCAAAAGAAAAAAAAAAAACTAAAACGATTTCAAATTATAACGTGAGCTGTTTTAAGGACTATTAGCGTTGGTATTTAAGGAAGGTAAAATCAAATACACTGATAGAAAAAGTTCATACACTGTTAGAAAAAGCGGTCTACTTTTACAGAAATCATGCTCATTTCATGCACAAGCGGTCGGTCTGAAAGTAAGCATAGAATTATTAAGACCGCCGTTCTGGTATTTAGAACATTTTGTACATGACATTAAAACTTACAGTTCTTGTATCTAGAACACCTGGTGCTCATTTAATGAACGATTTGTGCATGATAAAAGAATATTCCGTTCTTGTATCTAGAACACCCTGTGCTCATTTAATGAAGAATTTGTGCATGACATAAGAACATTCTGTTTTTGTATCTAGAACACCTTGTGCTCATTTCAACATTCTGTTCTTGTATCTAGAACACCCTGTGTTCATTCAATGAAAGATTTGTGCTTAATATAGGCATACTATATACCCATTTTCAAAAGTATAGCAGCTGAAAAACATCAACAATTGTACTTTCCCGCCCATTTAAGCTTGAATCTAATGCGAAACTTTTGAAAGTTAAATTTGATTGTAATAATATATTACTTCAAAATGTAAGCTTACTATGAAAATGTTACACAAAATCTCTTGACGAAAGTGCTGCTCATATTTTTTTGCCTGTTCAATTAATTTGCATCTGACGAAAACAATTATAAAATGAAAATGTAATCACTCATACATCATGTGGCAGCAGAAGCCGCGGCAGCAGTGGCAACTTTATTAAATTGCCATATGAAGCAAAATTAATTAACGACATAATGTACATGTGCATGCACATGCACTGCGTACTCTACATATAAATTATATAATGTCCAACTATCTCTACATATGTACATATGTATGTTTTCAACTGGTAGCCATGTTGCACCGCTGCTGCCTTTAACCGCTGCCATTTTATTTGTGCCACACAATGTGCCACCGCTGCGGTCAGCCAGCAACCATCAAGCGTCAGACGCGGACAGAGACAGACGGATCTGCGAAAGAGAGCAACTGGCATCGTCATCATCATCATCATCATCATGATGCAAGCGCATTAATGAGCCAGAGTTGCCGCAGTTTTTATGATGAGCGGCATTCACCATTTGGCCAAATTGATTTTCCTTATTGTTAATGTAGTTACTTGTTGTTGTTGTTGTTGTCGAGCAACGTTAAAAACGCTGTAAGCTTGCTTTTAATTCCATAAGCTGGCTTACGTGTCGTATACTTAATGCTTATTACAATATAACCGTTCAGTTATTTTCCGCATTAAATTTCGCTTCTCACTTTGCTTTTGTAACTTAAATTGAAGTCGCTTCGCTTCGCAACCCTTTGTGAAAAAACAGAAATAAATAAATATTTGCGGCAACAAAATTATAACTTTTCATAGCACGCTGCTGTCGACGCCTTGACTCTGCCGCTGCGCACAACATGCAACCCAATGCCAAATAGTGCCAGCGTTTGGCACAAATTTCAACTGCAGCTCGATAATAACAACAGCAGCTACTCGACACACGGCAAGCGTTTAGGGTGTGGCATGTGGCATGTGGCATGGCACGATATGGTTACAACACACATGCACAACTGTAGCGCCAACACCAACATCAACTTAAAAGACCAACACTAGATGATGCACTTCATCAAAGACGAAAAAATAAATGTTGTCTCTTTTGATACAGCGCAGTTCATTTGAATATAAACTCTATTGGTCTACTATGAGAGTGGTAGGACCGGGTGAAGCCCCTGATTCGGTACCTAAACCAAGTTGGCGGAAAACCTGCACGTGGTGCTGGTTAGCTGCTCTAATCACCACTAGGCGTTAGGACAGTGCAGCAAAGACTGCCCAGTATTTCAACAGGGTTGTAGCGCCCTACATTAGGCCATAACTCGCTAACGTGTTGTTATGACCAGTCAAGAAGAAGATCCACTTAGCCGGATTTCTATAGCTGATGGACTTTGCAGAAACACTACACTAGACGGCCCCTTTTTGGTCATAGAGGCTCTTTTCGTATATTAGTTTACCGCTTCGTTCCTTATCGCTCATGAAGATTTGACGCCAAAAATGACCGTCATACTCGGCCATTTCGACACAAAATTTGCCGAGAATACCACTCGACGCAGTTTCACCTGTAGCTCAATCTTTTTTATTCAGGGCTGTGCCAGGAACCTCTAGACGGTTACGTTTCAATTTTCTTCAAAAATAACGTAGATCAAATGCTAACTTATAAGATTCGCCATTTTCTAATAGATAGTTCTGTCACATTGACGAATAGCTTTTTGATTGAAATTTCTTTATAAAAGGATAACTGGCTAATTGCATTGGGTTGAAATTCGGCTGTAAGAGATTTCAGGCACACTATCGAACAACACTATTTTTTAGAAAACAAACTTATGTTAATAACATATTGGTTTAATTTAATTGAGTGGTTTTAGGAAGCCGTGCATTAGGTCCACCTTATTTTGAAGGTAAAGGGACAAATTGTACAGAAAGTATCTCACTGGCATACTCGCCCACGAGAGGAAGGGGGACTGAGTATACGACTTTGTTAGTGGTGGGCTTCATCATGGTGTGGAGATTTGTTTAGCTGAAATGTCTAGTTCGGCCCAAGGGAAACATCTCGAAATGGGTTTAGCTTACTTATAAAAAATACTTATAATATGCCTATGCAGCAATTCGAAGGCCTTAAAAGGGTTGTGCGTAGTGTTTGGGACCCACCACGTAAAACCGCAATTCCAATGAAAGAACGTATTTACATCAGGCCGTAACCCGATAACTGGTTGTTATGGCCAGTTAAAAAGATGAAGAATGTATTGAGCAATCGGTGTTCGGTAGTAAAAGGTGCTCTCGTACGGTTCTGCATTTATCCGCAGATTATGAAATGAGTACTTTTTCAAAGAAATAACACAACTGCTGCTATTCACTTGCACGTGTGTGTGTGTCAGTACTAGCATAAACATATAATACATAAATTCTAAACTTTCATTGGCTGCCGCCTGGTGTTATTAATTATAATTTGAAATTCTATTGCAAATTTACAGCAATTGCTGCTGCAATTGCAACAAGAACAACAACAACAACAATGAACACCAACAACAGTTGGGGAAAAGCAGCTTTATTGTAGCGGCTGTTGCAAAGGCAAGAGCCCTTGGCAAGCTCATGTTGCAAATGTTATTTTTGCATACAAAAACTCGACACAACTCGGAAAAACACTTCAATAAACACACACACACACACACACACACACACACACACACACACACACACACACCCTCTTATATATTTATGTGTGTTTGAGTGCAAGTCTGTGTTTGTAATGCAAAAGCGTTTGTTGGCATTGTTGGCGCCCCGCCATTTTCAAAATTGCATGAGTCAAATTGAGTTGAGTTCCGTTGAATCAGTCGCCATGCATTTCTATATATATATATATATATATGCATTTATACCAATACACACACTCTCACACACACACACTCACACACTCACACACACACTCTCACACACACTCACTCACACTCACACACTCACACTCACACACATATCTATACATATATGTGTAGGAAATTATGTATACGCTGCATTGGCAATAATAACATTTTGCGTGCTTGCATGCAATTGCTGTTCGGTTTTTATTTCTCTCGGCATTAGAAATTTATGAAAAGAAAAACACACAAAATGAGAAAAAACTGAAAAACTTACAAGCTAAATAAAATTTTCCACTCTTTCGTGTGTGTTGGATTTTGTGGATTGTGTTGAAATTTAAGTTAAAAGCGAGTTTCGTCTAAAGACTCGACAGAGAACTTTCTTAGTTTAATAAGACTTTCTTCACGATATAAGCTCCAAAATAACGGTAAAGCTATTGCTGTCCCTTTTTTGATTAGATTAGCTAATCCAAGCTTGGCGACCAACTAGATGTTTGAGAGGAAAAAAAAAGGAAAAGAAATTTAAACTGTTGTGGCGCTGCTTCTTTAACGAAATCTTCCCAGTTTCCTGTGGCGTCTGTTACACGAAGCGAGATTTTCAAGCGAGACCGTGCGATTTGTATCTCGCACCGTTTGTTGTTGGATCTTCAATGAGATGATCTTTCCTCTGCTGCACTGCTAAACGTCCCACCGATTCTGCTCTTTCGGTTGAATGCTCTACTGGCGTTGAAGCCGAGCTTTTCGACCCATTTCATTAAGCCGCTTAGCTTGGTATCAGTTTAAGTCTGATCTTACTTTGACCGTTCGAGATCGACGTTTTGTGAGGATTCTTCAGTGCTCTAAGCTCAGCCCGACTCCCCCTAAAGATATTTCGGGACCTAATCTAACTTGAAATTTGTACACTTCAATATTAGGTGCACGCGGGATTTTC
Organism: Chymomyza caudatula; assembly: GCA_035041775.1. NCBI lineage: Eukaryota > Metazoa > Arthropoda > Insecta > Diptera > Drosophilidae > Chymomyza > Chymomyza caudatula. Next base: position 340,874 of record JAWNKW010000033.1, on the reverse strand, counting down.
ATTTCGTACATTGGTAGGCAGTAAAAATGAAAATTTATGTTCTTAAGCCTTCTGCATGCTTTCATTGAACAAACATATAATCTATTTATCTAGCTCTTTTTATCTTTTAATGCGCCCCAGAACATCGAGAAATCCCGATCAGAAGATTCCACTGTACCCCAGTCAATTTATTTGTGCAAAACGATCGAAAGCCATTCTATTAAGGGAAAACTATGATTATATATACGTTTTGAGCGTCGTGAGTATCATTTTATGAACTTTGCCCATAACTTTCGCCACTGTTATACGATTTCAATAAATAAGACCAAATCGCTCAAGGTGTTTCCGCTGTGGTACAATGTTTTGTGTTTCTATACTGGGTTAAAACTTAATTGACAACTGTTAAGTCCACCACGTAAAACCCCAATTCCAACGAAATTATGTATTGACATCAGGACATAACCCGAAAATGGGTTGTTATGGCCAGTTAAGAAAAAGAAGAAACTGGTTGTCAAGGTCGCACAGGTCTTCAGTGAGGCTGTTGGAGGGGCAAAAATAAACGCATTTCATCAACCGAAAACAGATTGTTATGTTTAGTCAACAAGAAATAGATGACACAGATTGGAAAATCTTAACGGAATATCTACATTACTGTTGAAAAATCATAGCTTGTAATATGTAGATTAAGCCCAAATACTGTCTACGAGGCAGATCAGAAAAGCAACAATGTTTTAACATAATCTTTCGATGGATTTGGACCTTGTCTACCTTTGGGCGCATTTCCGATACTAAGTCCTTTCATTTAAACTCTCAACAAATATGCCCGCTTCTTGCACATGTAGCGCATACTTATACTCAATGTGCACGCAAAACAAGAGTTAAAATCAGGAAAATGGAATTGAAAATTTATAAATTACATTGCAAATTGCCATAGATACAAAAGCCGTCGTCTGGCTGTGAGTTAGGAGTTAAGTTCGAAATGCATTTGGTTTGCCATAGATTAATTTTAAAGGCTGTTGGTAGTCGTGTCGGCATTACGACATGCGTCAAGTGAAGCCATGTCTATGCAGCATAGTGCGTAGATGCAACTTGGATATAGTTATGCCGTTATTATAATTTTCTATTATAAAGTCTGTTGTAGCGCGTTACCAAGGCGCCAATTTCTGTCGGCTGTTTATATGCTATAAATACAAACGCAAATAATTATTATTTATCTGCGTTTATCACAAATATATGTATCTAGTGTCTGGGGAATTTTAAGCAGCGTACTTAATGGGATTTCTTGAGCGAATACAGATTAATTGGCGCACACATAATTGCAAGCGTTGTCAGACAGAGCTTATAATACAGGCCAATGGACAACTTGGGACAAGGAGCCATTGCTCTATATATGTAAGTATTTACAAATATATAGTCATTATGTGTATAACAACGCTCTTCTACAGTACACAAGTGAATCATTTACATGTTTTGGGTCAAACTGTACATAAGTAAGCGTGTTTACAGTTAGTTATTGCCGTTTTAAGACTATATGCATACACATGTTGTAAGTAAGTTCAAGTACAATTAGCAAGTATTATGATTGTATGGCAATTAGAGAGATATACATATTTATAGTAGCATGTGTGTGTGTAGCTTACCTCCAACACTGGAGCCATTCTGCTGTGAGTAGAGATTCTGTTGCGCTGTCTGCGGCTGTGGAGGATATAGTTGTGGGCCCTGTGGTGGTGGTGGCCCAGCACGTGCAGCACCAGGCGGTACCGCTAGAACCGGAGCGGGGCTGACAAGACGCATTGGTGTGCCGGTACGTGGTCCCATAACAAGCGAGCCGCTCTGATCGAAGAAGGCCGGTATGACCTGGTTTTTTGGGCATGATACGATACGACATAGCAACGTTGGCGTTTGATTTGGCATGTTTGGCGTGGGCGTGGCAAAGCACGATTTTTGATATTTACAGGGTTAGAGTGTTGATATTTGGTTTGTTTTATATTCAAAATTTTGTTTTTTTTTTTTGGTTATGAAGTTATGTAGAAAAAGAAAAGAAGAGAGAAAAATACAATGTTTTAGGTACTCGAATTGGTTTGTTTATGTCTATGTCTATATACAGAGTCAATCAGCTGTGTTCCGGTTTCCAATCTTATTTAGGTAACAACACTTTCTATTCCTACTAACACTCTATAAGACGGATGATGAAAACGTCCTAGGAGTATTTCATGAGCTCTACGACGACATTGAAATAGCTAAGCTCCTGCGAGCAATGTCATCAATGCGGTTGTCGAAGGGAGGCGACGAAAGGGAAATCCATGTCTCCGTTGAAAGGATCAGGTAGATACCAGCTAATGGTAATCGGTATCACCGATTGGCAAAGCAGAGACGCCTGGAGGACAGCTTTACATCAGGCCGTGACCCGGTAAGCACTTTCTATTCTACTTTTTTTCCCATAAAATGGTTACTAACTATAAGTGTACTAGACCTTACATAATTTTAATGCGTATCCAAAATTTTTGGTTAAATTGCTTTTTGTCATGTATCATACATCCAAGTACACACAAAAACGTCACTCTGCTTAATAGACAAGCGCTCAGTGCATAAAACACACATAGGTACTCGAATTTTCTTAACGAATTCGTACGCCGTGAAAGAAGAGTAACTTTCTAAGTTTAGGTTATTGAAAACCCCAAAATGTTCCATCGTTTCTATTAATACCAACAGGCCTTAAGACTAGTTTTTTGTGAAAATCACCCGGCAGACAGCTTGAAGCTGTAGAAGTTGAAATTTTTCTTTGTATTTGTGACACTTTCCTTTCTTTTTCCGAAGATTGTTATAATCCAACTGTAAATAAGTTGGTAATGCAAGAATTTCGATTCTTAGAACATTTCATATAAGTTAGTAATTTGGTAACGAAACATTTTCAATTTGCGGAAAGTTCTCACATCTTGTACTACGACATACATATAAATCGCCTAAGATACAACCGGAACACGACTGACTGTGTTTTGTTCTTCTTCTTATCTTCGCTCTATGTGTACAAAATGTACAGTAGCATAACGGTACAAAATTTACACACTTTTTACATGTAAAATACACACTGCTAAGCATTTAATTTGGATTCGTTTTTTTTTCGCATAAACTTTCTTACAGCGATTGCAGTTTGTATTATATGTACAGTTTACATCCACCAATTGCGATAATTGGTTGACCATCAGCTCACTCACCTGATACGGCTGATTCTCGGCGCCCTGCTGTGACGGCGTCAATGGTCGACGAGGTTGTGTTCCTTGCTGCGGTATCAGATTACCCGGATACATGCCCCACGGTGCAACGCCATAGTATTGTGGCATTTGTGCAGCGGCTATCATGCCCAGATACGGTGCTGCCTCCTGTCCCGGATTGATGACATACGGGGCGGCCTGTTGCGCCGCATACGCGGCATTCTGTTGTGCGGCCAAAAACTGTTGTGAGGCGGCGGCCATTTGCATTTGTTGTTGCGGCTGCATTGTGCCATTGGGTGCGCCTTGAGGTGCACCACTAGCGGCCGATGTGGCCGCAGCGGCAGCCGCCGCAGCAGCTGCGGCATTTGTAGCAGCGGCCGCTAGACCGGGATTCTGTGAGCGGAAAAGCTGCTGCAAGAAGAAGAAGGAAAACATGTTAACAAAAGCAAAAGCTTATATAAGTCAATGTAGTTGATGCCAGTGAGTATATTGGTTAATTACTAAGCTCATCTATTGCCTAACAAGTGAAAAGTGCCTGCGCTGCTACTTGGTGTTGTTTTTCTGCACATTATCAAGTGTTTTCAATTGGAAAATGAAAGCAAATTCAATCAAATCATGCAAACATACCTCTAGCTAGCGAATATCAGCTTGTATGTAGAAGTACGGAAAAAAAACAAAGGGGGCACACATGTTGAAAGAATATGCACGCCTGACTGCATATTTTTCAGGCCCCTGGCATCCGGCACAGTGTTGCCCGGAGCAACCAACTTGCCGCTTAACAATTACGTTGTGCAAAGCTTATAGAGAAAAAAAAGGTGAATCCAGCTGCCAGCACACATTGTGAGTGTGTGTGTACTGTTTGGGTATTGGTGAATTGTAATTGCTTCTCGGCAGGATTTACATTGCTCTAAGATTATCGAAACGTTGGTTGTATTCTTGTTTGGCCTCAAAATAAAAGCATTGGTTTTAAAATGGTTTAAATAAAATTATGTGGATTGCAGCTTAATAAGTGAAAAGTGATTCTTATGTTTCTTCAGCATGAGAGGCTAAACCGGACAGTCGCGATATCTCGTATCGGAACGGCCAAACACTGACTGAAGGCGCCCGAGTATGAGGTAGAATCTTCTTTTGTTTTTTTTTTTTAAATTTCCTGTTTCAGGCCTGATACAGGCCTTTGCAGAAATGCAGGGTGCTGACACACACAATGCGACAATTAGATCACCAGCAATCCTGGTACATCAATGACTATTTATACTATTTTTTCGTTTCCGAAAAACCAGAAAAACCGGATTAGCACCACCGGGTATCCAGTTTAGCCCAACATTTTTGAAATTTTCCATTGGTGCAGTCTAAGCCAGACGGAGTTAAACTGAGTGGATACTTATGCCATCAAACATGCGATTTGTAGCTGAAAGATTAAGCTTTCGAATGGTATATCACATTTCGGAAATAAAATAAGTTTTCAGTACTATTTTTGACTCAAGATTAAGTTTTCGAATGGTATATCACATTCCGGGAATAAAAGAAGTTTTCTGTACTATTTTTGACCCAAGACATGCAGCTCAAAATAGTCATCTCGAATGAAAACTACACTTCTCTCGGTAGTCTTTCAATAGTATGGGTACAGATGGCATATTATAAACTATTGAAGGGTCTAAAGATCTTAATGTAAACAAAGCGCACAAACAATGACAAACAAGCCAAACAAACAACAGCAGCAGCAAACATGCCAAAAATTCAAGTCATTTAAGTAACACTGCAAGAGAGGGGAAAGTGGGCAGAGAGCGAGTGGGAGAGGTAGAGCGCCTTTGATCAGAGGTCAGAGTTCAAGCATAAAACTGAGCTAAAAGAAATCAATGTAAATTATTGATGAATGGTGAGCAGCAGGCAGCATATAAATTGTACTCAAAGTATAAAACAAAGAAAAACACCCAGCAAAAGGCGAAAGGCACAAATATTGCAAAGGAAAATTATAATAATAACCGCACGCAAACAGCACGAAACATTTCAACAAACATCAGCAACAAGAACAAATATACAAAAGCAACAGCAAAGACACACACACACTCATACGCACACACACACACAATCATACACACTCAAACACACACACACTCATACACACTCACACACACGCATCCACATTAAAGCACACACGCACCCACACACACACATTCATATACACTCATACGCACACACACACACACACACACACTCATACACACTCAAACACTCACACACACACACTCATCCACAACACTTGGCCAAAGTTTTCGCACATGAGGCAGTGCGTAAGCTGAGCCACTGAGCCAAGAGTCAGTGGAGTGCAAAAACACAATAAAAGCAAATATCATGCTGCATACTTTTAGGTGCGCAAGTGGCATGTGGCATGTGCCTCTCAACTGTCCCTTTCTCTCTCTGTCTCTTATACACTTTCTCTGTCTGTATGTGTTCGTGCGGTGTGTTTGTGTGCGTTTCATAACGCGCCCAAGTTTCGCACAACTTTCAACATATGCCTTTGGAACATTGTGTTTTAGCACTTTCTTGTATGAGCATAAAATTATAATCAGAAACCAAATAAACGCTGAAATCTGAAACGTCTTTGCACGGAACTTCGTCGTCAGGGGCGCTGAACACGCATTATTAAAACCAAATTGAAAACAAAGCTAAACAAAGGCGGTACCTTCAAGTTATACATATATATGTAATTTGAGGCGCATAAATGTATGCCATGACTTTCGAACAAAGCCGTGTGTTCAGACGCGTATATGTAAGTTCGATCTCAGTAGAACTCTATTGTGAATTCAATTACTAACGCAACTAAAAAAAAAGCAAAAACGCTTCAAGTTTTCAATTTACTAGCAGCTTGTAGGAAAGAGTAAGGCATATTCTATTCCATGATTATAACATGATATAACGAAAAATTCTGCATCATTCTAGTAAATGAGGGATATCATATTAAACTCATGTTTGAACGCATGTTGGAATTTACGAATTTATTATAGTTTGTTATGTGCTACGAACTTGTTATAGTTATAGCTCAAGGCCTTAAGCTATGGCTGATTTAAAATTTAATATGCACATTTTATGCTGATTTTAGGTAGTGGATTAACTTAGGCTATCTAATGTATTTGTTTGTTGAGTTATGATTGTTATTAGTTAGTAATGGGTTATGATGCTGATTTGGCTAGATTTCGTGATAAATGTTTAGAGCCTTTAGATCAAGGGTCGGCAGCGCCAGCTGAGAACTCCAGTCATTGCAATGGTATTTGTGTGTCAGCACTCTTCAGTTCTGCGAAGACCCTTACCAGGCCTGAAACTTCATGACCAAGCCTTCCAACTCCTTTTCAACTACGTGGATTCAGGTTATGAGTTTTTCAGGGCTGAAAATCATAGGTGATTCAGGGCTGATTATTATTCTACAGCAACGATTGGCAAAGTGAGCAGAGACGTTGGCAGAATTTTAGTCATTTCAATGGTATTTGTGTTTTAGCAAAGAAAAGTTGTCAATGTGTTGAGAACATTTGCATGCATGTGCTCACGAAAGTTTTCTCAGTTCATTGCTCAGATTCTATGTTGCTGCAATAGTATTTGCGCGTCTGCAGAGAAATGTTGCCAATGTGGTGATAGTAAGTTTGGTTCTTTGTCCGGTTCGACTTCCTAGCGCATCCGGATATTTGAGCTTTAAACGCTAAGCCCCATAGCTAGTTTTAAGTCCTTATATAAGAAAGTATTTTGATTAATGGAAATATTGCAGCATTATTTGAACAATTGCAAATGTCAAATTTATTACTAATTTAATTTTTTGAAAAATACTTCAAAAGTCTTTTACGTTCACACTTTGGGCTGAAGAATGCCAAATGTCATTTAATTCAGACCTGTTGCGTTTGTCCACACGGTTGAGAGCGAGTTCGAATCGAAATTCGGCTGAGCAAACCATTTCAATTTCGGAATCGAAAAACAGGCCATATATATTATATAAATAGGCTAAGGAAAATTTGTGGATCCCTTTTTTACCAATTATATGGAAACAAATATGGTTGAAACTTATATAATTGTGTAGGGAATTTTCATAGGAAGTGCAGAATACAAGTTTGCCAAATCATAGGTAAAGTTTATAAAATTCTCGAACGTTTTCTCAGTTGCTATTGGCATTGCTCTCGCAAAAGCAGTGAGCGACGGTCGTGCTTGCACTTCGGCTGTGTCTGTATACCACTTGTAATCATTAAAACAGATTATTTGACAAACTCAAAGATACTTTCGAAGTGACAAGTACTTTCAATAAACCACAACAATATCCACCTTTTTTAGGTGCAGTGTTAAATCTTTAGAAGATTTACGTTCATCTTTCAAAACGTAAGCTCATTTCGTTTTAAAATGCAAACTATTGAATTTGCAGCTTTACTCCTACTCCTAAAAGTATGTCAGCCACAAGCCTCTTTTGCCTTCGCTTCACTTTATTCAACTTATTTCGGGGTGACATTGTTGCCCGACTTTTCACACACATCTCTATGCGAATTATTATTTTTTATGCCTTATTTGTGTTAATGAGTTTTGTTTTTGCCACTGAGTTGACAGTTGACAGCTGACAGCAACAGCTGTTTGATGTTAAAGTTATGAGTGAGCTACAAAATGGCTGCCATTTGCCATTGCGGGCAGCCATTGATTTTCTTAAAGTTACACAATTGACATCTTATGACCGTTTGCTTTTCCAGTTTCTTATGATTCAGATCATGTGGCTTTAATGACGCTATAATTTTACATACACCCACACACACACACACACACACATACATACATATATGTATACATCTTTGTGATTTATGCAAATGGTCAGAGCAGCGTTCGCAGCAGCTTTTCAAAAATTTATAACCTCCAGAATACGCAAACAACATGTACACCATGCAGATATGACACACACACACACACTTATATATAAAGATATGCATAAATCTTGCTTGTAGCTGTAATAAAACTTTTGATCCCTTATATAGGCAAATTTATGGCAGCTCAAAACATGATAGATATTGGCTTTAGAAATTCGAACACATCAATTTGCAAGTTTAAGGCCAACAACTGGAGCAATAAGACTGGCTTCACAACTATAGCAGTTGCATCAAGTGGCAAGCAACTTGGCAACTTGCTTTTGTGAAATTTCCCGCATTAATTAAAGTCAGTCAAGTGCAAGTTGGCCAAGTTAAGGCAGTCATCGCAGTCGACGTCGCAGTCGCCGTCAGTCAATCCCACTGAGATAGTTGACTTTGATCTGGTTTACTTTTGCCGTCACTGGCCAAAAAAAAACATCTCAAAAGCTGACATACAAAGCGTCAATCAAGCAACGGCAACAAGTTTTCTTTTTCTGTTTTTTGTCGCGTCGCGTTGACTTGACTTTCTTTTCCATGGAAATGGAAAAGCAAGTCAAGAAAAACTAAATACAGCAACTAACTAGTAAGCAGCACATGGGAGGTGGCTATAAAACATAAAAAACAAACAAAAATTATGAAAATGTGTAGAGAACACGAAGTCCTGACTTCGTTCCATGCGCTCCTCTGCGACTCCTGGCAGCGTTTTTATTTCATTTCATTTGCACATTACATTACATGACTCCGACTCTGACTCGGTGTCGGTCTCAATGTTGGTCTCGGCCCGGCGCGTACTTAATAAGCTCCCAGGAGTACAATTTTCAGCGCTCGACTCGTAATGGAAATTATAGCTGATGTCATACACAGGGGAGCAGCAGCAGCAAGAGCAGGAGCAGGAGCAGGAGCAGTAGCTGCCCACCAAACAGTGAAGCCAAAGTGAAAGTGCGTCAGAACGTCAGGCACCCCCAACGCCCAGTATTACGCCTCAACCCCCGCCATCTTTGGCTACAATACACAGTAACGCCCCATAGCTTACTTGTTGCAAGTGGTTCGGTTCGTGGGGCACAAACTAAAAACAGCAACAGAACTTTGCTCTTTTAATGTTGTTTTTTGTATGTTTGTTGTGTGTTTGCTGTGTGTTGCTTTTGCTTGAGTGGATTAGTTAGTTATTTGCTCAGCTGGCTAGTTGATTTATAATTACGACAAGAGCAACAACGACAACGACAAAGAGTCTTTTCTAGGCATGACCAAAGTTTCAAGTGGCCTCCACGCAAAAGTTTTGAGGCTTGATTTGCTCTATTGTTATAATGCTTTTTTTTTTTGCTTTCGAAGATTGACACAGTTTTATAAATGCTTTCAGTAAAACAAAAAAGACTGCTTCAAATTATGTTTATTGTAATGGCAAAGTTTTAAGCGAAAAAATATACTTGTTATATATTTCATTATAGCTTTGGCTTATTTTAAATTAAACCTAAAAGCCATAATGAATTTATAAAAGGCGAGGGGACTCCGCCCCCTGCACGCTCCGCTCGTCAACCCACGTGACCTTCTCGAAGTAGCTCATGTTCTTCTTCCCGTTCGTCTTTCTCTTCGTCTTGCTCTATTCCTGCCAAGATGAAAGTTAAAACTGACACAGGCGTATCTAGAATGTTTCTAGGTTGAAACAGCCTACGAAAGAGAGTGAAAGCACGCGGAATACCTGGATATAATCGACACTAAGACTCAGTTGAGCAGGCACAATATTGCCTGGACAGTAGTTAAAGAAACACACTCAGTGTAGTGACCATTGGAAATGATGTCAGTAGCAATAATGCAGCACAGTTATTGCATGTAGGCTAAAATCACATATAAGCGATAATTGGTTATAAGCAAAAAATTTCATAGAAACGCTCATCTTCTGCTTTTTACAGCAGCATTAGTGCGATTTTCATACAAATCACTATCTTTAAAGAAGATTACAAACAAAATGCACTAAAAATAACATTTTTGCATATCAATTATATAAATGGGCTAAGGAAAAAGTTGTGGACCCCTTTTTCACCAACTATATGGAAACAAGCATGGGTGAAACTCATATCATTGTGTAAGGAACTTTCAAAGGATGTGCAGAATATAAGTTTCATTCATATATTTAGCCAAATCAAAGGTAAAATCTTAAAAAAAAATCCTGTATTTTATTTGGAAATGTCTTTACGTTTACTCAGTTGTAGATGTAGATGTGACTCACAGCTAAGTGGCTCATATAAATCAAAGAAAGAGTGAGAAATCAGAAATGCTAAATGATTTTGAATTAAAAAGTTTATGGATTTTATCACTAGTAAGCAATAATAAAAACGATATGTCAAATCAAAAGTGCTTGCTTGAGTTATCACTATTTAGATGAATGTCAAATGACTATGACCGAACTTCATTTAGGAAAACCCAACAAAACTGCTTGTTTTTGCTGCTTTTCCGGCAGCTCAGTATTTTGAAAGTTACTCATATAAACTTTATGAAATATACGCATTGTCAGCTAGCAAACTGCGCTCATTTGTCGTCCTTGGCTGGCATTGTCCGCTAAATTGTTATTTTTGAGTGCTTTTCAAAATTTGTATGCGGACACTTTGACCTTGGCACTACGATGATTTCATCATAAGCACCAAGGAAGCCAACTAAAGTTGCACATAAATAATTGCCAAAAATGTTGTACAACTTTGTTGCCGTATCTCATGTGAAATATGAGTTGGGCCAAAGGTTGCAACGTTCAATCGGGTTACTTTAAGACTGACCTTAACAGGATTTGTTTGCCGTAAATTTGAGCGCCAAACACGTGCACACGTAACGAGCTAAATTAAAAAGCAATATCCAACAGCAATTACCCAAAAAGCAGAAGGAAGCAAAAAACAAGTCAAATTAAAGAAAAAGCGCAAAGTAAATCCCATAGAAGTTACACATGTGGAACACGCCTAAAAGTAGGCATCAAAAACACACGCGCTCGGTCATTAAGTAATTCGGCTTAATGGTCAGCACGCTCTTCATTCAAGGCTGTCGTCTGCTTTGTTAGGCTCTCTCTTTCAGCATGGTTCTCCCGCCGCTCTCCTGAAGGGCCTAAAGCGCCTGAGCTGTCTAATGAGCCACGCAAAGGCACGAAAAGTGCGCTAATGTTTGTTTGTGGCATTCATTATACACTATACACAAAGTGTACAAGGGTATTATAGATTTGTGCATCATTGACTCGGGTAGCGATTGAACCATGTCTTTCTGTCCGTCCGTCTGTCCGTATGAGAGGATAGATCTCCGAGACCATAAGAGCGAGACACAAAATTTTACCAAAAGATGCGCGTAATCTATTGTAAGATGAAGTTTGTCGAATCAAGTCGATATCTTACCCCCTTCCCCGTGGCAGATTTGCGCGGTTTACAATCGCTCCCTTGAATCTATTAACTCGAAACTTCTCAGAGATGTGCGTCGTGTTAATGTGCATCCATGTTTCAAAAATAATTGAAATCGAATAAATACATTAAAAGTTATAGTCCCCCCTCGCCTATAACTGTGCTAAAATTCCACTACGTGTAGATGTGGATACATGTGAGCTAGAGTTACAAAATTTGGTATGGAGACTCATGTGATCCTAATCGTAAAACTGCATCCACTTTTTTTCAATAGAACCCCCCTTCCCTCGCAAACGATTTACCTTAATTACTGCCACACCCCCCATATATTGATTTGAAAATTGTCACAGACATCTATAAATGTATTTTTGATCTGTGGCACAAAATTCAACGACATTTGCTTAAGAATACTGGAGTTATGGGCATATAAGTAATTTCTGCCACCATAATAGCCAACTTCCCAATAGGAAAACTTGTCAATTGGAATCGACCTTATGAAAAAGAGATATAAAAGTGGAAACCTCCGTTCCCATTTTACCGTATTTAGTGTTTATAAAGAAAAAGTGTACAGGGTATTCCACTGCCGGATACCGTCCCGACTGTCTGCATACCATTTTTTTGTTTACAAGTCTTTTGTTGTCGTTGTTGTTGCACTTGCTGTTCCGCCGCTCCGTAAAACTATTTACACGCACCGGCTTAGGCTTGAGACAATGCCGCAAGTTCCCGCTCTCTCGCTCCTAACTTAAGTACAACTCAGCTGCGTGCCGGGCTGCGTCCACTCTCATACACTCGAAGAAAAGATTCATATATATGTATATTTAAACGCTTGTATTCAATTTGCGTTTTGTTTTTATTGCGCCTTGAAGTAGACCACGACAAATATTTGAGCTGCACTTGTGTGCCTTGTCTCTACTTAGTTGCGTTTCTATTTTCTAGTTTCTGCTCTCCGCGCTCTTCTCTCCATATCGGGACAGAGATGTGTTCTGGTTGGCGACATTGATTGCTACTTGGTCATTCGTTTTGTTGGGTTCTATGGTCGGTATGTTGATGAGCAGCAGCAGCGACAGCTGGACAACTGTAGGGCTTGGTCTAAAGCTCACTTAATTGATTACTTTTCAGCTTGTGGTCGGAGAGCAGGGTGATAGCACAGTCCTGGGGTAATTGATATTTAATTAAAGCGTAGTAGAAGTAGCTGAGAAGATATTAGTGTGTGTGTGTGTCTAGCCACTTCACAAAACCTTCATGAGTTTGGGGCTTAGTAATTTCATACTGAAAGAGGAAAGACACAGCTTAGAACGTAGACGAAAACGCTTTAGTTTGCTGAGGGCCGACGTCTGATGGGGTGACACATATCAGTTCGTTATAACTTTGACATTTCAAGACACGTTGAAAGCGCCATTTCTTTCTTTACCATGGAAACATATAAACTATGCAATCGTTCAGTTGTATATCTCTATATATAAAAACGATAAGCCAAAATTCAGTGTGGTACCGATTACTTCACAATAACGCAACATTTTCAGGTGAAACCATTACCATTCGAAGGTTAAAATGCTTGCGGTTTTCAGAATATAAGTTGCACCCGGATACGTTGCGTTTTAGTCAGTTAAAAATTGATTTAAAATAAAAAACAACAACAAAATACATTGTACACACAGACGTTGTTATTTCGTGTTTTCTTTTGTGTTCCTCGTAATCAGCTGTTATGAGATCGTTAGAAAAATTCGTGTGAAAGTTTAGCCAAAAATGTCCAGCGATTTCTGACACACACCTAAATAATCAAGATCGAGCCACAGGTCAAACTGCGTCGAGTGGAACACGGCAAACTTTGTGGCGAAATGGCCGCGTATAAGATAGACAAGATTTAAAAGTGGGTATGTGCATCATCGAGAAATCCTCGCTGCACTAGCGACAAGGACGAACTTACACGGCGTGTCCGATTAGAACCATTCCAGATGATAAGATTTATCCCACAGATACGGCTAATGAGGGAAGGTATAAGATCTAGGTCCTAAGCGTCGCTGTGCACTGCCTTCCATTAATACATTATAATCCGTCGTACCATCTATCTACTAGCATAGTTTGATATGACTTATGCGCTGTACTTTGAATTTTACGGCTCGTAATTTCTCAGCAAATAAAATTACTCACAACTTATGGTTTTAACATTTAATTAAATTCAGTTGGTTATGGTTGGTAATTGATTATGAACCGTAGAACAGCGCAGTGTGTGGTTCAGCTACTTAAATAACCCTTGGCATAAGGACACACACACACACACACACAGGCTTTTCCATTTTCCGGCACATTCCCATTTACCATGTTATTTTATTAACGAAATTACGCGATTTCCTTTTTATGTGTTTACCATTACATTTGTGTGGGCTTACTTAATGAATGTCGCACGACAGCTGCTGCAGGGTATCAAGGAGCGAGACAGTGAGACAAGCGAAACAGTAGAGCAATCGATGCCTGCCTGGGCCTGGCAGCGCGTTAAATAAATGTGACCTTAATTTGTATAGCGGTAAATATATAGTTGATATATGGGGCAGAGGGCAAAGCTATAGAAGAAAGAGTTTCATGGCAACCGAAAACCAAAGCCACAGCATTTACATGAAGCAGACATTTAAATAAAATATGGGCAAGAAGGCAAAAGGCAGTTGGTGCTGCACCCTCTCCCGCTGTAGGTCTCTCAAGCAAGAAAAACCATCAGCCAAGTAACAATAAAACGCCAACGCCGCAGGATGCACAGCGATAAGCAGCAGCAGCAAGAGAGATAGCAGCGTTTGTGGGAGAGTGGAGAGCGCGTGTAGCGTTGGTTCAAAGTCCGCTGCAAATTACGCTGAACAAATTTGTTTGACTTGGTCATGAGTGCCAGACAATTCAGGACCTGCTCCCCAAACCCCACCACGCCCCCAACACCACCTCATACACTGCCACACACTTTGTTGCTGCTGCTGCACATAAAAATGTTAAAATGAAGCCATAAATGCGCAATCACGAAAATTAGTAACTGAAAGTGCGGCGGGGCAACGCCAATTTGGGGCGCAACTGTGTGATAAGCACAAAGCTAGGGCGTGGCATAAGTGTTTTAAAGGGCTGTGGCATTGTGTAAAGTTACACCATATCATGTTTAATTCATATAGCGCATACGCAGCGTGTTGCAAATTGCCTTCAAAATTAACAGCTGCAAAAGAAAGAATAACGAAAACGTTTTGAATTTCATAACAAATTGCTGTAAATTGATAGCGAGGGGAGCTGCGGCGCAAGGCCAAAACCATTGTCTTACACAAAATGGCCGAGGATGTCGGAAAAGTTTAACTGCTCTTTGCTTGGCTAAGCGCGCGCCGGAAAACCGCCCATTAAAACTATTTGCCGTAACAAACAAGTCACAGAGCGAGCGCGAGAACGAATTGCTAGACGCAAAAGTTACCAGCTAAAGAAAAGTGTGCAAAAGTTTTGACCGAGAAGTGTGTGTGTGTGTGTGAAGCAATCTGAGAGATTTCAACACTTGGGCAGAGAAAAAAACAAAAATTAGAACTAAACTGAACTAAACTTTTATTGTCTGACAAGCGTTTTGGCATTGCTGTTGCATACTTTTGGGTAGTAGTACAGGAGAGACACACACAAACACACAAGTCAACGACTTGCATGAAACTATTTGTCGAACTATTTAGAAAGTCAATTAGTTTTTTTTCGCTTTTATTTTGATCCTTTTTTATTATTGTCATGACTATAGCCCAAATCGCACAACTTTTACTAGTCTAAAGACCTATACAAAGAGATAGGGAGAGTGAGACAGGGAGCGGCATGTGTGCTCTTTTGCTTGAATAACTTGAAATTGCTTTTAAAGTGTTTCGTGGTTTTGGCTGCTGTGGTTTTTAGCCTTCGAACATGTTCTCAACACGCAATTGAATTAAGTTTACATGCAACACAATCTGTGTAAATATCTGTAAGCCAATGACGCATGTAATTTCAATTAGGGACTTAACTGCCAACCAAACACTGCGCACCTGTAAGCTGCTTGCAACAACCACAACAACAACAACAACAGTAACAATGATAACAGCGAATGACAGAGTTCTCATAGACAGCAACAACACTTTTGGGTTGAGCAAACTGTCAGCGGAAATTTTGTTGGTAATGCATTAAGTAGAGAGCTGGAAAAGTGAAAATTCTTCAGTGTAAAAGTTTGTAAGACACATTCTTTAAAGATTTCGATTTTCCAAATCAGTACAGAAGTCGATTTCGCACTTTGCGTATAGAGGCATATAGGGCTCCACTCCCTGCTCGCTCCGCTCGATGTATTCCAATTACCGTTCCCCAATATACAAGATTTTCACGAATAAAACAAATTTTTGAAGTTTCTGCCAAAAAGTACTTTGGATTAGTGCCGCAAATTGTCTGTCTCATAAATCGGGCCCTAGAAATGAGTATAGTTTTGGTGTGTCGTCCGTCTCAAGTGTACTTTTCTTATATTTTGATTTCATTTTCCAACCGTGACACAAAAGTTTCATACATTATTGATTTCAGTTAATTCATTTTACAGTTCAAAACCTGCATAAATAACAGTTCGTTAAAACCTTGGTATTATTTCTTATCGATGACTGCACAAATTGCGTTGGCAGATAACTACAACAACAACAATGACAACATCGATTAACTGCAATAAACACAGCAATCACGGCCGTAAATAAACAAACACAATTATTGTATTAAATAATTGATTTTCAATTACAATGTGACGTCTGGGCTGACATTTTTAAGGTGCATTTAACTAACTGTAGTTATAGTTTTGACCACAAAACTTCAATTTTTCGCTTTCAATAAATGCAAGTCATTTATTTTCAATTTCCCGCACCCTACCCGTTGTGTTAAGTTCAATTGCAAGCTTGATTAAGCTGCTTAATTAGCTGTAATGCTACATCTGATCGATTTCGAGTAATGACTTCACTAGAGGTATCCTATAATCAACTTTTAGATCTAATCCTAACTCATGTGTTTGCTTAGCACTTAATGCGCTTCAGTTTATTAAGTTCTGTGTACGAGCTAATTGCCGGGAAATTAGTTGCTATTTGCAAAATGGCGGCGGCTCAGAGCCAAACTGTCACAACAACTGACCCACACACACACTAACAGTCAATTGAATTGGCTTTTTTGACTGACTTCACTTGGCCGGCTTGTTTCTGGCCAAATGCAAAATGCATTTGCATACTTTCAGGCGCTGCAAATGGCGTGCGGCACAGAGCCTAAAAAAATGTTGGTCAACGCTGATAGAAATCAGCTGACACTGAGCGCCGGCTTTAAAAACCGACAAGGACATAATGCAAAGCATTTGCTTAACATTTTTTTTCCCATTTTTCAATTGGTATGTACTTTTTTTTTGTAGTGCAAAACAAACAGTTGACGTTCCAGAAGCAGCAGCAGCGAAAGCGCAAAAAATCGATAACCTGATTTTCATCAGCAAACAAAGCGACAGCAACAACAACTTCGATAACAGCTACAACAATGTCGACAACAAACAACACAAGTTACGTTTCCGTTCAGAGTTAATGTTGTTCTCCTTGTTGTTGTTGCAAGTTGTTGTATGTCAAGCGTTGTATGTTGTATGCGTATGCCCGCAAAAGTAGGCAACATTTATTTGCTGCGCTTCTCTGTGTTCTGGCAACAAAAAGCGCGTCTAGTACATTATAAGTGGCAGGTTCGAAAGGACAGGCTTGCCAACTGCTTTTAAACTTGGACTCTTAACTTAATAAAATGAGATTGAAATGCGAGTTAAAGGCATATTTTTGAACTGCAGGCAAACAAACAACCAACTTTTCAATGCAATGCAGAATATGGCTAGATAAGAGCATACCCGACAAAACGAATTATAGTGTCCTATGCCCTGCCCACAAGAAAGGTGCCCCCATGGAATGAGCTAGGTCAGGTTAGGTGCAATCCGCTTAGGTCTAATAACCGACAGATCTGAGATACTATGTAGAAAGTAACTGCCTAGATGCTTGAGTCTATATCTACAAAGCGTTGGACAGGAGCAAAAGAGTGTGGCACCATTTCTTCCTTATACTCGCCAGAACAGCTTCTGCTCCTCTTAAAAGGCGCGCACGACTCCCGATTAAGGGCACAGAGCACAGAGCTCCGCTGTGCGTTTATGATTGCTTTCAGGCCAAGTTTGTTTAGCGTTACGACTGTTTGTTACCATTTTAGGTTAACTTCGAGAAAGAAAGCTATAGTGCCCTGTCTGGCAAGCTCATGCAGTTATGCAGTTATCCTAAATGCCTCGGTCTTCCGTCACCCATATCAGGCTAATAAGGACTTGCTGAGCCATCTCGTGTAGAGATTTGCGGCAGTTTGTTACCACTGTCGACAGTTGGCAGGCAAAATCCTTGACTGAACGCTCACCAAGGGTGCCGATTCGTAATGATGCTTCAGTAGTTCCCTTATGAAACGGCTGTTAGCCAAGTCAGTTGACTGGAACCGTACGCGTTGGCTTCTCTTTCTATTGCATATAAGGATTTAACGAGCGAATTGTGTGCAAGATTGAAGCCATTTGCGAAAGAGCTGATTGGACCTTAATAGTGTGTTTTCGGTATTCGGTTCGGTATTCCTGTCAAGCTGGTGTGAATTTGTAGAATGACCTGAGCAATAGACAGCTTGACGACCCTCTCGGAAAGCTTACAATATTAAACTATAAGAGTGTAATTATAAGTTTTCTTCGAGTAGAGAGACGCAGCGGTTGGAGTCTCAGATTGATGTTGAAAACTTTACTTTTAAGGATTTTGCCTAGCTTGTCACTACCGTCACAGTGGTAAAACATCCAGCTAATTTACATCAAATCTCCAATATCTCTTGTTTCATATAACGTTTTCCTTAGCTGAGATGGAATCGAAGCATATCCGGGCTCAAGCACCTAAGGGCAGCGTCATGGGCATGTTGCACAATGCTGAGCTGCAAGGCAACAGCGTACGATTCTTCAAAGCAGGGATCTGCAGCGGCAGCAGATACGTTGCGGGAATTTAAGTTGTTGTTGAAGTAGGTACATGTGTTTATGTGTGTGGAATGAAAAGCTGTCAATGTATTGAGCGCATAAGAAGTAGTATGTGTTTCTTTGCTGCCATTTCCAACGCTATGGCGTTGCATTATTATAATTGACAACTTTATCTTACGAAATAATAAATATCAAACTAACCCAAAAGAAAAAAATGTTGATTTCCAAAACTATGTTAAGGGCGTTTTTTTTCTAATAATAAAGCTGATATATCACTATGACGTTGAGAGAATTATAACTTTGTTTACCAATAAGCCGAAAACTTCCCCAAACTGCATTTAGAGACACTTACAAACCCTATAAGCGCACTTAACCATAACGACGAGAACGAGAACAACAACGACAAGAACCACATCCGCCACAACTACAGTAACTAACCAAGCAAGTGCGTTCAATATGTGTTTTTCTCATTGATTTGCTGTCAGGTTGTCAGCTTATCAGCAAAACCTTTCAGTGGTTGATTACACGACCAAAAGCGAGGCAGTGAGCTACCCTTATATGCATTAATGTCAAAAACGTATCAATCGAGCACATAAATCAACACAACACACAGAGTGTCGCAAACACCCACACACAAGGAGTATAAACGTGGCAAGTTTGGCGCGTGTTGAAGCTTTAACTACACCTGGGGTAACACGGCGTTGATTTGGCTCCCACCTGGCCGCCGCTGATGGCACATAAATAAACACAGCTCGAGCACAATAACTAAATGTGCAACTCAACTAAACTATAGGGTATAGCATATGGAAGAGGCAAACTCTTAATGCTTTGTCACTGTCACTGTCACTGGAGTAGGTAACGAAGCGATAGAGAGAGAGTGAGCGAGAATTTGTCGCTTGGTGGCGCAGAAAATATTAAAAACAATTTAACCAGTCAGCAGAGCGCGATGGCAAAGTGTGAAGTGGAACTCACGGCAGGTGAAAATGTCAGCGACAACAACAACAACACCCAAGAAACCAGCCGAGCAACAACAAACACATTTGCATAAATTTCAGTCAAAAAAAGCCAAAAAAAAAAAAAAAAAACGGGACGGTACCCGACAGTGGAATACCCAGTACCCTTTTTCTTTATTAACACTTAATACGGTAAAATGGGACCGGAAGTATCCACTTTTATATCTCCTTTCATAAGATCGATATACGAGTAAAAATGTTCCTATTGGGAAGTTCCAATTGACAAGTTTTCCTATTGGGAAGTTGGCTATTATGAGGGCACATTTTACTTTTATGCCCATAACTCCAGTATTCTTGGGTCAATGTCGTTGATATCGTCTTGATTCGACAAACTTCATCTTACATTAGATTACGCGCATCTTTTGGTAAAATTTTGTGTCTCTGGCTCTTATGGTCTCGGAGATCTATCCCCTCACACGGACATGGTCCAATCGCTACCCGAGTCATGGAACTTATGGTGTTCCACGCCTCCTTCTGCCTGTTACAATCATTGCACAAATCTATAATACCCTTGTATACCATACTAGGTATACAGGGTATAACAACTTAAGTTAACGTTGCTGCTGGTGGCATAACTTGCCCCGAAAGTGATTTACATGAGCTGGCAGTCAATTTCTCTGTGAACTCCAGAAGTGTTTCAGCACTGCCCCACCGCTTTGCGAGTCGCAGCTCTTGTTGCAAGTTAAGTTCAGTTTAACTTTCCATAAACTTCTTGTTAGTGGCACACGCCACGCCCCCTTGCTCACACTCGAACGCCCCAATTCAGCTACTTTGCGTTTTTTGGCTCTCTTTTGTTATTGTTGTTTTTTTTTATTAACCACATTAGTTGATTTTTGTCACGCGAAAGTTTTGACTTCCATTTTTTTCGTAGCAAAAATCTCTGATTTATGGAAATTTACACACTCACTTGTGTAAGTGTGTGTGTGTGTGTGTGTGTTTGAACGCATATTTATACAATTTATTTACTTGAAAATGGCGCCTTGAGCTTTTATTTGGTCCTACTTAAATTTGGCATTCTACGAGGTACGATATTAAGTGCGTGCTGTTGGAAGACCTGCCATTTAGTTGGCATAATTTGGTGTGTGTTTGTGTGTTAGTGTGCCCGTTTGTGTATGTGTGTGTGTGTTAGTGTGCCCGTTTGTGTAAATGGGCGTGTATTTGATTTAATGCCTTCTGCATTTTTATTTATTTATTTCGTGGAATTTAGTCAACAATTTGTTTTATTTGATTGCCTTCATAAGTTTGTATTTATTTGCGGCTCGTCATCGTCCTTTTAGACGTCGTTGTGTGAGTTTTTATATGTTGGGATGATTGCAGAGGCTAGAAGTTTGACATTTCTAGCAGTTAGCAGTAATAGTTTATCGATTAATTTTAGTGTACTTAAGTGGGCAGTGAATTATATTTAGTTTTAGCAAGAAAAGGAACTAAAAGCAAAAGCTAATATTGAAGTTCGTTATTCAATGTGTAACTTGTAGTATAGCAATGAAATGCATTTCATCAAATATTAAGGTATTTTATTTAATGACTCAAATCAAGAAAGTCTTGACCCTGGTATTCTTATATTTCAAGCTAAAATTTGCCTAAAAACATTCGCAAGTTCAAGAGTTGCAGCATTTGGAGTCACTCATCCGATTTGCATATGTTGAAACTTACATGACTTCCAAGAGTTCTCAAATCTTGATTGCAAATATTGCCCAACAATGTAAAGTGTGCACCGTGCAGCTGCTGTGTGAATGTGTTGGTGTGAATTCCATTATGCTACTATGACTTTTTTTTTGTGACCATAAATATTCACATCATATAGCAACAGTCGTATATACGATAGAACATTGCAATTATAGCAAAGTTTGGCTCTGGCAAGCAGCATTTTGTTACTGGCAGAGAATACTGAGAGGTGCAAACGCTTCCTATTTCCCAGTTCTCATCGCCTTTCAAACATCTTTCTCCCAGCGAATAGTGAGTCATGACAAGGCTGACAGATCCCCGTGCAAAGAAAATAGAGCCTAAAACCTACAACCGCATTGGGTAAGTGCCTCATTTTGAAGCGTTGAAATTCAGAGCACATTGGTCGGTCCAGACCTATTTCTGTTCTAACTGCAATTTACACATATTTCAAGTAAAACAACTTGATGTTCCAGCTTACTTTGTCTTAGGTTTCAATTAACTTTTGGTATTTTTGTATTTTTAGTAGGTTTAAGATTTTTAGTATTCCTCCACTAAATCTCGCTTTTTAGCATTTTTCAGTAATTTCAGCAACTTTCTGTATTTTTATAACTTTGGAGATTTTTAGAATTTCAGGATTTTTATTATTCTATACTAAATCTATATCTATAAATGAATGGTTCATAACCTACGTCATCACTATTGGTCTAGGGTGGAGGATGCAAGACATTTTAACACGAAATTGTTCACATTACCAAAAGCGAAGACGATATTTCAGTGTTTTTGATTCAATCGATTCAATACGATTTGATTGAAGTCAATCGAATCAAATGAACTTTTACTTTGAAATAAAGTTGCGTGCTGAAATATGCATGTATTCGTGTGTAGTCAGAATGATAGTGTATCTTAGCTATCAACAAATTTGGTGCATTTATATGATTACGTCATTTTAGATAGGACAGGGCGTACATCTATTGATGAAGCTTAAGAAGCAAATCACAAATCTGTAATAATCTAATATATGGAAACTAACTATCGAAATCCAAATAGAATCCCTGCAAATCTATCTCAATAATATTGAAACCAGAACTTTAAACAAGCTTTTGAAGAGAGATTTCCACAAACAATAACAACTATCGCATAAAGATCTCACTCCGCGCTCTTCAGCACTCCCAACAGTATGCTATAAACTTTTATTTCCTGTGTAGAGCCGCGCACTCACATAAAATGTACGACCATTTGGCATTTTTAATGTCGCCGCAACACGCGCACACGACACAAAGTGGACGATGGGCATTTAATTTATAAATAAAATAAAGCACAGCCGTTTAGAATTTAAAAATGTTGCATGTTGTATGTTGCATGTGCACGCACGTCGTAGTCGCTACAACGCCGGTGGGTGGACACTCACCAAAGGAGACTCTCCTACAAAAATGGCGCAAAAAGTAATTTTTTAAAAATGGCGTCCGTTGGACTATGATGGAATTTTCATGTTTTTGCAAAAGGCTGGGCAACAATGTGTAGGCGCAACAAGGACTCGCACACACACACACACACACACACACACACAGACACACACACACCGATAGAGACACCAATACAGACAAAGAGTGCAGCCACAAAGTGCAAGCACTGACGCTTTACTGGGTTGGCTTTAATTTTTATAGATTTTTTATTTTTACTCTTTGTTTCGATGGGCTTTTGTTGTCGAGTTTTTCATGCGGCTTTTCCACTAACAAACACACTGACACAGCAAAAGAAAAGTGGGTGGTGTAACGGACCGACTGAGCTGGAAACCTTGTTAAATTTTTAATTTATCAACAAAATACACAAACGCAAGAACAAACACACACACGCACACACACCCACACACAAAAGCTCCCAAAAGAGGTGTATATTGTGCATGTGTGTGTGTGTGTGTGTGTGTGCTCATGCATGTAACTTGATGCAACGCATGCAACTGGCAGTACTTACAACATTTTGTGGCATAGTTTTAGGTTGCCAATGGTCAAGGTATAAACTTACCTGTAACGAGAAAAAGAAATAAATTTTTTAGTCAAAATTGGTTGAAAATGTTAAATGTATTATGAGCAATTCGTTGTGCAGTTAGGGAAAAACTCATATTTGTTGAAAATACATAAAAATACGCTCTTGCATAAGCTCTAAAAAACTGCCCTCAACGAACTTGACTTCATTCAAAAGTTTGGCTCAAGCAATTTTCTATAAAAGAAAAGTTATATACAGCAACCCACAGCCAAAAATCAAAGGAAATTTCGCTCTTTTGGGAAATGCACACACATGCAACTACTCCCACACATTTACACGCAGCTTGCAACAAATTGCCACAAATTTAGCCTGAACACAAATTGCGAAAAACAACAGCAACATTGTGGCACAAAAGTTGCAACAAAAGCCAAACAAAATAAAACAAAAAAAAACCAGAAAAAAGAAGTTGGCAACTGTGTGCAACAACGTCGTCGACGCTGATGGCAACCCTTGATGGTTGACACCTTCTTGCCAAAACAGCGAGCGAAGACGCAAGCGTTGCCAGCTGGTTTTGCTTCTTGTTGTTGGCATATTTTAAGAATGCACAGTCAGTTACAGTTAGCTGACTGACTGCACACCTCTGTAAAGCATAATTTAGGCATTTTCTTTAAGTGTGTTTAAATTAAGCATCAATATTTGGCTAGTTTATTTTTTATACCCTCTACACAAAGTGTAAAAGGGTATTATAGATCTGAGCACTGTATGTAACAGGCAAAAGGAGGCGTGGCAGACCATGTGTTCCATGGGCAAAAAAAAAATCATGAGCAATAGTCGAGTCGATATAGCCATGTTCGTCTGTCCGTCCGTCCGTCTGTCTGTCGATGTTTATCGATTCATGTCGATATCTGATCCCTTTCCCCCGTGAGAAATTTAAAAGCTATCCGATTGAAACTTAGCACAGTCAAGCAAACTGTGTCTGCACCAATTTTTTTTAAATTTCACCATAAGATGCGCATTTTCCCGGAAAAGAGCAAGTTTATCGATTCATGTCTGCGACTATGGATTTTCATATTAAAAGACTTTGACAGACTTTAACTTCTTACGCTATTTCATAAACATCCATCAATTAGTTCCAAAACCGGAATTTTTCGCACAAAGCAGTTTATGAATCACGTTAAACAGTTAAGCCTTCACAGCAAATCTCCATCTCCAATTAACAGTTTTTTTTTTTTTGTTAGATATGATTACTCATACGCCGCATGCGCCGTTGCGCATAGCAATTATTTTGATTATTTGTAAAATTGTTTGTAATTTTTGCAATGTTTGCTTATGATTGCTTTGATTCTTTTTGTTTTTGTAATAATTTTATGATTTGCTATTAAAAATGCGAGTTACATTAAAACGAAAGTCAACGAACCAAGTCATAAATGTTGTTGTTTGTGCTTGTTGGCGTTGTTTAAAGTGTTGTAACTTTCAGGCGAAAGTAGGAATTGTTTTAAATCTTGTTGCTAACTGCTATAATGGCATAATTATTTATGCATTTGCTATAATTTTATTGCATTTGAAATATTTGAGTGCTGTTGGCAACGATTAGAGAGCAACAGAGCGAGCAGATTGAGAAAAGAGTATACGATGTATGGCTTGTTTTGCATTGGTCGTTGTGCTAATTAAACTATGACCAGGCTAAGTGCGTGCACACACACACGCACATACACACACACACACACACACACACATATACGCATATTTTCAGAGGAAAAGCCAAACCAATTGAAAGCCTGTCTGATGCTTTAGAGCGCTAAATAGAGCTGCAATAATAATTTGTTACCATGGATTATGCAATGCAATCAACACCCACACACACACACACACGCACACAGACACACACACACACACACACACACACACACACACACACACACACACACACACACACACACAAACAATATGAAATACAAAGCCACGGGCTTTAGTGAAAGAGATGCAGCGAGTTGTGTGCGAGTGAGACAGCTATACGTAATCAAAACTTATGTCTGTGGCTGCTGCACTGTGGGCCAGATTGTTGTTGAAGTGGCGTCTGGGCCAGGACAACAAAAGTTTAATGGCCAGCAAAATATGTTGCCATAATAACCATATATATGTGTGTGTGTGTGTCTGTGTGTGTGTGTGTGTGTGTGAGTGTTTGTTTTGATAATAGTGTTAATTATGCGCTTGTCAATATGCCAAACAGCAGCCTGAAATATGTTGCAGTCATTGCCACAATGTTGTAATCTCTGACAGCTCCAATTCACAAGTAGGCTTAAAGGCAGAGTACAGTAATCAAAGGACAACTTCAAGCTTTAATTGTGAAGTTAACTCGCTCTATGCAAGTGTGTGTGTGTGTGTGTGTCTGTGTGTGTGTGTGTCATGCATTGCAAAAACATTGGCATAGTTTTTGCAGCTGTTTAAGGTTAGGAGCTCAGTTTTGTTTTAATTAAAGTTGAGAGTTCATGTCAATTTGCATCGCCACAAGCTACACAGAGAGAAAGAGTGTGTGTGTCAAAGAGCTAGCGACACCAGCAGCCAACAGCTGTTATATGCCACATTTTAAGCCCATTCAAATTTGCATGATATTATGCAATAAAATAACATCAACAAATTTTCATATTTGTTGCTGTCACATTTTTGTGTTGACTTGTTTTCTATGATTACTCACTCTCTAGTCTAGCACAACTTATGTAAATTTAAGCCAACAACAACAAAAACAGCTGACCAATTAAGCATTCGAATCATTGTATATACATATTTTGTTTGTATGGAAACTACGAAAACCAGCAACTTTATTACCAAAGTTTGATATTTGCACATTTCCCCAACATAAAGTTGCGCCTAAATGTAATTAAATTAAATTAGCGCATGCTAAAATTCATATTAAATATTTAATTAGTTATTGTTAAACTGATTGCATTAGGTTCTGACATTTTTCGCCCTAATGAACTTTCAATTTTCCACTAAAAGCCGTGCAAAGTGCAAGCTTACCTACTAATTGGGCAAAAATTTATATAACATTAACCCATCGAACACTCACACACACACGCACACACACTTACAAAATAACTCACTCACAAAGTTGGAAACCCGCATTTGATATAAATTAGATTTTGTATTACAATGAACTTTTGCAAAAACTAATACCAGTATTAGTTTGGTAGCCACGTTTTTTGATACTCTACAACGAGCATATCAACTATGTTGACAGTTAACAAAATCAATGAAAAAAATTAAAAATAAGGCGACACCCAAGTAAAGCAATGGTAAATTATAGCAAGAACAGCGCGAGCAGCAGAACAATGGTATAATAATTACAAGGTAAGCGTCGTCCACTCTTACTCTTCTTTGTGTGTATTTTTGAAGTAAGAGTAGCTTAAGTCTACATTAGGAAATGTCGTGTTATTGCGCTCTGGAACTTCATAGAAGTCATTAAAAGTCAACGTTCCTTTTTTAAGTTTGCGAGTTAGGAAATGTACAAGTTTGAATGGAAATGAAGTGCCATTTTGGGACATATTGGAGTTGTTGTTGCTCGATTACCTGATTTATCCTACTAAAGGTAGGTTAAGTTGACGAAAAAGTTTGTTTTTTTTGTTTGGTTTCGCGACGAGAGTCGACCGCACGCTTTACATTAGACTCAAGATCTACATCAGAAGTTTCTATGGGATGTCTTCGAGAGATAAATTTTTTTTTGTTTCGAGACAAGTCTCCACAAGCTTTACTTTAGACCCAAGACCTGGTCGTTTGAAAATATAGTTCGTACAGTCATTTCGAACTGTCGCAATGGAAATACGAAATCGACTTGTGGGTGCAACAAATTTCACCGATATTTTATAAAATACTATCTTTTAAATACTGAACTCGTAAACTAGTGAAAGTAGCTGTCATTTACACTTTACAAGCAACTCATTCACTTAGCTTTAGGTAACAAGTTTGCTTATTTAACTTTTGATTGAATTTAGCTAAAATTTTCAAAAAGTGTATGCACATTTCGTTGCTTTTTCTGCCATTTATTGGACACACTATTTACGTGTATATAAAGTAAGATATATATATTACACTTAGTTATTCTGCTCACTTATAAATTTGATTTAGTGTCATAAATTTAAAAACCAAATTAAATGAAAATACCTAATGTAAATTTATATGCTATATTTGAGCTCTTTTGGCACGTATAAATGGCACACAAGTCGCAAATAATAATATTTAGTTGGAATATTTGCATTTCTGTGTGTTTATTTAAACTTGTTTGCCAATATTGATAAATAGTTCTAAGGCTGTCAGTTTTGCAGCTATAAATTTTCATTTACTGAATGAAAAGCCTTAATCTGTCAATATTTCATCTTTCTTTCATTTCAAATGTTAAGTTCAAATAAGAGCTCATTCAAAATTTCAGTCAGGGCCAATGCCAAGTTAAGTAGGTACATGGAAAAGCTCAGTACATATATTCGTATATGCGATGTGTATATGCATGTATTCGTGTGCCATCTCCCAATGTCAAATAAATTAACTTTCATAAATCTTAACGAAATATAAAAAATTTAAGAGCACAAAAACAAAGTGCTGCAGCGCTGAGAAAACTATGCCAGAGAAAACTGAGCAAACAAAAACAAAAGAAAAGAGGCGAAAAGAAAAGCGCTGCGACGAACCTGCACCACATAATGCCACTTAATTAGCGCAATACACAAACACATAGACATACATACATACATATATATATATATGTATACATACGTACCCAGTGGACCAACATACGTGTCTTTAGCGAAAATCTCGCAATATGCTCGCAAAACACTCGCAGACGATCTTTGAAAAGAGTGTTTTGCGATAAAAATGCGACCAGCGGACCGTCACAGAAAATATTAGCGAGTGTTTTGCAATAAAAAGGCGGGTGCAAATGAAAAATGTAAAACCGAGAAGTAAAGACCGACATGGAAAAATTAATAATGAAAGTGGACCGGCAAGGTGTCGAGTTCCTATCGCTAAGGAGCGAGGAAAGCCTCAAAGTTGAAAAATCTCTAAAAGTTTATTGTTTACATTTTAATTATTTGATCATAGTTGAAAAATCTCTGCAAAATTTGGTAAAGAATTTAAAAGTTTATTGTTTACATTTCAAATTTGAATTATTTGATCATATATTTCTCAAGGTGATAAAATTACCCCGTGTGGTGAGCGGGTTAGAGAATACCACCACACAAGTCCAATGAAAGAATGTATTTACATCAGGCCGTAACCCGATAACATGGGTTGTTATGGCCAGTAAAGAAGAAGAAGATAAAATTACTCGCCAATTCCAAGAAGGCGTACGACAAGTTTATAAGAAGCTCCTGGCGGCTGCTTATAACCGATAAAGTAGCTATATAATGCTTGTGGTGTGGCACAGACATAAAGAATTGCGGTTTCCAGGGTTTCTCCAATCCCAGCAAACAAGTGTTGGACCATAAAATTGTAACCTACCCAGTTGATATGAAAAAACAGTTTTTTGTGGGCAACAAAATGGGAATAAAGCAAAGGTCCCGCAAACTATTTTTTGCGTGTCTTATTCGATATCTTTTGCGAGCCATTTTTGATATTGCTACAAATGCTAAAATGTATCGCAAAAGATATCCTAAAAGGCTCGCAAGAAATAGGGTTTGCGTGCCTTTTGCGAGACTTTTCTGATATTTCTAACGAGTCAAAAGAGATACAAGCTGAACGACATATGAAACTTATACGCATCTAAAAACGAGCGTTTTGTAGGGTTCTGTCTCGCATTTCACTCGTATGCGATATCATATACGAGCGTTTGGTTCGCTGGGTACATACATCCATATATGCAGCATGGCACCACATGCACATGGGGGATTACCCAACTACTTATGCAGTTTAAGCGTCATGCCAAGCAGCTGCAGCTGCAGGGGCTACAACAACAACAACAAAGACACACAAAAAAAAAAGTGAAAACCGCAAATCAAGAGCATACAATTTTTTCACAAGAAAACTGGCACAACAGACTGCAAAATAGACAGAGTGAGTGAGCATTATGCACGCTGCCTCAAGTGCGAGTGAGACAACAAGCAAGGAAGCAGGAAAGAAGAAGAAGAAGAAAAAAAACTGGAAACTGGGTCAAATGCGTTCAAAATTTTTGTGCGCATTTTCCGCCATTGTTCATTTGCTGTGTGTGTGACTGCTGGCAGCTATACATGCACACACACACACACACACACACACACACACACACACACACACACACACACACACATGCATATAACATAACACACACATGTGTGTGTGTGTGTGTGTGTGTTTATGCCGGACTTTGCTTTAATGTCATTTGCATATAATTTTTTTTCATAGCATACCAAAATGGGCAGCTGTTTGTCTGTGTGTGTGTGTGTGTGTGTGTGTGTGTGTGTGTGTGTGTGTGTGTGTGTGCCATGCTCACTCTCTCGCTCTCTCTCGCTCTCTCTCTATCACTCTCGCTCGCTCGCTTTGTGTTGCCCTGCAGCACGCTTGAAATTTATTCCTTCCTTTACTTGATTTAATTGTGCATAAATATTTTGCCATTGCTTGCCACTCGTGCATGTAAATTAGGCGAACTGTTCCCACTGCCCGGAACAGGGTGCTCCTCTCTCTCTCTCTCTCTGCGGCTCTCTTGTTATTCTATCGCCAATGCCCCTTGTGTCCAGCTCAGGAACGTCCAATTCCCTAGCCGAGTTACGTATGCAAAAAACGCAGCTTTAATGGCAATGTGTGCATGTGTGTGCATGTGTGTGTGTGTGTGTGACACATGTTAATGATGGCAGCTTCAATGACGTTTGCATATTTAGCTGAGTTTCACAAGGCAAATTACATGCATTTACCTTAACCTTTTATTTTGCGATTTTCTTGTCTTTTTTTTTTTTTTAAAAGCTCTATAAATAATTTAATTTTAATTTACAAAGTGTATTGAGTTCTGTGCATGTTACATTTATAAGCGCTTGTAATGCAAGCTGAATCGAAGTCATGATAAGCATGCTGATTTTCATGCAATGGTTAATACTGTAATGTAGCGCATGCACTTCACATCGGAGTGTCTGTCACGCAGCACGTGCGATATACAAGCTCCGAAATTCAATACCTTAGACGAATCCGAAAGTTGATCAGTTGCAGCACAAATCGAGGAAGAGTCGATACCGTTCAGTTCTGCGAAGGCCTTTATCAGGCTTGAAATTTTATGACCAGGCCTTCCGTCTCCCTTCTATCTACGTGCCTTTGAATCATGAGTTTTGCATGGGCATTGGCTAGAGATTCAGGGATGAAAATCATAGGTAACTCAGGGATGATTTCTTTGCAAAAATCTCTGGCACACCTTTGATTATGGCTTCGATTTGAGTACAATGTTTTCAGTTCTTTCGTTGACCATTTGCTTTTAGTGAAGACTCATCTTGTCTAAATTTCTAAGTGGGCTTTTAGAAAGCTAAGAAAGTAAACAGCGAACATTTGCACTATTTTTGAGTGTTTGCATGCCAATTACCGTCTTGTCCGACCGTAGCCCTTTTGGGTTTTCTACTTTACGAAAGCGAATGTGGTGTTTAAGACCAGTATCTTAGCTATTACATATAAAACCTTAACCACGGCAAAACAGGTGTTTGTGTGTGTATGCGTGTGGTTGGCGACCGTGGCCTGAGTGTTTGTTCTCGCAATTTAAGATAAGTGCTATTAAATGTATAATTTTGGCAAAAGGATCTGAACATATCTTGAAGCTGAACTAGTTTTGGCAAGTATATAATTCTTTTAGAGCCGTTTGACAACTGGGAAATAAGCTATACTCAAAGGTTATTGCCTCCATTAACAACTTGCAACTTGATAGGGAGTGGATTTTGGTGTTTCAGCAGGCCAAGTAAGAACAATGGGTGTGACATATGGACGCAAGGTTTATTATTGACCACTCAATATTGATCGAAAGTAACCTCAAACAATGTTATGCTACACTACTTATTGGGCTTACAACTTGCTACTTGTTTCCACCAACAGAAAACTAATCAGTAACAGTTTAGTCAAGTTTATACTCAAAGTGAACTGAATTATTGGTAATTTCGAGTTATGCAATCTTTGATGATGGTAAACAAGTACACATTGATTGGATCTATTGACTTATTTGCTTCAAATCTATGCTATATGTGCTTGAGAATAGAACGAAGTTTATTCTATTTAAGGTAAAAAACTGTTTCAAAAGTGACAGTGAAAGGAAAATTCACTTTTTAAAGCTGTTCAAATACCAACTTCTTTAAGTTGCGCAGAAATAAACCACGATTTACATATTTGAAAAGCACTTTAAGCCAAAAAAGTTTTCGCTTAGAATTGATTTGAATTAAGAATTACCGTCATCGAAATTTAAAATTTAACTTACTGACAAATGCCACAAATCAGTCCTAAAAATATGCAAATAAACTGCAAGTGCGCAACATATTGTTCCATCAGCTGCGAAGCTAAAAAGCGTTCTGAAAATGCAACAAATTGCAAATGCATTTTAATTGCAATTCCAGTTTTTGTTTTTGTTTTTGTTTTGGATGGTATCATAGAGTTTAACATTTGCATTTGAAGCCAAAATGAAATGACTTGCCAGAGAAGCCAAACAAAGGCCGGAGAGAGAGAGTAGCAGTAACGATGAAACAAATTAAAAATTCAAACTATAAAATGAAATCGCATTTAATGACAAAACATTTGCAATTTGCGCATTTAGCTTAGGTCAATGGGTATCCCCCAAGCTGGATTGGCGGGAGCGGGAGAGAACCCTGTTTATATGCCAAATGAGCATTAAACGTATTTAAAATGGCAAAGCCGTATTGGCAGCCCGGGGCAGGACAAGTCGGGGCAGTGTCATGGACCTGCGACAACAGGCGTCTGCAAAACTAACGAGCAACATTGTTTGATGATGACAATGATTAGATGCGATAATGCAAATGAGTCAGCCACACGCTCCAATGGCACAAAGCCGCCGACAAGGGGGCAAGGGTTTTGGGGCAGCTGTCAGGGGGCGTCCAAAAAATTTGCATGCCAATGATACATGGGCTGCAAATGGCCACAACAACAATAACAACAACATCAACAAAAGGCAAGCTTTGACCAGTGCCAGTGGTGGGGTATTTTTCAAAGCAAACAGTGGTGTAGTGCAAGGGGGCGTATCCTGGGGGCTACTGGCAGTTAGCGTTAGAGAGCTAGACAGTCATGTTGTGCATAGTATATGCATGTTTATAATGCATATTGCTGCTGCTGCTGCTGCTGTGGTGTGGGCGTGTCAAATGTGGGCGTCAACAGCAAAAGCTGCATGGGTCAACAATAAGGACTAGGGGCACGTTGCGTCCACACGACTGTGACTACGTTGATGACGTGTGGTTGTCATTAGAGCTGCTGGCTTTGGACTGTTGATGACGTTGTTGCGGTGGTGGTGGTGGTGGTGTTGGTGACGACAACAACCTCATGCTGCTCATGCATTTTGGTTTTTCCTATTCTTGTTGCATTTTCCTGTTCCTATTTTGCATGAGCAAACCAACAAAATGGCGACCGCACAGTGACCAAAAATGCCTTGCATACATACTACATATAGAGGCAAGTTGAACTAGGCTGCGGTTTGCATTAGATTGGCAACCCTGCGCTATATTAGAACCCCATCGATTTGCATGCAAGTGACTTAATGCAGCTGTTGTTGTTTTAGAGTTACTTCTACCATAAAGCAATGAAATACAAAAAGCTATTTCAGTAGGCGTTGCATTTACATAAACTGATTGTGAGTACCGGCTGAAGTGTAATTTGTTACGTTGCATATATGGCATATGAGGCAAGATACCGCCTGCAATATGTCCTTTCTGTTGTCTGTCATGCTGCATAACGTTTCGTATGTGTAGGTATGCCATTCGGCTACATCCGTAATGACATTTTGATGACACTTTTTTTTGCCAACAAAATGACATAAAAAACACAACAACTTCTATGCAAAATAACAAACAAAACAAATTTAGGCATCCTTCTGCTCTAAACTTGTTTTCGAACACTCTTAGGACTTAATGTTAGTTAAGGATACACTTCTGTTTAGTAGAAGGCGCAACTTGTCTTATGAAAAGTGTCTCAAAGAATCCGCTTTGGTAGTCTTATTTACGAAGTAAAGCCTAAAATGTTGTTCCAAAGATTGTTTAAATGAAAAAGGGTTATTTGCATAAAAACAGCTAGGCATGAAAAGGTTATTTGGACGAAAAGAGCTGAACGATGAAGATGAACTTGCCACTTTTAACTCAGATAGTTCTGCGAGCAAACCGAATGTGAAACATCCAAAGTAATCAATTATATGTAGCTAGCTAACTATAACTAAAGTTAAATTGCAAGTACTCTAAAGAAAGTTTTAGTACAAAACCACTTCCAAACTAAAATCCGTTGAGAGCCTTGCGAAGCAAAACCAAAACCGAAAACAACCATTCCAACGATAAAAATAACATTTAGAGTGTTTGTCTGTCAGGCCTATCACAAGTCAAACCAGTCAAAACATGCCATTTCCCGCTCCTTTACTCAATTAGCCTAGCAATTACAATGGACCATCTAAATAGATTGCCTAATTTCATTTTCAATTTCTGTCAAATGCAGAAGCCAAATCCGCCCCATCGGAAAACTCCACCCACTCTAATGACTGATTTGCAAAGCTATTATATGGTGGCGATAGCCAAGGGCAGACAGAGTATTCCGCATGTTTTATGCATTTTGTGCAAAGAGCTGTTTGCAGTAGCACACACCCTGGACAAAAAAAAAAAAATAAGTAAGTTATCATGCAAGCACTTTTCTAATTACCAAAGGGGCGTTTGCGAGGGAGTGTTGCTGAGCAGCACTGTTGCTGTTGACTGTTGCTTTTCAGTAGCCCTGGCATTAGTGTTGGTCACACAACAACAACAACGAGTACAACATTAGCCAGTGAAATTTCCCTAGTTGAGCCGCTGTTGATGCCTGTTAGGTTTCATTTGACTCCAGTATGTACTGCTGTTCCGGCAGCTGCTGTTGATGCAACTTTAAATTGCTTTGGCTTGGCAGAGTTTTTCTCGAGCCGCTTTGGTTGTCGCCCCCCAGCTGACAATGCAGATTGCTGGCATTGCTTTGGCTGTGTCTCCTGTGGGAAATGCTTAGAGCCGTGCACTGCGCACTCTGATTGCACTTTGCCTCAAATTTCACAGAGACATGAGAACGTTGAGGCACGATGAATACGTTGAGTGGATGAGCCAGGATTCCCAGTTCTCATGCTCTGGCGTCCTTTCTAACCAAACCGTGTGCCCGAATGTCTGACTGCGTAATGCATTTTCATTGCCTTTTGCTGTGACTCACAACAGTCACACACACACACACACACACTCATACATACATAGTGATAAAGTGCAGACATTTGACAAATTAACTGCTTGCAATGAGCTGGCATGGGATTGCTGTGGTATCCCTACGACTACTCCAATCCTACGTGCTTTCAGCCTGCCTTCCCTATTCGACTGTTTGTGTCAATCTGCACGTCAATCGTTGTTTGTGGCGCATTGGGCATAAGCTGGCGATTGATTTATTAAGCGTAATCCTTGAGCTGATATGACTAGGTGC
This sequence comes from Chymomyza caudatula, assembly GCA_035041775.1. Classification (NCBI taxonomy): domain Eukaryota; kingdom Metazoa; phylum Arthropoda; class Insecta; order Diptera; family Drosophilidae; genus Chymomyza; species Chymomyza caudatula. The sequence goes on along the minus strand of JAWNKW010000033.1, from coordinate 306,191 downwards.
TGATGTTAGTAAACGATAGCCTCCGAAATTATGTAATGTGTAAAACAAATGCACTTTAACAAATTAGTGTACAATAATGATACAGCGAAAATAAGGGAAAATCATAAAAAATGTTTCTTACTTGGTTCTGGCTTAAAGCAAACGAAAGCACATCGTCACTTACCTAAAATGAAAGAGAAAAAAATGAATTTTAGATAAATTTTGTAAATTTCTAACATATGTACGTGTAAGTTTGATACAATGTAGCGCAATGTTGTCAAGGTTGGCCAACCTATTAGACTAAATATGAAAGCTAAACACATACATGTCGAAAAGTTGGTGGGTATAACAGTTGTTGCGAATAACAGTTGTCGCGTATAACAGTTGTTGCGTATAACAGTTGTTGCGAATAACAGTTGCGTATAACAGCTGTCGCGTATAACAGTTGTTGCGTATACCAGTTGCTGCATATAACATTTGATGCGTAAACCACTTGGAAAGTGTTAATAAAGCATACCCTATGATGCACCGCGTAGTTCTAAATTAGTTTCTTTCAAAAGTATAACAGTTAAGCAGCTAACTAGAATTCATCTAAAGTTGCTTAAAGTCTCCATTTTTGTGCTTGAAGCATAGTTTTTTTTTTGGAACTTGTAGACCGAATATTCGTCGACACGCCCATTTTGTGTAAACACTAAGCAGGGGAGGCAATAAAAACACACAAACTCGCACACAAAACAGAAAGGCCATAAGAAATATAGCAGTTGTAGCAATAAGAAATTGTAGCATAACAGCAGGCGTTCAAATTGTATTTAGCCATAAAATGCACTCTTACGCACACACACACACACACACACACACACACACACACATGGAAAACTACTGAAATTGTTTTGTTAGCAAGACATTGGCAGAAACTGACTGCGCGGGGATTATGTTGGCCATAATTTCAACACAAATACTAAGCCACAAAGCTGTTTGGCAAAGGCCGTTTTGGGGGCGGTTGACAGTGACCTTGTCGTTAAGTTATACACCAGTAAAGTAGCCAGCACGAAGAAGAAGAAGAAGAACTCTTTGTTTTCTGTTAGATACAACAAGTTCAGGAATTGTTGAAAACGCTCCGTGCAAGGACTGTCAATGTGGTTCATAACTGTACACCTGTACAGTAAATAACACACACACGCACACAGATGCAAAGATTTCAATAAAAAGCTGTGTCATTGTATTGAAGCAAAGGGAATGAGTGGCAGACTCTTGAAATGCTCTACAAGTCACAACATGGCACGAACCTCAATAAAAATCAACAGTTTATGCGACGCATGTCCTTGAGTGCCACAACAGCATCAGCCAGGCAAAAACCTGGCACAAACAACAACAACTTCAACTTTGACGACCGACACAAGGGGAAATGTCAGTTTTACAAGCAGCCTCTGACCAAGTCTGTAGCGAAACAGCAGTAAACTTTTAGTTCTTATACACTCTATCTCACTCTATCTCTCTTACCCTTTCTCTCGCACACACAGACACACTACCACCCACTACAAATGTATTGCCATCTATTTGCATTTTCTATTTATTTCTATATCCCTTTGGATGGCACTACTGCCTGTATTTCTTCGCCTTTACTTTTGCCAAATCGGCGGCACTTGAGTCGCCTGCCATTAGTGGCATGTCCTGGCGCCGGGTCGCTCTGTCCCTGCTCCTGAGTGTGTCTGCTTTGCTGTGTCGTTGTGTTGTGCTTTGTGTCCTGTCTCTTAGATATTCCACTTTGGCACTCATATTTTATTAAGTAGCAAAGTTGACAAGGGATTTGCCAGCCCCTGCTACAAGCCATTCTCCCAAGAAGCGAACCCAAGCAAGTAGCACTGTCATTTTGTAAAGTAAATATTGGTAATTTTTATTGAGGATTTTGGTTGATTTTATTTTGAGCATATGGATTATCCCTAAAAGGGACACCAGGACACCAACCATGTGCGCCTCGCATAACTTTTTGCTACCAAGATTTGTCCGAAAGAAAAAAGTTTTCAAGTTTTGTGCAAATTTATCTTGCCAGCTTGAACTTGAACCCAAATCAGACGCATGAGTATTAACTAAAAGTGTTTGCAAGTGGTGCTCAAAATTAGAGAAAAAAAATTAGCAAAGTTGTTGAACCAAGTCACCGTAGTCTACAACCCACCCACCACGCTCTCCTCCCAGCAGCCGTTGCCTAAGTGACGCTACGCTTGGTTACATCAAATTATGACCCGCCTCCGGCAGTAAATTCTACAAAATGCAACAGACCGTAAGAGACAACATAACCGATAACAACCAACAACAAAAGCAACTACAACAGTTACAACTAGAATAACAGCGGGGGCGGCATATTGCCTCGAGTTGTGTTTTCAGCGGTTGCTAACAGGATTTTCTCTCTCGTACTACCTTGGCAAGTGTTGATGCATGCAAGCAAGCAAATTGCCAATATCTAAGTGAATTTACAGCTACTCTGAGGTGTTGTAAGGGTTGCCACCGCCTTGTCTGGCTGTGTTGTTAAAAAAGAGTGTTGCATACTTTGGGGCGTCTTTAAAGTTGCAATTCGTGGGAATGTTGCTTTAAATCGCTGTTTTGTGGTGTTTTCTTTTCAACATTTACAGGGGATTTAAACAACCAATTCGACAAAGTTTTTGGGTAGGGTTACAAGTGATACTTTGAGTGCTACATTAGTTACGCTTGCCACAAATCTGTTAGTCGAAAAAGATTTATGAGTATTAACTATCGAAATGTAATTCATGCATAGACAAAGTCATTTGAGACCGATCCGAGTTTTCAACTCCAAAAGATAGACTCATGCTTAGAGGCGATTTCTTCTTTACAACAAAACAACACAAACTTTTTTTTCGTCCTTTGTTACGATGTTCTGAGAATTCGCCACATTTCAAGCGGTTTCTTAACTTTGCATCTTTCGTAATGAAGGTTATGTCTTTCGGGATTGCAAGAGCTTCAGTGTTTTCCTCGAGAAGTAAATGTATCAAAGGGAGAGGGGGAGAGAGAAAGGAGAGAAAGGAGAGAAAGAGAGAGGGAGAGATCGAGGGTGAGAGAGCAGGAGTACTCAGTTGTTTGCGTAGAAACGAGCAAGGCATATGTATGACAAGGAATATACCTTGGAAACGAGTATGTTAGCCATTAAGATTGAGTGTTAATTCGCATAGTAAATGCTTCTATTTATGGAATATCTGTATAGTCTTGATTGCAACACAAGTTGTTTTCATATTTGCAGCGTTTTGCTTAATATCTAAAACAACTTAAACAGTTTCATTCATGGAACCTACGATTCCTGGCAGTCGCTTTAAATCAGGTATTTGCTTAAGCTTTACATTTATGATCTGTAAAAACATACTCTTAATCATTCTGTATAATCGTCTTACAGCTGACAAAACATCTTTCAATTTCAATCAACCTGCAAGCTTTCGATTTGCAACACGTGTCGCTATTTACTTATAGCTCTCAACAAATTGCTATAAAGTGCTTAGCATAAAAAAAAAGAATAAGCATGTCATTCTGTCAAAGTATAAAATTCTAAGGGCGAGGCCTGAAACCTTGCAAGACTGGAAATGACAAGGAATTGAAGGTCCTTACGCACTCAGCCCGGCGATTTAAAGTTAATGTGAATTGGTGTGAGTGTCTGTGAGTGTGATTTGTTAAATATGCACAAGACATAAGTTTATATTATGCATACACATGAGTGTGTGTGTGCGAGTGTGTGTGTGTGCCCCAGAGAATTGAAGAGCTGCCATTTGTATAGGGCATGAAACAAGATGGCGACGCAGACGACGTCAATAAAGAGTACACGGTTGCCGCATAACTATGGCAAAATGTGAAAAAGTAAAAATTGTATGCATGAATATTTAAAATGCAGCCAAGCCAAGAGCAGCAAGTAGACAGCGTGAGAAGGGAGAGGTAGAGGGAGAGGGAGTACAGTGGTACGAAATGGTTTTCACATTCACAAAATATTCGTTTCAATTACATTGGTTTTTTTTCACGTTTTGTATGTACATCGTGGTGTTTCTTTTACTTTTATTTACTTTGCATTATTTATATTATTATTTGTTTTAACGTTTCATTTTTTAAGTGCCCGCACATGTCTCTTACTCCACTACGGGTGTCTTTGTCTCTGTGTTCGGTGTGTGTTTGTCTTTGATTATCCTTTGGAGTATCTCTCAGTTGGCTTGAATTTTCAACAACAGCTCAATCTTGTCTTGGCCCTCATCTCTCTCTCGCTCTTATGCTTTGTTTGTTTATTTATGGCCTGTGCTGTACAATTTCCTCAAGACAATATAAATGCAAAAAACAAATTCTATAGCATACTTTTTTGGGCAGTCACAATTGGGTAACAATTTGTATATGCATTTTATGGGCTATTGACCGGCTTGTGCTGCCTCTGCCAGCTCATAAAGTTAAATTGGCATTCAAGCAATCTTTAGAATCAACTGGCCCCACGCCACTTGGCGTCTTACACACTCACACACACACAATAACTGCCACTTGCACCCGCGATACAGTGCCAATAAATGCCTGCCATGGCGTCAGCAACAGTAACACGTATATAGACAAAACGACGCCGCCATTTTGCAAGTAGAAAATCTGCTTCCGGCTATGTTAACTGAAGCTGAAGCGCAGCTAGAAGTTTTCAACGTGTGCGGTTTATGCCTGCTGCATTGCCGGAAACTGCGCGACAGCCGGCAAGGCAACCTGACAGATGATTCAAGCAAGTAAACACGCCTACTCCCCCCCACATACTGCGTTTCATCGCAACTGCCTGCATTTGAAACGAATTTAATTTTCTACTTTGGGATTTGGATGTAAAAAACCAGGCGTGGGGGAGCAGAAGCACCAAACGTTTCAACGCTTTTGGCATGCACGTTTTAAAGAGACTGAGACTCGAGACTTTGGCGTTGGCGTTGGGTGTACCGTGCAGGCAGAGCGGAAACTCTGGTCGAGCAGACAAACAAACAGAAACAAGCAGCCGCCTGCGGCTGACGTTTCCTCTCTAGTTTTCCCTCGCTCGGTTTTTTTTTTCTGCCGCTCATTCTTATCGTGTTTCTTGTCGCCTACATTCGAGCCTTGGCACAAAGCTCAAAATTCAAAATAGTGGAAACTTTGGATAATTACATTTGGCGCTGTTGCTTTGGCAACCGCCGTCAACGTTGTGGCAGCTAAGCCAGTTCCATGTGGAAACGAGATGTGCCAAAGCCACTTAAACTGTCAATTTTTTATCTGCCTTCAAACTGCTTTTCTTATACTCTTTGAAAAAGGTCGGTATACTTTGATTATGAATGTTGCTATATGGTAAAAATGTTCTCAAGAAGGCTGACCCTACGGTGTGCGCTAACTACAGTGGTATCAACCTTCTTTCTATCGAACGTACTGCGTGAAAGACTAAAGCCGTTTGCGAAAGAACTGATCGGAACTTATCAGTGTGGTTTTAGGCCTCGTACCAGATATTCAAACTACGTGAAGTCCTGGAAAAGACTCATGAATGCCAAATCGACACCCAACATCGCTTTGTTGATTATAAAGCAGCATTTGATAGCCCGTTGAGGGATCGCTTATCTGCCTGAGTTTGGAATCCCTGCAAAGTTGATACGATTATGTAGAATGACGTTGAGCAACACGCGCAGCTCCGTCAAGGTAGGAAAGAGCTTCTCCAAACTCTTTAATATCAAGCAAGGCTTCAGACAAGGCGATGCCCTCTCCTGCAACCATTTGGTTGAGAATGTTTTGCGAAAAGCCAGGGTACATCGGGACGGGACTGTATCCTATAAGTGTGTCCAGTTGCTTGCATACGCAGATGACATCGGAGTTACCGGAGCCTTTACGGCTATTGAAAGAGAATCTGCCAGGGTGGGCTGGATTCTCAGATAGATGTTGCAAACTATACTTTTGGTGTTGTCAATGATTTCGTCTACCTTGCACAACCGTCACGATAAAAAAAGATGTCAGCATGGAGATCGAATTAAGATTCAGCGGCTCCGCTGGCTAGTTCATGTTGTGCGTATGGATAAAGAAGCTCCTGCGTGAAAGTTCTTCAATGCGAGTGTCGATCCAGTCTCCGCGGGAAGGACCAGGTAGTGAGCACGCTAGATATACAATTGGTATCTACGAAGATGCAGAAGATGGTCGCACCTCCGTAACCCGGTAACGGGTTGTTATGGCCGGTTGAGAAGAAGAAAATATGGTAAAAATAATGCGATTTCAAGACGAATATTTAGGGTACACAATTGGCATTGTGTAAGGTTCGTAAAAGGTAAACACAAACGTTAAGTTAACACAAATAGCTCTACGAAACGCAGTCAACATTTCAAAGCTATTGATAGAGTATACACTAGTTTTGTGGCATGCTACATAGTCTTATTGCCACCATCAGTGTTCTCTTTATTTTTTAACAGCTTTTTTCAGTCTCGCTGCGTTCCGCTGACAAGCAAACAGAAGGCATAGGAAATGTCTTGGCTGCTGCTTCAACTGCTTTTGCTCCCACTTCAGATGTAAATTGCCGGAATTGATGCACAACTCGCACTTGGTTTCACTCCGGCTGCTCTACTAGCTGCTACGTCTACAAATTCATTTCATTTTTAACATTGCCACGTTTTGTGCTTTTTGCATAAAACATAAATATGTTGTGTGTGTGTGTGTGTGTGTGTGCCACAAAGCAGGCAATACAAAATTTATACACAAGCAGGAGATAGCTTTGGTAGCTTCTTGCCTGCTGGAGGCATCTACATTTACGCTCTGCACTTGGCGCGTCTTTTACCCAACATAAACTAATTTGTAATGAGGTTTCTGCGGTTGCTACTTTCACGTGGCGTTGCGGCTTTATATATATATATATGTATATGTATAGGTTAGGGCAGAACGTCAGCCATATTGTAGTACCCAAAGGCAAGTATGGCATGCGAAAGGAATGTTTCGATGGTCGCGAGTGCGCGCTTTTCTTCTTCTTATAAACTTGGTTTTTGGCTGCCTTTGTAGAAAGCAAATGCCGAGCACATAATTGCGTGTAGCGGCGCCTAAAGCTGTGCTAAGCTTATTAATAGGCAGGGCTAGCAGTAAAAATAAAAATTAAAAAAATTATAAAAATAAATATAGAGTGCGGCACTTTTGATGTTGGCCGCAGAAGTATGCAGCAATTATCTTCATAAAATGGTTTTTGCCTTAGAAAAAGCGGAAATGCCAATCAATCAACAGCAACTAGAGAGTGGCAAAAAAGGCAATTTTTGTAATATCCGGCTTAACATTTCATATGCAAAAATTGATTATATGAAATATTGAAGCAGCCATCAGAGCTTAAAGGACTTACACACACATGTGCATAGTTAATTGCTTTTTGCTAGACAACGCTGCGAAGTATGCTCTGCTTTTGCTGGCCATAATTGCTATGCCATAAGAAATAGCTGGGAAGCAGGCTTGCTCCTGGCAGTTGCCGCAACAAAAGAAATCCTTTGTCTAGAGCCACAAAATAGGCAACATTTAGGTCTTAACATAGCGCAGCATAAAGCCAACCCATAGCCTATATAAGGGCGTCGAAAACAGAAAACTTCCGACCGACCGACCGACCGACAGACAAACATAAGGCTTAGGCCTAGCTCCTTAGCTGGTCGTCTGCATATGTTGTCAAACAAAAAGCAAAGAATGAATGCATAAATGAATGACAGAGTGTATGAGTGAATGAAGCCATTATTATTAAGAATTAAACTGCTGTAACTGACAGTTGAATGAATGAATGAGTGAATACGTTGAGCAGCAGAAAAAGAGACTGCTAAACTGCTGCTTTGGCCAGTACATATGACAAAAAGTTAAGCTGAAAGCTGATAAAATTTGCTATAAAGGTAACTTAGACCAAATAGCAAAACGCCTAAACTTTTAAACACAATTTAGTGCCTTTAACCCCCAAAGCAACTTCACACAAAAGCCGTGCACACAAAGATATGGAGAGCATAGGTGATGATAAAGAGCAAGACAAAGAGATATAGAGAGAGGGAGAGGGAGACAACGACAAATGATGAAATGCATGTAAATGAAAATAAATATGAAAGGATCACAGGACACAATGGTACACACAGATAGAGCGAGCGAGAGAGCGTGCGAGTGAGTGAGTAGCAGCATTAAACGTTTTGTGCGCTGCCTGACACATGACAACAACCGACAACCAACAATGACAACCAACAATGACAACCAACAATAACAACAACCAACAACTGGCGCTGACAATGGCACAACAAAGCATTAAGCATTGAAGCAGCAGCATGTGAAGTTCGTTCTGTTGTATGGCGCCTCCCATAGTTGAGAGCGCCTTCATCCTCAGACCCAGAAGCAGGCGTCTCTCCTCCTTCCTTGCTCCAAAAGCAGCCGCAACGGTTCACATGGCACAATTTTCTATGTTCTATATATATATATATCTTTTTTATGCTCTGTTCTTGTAAAATATGTAAAAGAAGTATGTTAGACTTGAGAGCATGAATGTAACTGACAGAAACTTACGTCTAACAGACGATTAAAGGTTTTCAAAGATTATCAGCTTGTTTAACCAAAACAACAATCGTCTAGCGAGTTCCGTTCTGATATAGTTCAGGTGTGCCTATCTCTGCTTTACACACGCCTTGACACTCCTAGATACGAAAGGAAGAATTTTCCATCTAGTAGTTCCAATGAAGTGAGTGTTGTGACTATGATGGAATAAAAACAAGGTGTGCTCACTCTTCTCTTTTCAGTAACCAAAATCTGTATGTGCGAAAGCTCAAAAGCTCAGCTTTGTGTAAAAATTGACAAGATATGTGTGTATGCATGCGTGCACTGACGTTCACTTACCGCATCTATCAGAAGTAGACTAAATTGGTAACTATTTTAAGAGGCACCGACTTTGAGTGAGCACACCTAGGTTTCATTACATCTTGTTTCTCTCCTCGAGCACACAGAGAACTAAACTAAAGTTAAACACATTATCTATAGTGGAAGTGCTTTCTCAGTGTTAACTTTGTCATCGCGCGTTGCCTTACTAGAGGACCGAAAACCCTTTAATTTGATCTGTTATTCAGCGCGATTGAATGTTATGAGAGAAAGAGTTGAAAATAAACCACATTTATCCGTTCACCAGGAAAGGACAGACCCGGTTGGGCCTAGGTTCTGGCAGGACAGGATGCAGCTTCCCGATCGCTGTCGCTACCTTTACCAAGTTGACGTTAGCTGCTCTTATCCCCACTAGGTGTTAGGGCAGTGAGCTAATGTGCGCAGCGAAGTCTGTCCAGTACTTTAACAGGGTTGTGCGTTTGGGGTTTGGGACCAACCGCTTAAAACCCCACTCCCAATGGAAGATGATAGGCGCATGGTGCCTGGAGAAGAGTTCTATATTAGGCCGTAAGCTGGTAACGGGTTGTTATGGCCAGTCAAGAAGAAGAAAGAGCAAAGGATATTGCCAAAACTCCAGTTTCACCGATTTTGGTGTTTTGGCTTAAACTTAATTTTAATCGGTTTCAACATGAATACCTATTATGCGCTTTCTTCTGTCTTATTGCATGCAGAGCATTCAATGGTTGGGAATTCTCTTCACTTTTTTTTTTATATGAGAGGGAGCTCTCTCTCATATAAAATATTGCATATAAATATAAAATATGGCAAATGTCATTTAACATGACAGCTTGATGATGATAATAATAATAATAATAATAAAAATAACAACAATAGCGACTATGACAAAAGGCATAACAATGGCGGAAAGCAGCAAATAGAAAAGTGGTTGAAGACAGCAGCATGAAATGAAGGAAAGACTAGCATCAAATAGCCAAGTCAAAGCAGTTGTCTTTTTGACGTTGCGGAAAAACAAACGGAGAAAGGGAGGAAAACGGAGAAAAAGAGGAAAAACTGTGGTGATTATCTCGGGGCAGCCATATTGATGAAGTCAAAATGTACATGAATTTTATGTTTGCAAGGATTTTTAGCCCAGCAAACCAACCGAACAACCAACCAACTAACTAATTAGCCCACTGTAGAGTGTTGTCGAGCAGCATATGGCCTAACAAGGGGCTCTCCAGTTGTTGCTTGGGGGCAAGAATGAACGATGCTTAGGTTCATGGAACTAACCGCAAAAGCACATTTAGTGTAAACCGACTCAACCGCAAAGCAATTGAAATGCGTGCACATTGCCGGTTCAGTTAGTTACTGCCGCTCTGCTGGACGGGACAGTCAGCCACGAAAGTCTGGCTGGCCATGCCAGTTTGTGTTGCATGCAACTAGGCGCCACACATTGTGTGTGTGTGTGTGTGTGTGTGTGTGTGTGTGTAGCAATAAACGTCAGTTTCAGGTAGCAACAGAACGTCGTCATCAGCACCATTGCCGGAAATGTGGTTACATAATCTCTGTATCCGCTTGCCACACACACACACACGCACACACACACACACACTCAGGCACACATTGCGCTGCACTCACTGAACTATATAGGAATTGCAATTTTTCGAGCTGCCTGCAAATTGCCAACATGTTAAGTGAAATGTTACGAGTTTGCATGTGTGTGTGGGTGTGGGTGTGTGTGTGTGTGTGTGTGGGTGTGGGTGTGGGTGTGTGTGTGTGTGTGGGTGTGTGTGTGTGTGGGTGTGTGGGTGTGTGTGGGTGTGTGTGCGAAATCAGCCTACAAAAAGTGTAGCATACATCTTGGCACATTATTAATTTTTGCTGCTATTTCAGCGGCAACGCTTTCTCTATCTCACTCAGTCTATCTCTTTTTCTCTGCTCTTGTGTGAATTGCCAGCTGATTCTATGGCATTTTATATACCAACTGATCCAAACGCATACTCTACCGGCAGAGGCTTTATTACGATTTTTGGCATATTTTCTGCCCGTACATGGAAGGTTAATGGAAATTGCAATCACCGTTGCCAATGTTGACTAACCGACAGACTGACAGTTTGAAAGATTGACTGAACGACTGTTGCCAATTTTTATGAATATTTATATTTGAATTGAATTGGCGATATAGTTGGTTGCACACAATGCATTCCCCTAACGCTGGCACAACACGCTCGACTACAATTATTTGCAGCATATTGCAACTTTATTTGCATACCTTTAGGCGTGCTGCATGACTAATGAGAAACGAAGCCAAATAGGCTTGTAGGCAGCAACGTTAGAGTGACACACATTTACACAGTTTTCGTAATTCTTAAATTTGGGCGCAGATTTCATAGGCCTTCATATAACTTAAAGCATGCTACTTCTAGAAATACACACACAGTAAACTTTCAGACACAGACGTTTACTTCCGTGCTCTCTTACAATGTGAAAAACCGCAATGAAATTTCCGGAAGTTGTGCATAAAATGGGCTATGAATACGGAAATCATCAACTCAATGGCTGAACAAGCGGCAGAGAGGTGGACACACACACACACACACACACACACACACACACACACACACACAGATAAACAGCAAGTGCTGCTTCTTCTTTTTTCTGTGAGTTGGTCAAAAATCGTGCCAAAATCGTGAAACGCGGGCGAGCAATGGTCATCGAGTGCCAAAAACAATGCAATGGACTGCCAACTTCCGACACAAACACAAATGCACTCAACACTCGAACACTCACACATACACACACACTCACACACACACTTATACGCTCACATAGTATGCTTTTGCTGATGATGCTGCTGATGACCTTCAGCACAGTATGAATGAGTGCACAAGATGAATGCTGCAAAAAGGATGCTGCTCAGTTGACCAGAAACCAACCAACCAACCAACATCCAGACCAACCCAACCCCACATAAACCTAACCAAACCAGAGCAACATAGTTTGGAGCGCTGCTGGCGGGGCATGTTGCAAGAGATCAGACACAGTCAGTTGGCTTTTAAATATTGGCAAACGCATTTATTTATTGTTTCAAAAATGCTGCACAAGGACAATGCATGGTTGGTTGTATGAAAACTTTTGCTCATGACTCATTTCATTTGAATGGTTGCCGGACCACATAGACTCACAACTGGTACTCCTGCTGTTCATTTAGAATTTCCCGTTTGAGTTGATTGGGTTTTGTTGTGCCCTTAAACTAAACAAAATGTCGGAAGTTTGTGCTTTGCATATGAGTGCAAATATAATAAAACATTTAGCTGACCAACCAGAACACGATTATATGCATGATGATGATGATGACGAAGATGATGATGATGACGAAGATGATGATGATGATGATAATGCTTGACTTGGTCAGCGTTTGCTGCTGCTGCTAATGTTTATCATAAAACAGTTCTACAAATGGATTTTGTTTATGTTGTTTTATGGTTTTGGTTCACAAAACGTTTTGAAAGTCTACTTTCATAGCTCAAGCGGTGGTTCAAATGGGAACTTAATCCTTCTACAATCGTACATTTCACAATATAGATAGATGGTGAAAATTTTTGCACGTTCCTAAGCCTGTGTAATGAATGCGCACAAATGTAGAAAGCTTTGCTCCTATAAAGATGAAATGAATCAAAAAAAATGTGTAATCAAGACAAACTTAAGTCAGTATTGAAACGCACCGATTGATACCGTGGAGCTGGTGCACGTAAGTACAGTAACACATAATGAAGTATGACCCCACATATTGGTGTATATTGCTTCATAGTCGTGTGGTTCAATTTGTGGAACTCAAATATCACCCAACTTGAACAATACATATACATTTGCAGGCCCAGTTTTAAGCTCTTTAGTTTCTCCAATACAAACCGGATGACTCGAATGGCCTGTTAACTCTCATCTAGCTAATGCGCTTCCGTTAGTTGAAACGGAAGTTCTACTGCTGCTGCCCGGCAACGACAACTGAACAAAATGGCTGACCATAAATGCGCGCAAGGCGGATGAGTGAGTGAGCTCTGTGTGCATTGTAGTGCATTTGAGGCAATGGTATAGTTGCTAGGGATTAGCCTAAATGCTGGGCATGACAAGCATCTCCCTCTAGAACACACAATAGTATTTAAAGAATGTGAGAGCTTTTGTGTGTTCCCCGCACATACACATACATCTTTTTAATAACGTAAATTCAATTAATTTCTATTTTTCAACTTTATATGAAACATGCATAACATTTTGTAAAGCAAAGCTGCAAGCCATCATAACCTGCCTAGTACTACACATTCATTTAGAACATATTTTACATAATTTCAAAGTTAAACTTGATAAACAATTTCTGAGTTCAAGTTGCAGCCATAGTAGCTCTACAGTAAAACCAACAAAAACGAAAAAAGTGTAATAAGAGGAATTTCGCTTTCATGTTGCCATGGGCCATGGGGGTTCATTCTTTTGCTTTGTTACTCTCTTTTTGCATACTCTATGCAGAAGATTTGTGCATGGTAAAAGAAAATAGCTCAGAGGCGAGAGAGTTAACTATGTTGGCTGTTTGCCCGATAGATGGCTTTTTCATTTCCAAACACAAGAGCAAAATTTGGAATAGTTAGCTTTCGTTTTGTTAGGCGTAGAAGTTACACCACGCGCACTGAAAACGCATATGTTAAGATTTTTGCTCCGCTTTTTGAACCAAGTACAATGTGTTTATGCAAAAATTGAAAATTTAGCATCTTGTATACTACATTATACGTTACTAGTTTCTCCGATTTACTGCTTGCTTTACAGATTTACTCTATGTCAGGGATGGGCAGCTGCAGCAGAGACTGTTGCTCATGGCAACAGAGAAAATTGTTTGTGTGCCTCACACTTTTACAGTAACTAGTGGTAACCCCGCAGTGGGATTCCGACTGAATAACCTGATTTCTTTCTTTCTCTCCTTCTCTCACTTTGATTTATATGAGCCACTGAGTTGTGTGAATAGCACGCGCGGACCGAGCACCTGACCGAATTGCAAGCTCAGGCCGTCGCTCACTGCTTTAGCGAGAGTAATGCCAATAGCAGCTGAGAAAACGTTCGTGAACACATGCATGTGTCAACATATTGACAACTTCTCTCTGTCGACACATAAATGTTATTGCAACTGCCAAAAGCTAATGGACAAAACGTTAGTGAACAGTTACCAATGAAATGAATGAATGAATGAAGCCTATATTCTGCACTTCTTATGAAAATTCCCTACACAATGATATAAGTTTCACCCATATTTGTTTCCATATAGTTGGTGATAAAGGGTGAACAAATTTTTCCTTAGCCTATTTATATAATATATAAACAGCGATTTAAATTGTGCAAATGTGCAGCTGCTGCCGATGCCATACGCTGCTTGGTTTCAGATTACTTTAAAAATTGACTTGAAAAGAGTTCAATTGCTACTGATATGTTAACGATAATAAGTGAATTCCGATAATTTCGAACTCTCGCCAGCACACTTTGACGTTTCTACAATTTTGTAGCATTGACAAATGACTGCAACACCAGTGTAACTTGCCGCCTTAAGAGTATTAAGACCTTTACTCGTTTCTGTTGTATGAAAAACTTTTTGCCACTTAACAAGCATATAAACATGACACAACAAAGGTGCGTCGATGGCAACCTATCCCAATGCCTGAAAAGGTTGCCTCCTGAAGTCATGTTATAAGGGCTGTGGGTTGGTTTTTCTTAACGTTTGGGTGCCAGCGCGTTTACTTAGTAGTCTTTTGTTTAAATTGCAATAAGCGCCAAGTTAAAGAGGTACTAATATAATAAGCACAAAAAAGCAGCTTAAACATGACAACATGATGGCCTTAACTTCTGAGCCATATTTAGTTGAGCTCAAAGTTTATGCTCATGTGTTGCCTCTACTTAGGGGCGCCAAGGCGCATTGCAACAAGTTAGGGTTTACAGACATGCACAACTTTTTGTTGACTGTAGTTAGTGCACTAAATTGCCTCTGGCAAGCAATGCCATTACATGCACCAAACCCTTACGTAACCCTCAGCAGTTGCTTGCAAAACCGTTAACAACTACAAGCACGTGCATTTATAATTGCAAGCATTTCACTTTCGACATCAAAGTCAAGTTGTCGGAGTTGTTTATGTATATGTCAAAACTCATACGCACTGTTGTCAGGCGCTGTCGCTGGGTAGCAGACAAGAGACCTACTAAAAGAGCGTCTTGCTTTAAAAACGAATTGTTTTTAAAAGTTCACTGCTCTGGCCTCAAGCTCAACCAGCTCCTGCTCCTGGCTCTTTCAGCTGCTGAAGTTAAAGTGCAGTGTAAATTTCTTGACTTTTGCGTTTGTTGAGCCGTTTAGCTGTATGCTCAGTTTCATTGTCACAAAATGATGCCTTATATAAGCATCTCTTATTGCCCACAAACACGTAATTACACCATGAAACTTTAAAATCTAAATTAACTTTAAACTGTTGAAGCATTTAAGACATTGGCCCCAAACCCATTACCCAGCTACTCCACACCATACCCTTAAAGAGCCAGCATTAAACTTTTCTAATTGCGTAATAATCTCATTACACTTAAAAATACATTTACAAGCACATTTATACCTGCCCCTAAGCCTAAAACGCTGCTGCTGCTTCAGGCCTCAAATGAATGAATGCCACACCGGCTTCTATCACTACTACTATTACTACTACTACTACAAGACCGGAAGCGTTGATAAATGAT
Organism: Chymomyza caudatula; assembly: GCA_035041775.1. Taxonomy (NCBI): domain Eukaryota; kingdom Metazoa; phylum Arthropoda; class Insecta; order Diptera; family Drosophilidae; genus Chymomyza; species Chymomyza caudatula. The sequence continues at coordinate 290,645 of JAWNKW010000033.1, read as the reverse complement.
GCGCGGCGTTGCTGCCACTGCCAGCTGCCATTTTGTGCGTTTAAAAACTGTCAAAATTGCTTAGGCTTATGAATTTGAATGCTCAAGGACTTGAAAGCATGACAAAAGTTTCTCTTCCGCCAATAAGCATAAACAGCAATCATCAGCCAGATGAATTTTGGTAAGAACAATGTCTATGATGATGCTGGTGGTGGTGGTTGTTGTTCTTGTTGGTTGTCGAGTGTTTAAAAGCTGGCTTTGTCTGTCTGGCCTGTTTTGTATAATGACTGAAATGTCACAAGTTGATGCAAGTAAATATTTAAATGTCAGATTTCTATATATAAGAGAGGCGCAGCGGCTCAGACGCAGGCTAAGGGCTAAAGATACAACAAAAACGACCGACATAACAGACGACAAAATATGTCTCATAATTTGAGTTAGAAACTGGCAGCAGCGCAGGAAATTCATTCTAAACTGTCCCTTCCAAACTCATATATCTATCTTACAGACGACTGCTGCTTTTCGAGATATGCGGGCGAAAACTTGAAAGAAAATTTTCCAACTGCCGCTGCATAGCATCCCTAAACACACACACACACATCCACACCCTCATTCATACATATGCAAAATATGCTCGACCGCCGCTTGACATTTACAAATGACAAACATTTGACAAACAAAATGTTTTTCTCTCAGTGTGTGTGTGTGTGTGGGGCGCATTGTCAAAGCGTTTAATATAAAGGTATTTGTACGTACTTGTGTGTGTGTGTGTCTGTGTGTGTGTGTGTCTGTGTGTGTGTGTCTGTGTGTGTGTGTGTGTGTGTGTGTGTGTGTGTGTGTGTGTGTGTGATGTTACCTCAGTTCATTGCACAAGTCAAAGACAAGACTTATTAAAAGTTCACAACTGTGTAAAACTCTGTCTCTGTCTGTGAGTTTCTTAATAAAAAGACCAATAATTAAATGAATATAAAATATGAAAATGCTTGAGGTCATGTCAAATAACAGAGAATGATGAAGTTTCGGCAATTAAATGGCAGAGTAACAGAGCAGGACAACAGACAGCAATATTGCTACGGAAAATAATTGGAATTCAAGTGATACATATATGTATATGAAATTTTGAGCAGTGCAAGTGTGCAAGCATAAGCACACTTTGTGGAATTTACTTGTAAGCTGGAATTACCGATAACCGTTATCATTTTATCGAAATAACCGATTTGAAACAGATACATTTATACCGATATGGTTTCGGTTTTACTTTATTTTATTTACAAAGGGCCGGACCCTTTGTGCTGACGTAGGATCTCGAGTTCACTCCTCCCTACTTCGTTTCGGCAATATTCATCACTTTTGATGAAGTAAAGCTAATTACAAAATTGAAAATGCTTGTAACACAGAATTCCCTAAGCCTCTGCGATACTTTTTGGCAGTTTTTGGTCAAAGAGCTTGGATTTCTTGAGTTGCTGAAAACCGCCCAATCTCAAGACAATGCAAAATTTTGAATTTTTGTACGAATTCCACAATTGCTTTAAAGCTTTTTGGTTTGGGTATAGAAACCGTTATAACCGGTAAACCGAAACAAATGTCGGTGAAACGAATCAAAAACCGATATTGAAAAAAAAAAACGGAAATAGCACCGTTTACTCGATCAATAGTACCGGTACAACCGTAATCATAACCGGATCCGAAATAAGTTTCGGTTTCAAGTTTCAGTGTAAAATATTGATGCGTAGACTGGTAAAGGAAACTGTACTGCGGCGGTAGGAGGAATGACTCACCAAATTTGGTGGCTCTAACACAACATTTTTATATAAAGTAAAATTCTATTGTAGTTTATACGAGAAGTGGTCCTAAATTGGCATATTATTACCTATATCTTTTAAAGTATCTATCCGATTTTGATAGTTTTTACACCACACATGCACGGTGACAGCACAACTCTACCAAGTTTCAATCAGATAGCTATTATGGTGTGGCTGTAAACCACGAGAGTCTATCACGCGGGAAAGGGGTGAGATATCGACATAAATCGATAATCTTGCTCTTTGTACGACTAAATCACAGCGTCGAGCACAAAATGTATCTCTTAAAAAAGATCTAGAAGCAAAGCGAGCAGGGAGCGGAGTGTCCTAGTTTTTTTTATATTTTTTTTAATCCATGCCAGCTTGGTCACTGCACAACGTTCCGCTCTAAGTATCATAGCCGTATCTTGAATCGTAATCGTTCATCCGCTGAGCAATCTATTGTCGGAATCTGCAAAAAGTCCGCAGGCTTAACCTTATGAGGCATCCTTTTTGGCAACAAGCTTAAAGCAACACAAATTAATTATATATAAGTGTCTCGCATTTAATGAAGAAGATATAATAGACTAGAAAATGACCTTTGCATCGCATAAACTACTTAAAATATGACTTAATAGATGTCAGCCCGTTATGAACATTAGTACAACAAAAACTACTACTACTACTTAGCAATATTATTTATTCGCCAACAAGACTTGCCACTTTTAAAGCTGCCACAACAATGCGATATGCAAACAAGTTGGCAGTCATTATGTCTAATATACTCGACTGGGTGTGGCCATCCATTTTTGTTAGCACGCACTGACCAAAATCATCATCTACACCTATGCACACATACTGGGAGGGACAGAGAGAGATAGAGATATATATCAGACAGACAAAGACGGTCTGCCTATTCTTGGTCCTGTCTAAGCCCGCAGCTTATGTGGTTCACGGTGAATTTGGTGTGGAATTATACTCAAAAAATAACAGAAAAAATTTGATGCAAACAGTCGGGACGGTGCCCGACAGTGGAATACCCTGTACGGAAGTATCCACTTTTATATCTCCTTTCATAAGATCGATTTTCAACATTTTCCTATTGGGAAGTTCCAATTGACAAGTTTTCCTATTGGGAAGTTGGCTAGTATTGGGGCAAAATTGCTTTTATGCCCATAACTGCAGTGTTCTTGCGTCAATGTCGTTGATTTTTGTAACAAAGATCAAAAATACGTTTATAGATGTCTGTGACAATTTTCAAATCAATATATGGTGGGGTGTGGCAGTAATCAAGGTAAATCGATTGGGATGAAGGGGGGGTGCTATTGAAAAAAAGTGGATGCAGTTTTAACGATTAGGGTCACACGAGTCTCCACACCAAACTTTGTAGCTCTAGTTCACATGTATCCATATCTAAATGTAGTGAAAATTTGGCACAGTTTATAGGTGAGGGGATGAAATTAGCATGATTTTGGAACATAGATGCACATTAACACGACGCACATATCTGAGGAGTTTCAATCTCATAGAATCAATGGAGCGGTTGTAAACCGAGCAAATGGGTTACGTAGGAAGGAGGTAAGATATCGACTTGATTCGACAAACTTCATCTTACATTATATTTGGTGCATCTTTTGTTAAAATTTTGTGTCTCTGGCTCTTATGGTCTCGGAAAACTATCCCCTCGTACGGACAGACGGACATGGTCCAATCGTTACCCGAGTCAATGATAAGACTGCTTCCCCATGGAACTTATGGTGTGCCACGCCTACTTCTGCCTGTTACATACATTGCACAAATCTTGAATACCCTTATACACTATGTGTACAGGGTATAAAAATGTAGGAGAAACAAAGAGAAACAAAAACAGCAAACAAAGTAGAACAAAAAAAGAAAAGCTACGAAAATGCTGTGTAAATATTTAGCTTTAATAGAATAAAATGTGGAGGGTACAAGATGAAATTTATGCCCGAGCCAGTCAGCCGTCCAAAATTATTTACTATTATGAACACTTCCCTCATACACACACACAGTAACAAGGTAGCCATCCACTGAGCGCTGCTTGTTAGCCCGGCCATTTGCCGCGCCGCTGGCCAAAACACTTAAATTAATAATAAAGTAAATAATAAGAATTACATTCCAGGACAGAGCAGCGTAGAACCGCGCTGTACACGGCACAAGGACACGGCACGGGCAGTAGGCCAGGCCATGACAGTACGGACGTACCTGGCCAGAAGTGAGCAGCGGCAGCGGCAGCAGCTCAGGTGCGGCTGCTGGGCCAGTTGCTCCTGGACAAGTTGAAAGTAAATTAAACGCCATTTAGGTGGCTTAAAAATGTTGCTACTTTGACGAGCAACGCCGCGTGCCGCCATTTTTATTCTCTTTCAGCTTATTTTTTGTACTTTTGATTAATTTATGGCCAAAGCTTTGGTCATGCCTCTCGGAGCAGCAGCAGCATCATCAGCAGCCATTTTGTGGTGGCTCATAGCTGTTGTTGTTGTTGTAATCACATTGCGGTAGTTAGCGCCTAATCCAGCTCAATATGGCTCAGCTGCCACGGGCAAGCCGGAAAAGGACACAAAACCGGACAGACAACATGCGCGTTGCTGCCACTTGGCTGTTCTTGCCCCTTCACTCTAACGCGCAGCGCGTCTCTCTCTCTCGCAGAGGTTCTAACTGCTGCTTAACCAAGGTTAAGCGTATTTGTGGCTTAGTGAGCAAAGCTTTTGATTGAATTGGAAAATAATTATGCCTCTTCTGCCATCAAAATGCTTGCCACTTCGATAGCTCAAGCCTGGCACTTTATTTAAATGGCTCTGGGGCTCAGAGGGCTCATATAACCAATACTTGTGCAACGCTAACCGTCAGTCAACTGAGGACTTGGCTTAAAGTTAACTTACGCGCAACCATTTTCAACTAAAAAAAAGAGTATTGGGCAAACAGTTCGTCTTCGATGCTGAATGTTGTTTTTGTTTGTATCCACTTACCTAAAAAGAGACAAAAAAAAAATGTAAAAGAAATTAAAATTTAATTTAATTTTATTTATAGATATGTGTTTAATTTGAAAGATAGAGAGAGAGCGAGAAAACTCTGCCAATTTGTAGGCAACAAAATCATTGTAATAAATTGCTTTTCTTTGCCTAATTTGAAGGCCTGCTTAAAAATCCATTAAAAATTTGCATAAATCTCACAAAAAAAAAAAGATAGGCAAATGTCGCAAAAAAGGGCATAGCAATTCTGTAGGCAACGATTTTGTCGAGGCGTCTCATGGCATTGACAAGAAGCTGTCATTAATTTGCATCAAATCAATTTCTATATGTAGTATGTATGTAAGCCTACGCAATTGTCTATAAAGTTCCGCTTCAGGGCTGAGAAATTCATGCCTGGAACTGTTTATTATGGTTCCGATGCGCAAAACGTTCTAAAGTGTGCATTAAAAGCTAGAAAGTAGTTGCCAACGATAACGGTACTTAAAACCCGTTTACGGTACTGAGCAACCCAATAAACTGCTGCAGTTGTGTAACCGTTACGGCAGTAGAAAAGAAGGGCTAAGAGATATTACGGTCTCGATTTGAGTCAATCGTCGTGTATCGATAACAGCAGACACTTTTAGAACACCGATAACGTTTTCATGGTTCTAGTGTGTTAAGTGTGGTTGCAGTTTTTGTTTAGATAGGCTGACATTTACTCTTCGATATCCTAAGCACGATGGCTATAACATAGTTTCTATACACAGAATGTCTGTTTAATAGCTAAATACTGTATCTATACAAAATACTAACTCTTTCAATTCGGCTCTAAACGTAACTGCTGGATTCCAGGACTTTAGTCAAAAGAAAAAACATCTTAAAAAAACTTAAATGAACTTTTCTTTTAGCAAGTATCTTTATGATATCCCAAAAATCATATTTAGTTTAGATGCAAAAATATATGTATATGAAAATTTATATCGATTATTTCTTGATTTTGTGTGAAAGTATATGAACTCTGATTACAGAAATTAAACTTAGTGATGTATTAAGTATAGAAAACTTTAAATCACATAATCGTAGCTCCACGTGTAACCACATATTTACACTTTTGAAGCTGCCTTAATACGATGTGTAGAGTAGTTATTCAGTTATTCAGTAAGAAATAATGATAAAACTACTTAAGAAAAAACGTATCCAGCAAATCCGTTCATTGACTTTGCCCGACTCTTAATTCTTGCAGAAACTTAGTTCACTTCATCTCTAGATGATTGGTACCAAAGTGGTTCCCAATGAACTGTACGTATTTTGCAAGTAAGTTATTGGAATTCACTCGACTCTCAATGCTTGCAGAAATTCAGTTCACTTAATCTCTAGATTATGGTACCAAACTGGTTGCCTATGAACTGTTCGTATTCCGCAAATAAGTTCGACTTTGCTGGACTCTCAACTTTTTCAGAAACTTAGTTCACTCCATATTTAGATTCCGATACCAAAATGGTTCCCAATGAACTGTATGTATTCAGTAATTTAGTTCATAGATTCTTGCAGAAACTTACTTCACTCCATCTCTAGATTCTAGTTGGAAACTGGTTCCCCATGAACTGAACTTAGTTCACTCCATCTCTTTATTATGGTACCTAAATGGTTCCCAATGAACTGTACGTATTCCGCAAATAAGTTCATAGATTCTTGCAGAAACTTAGCTCCCTCCTTCTCTAGATTTTGTTGGGAAACTGATTCCCCACGAACTGTACTTTATCTCTAGATTCTGTCATCAAACTGGTTACCCATGAACTGTACGTATCAGCCCTGTGTGTATTTGTTATATGCCCGACAGCTGCCGCCTGACTGGATTCGTTGCCTTGGCAAATGTGACATTAAAATGTAAATTTTCATCATCGCTCTTTTAAAGACTCTTTGCTCACTGCCTCCACATGAGCAGCTCCCACTCTTTTTCTCCCTCCCTCTCTCTCTCTCTCTCTCTCTCTCTCTCTCTCTCTGTTACACAACTGCTCTATGACTTTGGCATATGTGCAATGTAAGAGCAACAAAATTGCTAAAATATTATTACAAGTAATAGGCAAAAGCGCATATCAAGTGTCTGAAATGACATGGTTGCCATGAATACACACACACACACACACACTAAGCATGCCTGTGTGTATGTGTGTGTGTGTGTGTGTGTGTGTGTGATTGTGTGTGTGTGTTTTCATGTGCTGTTTGAGGTTACAACAAAAGGGTGTTGAAATTGATGCCTGCCTGAAGGCCTATTCCAAATATGCGACGTGTTTCGGAGACGACGTCGATATTGATGAGAAGTATAACACGCACACAAGCGCACGAAATGACACACACACACACACACACACACTCACACACACACACACACACACACACACACACACACACACACACACACACACACACACACACACACACACACTCACGCATATGGTGTTCGAATTGTATAGCATATCAATAGGCGTATCAATAATGTCGCACGCCGCATGCTGTGTGCGGTTTGCTTTTCACACCAACACACACACACACACACACACACACACACACACAAACGTGCCAAAAATACATTAAAAGTTATACAGAGGAAAGTCCTTGTTGCTGTCGTTGTCGTTCCGCTGCCAAATGAGCAGCCAGAGAGCAAAATATATGTATGGGGTTCATTTTGGAGTGAGTTGCATGTTTCGCGTCGTCTTCTTCACTTCGAGCCAATACAAACAAATTGCCGAGTACGCGACTTGAAAGCTAAAATTGATTGATGTGATGTTGCTGCCAAGCAGGCAAGAAGCAAAAGTGTTGCCACAAACTTTAGGCCCGTGTCTAGCTCGTCGGCTCATAAGTTTATGCATGACATGTTATTCGAGAGAAAAAACACAACTTATTTCTCGTTTCAACACCCTGAGTTTGTGACGTTGCCAAAGTCTAATACGATTTTGAGTGCTTATTGTTGTGGAATTAAAAGTATTTGCAACGCTTTTCCCTTTGGCTTTTCCTACTTTTGGGCGCAGCTCTACTCTTGATGAAATTGCTACTATCTGGTATATCCCTGTTGTTGTCCTTGTTGTTTATGGCTGTCAGTTTTTAAATTGAATTTAATTGAGTGAATGTTAGGCACGTACAGGCAGCAGAAGAAGAAGCAGCAGCAGGAGGCTTGGCCAGGACAAGCACAAAAAGGCGTTTTCTCAGTAAGCTACATTTTCCAAGGTCAGCAACCATTTAGGGCAGCATTTTTTTTTAGCAATAACAAGAAGGCGACGTCATTGTACAGTTTCGCCAATAGTTTCTGCGGCAAAATATAGATATGCAGGGTTGTGCCAGAAATCTCTAGATGGTTTAAAAACTCAAGACAAATTCGTTGTTTAACAACTTCTATGATAGTTTTCAAACACTGAATGGCGTTTCTGGCCTTAAATTCATTGAAATTAGTTAACTTGAACACTGAAGGATTATTGGGTTGAAATTCGGTTGAAAAGAGTTTTTTAGCACACCACTAATAATAAAGAAACTGACTTTTCACAGATACTGGCTTGCACAGAACACAATTTTTACTCAAATTCAAACATTTTCACCCTAAAAGTCTCCCAAATTCAATCTGTAGTGCCAAGCTTCCAAAGAACCAAACATTCCCATAAAGCTACCTACAAAAACCTATTACTTGGGAATTATCAGTTCTTAAAATCTGTTTTACGAAAATTAAAGTAATTTTGAAGAATTGCCATAACTAACTTAGAAATCATCAGCTCGTGAAACCAGTAAATAAAGAAAAAAGATTTCAGCCAAGTATTCAGAGGAGATCAGAGAGACAAATTTGGACGTTAAATTTGCTTAATTTTTACTAAACTCTCTATTTGGCAGAGTTTTTATTTTTAGGATATACATTCTGCTCAAAAAATTATGATTAAATTGAATAAAACTGTGATTTGAACCAAATCTGGCAGCCGCTTTACAGCTGTGTGTTGTTAACTCAAGAAGATACGTTCATCGGATTTACTTTTTTGTGTCTTAATACTTATATTAACCAAAATCACCATGCAAAAAATAATATGCGGTTCTGCTTAGGCCACTAACAGAGAGTCATACGACGATTCTTAAGCAGTATCTTGTTAAAATTCTATCACGTTTACTTCGATATTTGGTGTTGATGCGGCTTGCAGACAAGATAGCACTTGTTTACTTAGTTACTTTTCGGTGTCGTTGGATTGCTTCTACCTGCAATATTGCAACCATTCCATGTTTATAGATTTACATTTTTCAACTATTTTCAGTTCTGACCATTAGTTCTTCTACAAAGAGACATTGCACTTCTATTTATTTGATATTCCCGCCTCTCTCATTTATGGCTGTCAGCTCTGTCCTTGCTATCTCTACATTGTTAGGATAATTGAAAATCTGTCAACACTCTTATTAGAGCGTAAAAATTGTCAACACATACACAGACACACGCACACATACCCATATAGACAGTTGCATTTGCCCTTGCATCAAAAGAGCGCTGCATCACTCATACGCCCCGTTAGTCCAAATATGCCATTTGACCAAAAAGATATTTCCCTTCGTCCAACCATGCTCTTTTCTATGCTCACTTAGTTGAAGCATATTTCACCCAGAATGTCATAATTTTTTCGCGAATGGCTAAAAGGAACGCCAACTGCAGACCAACAGCTGTGTCAAATTGTTATATCGCCTGAATATTTGGCAAGACATTTGTATATAGGGTAAGTGTATTTGGCGTATTTATAATACTTCAGGGCGTCGCCTTGTCGTCGTCAGCATCGTCACCTCTTGTTTGTTGCTGACCAATTGAAATCTTTTGGTCAGTTGGTGTTGTCATAGAATTATAATTCTGTCCAATTAAAGTGCAGCAGCGAAACGTCACAAAATGAAAATACTCAAAGTTTAAATATGATTTCGTTTTTACATTTGCTGCAACTGAAATCTAATTAAAAATTTCCCAATTGTAACTTTGGCAGTTTTCATTTGCCAAACACACACTAATTTGTTTTTAAAATTTAGTGTACGAAAAATACCAATTTTAATTTCGAATTAGTTGTTGCAGCGCAACAAAGGTTTCCATTTTTAAATTAGAAAAAAGTTAATACACAGACAGTGAGTCGTTCCGGCTGACAGTAGGATTGCATATCTGCATATCCTGTACACGTTTTTCCACAAAATCAGTAAATGGGAACTAAAGAATTTACGCTTATGTCTCCACTCCCTGTTATATAATCTATAATTCTCATAAATTTATGTCTACAGCATATAAAATTGCAAATTTACAAAGCTGTTTTATGAAAATTTTGGCAGCACATTGCAATAAAATTGTTTAAAACTAATGCGATAGACGCGTTAAGTATCTAGGAAATCCAATAGTGTAAGCGAAAACTGTTTGAGCAAATACTAGGGGGCTCCACACCCTGCTCGCTATGCTTGCTAACCCTCGGTATAAAGTATGTATTATAATAGAGAGCCCATTTGTAAAGCTTAAAACCTATAAGGATGTTGATTGGCTTACTAGGCAGGTGCGTTTTCACTTCGAAGGATGTATGGCATACCCCGCAAAGAATACTTATAGTTATAGTAGTTATACTGGATCACCATGAATAGTAGGTGTAGGTATTTTAAGTTCTATATCTTTAACTAGATGCGAGTGTTCTCTTAATCCCTCTAAAGCGCTGTGGCTCCTAGAAAAGGCTAGAGGCTACCGAAAACTACTAAATTATACCAGAAAATACTAAATGATACCAAACAATACCAAACCAAAATAAACTAAGTAAATCTCGTAAAAGCTATAAAAATACTCACAAAATGTTAATCAATTTTTTTTGCATTTTCAGCGGACAGAAATAATTAATTTTCTCTCTTCTAACTTTGGTTATACATTTTAACGGAGCTCGATTAAATATCAGTGCTATTTGATTACAAATTTCAATTCAAATAGTCGAACAAATCAGGTCTATTTCAACACAGCAACAATCTCAAATGCAATTACACATAAAAGCATTTAAAATAGGCTTATAAAAAAGCACGCAAAACCAACAGGAATTGCTTTTAAGGCACACCGATTTTTATGCCTTATGTAATATGCCATGTAAAACACCGCAAAGCATGCAACAGCATTTATATTTAATGTCACAACATTTCCCGCTTTTTATGCACATTGAAGGGGAGAAAGCGGTTTTGTGTTGCTGCCACTCACTGGCATATAATACATAAATTTTTACGCGTTTAGAATATCAATGTTCGTTGTAGATGCGATTTTGCTCGTAAATGCCAAATACAACTAATAAATTCATGGCATACTTTTAGGCGTACAACGTGAGTGTTCGAGAGAGAGAGATGCCCATATTGTAACTGCATTGCTGTTATACTTTTTAAAAACTTGCTTTTTTTCGGTATTTTTTTTGCTGCTCATTTTGTTGCTGTTTTTATACCCGGTAGACATAGTGTACAAGGGTATTATAGATTTCTGCAATGTCGAGTCGATATAGACATGTCCGTCTGTCCGTCCTTCCGTATGAACGTCTAGATATCAGACACCATAAGAGGTAGAGGCATAAAAATTTACCAAAATATGCGCATATACGTCGAAAAGATGAAGTTTGTCGAGTCACGTTGATATCTTTCCCCCTTCGCCTGTGACATATTTTTGCGGTTTACAGCCGCTCCGTTCAACCATCTCGAAACTTGACAGAGAGTATGCGTCTTGGTTATGTGCATCTATGTTTCAAAAATTATCGAAATTGCCACAGACATTAACAAACGTATTTTTGATCTACGTTACAAAATTCAACGGCATTGGCCCAAGAATTCTGGAGTTATGGGCATAGAAGTAATTTTTGCCCCAAAATAACCAACTTCCCAATAGGAAAACTTGTCAATTGGAACTGCCCAAGAGGAAAATGTTTACAGGCATATCGATCTTATGAAAGGAGATATAAAAGTGGATACTTCCGTTCCCATTTTACCGTATTTAGTGCCTAAAAAGAAAAAGGGTACAGGGTATTCCACTGTCGGTCACCGTCCCGACTGTCTGCATCAATTTTTTTTTTTATGTATTATGACATGTTTCGCGGTTTTCACGCGTTTTTTGTCGCCAAATGGCTATTGTTTGTGCTTGTTGTTGTTGTAGTTTTTCTGCGATGTTTGTTGTAAGCATACATGTTGTGTGTTGCGGTTATTTGTTTGTAAATTTAATTATGCGGTTTTTGCACAAAATTTATTTACAACACAAATGCAAAACTAATGAAAATTTCTCACATTTTATATGCATATGGTAGCATTTTTCTGAATATGCATATATATGCATTTAATTTTATCAATTAAATGTAGAATGAGTTTTTTAACAGTGTTCTGTAGTTGACAGTTGTTCAAAGTTTTTGATGTTTGTACAAGCCAAAGAGTTGAATTCATATGAGAATTGTACTTTAATTTATTAAACATAAAAAAATAGACACCAAAACTTTTAAATCGTTTAAATTGCAGCATTATCTCTTGTGTGTTCATCAACAATATGCTAAACGTTAACTTCGAATAGTTAATACTACAGAGATATAATATTATCGATAGTGCCATCGATATTATCGATAGTGACACCGATTGTGTTATAAGTCTAATATAGATCTCACCTTACATGTATGACATGATCCCAAAAATTCAGTGTGGTACCGATTACTTCGCAATAACGCAACTTTTTCAGGTGCAATCTATACCATTCGAAAGACAAAATGTTTGCGGTTTGCAGAATATAAGTTTCAACTGGATACATTGCGTTTAAGTAAAGTTAAAATTGATTTGAAATAAAAAAACAACAACAAAATACTTTGAACACACAAACGTTGTTATTTCGTGTTTTCTTTTCTTGATCAGCTGTTGTAAGACCCCGTCGAAGGTCGACGCCAAGGCGAAGACTAGTAAAAGATTAATACACTGAGAAAAATAGACCACTTCCTAACTAACAATAGTTCCTGATAAAGTATCTAATTTATGTGCGTACTTACACTTAACACAAATTAAACGTTCTTGACTGAAGAATTTGAGTATTTGTGAGTTAAGTTTAAACATCCCTACATGGTTTTTCGCAGTTTCATTTGAATTCTCTTCAAAAACTTGAATTTCTTGTCACATTTGCTGTATGCTCTTAATGTTTGGCACATCGGTATAAAAATGTATATGTGGCATACCGAGGATCTGCTGTTGGAAGAGTTATGTGAACCTTTTTGTGTTCGAGTGCTGCAAAAGTGCTTCTCGCAAGTGTGGCAAATAAGTGGAAGCCGGATGCACTTTTCAGTATGACCTTAGAACATTTGCGACCTAATTTAAGCGGAAATCGATTTGCAATAAACAGAAAAACTATAAAAATATAAAATTTTTGCTATATCCTATATAAAGCGTACTTCAAAATGCGACGTAAAATGAATCAAGCGCAGTTAAATGTGAGGTAAGGTTTTAAAAGTGCTTACTCCATATTCAACTTTTAAAGCAATTTCATTACATTTCGTCTAGAAATTTGTCTTGAGAACTAGCAGTTCGCTTAACGAAATTTTATGAAAACAAATTGGACTGTACCAAAAATATACTCTAATAAGCTGCTCTTAGTTTGTCTGCTGTATTTTAATGGCAATACTTTTTGTAGACTCCTTAAAACTAACAGTCTAAAGCTTGTATCTTAGAGTCCGGCTAATTAAACAACAAATATGCATGAGTTGTACAAGTTTAATGTCCCTTTCTTTTTCACAATGACACAACTTTGCATTGGGCCGGCCTGCTGAGTTGAGTTTCCCGGCTCTTCACTTTTCTTTTATAGTTTTCCATTGCCCGTTTCTGTTCGGTTCTGTTGTTTCAATTTTATGGCCGTCACTTTACAACAAAGCAATTTCCCCGCTACATAGCTCCCAAGCCTTTTTCCCGCTCTCTCGCTCTCGCTCTCTCTCTCTCGCGCTCAAAGGCGTTTACTTCAAGTTCCACTCTCTAGAATTCTTTGTAGCCTCGCATGAAAGTTTTGCATGAAACGACGTCACTCGGCGTTGGCACTTAAAAAATTTACAAAGTGCTTTGTCGACTGCCAAAGCCTCTACACGCCCAGACCCTTAGCTGCAGGCAAAATGAAGTGCAAATTGCAGCACAAGTTTCTGCCTTTACCGCAGCCCTCGCTCACACACTCTTTCTCTTTCTCTCTCCTGCAAGCTTTGTTTTTGCAATTTGCTCTTCCTCTCACTCTGCCGCTTTCAAGACTTAACTTTTTTTTTAACGTTTCCGTTGCCTTCGTTGACGCCTTTTGCTTATTTGTCACACGAAAATTTTTAACGAAAAAAAGCCACTTGCAGTTAGTTGTGTGGAAATTTTATATTTATGTGTGTGTGTGTGTGTGTGTGTGTACATATGTGCATCTGTGTGTGTAGTTGAATGTGTGCTTGAGAAACTTTTTAGCTCTTTCGCACGTTTTGCGCCTCTTTAGTTTTAATTGTTTCGAGTTTCACGCATTTACAGTTTGACTTCATTTACAGTTAGTTGTTGCAGTCAACACCCCAAAAGTTACCGTTGGCAATTTGTACCCAGCTTTTAAAATTACACAAAAATATCGAAATTATCGCATTAATTATACGCACAAACCAAAATAAACAGCAAATGGCACATATCAAAATCAATATGTTTCCAACCAAAGCAAAGTGAATGAATGAATGAATCGAATCGAACCGAATCTCCATTAAATGCGAAGCCACAGGCGATAACAATGCAAATTCGAATGCTTTGAAGATGAACGGGGAGCGAGGAAACGGGCAGTGGCTATGTTGTGCGTGCATGTTCATGCATTTTGAATCTGTCGCATAATTTGCCAATGGACAAAAGGGAAAGAAACCATTAAAAAAACAACATCAGTCAATAAATAAATCACAAAAAATGAAAAAAAAAATTGATGAAGACAGTCGGGACGGTGCCCGACAGTGGAATACCCTGTACCCATTTTTTCCATGAAAATCCAATTTCATGCAAATTTTTGTATCGATGCGTTGAAGGGTATGGGCGTTATAGCTTGCACGTTATAATTGGCACATTATTAGCTATATCTTCTAAAGTTCTGAACCGATATGAATCATTTTTGCACAACACATGCACAGTAATAGTGTGAAAAACTGTGCCAAGTTTCAATAGGCTAGCTTTTATGGTGTGGATTAAAACCACGAAAATTTGTCACGGGTGTAGGGGGTGAGATATCGACATAATTCGACAAATTTGCACTGAATAGGTAAAATGCGCATCTTCTGGTGAAAATTGTTGCTCTAGCTCGTATAGTCTCCGAGAACGTTGCGACAAAACGGAAAGACAGACGGACATGTCTATATCGACTTGACTAGTGCTCCTGACCATTTTTGACCATGGAACATATGGTCTGCCACGTCTCCTTCTGTCTGTTACATACATTGCACAAATCTATAATACCCTTTTACATTTTGTGTACAGGGTATAAAAATATTTCGAATAATGCATAAAATATTTTTTGGCTGTATTTTTATTATCAGTTACGGCAGTTTTTAATAATCTTTAAATATGCCACAAAAAATCACATATCGGTTTTTGAATAAAAATATTGTGCAAATATTTGAATTTATAACAATTGTATACAATATAATGTTTAACTGACGAGGGCAGTTTGATAAGTCAGATTCTTTTTGAGTAAAAGAAATCGACCAGGGTGAAAATTCTAGACATAAAGAGCACAAAGAAGGATATCACCCCTCAGAACCCTTACATTATTTTCCGGTTCGTCGTTGCTAGAAACATTTACAAGTTTCCTATTATCTTATGATAGCGCTCCAAGCGGTAAAATCAGTAATAGTACGTTAAGTTTGTCGGGCTGCGATTACGTTATACAAATTCGAATGGGAAAGAAAAGGACATTAACATAGTCAAGCGAATTAAAATCCAGCGGCTCCATTAGCTGGGTCATATACGTATGAATGAAGAAGCTCCCGCGTGAAAGGACTACGGGATTAATACACACTTTTCAAAGTATTTGACAACAATGACATTACGTGAAGCTTAAAAAATCGTTATGGCAGGCTCTTATTAGACGACAGACCCAACTTGACCATTGGTTCTTCCTGAGAACAACTGCTTTAGCTGAGCCTTCGTATATGATGATTTGTAATGGCTCTACGGCTACGAAATGGTGTCAAAAATCGTTGGGAGTGTGTTTGAACTTTGCCCAACACTTCTCTAAATAGAACTGCAATACACAGTTTTGTACTATCGATATATCTAATTTTTTCTTTGTGTCTAACTATCGATGTTTTTTTCCCTATAAATAGTTTGTGCACACGATAAGCGGCTAAAGTTATTATAATCGCACCTTTTCGAAACAATGATACTATCGTTACTATCGAAAAACAAGTGGCGCCACAATCGATAGTTTTGTAGCAATACATTTAAAGTGATCATACGTTTGCGCTTATGATCAAGTGTGATTTCATGTCCAAATATACATGTAAAACGCACTTACATTCTTTGGTCTTTCAATTTCATTCCATGAAATTTTAATGACGTGACGTCCTATTTTGGACAACCTAAACGGTTTTACTTCCTAAACATTGAAATTGATAGTGCTAAGTCCGCTTGGTATTAAAGCCTTTCTTTGGTTTCTTTTTTCCAATTTCATCGAAATTCACGAGATTGTCTGCACTTTCAACTATAGGACGTAGCTTATTCTTTCTATTAACAGTTATTGACAGAAGCAGTAGCACATCAAAACCTGACAAACTTATCAAGCAACTCTCGTACATTTTTTGTTGCTGTTTCATTATGAAACATGGCCACATGTTAAAAGCTACCGTTTGGTTTTAATTCTGACCAAAATGTTTCTTGTCCCTATAAATTTTACAAGATTTTTGTTTATATATATTTATATTTTATCAACTAAAGCAAACAGTGCAACGTCGAAAAGAACATAAAAACTTTTAAATAAATTTACATAGCCAAAATGTTTTATGGCCGGAATTTAAAGCAATTTCGACAAAAGTCAAAAGTCGTTGCAAAGATTTTGTTAACGTCAGCAAATTTGTGCAAAATGTTGAAGTTGTAATATTTCGTCACCTAACACATACACCCACAACACACACACACACACACACACACACATATTGTAACAGACACGCGCAAAAGGTGTGCATAATTTAGCAAAGAGTCAGCGCAGACAGCGTGCCCTGTAATGTATGCTATGCTATATGCAGAGGCTTGCAAAAAAAAAAGGAGATGCACTATTACCATAAGACACACACACACACACACACACACAGACGCCCAGACATGGCACACACAAAAAATGTACGCCGGAAGTCACTTTAACGATGCGCGAGTAAGTAATAACAACAAAAAGAAAACGGAAACGTGAAGGAAAAAAGAAAAACGCGAAACAGCAACGAAAGGCAGAGCCGAAACAAAATGGCGCACAC
The DNA here is from genome assembly GCA_035041775.1 of Chymomyza caudatula. Taxonomy (NCBI): domain Eukaryota; kingdom Metazoa; phylum Arthropoda; class Insecta; order Diptera; family Drosophilidae; genus Chymomyza; species Chymomyza caudatula. The sequence continues at coordinate 273,449 of JAWNKW010000033.1, read as the reverse complement.
ATTTATCCCGCCGCTTCTAGTCCTTCTATGCTATTTATGTATATTGCATACATACAAACATTGCTTTGCGTAGCTAACGAAGCCGAGGAGCAAGAGGGCGTCCGCCAGCACCAAGGGGGGGATATGCCATCATGCCAAGTGCAGAGATTTTTTTGTTTTTGGCAAAGCCAACATAGTCCCCATACACACATGCAAACACAGACATGCACACACCAATATATGCATGGGCGATTGTGTAGTAGCGCTCGACTGTCCAGTTTGTTTTTACTTTTGACCGACACCGTCGCCTTCTGGGCTTGACCGCTGCACAGTGGCTCAAAACGTTCTCACAAAGGACGAAATTTTTGAAAGCGATGTTGCAAGTTTCGCAGAAAGCTAACTATAGTCACCGAGCATAGAAAATTGAGTAATGATTTTTCTTATTCATACCATTAAGCAGCTGTTGAGAGAAGAGGAGAGAGCAAGCCGGGCCACAGACTGGCACTACACCCTGGGCCTCAGACAGTCCAAACTACTCCTCAGCTCCTATAACTTGCATAGGTTCAAGAAAATATCACAACTAGGAAAGAATACTGTTAGGATTCTGACATGTCTGCTTACTGGACACTGTAGGATGAAGGAACTTTTGAACAGGCTGAGTATCGCCTGTCAAAAGCGCTTAAAGCTCAGTTGGGGCCGCAATAGATTTTTAGGTCGCATGCGTATTTGCGTAGTTCTTGCATGTAGGCGATAATTTCTTATAAGCGAAAATCGGATATATGCGGAAAAAAAATCAGCTATAATCGCTTATATGCAATAGCTAGAATGCAGAACAGGTGATGCATATAAGTGATAATGGGAAATATGCAAAAAAATGTTGTTGCCAGTTGCAATAGCGTTTTCTATTATTATTAATAATAGATAGGTTATTTTTTGATCTGAATTTAAATGAAATCGATGCAATTTTGCGAAATAGATTTTTTTTTATCTAACGTTCAACTGGACTGAAAAGTTCGCATATAACCGATAACAGTTTTGCCAATAATTTATTGATGAAACAGCTGATCTATTGCATATAAGCAATAATTGCTTATAAGCTATTTTCATTTAACATCTAATTTTGTGTGAAAGTTACATGCAAATTTTATTGAAAGTAACTTTTTTTGGCTTATAAGCAATAATTTCATATAAACGATACGTCATATAATCGATATATGGTATAGTAATTAAAAACATGAAATGTAGTGAAAAAGTTTATTTTAGATACGAGAAAAATAATATAATTGTGTATTTGTCAGAAAATAAGTATCAGTAACTTTAAGACTCTCAGTCTGTTACTTAGAATTAAATATTTTGTTAGCTTTTTACACATTCTTCTGCTTTCTTCACAGTAAATTGATTACTTATTACAAAAGTAAAATTTTAGAATAAACACTTATTTTATTTCACCAAAAGTGAAAACAAAGTGCTTGCTGCCACGAATCAGCTGTCAACAGATGCTAGACTAAATGCGAAAGTGAAAGCGAAGTAATGGATAATTTCGATAATGTTTGGTCGATAGCAGTTTTAAAATAAAAATATTTCATTGTAAGATTCAACAAATCCAACAATTATGCTGAAAACCGTATTAATATTGAAATTGGGAAAATCGTTCCAGCTTAAAATGAAAAGTCTTTCTCACGAAATTCTGCTTGCTGGCTTAATTTGAATTTTCTTAAATGTCGAAAAAGTGTAATTAACGTAGAACACTTTTTCACACGGATTCTAAGCTGTTGCACCACTGTGCGCTGCTTGTTTGCAGAAATGTAAACAAGCTTCGGTAACGGGGTTTTGGCCATGCAAGGTGCGCTTTAAAAACCAACAACTACTCTATGAAAACAAAAGGCAATGCGAAGCCGTGGCTAGACGCAGTTGTTGTTGTTGTTGTTGTAATGTGCCATGTTTTGTTTACATGTTGCTCACCGACTACAAACAGTGTTTGCATTCGTGTTGCAATAAATAGATGTCATAGTCCAAAAGTATAACTTTAAAGAATTCGACTCAGCAGATTTTTCATGTTTTCTTTGTAAATCTGTTGCAGGAGTCGCTTGAGTTTAGAATCTATACGAGATGAAAACTATGACGACGGCGTTGACAACAATGGGCGCCAAGATGATAATGATGACAGTGTTGAAGATGATGAAGGCAGTGCATGAATGTTGACTGCAAAGTGACGGGCTGCTCATAGTACGTACCTGCTATGCATTTAGTTGCAGGCTGTTGTTGTGTGCATCATAATAAGTACAACTACAAGAACAATAAATGCCACATGTGCGACAACTAGAAGAAACATCAAATAAAGCTGAATGCTATGCAGCATATTTGAAATACTCTTTCGTAGAAAATCGTGATAGTGAAACCGATAGGCTTTCCCATTTGAGTGAGACTTATCTCTTGATTCTTTGGTATCTATACGCGATAAGGACGCCGTGTGGTGAGCCGGCTAAAGAATACGACCTCAAAGCTTGTCGTATGAGGCGACTAACAATGACACTGGGTCCTTGCGAGACCAGTAGAGCCAGCCAAGGCCTTAAAAGGGTTGTGCGTAGAGTTTGGGACCCACCACGTAAAACCACAGTTCCAATGGAAGAATGTATTTGCATCAGGCCGTAACCCGATAACACGGATTGTTAAGGACAGTCAAGAAGAAGAAAATACGCGATAAGGCACAAAATATAAGCCAATTTCTTCTCAGTCTATGTGTCTGGGAAGCATTTGCTATCTGTATAGCCTCAGGTACAGCTGCAAGTAGCATAACTCATTGCCTAGCAATCTTTACGTATTAGCTCATGTAGCCCATAAAGAGAGTGTATAACTGGCTGTGTCATAACAGCTAGTTGTAGCTAGGTAAACGTGCAAAGAAATGAGAAAATATGACAAGCAGACATGCAGAAAACAGTAACAAATGTTGCCTCTAGTGTTATTATTCCATCTCTCTGCTGGGTTACCTTTCTACCAAGAGTCAGCCAAATGTTGAATGCTTCAGACGACGTACGACCTTAGATGCTGATGACGACGATAGCAACTACAACAACAACAATGAGTAAGCGCATGTAGGCAACCTGCAGATAAATTGCAAACATATCTGAGATATACAAACGAAACACACACACACACACACACACTCACACACACACTCACACACCCACACACACACACACACACACACACACACACACACGTGCACGCATGCAAGATGATGAAGAAAAATGTGCAGCTTTTGAAATGAATGGAAACACATGAGTTGCACACATGAAGACAGAGCAAACGGAGAGTTGCGAGTGTAACAAGACGCAGAAGACAATGCGACAAACCGGCAGCGTATAGAGTATACATTGTATGTGCATGTTATCATAGCATAAGTTCAGGCGCAACACAAAGCATTTGGAGCAGCGCATTGTCAGTTCGTCTAAACGGAGTCTAATTCCCGTATAGCGTCAGCTGCTGTCGCTCCAATGCCAAGTCGAAAAGAGTTATGATAGAGCGGAAATTGCTGTTTTATATATATATATACTTTTTTTCTACAATTTTTTTTTTGCCCAGCTCTTTGCTTGTCTGCTGCTTGCCGGCTTGATTCATTCATTTTCTTCTTCTTCTTGCTGTTTTCTTTTCTTATGCTGCCATAATACAAACGAACAGAACGGAAATGAAATCAAAATGCAAAATGGCTACGTTTATCAGCCGGCTGAATGTATCACTGGCAGCCGTAGCTAAGCAAAAGAAGATACAAAACAGCTATCTTATAGATACATATAAAACTATAGCATACTTTTCAGCTGCATTTAGGCCAAGAACAATGACAACGTTGACATGTGAAAATTAAATTCGTTTTCAAGCCATTTAATTCAATTCATTTGGCGTTTTTTCTTTTGTTTTATAGGGGTATCAAAAGCAATGAACTGCTGTCCGGTTTAGTGGCAGCCAAATGGCAGTTAACCGCAAAACAGGCGTACCAATGTCTGATAATAGTTGAAAGCTCTACAGGAGTGGACTCCACCTACAGCCAGTCCAGTCCAGGCCACACCAACAATAACAACAAAGAGAAACCGCAAAGAAAGGCTGCAGCCAGACGGACGGACAGTCAGACAAACGGACTGTGAGTGCAGAAGACAGACATGGGCCATGTCCAGGTCTGAGCAGCTTTGCATTTTGGCCTGAAATGAATCGTTTTGGCGGTTGTCATGTGGCCAGGCCAACTCGCCAGCAGCTACTCCAAAATCCAATGGCTGGCTTGGTTTTAAAATTTGTTTGCGGTTTTTTCGCTGGATAGCACAGAATACATATAAATAACTGGGGTATAAAAATGCCCGAGCTATGGGGCGTTTGGCAGGGGTTAGAGACAAAACATCACCTTTGTGGCGCTTGCAAATGTTTGCGGTTGCTTTTTGGGGGGTGCTGCTGGCATAAAGGAATGTGTACTCTTCACATATATATGTAGGAACATGCATAGTAAGGGCGAGCGCTCCAAAGGGTTTGTTGGTTTACTCCGGCTACACGTTGCACATAATTTGCACTGACTTTTGGGGCAAGAAGCGACGCGTCTGCGTCTAGACACGTTGCCATTTCCGTTTAACTGTTGTCAACAAAGTTGGCAGCGCCAGCAGCACTTATTTTCAAGACCCAACAACGTACAACACAGAAAATATGAGCGCTTTGAAAACACTTTGCTTCTAAATACTATGCTACATCAGTCGTTTGATTTAAGAGTTAAGTAGTGTTAAAAAGTTAGTTTTTTAGGAAAATAATCGGTATTATGCAAAAAAACTGTTTGTTTGCAAATTAACTTTCGTTATTTATCCGAATTAGTGTTTGAATAACTAACTCTAGTAGCATACTCGTTTTTTATGAAAGAAATCGTTTTTTATGCAAATAATCGTTTGCCATGAAAGCAATCGTTTTTATGCAAATTAACGATTTTTTATGAAAATAATCGTTTTATGCAAATAATCGTTTATATGCAAATAATCGGGTGGTTTTTTTTACAAATAATCGTTTTTATGCTAATAACTGTTTTAACTTACTTTATTTGTTCAAATCACCACATTGTATGCACATTGTGAAGACAATCGATTAATATGCAAAGAGCTAAGTACAGAGTTAGACTTTCTGATTGCTGTTTAAAACTCTACTTTGACATGGTCAAGGATTTTGTCCACGGTTACAGCATAGAAGTCAGCATAGCGATCAAGCGTATATGTGGCGACGAAGTCGACGATCTCTAGGACGAGTTTGACATAGTCAAGCGAACGTAGATGAAGAAAGAAAGAAGGCGATAAAGGGAGTCAGATAGAGTTAGCACTAACTACCTTTGCTATCACGAAGTGGAGAAGGAATACGCGACGCAGAGATGCCTCAGACCAAGCTCTATATAGATTTTTGATCCCTGATTCTTTTGCACTTTTCTACTCTATTTGCAAAATGATTACAAACATTTCAATCATCTACTTTATTTAATACCCACTTCACATATTTGCTTACACATTTTAATATTTACGTTATCTTTTTGAGTCTTCTTTTTTCCACACAATTTCTGTTATTTTTCCTTTTTTTCGAGTGCTTTGAATTCTATTGAAAAAAAATTCGTTGGTTCCATTTAATTTTGTGAAATTTATTTTTCGTCGACATTTTTCACTTGCCTCTGTGGCATTTTTTTATATATGCAATTATTTTTGTTGGTTTACCGTCGCTAACACACTTAGAATCCCTTTGTCTAAAAGGATTAAAACCGCACGGCATGTACTATATACATAACAAATACAGACACAACAAACATGCACACACACGCACATACATATTTTGGTGTGTGTTGGAAACTCTGCTTCTTTTCGCCAGCTCGTAGAATCTTTTCTATTTCTCTCTTTTTCACAAACAGAAAGCGTTTCATTTTTCGCTTTCTATTTTTGTGTTTATAAAGTGTCAATGATATGCATTTAATCGATTTCGGTTTATGTCACTAAAAGTGGAGAAATAAAAACTACCACAAATTTGTGCATGGCAATGTGTCTGATGGTTGGTTTAGGCGGCAATGGCTGTCAAATGGCTTATTGAAAGCCACAACTGCAACAGAGTAAATACAACAAAGTAAACACATGCAACAAAGCAATGTGCGCGGTCAGCTGTTGTGCGCATTGTTTGAATTAACCCAAAAGTGTGCAATAGCTTTTTTCCATTTGCAAATTGAAGCAAATAGAGAGTATCTCTATAGAATAAGCGTTTATCAATTCTATTAGGAATATTAGACCAGAATGGTTATTTATTCTAAAAGCACCCGAATCATTGTGTTAGTCCACGAATTTCAAGGGATGCGTGTGTGGTTTTCCATCCATTAACTGAAATGAATATTTTTATTCTTATTTTTATCGAGTTTTATGTTTCCCCCAACTTTCAACTTTGAAGTGTTTTGCTTGTAGCTAGAACTGCTTTCTCATCTTGTGAAAGTGGCACCTGCAAACATTTATATGAGAACTAGATATGAATAGGTTGCCCTGGCGAATTTTTAAAAGCACACCAAACTTCAGTAAAAAGGAAGTGTTTTTAGAAATGAAAAAAAACTCAAAAGTTTGAAAGCAGCAGCAAGAATTTAATGCAGTTTTACGAAATAACTCTGTGTTTTTGCCTTAGGCACACAATTATCGATCATTTTCCGTAACTCTCTGCAATGGAAAACATTTGATTGGATATTGCTTTTATGAAAAATAAAGGTAGTGTCAGACGAACCGACAATCGGCATGCCGGCTAATGCTCTGAGTTGATACAACAAATGTCACACATTCCAATTGTAGGCTTCCGACACAGCTGTTTTGATTCGGCAGATGTCGTTGGGCATGTTCCATACATGTTTTCGCGATGTTTGTATTTCTGCATGCAGATAATCGACACATCTAACCGTAACTTAAGTTTCAACGTTTTTGCTACAATGGAACGGAACGGAAAGGCTTTTAAAAACACTGCGTCGGTAACAAGTAACTCTACTTCCCCAAAATGCTATTTATTTGCGAAATTAACTTTAATTTGATACAGATAGCTGTTTGAAGCAGAGGGAGTTAGTTGCTGATCGGCAGCGAACGATCATATGCGTATAAGCAAGTGCAGTAGTCATTTAAAGAATATGCGCAAATCTCAAAAAATTTGTAGAATCTATTACTAGAGTACAGTAATCGGCCAAAATGTTGGGAATACCAAGTACTCATGGTGTGCAAAATGTCAAAAACTTAGACATGACGAGCTCTCGATCTCTTTGTCGAATAACGGACCTGCGCATGGCGCTGTTCTATATTATTTGTTTCATGGGGTCCAGTATTTCTTCTTCCGCATTTGTAACATATACATATATAGTTATTTATCAAAACTATTTCTTGCATTCTTTTAGTTTCAATTTCGTGAGTATTTGCTATACCAGGTGAAGGTTTAAGCGTAAAACTTATACTGGCATTTGTACAAAATTTTACGCTCATCAAACATGCAGAAATACTGCACAAACAATCAAACAAAATGGAGTAGTGTCTGTGTGTGCACGTGTGTTTGTGTATGAGTGTAAACATCATCTCAGTGGGCCAGTGAGTGTACATGAATTTTTCGTGTTGACATTAAAATCCAATTTCAATTGCATTTGAACTGTACAAAGGTTTTGTGTATTTTACATAAAGGAAAATAGTAGCGTAAATTGTAGGCAATGCACACAAATATTACGTATACGACATGTATACGGTAAAAAGAAGTACATAGCTGCAAGGAATCTCTTAGGCGTTTGCTACACGATGCGTGATTACGAAACGAGTAAGTGAATATGATAATATAACGTAATCGAATATGAAGCAAGTTGCACAGGGTGTTGCAGGCGAGACAATGTTTCAGCGATAACAACAACAAATAGCATCGTGTAACAAGCGCCTTAATACAGTTTAACCTCACTAACTCGAATTGAGTATTTGAATTATTGGATTTTTAAAAAGTAACTTGATACGAATAGATTCAGGTTTTATAATCGATTATCGATTGGTTTTGCTCTTGAAACTTCACTGCATGATAACTGTCTATTCGCAGCTTTAACTCACGCTAAGCTTTAAATACCATTTCCACGCATTCCACACAAGACTCATTCAATTCCCAGCGTTTCCGCTCTGTTTCTGCTTTGCCTTTTTCTAGATGAAAAGAGCGAAATCGAAAAACGAGTTTGGATTGGCAGTTACAGTGCGTGGTTAATTCATCACTCACAGACACCTGTCTGCCATGAACAAACAAATACAAACACACACTAACACACACACACACACATATATGTATAATTTTATTGCCAATTTTGCAATGTTTACAAATTTGCAGCGTCTGTTTCGGCCTCACTGTCAGTCAGTTGACTATCTCGCTCGCACTAGCGGCGGCCAGAGTTGCCACCAACGCCAACTGAAAACAAATTCAATTGCAAATTGAATTTTTATTGAATGTTGTTGGCGGTGTTGGCAGATAAACCAAGCCAGAACTAGGTTTAGTTGTTGTTTCTTTATTTCAGCCATTCGTTTCTTTTTGTTTATTTGCTTGCCTTTTGCTTTGACATTTTTCTATGGGCTTGCCACACACGAAAATTGCCTTGCTTTTGGTTTCCTTTCGCTGCTTCCTATTTCTTTTTGTGCTCCCTCCCAAAGTCAATAGCAGGAAATTCAATTTCTGTCAACTATTTCGTACAAAAACTAAAGTCTACTTTTAGGTATATAAGTTTCAAGGGAAATGGGCATACCCGGCGTATGTTTTTGTGCATATTTTATAGAAGAGCAGATGATAAGGGTTACCATTTTGCTTTAAGCTGAAGTCCAATCTTTAAGAGACTGTTGAGTGTAAGATTCTGTGTTTGGTGTCAACTTATGCAACATTCGTTTTGATTTTGCAACATTCATAGCGCTTATCAATGTGCCGCTTTTAGCCTATATTTATCACAGGAAATGTTATAGAAATGCTCTGCGTCATGCTTATCAGCAGCAGCAACAACAATCACAGCCACAAAACACTGTATTTCAGGCCTCTGTATGCCATATTTGTGGCATTTTGTGTTTAGTTATAATTAGAAATAACAATGAGTCCGCTTGCTATGTATGTTGTCACTGATAAGCAGTGCAAGTGACTATTTTTCTTAAAAAATATATAAGCAGTTGAAATTTGGATATACTCGTAGTTACGATATATGAACTTTTCGTCAACTTAGCTGTTACACGAACTCTTGAAGTGCTTTTGTTTCAGTAGTCATCGGAAACTTACCTGCAAAGAAAGTAAAACAGAAAGAATTGTATCAGTTAAAAGTTAATGTTTTGTAAAGAATTAGAGAAAAACATAAATAGGTCCAATCACTGGAATAAAAATTTGCATTTACTAATCAACTACAAAAATTATAATGCCGTGAGCAAGATTAAAACGGCATAAGAGTCGGAAACACAAGCATAAGAGCAGCCAGCGATACCATCACATCAGCCTTTGAAGAATTACAAGTGACGGTTATTAAGTACAGTCACAGGGCAACTTAAACAAAATTGAGACAGTCCAATACATCGCAACATAGGTTAAGGGTCAAAAAACGACATTACCAACCTAACCAGAGGAGGCTTTAGTAATAAGGCGTAAAATTTCATTTTGCAGTCTCAGGAACCGCCATCCCATAACTCCTGAACGTCGCTTAAATTTGCAGATAGATCAATCTTCTGAGCTAGATACTCAACTGTGAACTGCTTGAGAGGACACACATCAACAAAAATCAGCCATATGAGCATCTGAAAGAGATTTGTATTTTAGCTTAACTGGCCATAACAACAAGTTACTGGGTTACGGCCTGATGTAGAGCACTTCTCTACACACGCACAACATGGCCTAGCCAGCGGCGCCGTTAGATGTTGGTTCATTTGACTATGTCAATGTCATCGTAGAGCTCATAGTGATTCGAAGTCATTCCATCGAATGTGGTAGTCGTTGCCAACGCGAAAAGAGTCAAAGTTCTTACGGAGTACTTTGTGAGTACCTAAAATCAAATAGGCCCACATTTACAGACATAAGGAAAAACAACTTAAGAAAAGTGGATATGGTTCCTTAAATATTAACGAAATGAAATATTTCTCCACAGTTCAGTAAAGAATACAGTTTAAAAGAAGTTTGAATTCATGAAAAGCATATAAAAAATGTTCTGTCGGTCATACTTTACTACGGTACAGTACTGACAAAGCACTACACTTCAGTGTCACGTTAACATCAATCTATTTTATAATTAGACTAAGAAAACATGTTTGGACCCCTTTTTCAACAACTATATGAAAACAAATATGGGTGAGACTTATATCATTGTGTAGGAAATATTTATAAGAAATGCAGAATATAAGTTTTATTCATATATTTAGCCAAATTATAGGTAATAATTAAATTCCTGTATTTTATATGAAGATGTCTATACATGTGTTGGTTACTGAGAAGAAAGATCTTAATAGAATTTTTCTTTACAAAGGGACAGTTATCGGCAGCAGTAAAGCAGCAACAACTTTTAGTGAAACTCAAAAGTATCTAATAATAATAAAAAAAACTAATCAAATCAAACAATTAAACCTTAAGCTTCACCAAATTACATAAGGGCGTGGCATAATAATTGCTAGAAAATAATAATTAAAACCAATGACGACTCCACTTTTTTAGCATTTTTATGCCTTAGAATTAGATCTAGCCGCCAGCTCTACCAAATCAGCAGCGGGTGGCACAAACCAAAAGACAAAAAAAAAAGTTGTGTGCCCTGACATAGACGCCAACGACAACGCCGGCATACACAAATCCCCAAACACGTCGCTCACATTTCAATTTACGCATGAAAATGTCATTTCCGACAAGGCAACGAAAAAAAAGCAGGCCAGGGCAGGCTTCAGGGCCACGGGGGTTGCCAAGTTCGAGGGAGCCAAGTAAGTAAGTAGTAAATTTGCATGCAGCAATGTTGTAAGCAGCAGCGGAGAGAGCTTCTCCTCTTGTATATGCTGTCGTCTCTCAGGCATGCCAAAAGTGTAATAAAATTAAGAATTCCAAGCTGCCGTGACAAATTTTTTCATACGCAACGCGCGCAATGAATGAATGGTACCAAAAGAAGGACAGTCGGACAGCAGGACAGACAGAGAAGCGCAGAGACAGCAGCAATGAGCAAATGAGTGAATGAGTGAATGAGTGAGGCATTACTGACAGCTAGGCGTTGATAGGCTTCGGATGACAGTCACGACGCGTTAGACGACAAGTCAAACCAACTTGAATGGCAATTTTGCGCTACAAGACTTTTTTTGCTTTCCATACAAAGTTAAGAGTTGGAGAAGAAGAATCAAAGAATGGAGGAGAAAGAAGAGCCAAAAAAGAATGGCGAGTATATTAAGCCATAAAATTAGTGCGTTGGCGGCGTGCGTGCCCCATGTAAGCCGCTTTTCGTTGTGTTCTTGTTGTTATTCTTCCTCTTGCTGTACGTGCATGGCATTAACCCATGATGAGTCGAAATTTGTTTATTACTGATGCATTGCATAATTAGTGTGTCACTACATAGACGTCAATGAGAGACTGAGAAATGGCAAGATTCCACAGGAAGTATGTGCGACAAAGCGTATTGTAAACCTTAACAACTGCTAAAGAGTTAAGGAAAGATCAAATAAAGCATATTCTAATATTCCATATTTGCACTATCGCCAAGAAGTCTTTCAGTGAACTAACACATTTGGAAGAAAACGTCAAAAAATGTCCAACACTTGTTTTTCATACCAAACTCCTGCATTATAATTGCTTAACGTACGGCGTTTTTTTATGACAAATAATATCGAGTTTGTTATAAAATTATCTCATGCTTGCGACACAAAAATAATATCAAACATTTTGTGACTAGACTATTGTGCTTAGAACTTTGAAATACTGTTTGTATTAGTTATTTAAGCATGTACTTCATCTACTCCTTCTATCATGTAGATTTTGCGAATTCCAACTATTCGGGCGTGTCCCGGATATCTTTAGACAGTATTATATTGATTTTTGCTTTTCCCTTTCTGCTTGCTTTTAGCACGAGTTTTGGTTCAATCGGAAATTCGGTTGAACGCGGTTCCTGGCATACCAATGATTAAGTTCTTTTTAGGACAACAGCTATTAAGCTTGCAATTCAGCCCAGTCTTAACATATCTAGCGTGTGCCAGAAATCTCCTTCGACCGAATTTCACCCCAAAGCAATGTTTTGGTAGGCCAGACGAATTTCAGAACTATCTATGCGATCATGTGAACAATCTAACAAGTAAGCAACGTATTTCTTAGAAAATTCAAGTGTAACTTTAGGGAAAACCGTTTTAGAGATTTCTTGCACAGCCCCGAATATCTTTTCACAGAATTCTCTTGAGCGAGCTTTAGCATACCTTCTTTTTCTTCTACTTGACTAAGTCTTACAACCCGTTACCGGCTTTTGGCCTTATGTGGAGGCAGCTCATACCATTTTCCATATAAAATGTCATGTTTTCAATACAAGTATCATGTTTTTCGTCACACAATATGTATCAAGCTGCAGATATTTGGATTTTCTTTTGTTTTCTATGACGGTTTTTAGCTAGAAACATCAAACAAATTACGTAAGAACAGTTTTTAGCGCTTTCAACCAAATTTACCTTGCTTGAAATGAAAACTTCCCAACTGCAAGAGAAAGTTTTCAAACTCTGCGCAAGAGTAGACCAAGTCATCTGGCAACTTTTGGCTGTCCTCATGATAAATATCTGATATAAAAAGCACCAATCCACCACCAATGTATTTCACTCCAAGGAAGCTTATAGTGGGTGAGGCAAGGGCGACCAGGAACTAAGAGGAGGGCAACCAAAAATCATCCAATTAGTATGCAAAAGGCAAGCTGCAAGCTGTTGCCGTTGTTATTCTTGTTGTAGTTGTTGTAAAATTATGAGATGTTGATGATGTGCGTGTCGAGACTGAGACTCTTAGACAAAATAAATGAGATTTTTATCATAATCACAATATTATTAGCAATGCTTATGAATACTTTTTACATCATGGACTCAAGTCAGCGGAGTCAGCGCTTTCCCCCTTGAACAAGAAGAGCGTCGTCTTGTCATAATTATCAACGTCTTCTCTAATAATGATCATGCTAATTAGGGCATTTGTTGGATTGTCTATTGCCATGTTATACGGGCTTAGCAGTGATTTACGCAGCTGCCTTGATATATGTGCCGCCAAAGTGCAGCACTTTTTCATCCCCTCCAATGGCAGCAAAGTATCTCAGTTCCGCCAACCACCGCCTACGACATATTATGCAATCATCGCTGGCCCGCACAATGACGCTCAAGTCGATAATTATGTTGACCAAGAGTTGACCGCTCACACACGAACGACGAGGTTGTCTCTTGGGTCTCTTGGGGTCTTCAATATTTGGTATCGTTTGGATGACGGCAGCAACAGCCCACACAGCATTTGTCAATTTAAATGAGCCATAAACACTTTTCGCCAATTTTTATGATTAATTAAGTGTCTACATTAATTGCACTCGAACATGAAGCAATTGCAACATTTGCAACACCAACAACAACAACAACTGACATTTGCATCTGCCGTCAGCAGTTGTTGCCCCAACAATTTGCTGCCAAGAACATGACAAAATGAGCAAAAATATTGAGACAAATGTTAACCAGAACAAATTGCAAAGCAATCGGCAGCAAGTTGCTTAATATGCATATTTAGCAGTATTTATGTAACTGTTTATAGGTTTATGCGTAGCATATATCACGATACAGCGCCACAGTTTCATGCCAGCTAATCAATGAAAGGATATGTTGCATTGTCGACTTCCGTTCTGACAACAAGCTCTGTTACTACAATCAGTTGGTGTTACGCTTCTGCGTGCTATGATAGCAGCATCTACAGGAGAGCGAGAAGGTTGCAGGTGTGTTTCTTTGTGCTGTGTTAGTAGTGAGCACAAAAAGAAGAGCATGCATGTTTATGGAAGATGGTGATTGTTGGTGGCGCTGATGAGTTTAAAATTTCAACATTTCGATTGTGAGTACACTTAAAATCATCTCTATTCACTATTCTTATGTCTCCTCATTGTACCATATACGTCATAGTACCTTTTCTTGGATATGTTTCTCCCGCTCTTAAATTTAATTGACGAATTTAGTTATGTGCTCTGTTAATACCCAAAAGATGTGCAGGACAATATTGAGGGTGAGCTGTGGGCTTATAAACTACTGGGCCATCGATTCGGAAACTGATTTCGTGCTTCGGTTTTCAGCGACGTATCAGCTTCGAATCCGTCAACCGTTTTGGATTTTCTAGCAACGTTTTCGAATTATCGCTATTCAAAAAATTCGAGATTTCGAGAGAATTTAATATCAAATCAATGTCTCCCAGACAGTTTTGGTATAACATTATATAATGTACAACGATACATTGATTCTTTGTAATCCGCCAAAAGTTTTGCCCATTTATCACATATTTTTTATGTGATTTTTCACACAAGGAAGAGTTTGTGGATTCAGATAGATATAGGTTCTGGTGTAAATGCATTCCTACGAAACACTCATAGAGCAGTATCACCTGCACAGCACTTATGAAAGCCACCATATAAACGAGATGCTCACTGGGTTAGAACATATTGTGAATAACTCTGGCAACTAGTATGCTTGCTCAGGTAGAAGACTAAGTTTGCCTTTTATGAAACTTAGTCTTATCTGTAAAGCACTTAAGATTAGTACAAGCATGGCATATAATTTTGCATAGAATTTGGCTGCCAGCCAAATGAGTGTGTTTATTCCATGGAAGTGTGTGTCTGTATGTGTGTACGAGAGTTGAAAGTACGGTAAACGCTCTCATAATTAACTATTGCCATAATGTTTGTGTGGCAAAATGCTACAAGTACAACAAACAAATAACAACAGTTCATAAATCATAAAAATAAAAAAGAGATAGAGCAGAAAGCCATTAGATGCGGTCACGTTCGAAACATATTAATACTCGATGTACTTAGATGAACCCAGAAAGTAGAACCCGACAAATGGAAAGCAAACGAGTGCTAAACAAATTGAAAGAGGCATGTGAAAACCAAATGAAAAAAAACAAAACGAAATTAAATAAAAATGATGGCAAAATATGCCAGAATAACAAACCATATAGAGCAATAAATAAATATGACAGATGGACTGGGACAGAAATAGATATAAGGGTGGAAACAGAGAGAGAGTGAGATCGAATCAGACGCATAGAAATTTAATTTGAAGAGTGTAAATTGGCCAAAAAATACAAAACTAAAACGTATAAAAATAACATGGCTCAAATAAATGCAAATATTATTAACTGAAAATGTACTATGTACATGTCTGTGTGTGTGTTGCCTCATTGCATTGAGCAATGTAATTAAAATTTTGTGGCACGCACACAACTTTACCCATAAAATCAACAATACAAACTACTCAATGCAAACAATTAAAACATTAAAAAGAACAACAATAATATTAAAAAAGATTTTTGTTTTATTTGGACAACAGACAATAAAAAACAGTACAAATGGAAACTCAAATAGTTGTAGAAAGTAAAGAAAGTGCAATTTCAATTAAAAAAAGACAACTATGGAGCGAATTATGACTTGATAAATGTACAAAATCATTACTTGGAATAAAGAAAAACGCCAATTTTACATATTTTGGATATAACAGTTGGGCTGAAAAGTTCGTAGGCTGACATAGAGAGTACGACACAAATATCAAATCCATACCATTTTTAGTTAGTACCAACCTTCACATGAACCGTGTAAAACTTTGACAGCGATCTGACAACTGGTTCGTGAGTGAAGCTACTTTTGTTATTGTGAAAAAAATGGATAAAAAAGAATTTCGTGTGCTAATAAAGCATTGCTTTTTGGTGAAAAAAAACACCGTTCAGGCCAAAGCTTGGCTTGATAAACATTATTTGGACTCTTCTCCGGGTAAATCAACCGTTGAGAAGTGGTATGGAAAATTTAAACGTGGTGAAATGAGCACCGAAGACGATGCACGTAGTGGACGCCCAAAAGAAGCGGTAACCGACGAAAACATCACCAAAGTGCACCAAATGATTATCGGTGATCGCAAAATGAAGTTGATCGAGATAGCTGAGGTTATGAAGATATCAAAAGAACGTGTTGGACATATCGTGCATGAATATTTAGATATGCGGAAGCTGTATGCAAAGTGGGTGCCGCGCGTGCTAACATTTGATCAAAAGCAACAAAGAATTTATGATTCCAAGGAGTGTTAAGCAATGATTAACCATAATAAAAAGGATTTTTATCGCCGATATGTCACCATGGATGAAACATGGATTCATCACTACACTCCAGAGTCGAATCGACCAGTCGGCCGAGTGGACAACACGCGATGAACCGACACCGAAACGTGGAAAGACGCAAACATCAGCTGGCAAGGTTATGGTATTATTTTCATCGATTATCTCCAAAAGGGACAAACCATCAACAGCGACTATTATATAGCGTTATTGGAGCGGTTGAAGCGAGAAATTGCCAAAAAAAAAGGCCTCAAATGAACCGTAAAAAAGTCATCTTTCACCAAGACAATGCTCCATGTCACAAATCGATCAAAACAATAGCAAAACTACACGAATTAGGGTTTGAACTCTTACCGCATCCAGCTTATTCGCCAGATTTGGCACCATCTGACTTTTTCCTATTCTCTGAACTCAAAAGAATGCTCGCCGGGAAGAAATTTAAGACCAACGAAGAAGTAATTGCCGAAACTGAAGCATTTTTCGAGGGTAAAGACACCGAGTACTATAAAAATGGTATTGAAAAGTTAGTTATACAAGGTATGAGCCATCTGCCGGCTAAAGCCACTATTTGTGTGTATATTCAACATCACTCATTGCCGTTTGTACCAGAATGAAAAATAGTGCCCTTAAAAATGATCGAGCGTCGGCAGTTGGCTCATACCTTGTAATACATATGGCTTGGGTTAACCTTTGCCGTCAACAAAGTGACACATGAACCCAGGGGGGAACCATTCAGATTTAGAGATAACATATAGAATTCTCTGAGTTAAAATCCATCCATACGAGTTTCCAACAACATATAGTATATACATAAGCAAAGAAGGTGCACATGTATTTTCTTGTACTTTTCATCTTATGTAGAGATCTGCGGCAGCTCGTTACACTAGAGATAATGCAAATATTAGGTCGACCAACTATTCGTTACTTCACTAAACTAGGCGCATTGTGACATATTACTACAAATTATGAATACTGACAACTGTCGAAAATGTCTTGTCTTATGAAAATAGCCTGATATATATAGACATTAACCGTATTTACTCGGAATATGAAATGTAAGAGCATTTTCACAAAAAGTTTCACCATAACCGAGGATTAACTACGCATAAAATAGATTTCGTTTATATATTATTATACGTAACGTTTTTATAGTTGTAAATAAAAACCAATTATATTTTCTGTCACGTCATGTATCACTCTTTGCTTGCTTATATCTCTCATGCCAACGTTTTACGAAAAAATTGCTATCCATAAAATACATTTTCTTTGGTTTTCTTCATATTGAAGACGTATGACTGTCACGTGCATTGCACTAGAATAGAGTTTCAAAACTATCGATAGTGGCGCCATTCAATATTTTTGATAGTTTGAGATATATATCTTAAAATATCGATAGTACCATCGGTTCGAAATGATTCAATACTTTTTTTTTCCTTCCTACCTTCCTAATAAGCAGCTTCGAGTATGCTTAAAGTAGATAGTGAGACACTTAGAAAACAATTCGATACTGCGATAGTACTATCGATAGATTTGCAGCACTACAATGGACATATGGATTCTAAACGAGATGAGAACTATATAATTTTGTAAACTCACCGACACAACTTGACTTATCTTTATGATATTCTAAATTACCTTTTGATATCTTTCATTTTTATAAGCATAATATTATCTTAAGAATTATTTACGCTACTAGTATTAAAAATGTTTGACAATCTGGTGTTTTATTTATCTTTGTTATCAGTTCAGCAAGTAGTTTAAGATTGAAAACTAGTTGAAGGTCTAACTGGATCTGGAAATTCTTATCAGTTATCACCTTGAAACAAAAGTTTGATTATGCAAATAAGTGTTAACTTTAAAAGCACCGTAATGCTGTTAAAGAGTGTACCTGAAATCTGTACTGCTTTAACAAGACTTTCCTACAATTTCTGCAAATTTTCATATGTAACATTTAATCAACAACAAAAACAGGCTATAACTAGACAACAAGTTAAGACAACTTTTATACCAACTTCAGAATCTTCTTTCCCATAAATATGCAATTACTCTGCGTACTTTTAATATATATGCAAATAAACAATGTAAACTAAAACAACATCCAAACATGCCATAAACAATTATGAATAATAAATCTTTGGCAAAATTGCAACACATTCAAAGCGGCAAAGCTAATGGAACTCGAGAGAGCGAGAGAAAGAGAGCGCGTACACACACTTGTACGGGAGAGAACCCTTTGCAGCTGTTGTACAAAAAGAATTGGGTAAAGAATTTGCAAAAAATGTTGCTCATTTTTTGAGCTTAAGCAAATGCCATAAACATGCCAACTACAACAACGATTTCTCTCATAATTTATGACAATTATGATTGCGTATCGTGTGTAAGAGTGAGCGAGAGAGCGACCTATATAGAGGGAGAGAGAGAGTGTGAGAGCGGGCCAACGGTGCGGTTGCTTATTATAATTAGCAGCAAAATTGCACATGACTGCAATAAATGTTTCAATTATTTATGTGCTATATGTACAAAGTATAACTCTCTGTGTGTGTGTGTGTGTGTGTGTGTGTGTGTGTGTGTGTGTGTGTGTGTGTGTGTGTGTGTGTGTGGTGTGTGTGTGTGTGTGTGTGTGTGTGTGTGTGTGTGTGTGTGTGTGTGTGTGTGTGTGTGTGTGTGTGTGTGTGTGTGTGTGTGTGTGTGTGTGTGTGTGTGTGTGTGTGTGTGTGTGTGTGTGTGTGTGTGTGTGTGTGTGTGTGTGTGTGTGTGTGTGTGTGTGTGTGTGTGTGTGTGTGTGTGTGTGTGTGTGTGTGTGTGTGTGTGTGTGTATCTGTGTGTGTGTATCTGTGTGTGTGACTCTTGCACTAAGCCATATAGTGCATATGACAGTTGTTGCTATTAGCTCTCAATTGCATGCTTTGTAGCGCCCTCTATGGGAGCACATTAATTATGTCCAATTAAAACATTTTTAATATGCGCACTTTGTGGTTTTGCCTTAGAGAAAAAAAGCAT
The DNA here is from genome assembly GCA_035041775.1 of Chymomyza caudatula. Taxonomy (NCBI): domain Eukaryota; kingdom Metazoa; phylum Arthropoda; class Insecta; order Diptera; family Drosophilidae; genus Chymomyza; species Chymomyza caudatula. The sequence goes on along the minus strand of JAWNKW010000033.1, from coordinate 254,147 downwards.
AAATATATCCATATATAAATCACTAGCTGAAACCGCGCGCTCCGCAGCGCATTGATAAAGCCGTCAAGAAATTCATTGTACATATATTTTGGATCAGGTACCTATCTCTACCTCTGCTTTAGCTCTCCCTACCTCTACGTCTACCTCCACCACCACCTCTACCTTATCCACTACTTTTACCTCTACCTTTACCACTACTTTTACCTTTACATCTACCTCTACCTCTACCTCTACCTCTACCTCTACCTCTACCTCTACCTCTACCTCTACCTCTACCTCTACCTCTACCTCTACCTCTACCTCTACCTCTACCTCTACCTCTACCTCTACATATACCTCTACTTCTACTTCTAGCTCTACCTCTACCTCTACCTCTACCTCTACCTCTGCCTTTGCCTCTACCTTTACGTCTACCTCTACCTCCGCCTCCACCTCCACCCTCTAGGGTATTAAAAACAGCCAAGTTAAGCCGAAAAATGGTAATCATGCAATAATCTTCTTTAACCAAACTCAATTTATTAAGTGTCGAACACTTAATGAGTAGACATTATACGCTTGCCAGCCAGCCAGAGCGAGAGAGCTGGAAAAACTTTAATGAGAGCTGCTCAAAATTTCGTTTAAGTTCATTTGGCATTTGATTTCAATGCTTCGAGCACAAATAAATTGTGCATAATTTATCTTTCAACGGCATTTGTTTTGAACACAAATAAATGTTGTACAACACGCACACACACTCGCACACACACACACACAACCAACAAACCACACACATTAAAAAGCAAATTAAACAACTAATTTGAGCAAAAACAAAAACATTAATTTTATTGATTGTATTTTGTATAGTACATGTATATGTATCTGCGTAATGAGCTGTTCCATCAACATGTGTATATATATTTCAGCTGTAAGTTCAAATTTCCATAACCAAAATTATGGATGAAAAACTTTTAAGGAAGCCCAAATTCCTATAGTAAACCTGTGCATGCTCTAGAAACAGGAATCATTGTTATAATATCTCGCCGAATGTTAACAACACTTATACTGAACCCAAGTTTTCTTAATTCAATCCGAATGCCATTAAAAGGCACCCTATGAATGCGCAGCGATCTTGGGTAAGATCCATCAAAGCGGCACAATCCAGCTCAACTTAAAGGAATAGCAACAAGCGGTGGAGTGTCAGAAAGCTCAGGGCCGGACTAACCATACCAGCAATGTATGGGGAAACTACAAATATTCGTTTGCTTCGTGGAAATCTGGTACTTCAAAATCAATATTGAAACACTCGATCTGTGCATTTTTCAAACACATTTTTCGTAAATGCAAGAATTACTTGAAATTGTCTTGCACACAAACCGTGAAAGGGTCTTTAGGCGCAAAGAAGCTCAATGTGCTGAATCTAGAGATGGTTTAGTTGTTGGAAAGCTAAGGGTCATTTCCGAAGTAATCTTCTGCGTAGAATCCGAATCCTAATGTGAAGAGCCAATTCTTATCCCAGATTCCGATTCTAGGCAGCAAATTACTTCGGACATGACCCTTAGCTTTCCAACAACTGAAATGATCCCGGTATTTGTAGACATGCCTAAGTAGAGCTTGTTGGTCGGAAACTTGAGACAACTTTTAACGCCATATTAGACAGAATTTAAGCGAATTACAAAAAAGATCAAAAGCCTGCGAGGCAGGGACTCCAAATCCTATCGGAATGACAGGTTTCTCTAATTTTATGTTTTTCGACGATCTAAGCACGCCGAAAACTTTTCCGGCGATTTGGCGATGTTTTTGTGGTTGCTACACATACATGCATTCTTCGAAAGAAAAATAAATTTTTGATAAAAAAGCACAACTTTTGAAACTGCCTAGGGGCGCCAAGTTAGGCCACGCTCTTAAATGCTGGATATTGAAGCAAGTTCAATGAGTACTTAATAGAAGTCACATTACATTATCAAATATACAATTTCTATATATTTTAGTGAAATGGCCGAAAAACTATATTCGTATTTCGGACACTTATTCCGTTTCCACATATTATTTCCGTTTCCAGTTATCTAATGAACTTCAAAACGTCGAGCAAAGCACATCATAGTACCAATATACTCTCTACATTATTACAATACTATATTATAGTTTTTAACTACAGCTTAAATGCAAATAAATTTGAAATTATGCACAATGAACGAATAAACAGCATTAATTATGCATTGCTAAACAAAATGGCGTACATAAAATGGCAACTTTGATGCAAAGTGCCATGGCCATGGATATGGCCAAACAATTCAAGCGACAAATTGGCTGCACACACACACACACACACACACACACACACTCACTCGAACATACACACAACAATTTGTTGCACAAAGCCCATAAACAAAGACAGGCAATCCAACAACATCTGTCGTGTGCATGAAAACGACACACTGTCTATATATGTGCCTATTTGGCTGGCAAGCGCAACAAACTATAAGATACAATTTGGCAGCAGATAGTTGCTACTTGGCAAAGGCAACAACAGGCAACAAAGACCGAGCTACCGAGCAACTGAGGCGCAAAGAAAATGCTAATTAATGTGATTATGCGGCCATTTTAATGTTAAACAATTGCTTAACGATTAGTCAGGCAGAGGGCAAAAATAGTGGCTACAAATTTTAAGATATTTTTCAACAGAACGATGGGCACAACAACACATGTTGTCACAAATTGTGTGTGGCATGTTGTATGTAAACTACAGACTGGCTGACAGACATAACGAACGTCGACTGAATGATTAATTGTTTGACTGTTTGGCATAAAACAAAAACTGTGACAAACTTGGCGCCAAATTTAATGCCAAAAGTTTCCTCTAGTTGTGCGTTATGTGCCCATATAACGCATACGCCATGTTGGCATGCTTCAACTTTAAAGTTGCAAGCTGACAAGCTGGCACTGAAGTGTTGATGGGCAACAACAGCAAGTTTTATGTAGCATAGCACAAGGCGCTGCTTATGTTACGCACATTTACACCTATCACCACACACACACACACACACACACAGAGACACCTTCACGGAATGGCAAACCGGTAAACTAACGCCGTGCCGACATAACTCCATGGGGCAAAATGTTTTTGCTGATAAGCGAGCGCGCGTTGACGCTTAAGTCGACGTCGACGTCGACGCCATGCCAGCTCGCATTAACGGCAGGCAGCATCCAGCAGCTGTCTGCAAAATGGTGCACCACGCCTATCGCACACACACACACACACACACACACACACACACACACACACACACACACACACACACACACACACACACACATTTATATACCTTTACAGCTAGGTAGCTAAACTGACAGCTATAGAGACATTAATGTGACGAGGGTTTAAGAGTTTGGGCCAAAAACATAAAAGTAGCTGAAAATTACATCACTGCTAGTCTCAAGTCTCCAAAATAAAAAAAGGAAAACTTGCTAAAATCTGTGCAAACTCCCTAAACAGCGCTGGAATGTGTAGCTTCTTGAAAAACTGCTTTAAGAGTTTTCATATGCACGTATTTCAGCGCTAAGTAAGTAGGTTAAACCGGCAGTCTGTTATATTTTAAAGAAAAATAACAGGCACCTATACTAGATACTATAAATATAGGTTTAGCTAATTGCTGCTGTGTTTTATGCAAACTCGTGATAGATAAAGTGGCGCAGTGTTTGTTTAAGCTAACGTGACTTATTGTTCGCATATGGCTGTGGAATTTCTTTTGGCATCTCATATAATCTTATCTTTGTATACTTAAACATTAGTGTGATCAAAAGTTCAGCTGATTTTTTGCACTACAGACTGAGTTCAATGGGCACAAATGATTGCAGGGTTGTTCATAGGCAACGAAACCAATCATTCCAGCAACTTGTGAAGTTGTGCTTGGTACAACATCAAGGCCTTATAACTTCCCATGACATCTCACATATTTTGATCTTTCATGTCCAAAAAACATAAGTTTTATCAAAAGTTCAGCTGATTTCCTGCGCTACAGGCTAAGTTCAATGGGCACATATGATTGCACGATTGTGCATAGGCAACAAAACAAGTCATTGTAGCCAAATAAAGTGCATCCTTTCCACTTTTGAGCTCTTGAAAGCATTTAATACGCTTTAATTTAAAAAAAAAACACTGTAGACCGTATAACTGCATATGACATCTCACATATATTGATCGTTTTAGGCTAAAACCTTAGTTTTACTCAAAGTTCAGCTGATTTTCTGCGCTACAGGCTGAGTTCATTGGGCACATATAATTGTATGGTTGTTCGTCGACAACAAAACAAGCCATTGTAGACATAAAAAATTGATTTCTATATGAAAATAAAACTTTTACAGCTGCTTTCAAAGGTGTGAAACCAGTTAATTGGCTTAAAACCAATATTTGCCCTACAATTTGTGCTGACATTGGTCATGTTCAACAAATAATGCTGTGTGTGGTAAGATAAAGCAGCGTATAATGGCAAAATTTACGGCAATAGAGTTTGGGTCTATCAGATAAGAGTTGTTTATACAGTTGTAGGTGCTCTTTTTCTCTTTTGTCGGCACGGCTCTTATCGCCATACAATGCACAATGAAATTAAGTTTTGCTGTTAGATTTTCACTCGAGATTTTTGTTGCTATTGACATTGCTCTATACTAGTATTTTTGAAAGCGTCCGCCCGACCTACACAATTGTACCTTACAGCTTGTCATAGACAAACAACAGTTTGAGTTTTGTCTGCGTTAATAAGAAGAAGCAGAAAACTGTACATGAAAGCCAAAATAATTGATTTGTAGTTGTTGTTCAACGGAAGAGTTGGGCGCGTGTGTGTGTGTGTGTGTGTGTAATTCCCTTGAGCGACTTAAGGGTACTCTAAACAAATTGACAATCAATTGCCATTATGTACAGCGTCTAATTGAAAGTTGTAGCTCGTATCTCGAGTGTTACTGATAATTTGTTACCCATATCAAAAAATGAAATTTTTTAATGAAAACTTTGGTCTTATCGCATTATGAAAACACATAACATCTATGAAATCAGCAGCTCTATCATAAATAATTCAATTTTACAGCATATTTTCAGGCGTACAGCCCTTAAGGCTAAAGAAAAAGATGAAGAAACCAAAAGAAATATATATACTATATATATATATATATCGAAAGAACATGCCACAAAACGCTGCACAAACTTCACACAGTTGTGCTTCACTACACAAATATATTAAATTTCGATTTTTCATATACGTAAAAAGGGCAGAGCATGAGACAGAGACAGATAGAGAGCGGCGACTGACAGTCACGACAGACAGTCACGACAGACAGGGAAAGCGTATGCGAGAACGTGAGCACGTGCGCTAACCTTTGACATATGAGCGGGCATGGGCCGTACGGACGGACATGGGTGCGATGGCTTTGGTGTATGGCGAAACCATCAAACATATTTTATGTGTTAAGGATATGCGAGACCCACACACACACAGCGATAAAGCCGCCCCCATGTGCATATAAAAAAAGCACGTTACCAAAATCACTCCATGAGGGTTTCGACAAACAAAAAGAAATCACGTTACAGGACTCGCCGACTACGTCGCCGGGCATTGCCAACGTCAGTCATGTCAGACTGTCAGACGACGGCAACCGCAAAACGAGACGTAGACAGCAAAAAATACCAACACCCACAAAAGGAAAACCCACTACAATCTACCCTAACAAAGTTGAGCTGGCTTTTCTTGGCTCTATGTGACGTCGTATGTGTGTTGGTAACAAGACACGCCCTCTCTGGGGAAATCAAAACAGATCAAAGTGTCATCTTTAAGAGCTTAAATTTGTATAAAATTGCCGCTCGTAAACCTAAAAAGCGCGACACTGTCGCAGCACAACACCATCTCCAAAGGTTCGGGCAGCACTACGGGTTTACTCAGGCACCCACAACAAAGAGAGCTCTCCCTGTCTCTCCGTCCGTCTGTTTGCATATATCAATGTGTTTGCGTGCGTGTTTGTCTTTTTTGTTAAGGTGTAATAGCATGTCGTTGGGTTATAATATCAATATAAACACTTGTGTTTAGTTTTAGTGGGTTACCAAGTGAGTTAAAATGGGAGATAAAAAAAAAACTGGGCGGGTTGCAACGAGTGAAAGGTAAGCAGCTTGTTGCAGCCATAAATATTGAAAGCCAGTTTGGAGTTAAGCTTTGAGAAAGTGTCTAGCAGCGCAAAGTAGCAAACTTGATGAGCTAAATTCATAGTTATTGCTTGGGTTAGGTTTTTTGTGAGATATTCTTTGGAACACTTGATTTAGGCAACAGTTTATAGTGTAGTAAATCGAAAAGAGTGTGTAGAACAGTAAATGGGCATGGTTTATGTCTAGTTGATGATTTATTATGCATCAAAGGTGGAAAGTATATTTCTTTTTTTACATCTGGCTAATTAAGAAAAATTCGCTTGAAAAGTACTCGTAACGATTATATTAAATTTACTTCGAAGCTTTATATAGAGCATATTACTTGCATAGTATATCTTCCAAACCAATAGCCAAATCAAAAAACGTGTTCTTTCCCATTTAGCGTGTCTTTAAACTATCGATGGAGAAAGAAAGTGGACCGTTAAAAAATTCAAAATTTTTGACCATTTTCAGATGAGCACACTTGCAGGTTGCTTGTGTTGCTATCTCTCACAGACCGATTCACTGGTAGGCAAAATTGAGAAAGAGAAAAACCCAAAAGTATGCACTGTGCTACAAGTGGCCGCTTCTCCGCAAGTAACGGCAAAGGATTCCACTCTATTAAATTTCATGCTCTTTGGTGAGACACAAAGGGAAAATTTTAACATATCGTTAGTAATAACGATAGTTTTGCTGCTCAACATTGCGTACTCCTTCTCCAATCGCTGCTCTCTAGGAGTATAACCAAATATGCCTACCAAATCGCTAAGGCTTTCAACTTTTTGGATTTTCCAAAAACACAAAGTTTCAACTACTATATTATTTGCCGTTTAAAACTAAGAAACCTCATTGTTCATAACGTGAAAGGTAAAAAATATAGTTTAGTGTTCTGAAAGGGGCAAATAGTGTACGTTTTTGAGCAAAAGATCACATTTTTTAAGGGTTTTCAAATATTTAGCTCACGAAAATCAGATTATGCTTATTTTAAATTAGAGTTTTACCCATGAAGTGTTTAGCTTTCAGGTAAGTTTAGTAAGCGGGTTCAAAACTCGCTTCGAGTTTGAAATATATAATCTTGGTGCAAATGTCTGATCCCTTCTTTCCTTGCTTTCTCCTTACAACATATATTATCAATATGTATTGCTGCATGGTAGGCGATGTTGGGACTCAAGCTAACTTTTGGTACAAATCTTTAAGCGCCTGTTTCATGAAGCACGATTTTCAAGTGAGCAAGTGAAAAACCCTCACAAAAAACCTCGCTCGATATTGCAATGCATTCTAATATGAAGCAAATGGTATAGGTTTGCAGACGAGACAACTTACGGGTGATATTTCCGTGCCTGGCAAAGGTGCAAGATACAAATCATAGGGCCTCGCTGGAAAATCTCGCTTCGTGTAGCAAGCGCCTTAGCGAATAATCGTATCTTGACTGAGAAATGTTGCGAAAATGGAGTGAATCTAAGTTCTAGCCTATTTACCTGTAGCCTAGTACACAAAAAATAACACTCAAGTTCAGTGTTGGTAGCCATAGCTAATATAAATTGAGCCCAAAGTCTTGGCCGCCAGCTGCCCAACACATGAAACACATTCTCTTCGCATTTTAATAAGCCCACAGTTTTCATTTTGTATGCTCTTAAATGACTAAGCTATGCAATTCCCACACTTAATTTACAACTTAATTTACAACTTACCAACACTATGAAAAGCTTTTCATCTTTTAAGCACTCGAGCGGCTAATATGTTTAGACACCTTTTGGCCATTTGCTGTCACAAGCAACACACAACACGAAACACACACACACACACAAATACAGTGGCGTCTGCCAGTGCTCGATGTCAACAGAAAAACACAATTCAAACAAACAAACAAAAACCTCAACACACTCATAGAGACACTTGGCCACAGTAGTCATTGGGGCGTTGACATTCATGCAAAAGCTTTTAAGAGCTATAAAAAACTGTTCTAACGATTCATTCAATTTGACTGAGCTGGAAGAAAAACGAAAACCAAACAAATGCCGAGCAAAAACCTCACAGCAAATGAAACACAAACTAAACGGAATACTTGGCGCCCAATATAAAAGTGGAGACAACTTCATTTTCAAACACTTACATACAGACTGTGTAGCTGTTAGCCAGATCTATGAATGTATGTTCATAAAAAGAGACATTCAAAACCCAAATGTACCAACGACTCAATAAAGGCAGCACAAAGCACACGACTGAGTGAATGAGTGGACAGCAGCAACAAGAAACACAACAACAACAACAACAACAAAAGCAACAACTTTATGCGCATTGAATGAGTGAAATTCTATACCAAGTGCCTCCGGCACGGTGATCCCGCCGTCACAAGACCCAAAGACCCTGCGAAAATCCATTTAGCATATGAACAAACATGCCGCCAACGCCCAGATAAAACTGCATCAACATCAGACTCGTTTATACGCATAATGGACAGCAAAAGCAAATGCTTTGATTTGCACAAGTTAGAGATGATGAGGATGATGTTGGTTCTGATGATGATGATGGAACTAATCATGCAAAGGGTCGACGTCTATATACACATATGTGAATGCACTCGTTTCGACTCGTTTTGTTGAGGGTGACAAAACCTAATAAAATTTAATTAAACTCAATCAAAATCCATTTAAGTCGCTGCGAACATTATACATACAACACCATACGTATACGTGATGGACGAACAACGACAACAACAACAACAAACCAGGCCAGACGACTTTCAAGCACTTGTGGGTGCATTCTATGCGGTGCTGTAGTTGCTCTTCTTCCTCTTGCTGGGGTCCAATGCCCACTAATTGAATTTCAGTCGAGTTGTTGTACTTGTTGTTGTTGTGTAAGTTGTTCAGCGGAAATGATGTCATTTGGTGTACCGCTCTTAGGCCCCGCACTTATATGACTGCAGATTTATCATAAGCAAATATGAAAACTTAATTGAAAAATTCCACAATTGCCTGCACACAACTGTACCTGTACCGCTGCCAGTGAGAACAGAGCGAGCGGCGCGGCAAACGCGCTTAAACAGCATATTCAATTAAAATGGACAATTGGCTGGTCCTCAACAATGAATCTTAATGATGAGCGCATATGGAGATGGACCAGGGAGCTGTTGCTTCGTCTAGCATACAAAAGGCTTAACCCATATGTGAGCACAATGGGTCGATTGCACTGCTTGTGCCTGTCATGTTCTACTTATGTGTTGTTTTGTCCATCAGCAGCTTGTTTGCTTAATTTAATTTATCCCACTCGGAATACTCGTAAGTGGCACTGTGGTGCTGCCGTTGATGATGATAACAAGCGCGCTCATAAATGTCCCCTTGAATTTTGGGTTGAGTTGGGGAGCTTACACGCACACCCTACATGGAAACTAAAGAAAAGGTCAATTTATTTGCTTGCCACAAGGGGGGCACAAGGGGCACACAAGGGGCCACTAAGTAAATCAAAATTGTGAATGCTTTTAAATGGTGCTCATATGGCGGTGATTTTTATATTCACACTTGTGCAACGGAAAGGCAATGGTGGTTCTCTCTAAACATCTATATGGCAAATTGAAATGTCAAGAGCTGTCCCTCTCTCTCCCACTCTCAGCTAGCTTACAGAATTGAATTGATGGCAGCTATTTTGTAGATATGCTGCTTTAAGCTGAGGTGAGTGAGTGAGTGTCATAAAATTAAGTGCAATTTTAATGAGTCAAAATCAAATTGTATACGAGGGCTGCCTTTCATGTTTTTGGAATAAGCAATCTGCGGCTTGCTAGAACAAATCGGAAATTTGCATCGTGAATTTTGATATACATTTGCTTTCATTTGTTTGATTTGTTTTCATAGAAATCACTTGAAAAGTTTAACTCAGCCAAAAAATTGGCACCTTGAAAATATCCGTGCGTTTTTTACTACTTTTGATGTAATCTATTTCCACAAGACTGTGTCCATGAACTCAATATGAAATTGGTGAAGAAACCCCATCGACAACCGTGGCATCATTTCGCTCACAGACGATTTTCATAAAGGTCATCACTGCTATGCGTGAACTGTTTGTACAAGATCGTCAACCTGCTGCTATCGATAGAGGCGGCATTCGATATTTTCATGATATAGATTCGATAGTAAACGATAGTGAAAGGATGAAAAGGGTGCTCCTGATAAGTGACCATGAAATAGTCAAAAACTGCACTTGGACAAAGAATACTGAAGTTATCGGCATAAAAGTAGTTTTTGCCCTGTTAATAACCAACTTTCCAAAAGGAAAACTTGTCAAATGTCAGTCATATCGAACTCGTAAAAAGAAGCATAATAATAATAATGTTAATGGGGAGTAATGTACCAGGATGAACATCCTTCTCCTCGCCAGAGCATCACACTCGGCCAGTATGTCGACAGCGATGGATTCCTCCTCAAGATCAAAGAACCTACAGGCACTAGCAGCTGGCGATACCCAACATGTTTCAAGTGTACCTTCAAAAATAAATACTTTCTTTCCCATTTTACCGTATGGTGGCATTGAGTGATCAGGAGGGGAAAATGGGTACAGGTATTCTATTGTCGAGCAACGTCCGACTATGTGAACGGCAGATCATCAAATTGCGGCGACTTGTGCGGGGAGGTTCAAAATCATAAAAATTATTGTGACGTCATGTGTGGACTTCCCCTTACGCTTTGTGTGCACCGTACAGGGTATAAAAATGCAGTAGCTGCGCTTCAAAATCACGTTTATAAGATCGCAACGAATCTTGAAACTATGCGTAAAAGCCCGAAACTGAAAAACAGTCGACAATCATGGGTTCTCCAAACAACACAAATGCAGTTTGTTCGCACATGTTTCTGCTCAAAAAAACCGTGCATGAATGGCAAGTGATCATTTGTTTGCCAAAAGTTTTGAAAATTGAGAGTGTAACGATATTCGCTTTCGAAGAATTCTCTTTTTGCTTGTACTCTATTTCGAAAACATAGATGCCAACCCTCGTACAACTAACAAGCCTAAACTTTGAATATCTATACAAACGCTAAAAGTAGCAGCGTTCTGTTGTGACTAGTCAAGCGACTAGACAATGTGTAAATAGCTTTCCATGCACACTCAAGCACAAAGTAGCAACGAGAGCATTTAAAAAAAATAAAAATTTCGATTTTATATTTTCAGTGACTATAAAAATTGTTGTTTCAAAAAACTTGCTGCATACATATATGAAAGAATTTTTCCAAATTAAAAATAAATTTTTACCTCAGACGCTGCTGCGAATGCTGCTGCGAACGCTGCCCGCTGTTGTAGTTGTAGCGACCATAGTGCAGGTGTGCGCCATTTTATTTTTAAACAGCAACGGCGACGGCGCACAGTGGATCCAACTGACTTTTTTTTCTTCAAAAATCATAACTTTTGAGAGAGCAAAGTGCATGTAACAGAGAATTCCTTAAGCTTCTGAGATTTACTGCGATAAATATGTCGTGAAGAGAGGGAGCTTCAAAAAACGGTAGTAAAGTTCGATATTGTATGCACCACCTATACAATGTGCTTATTGCTTAAAAAATCGTTACAATTTTGAAAATATGTTGGCAAGATGTTCCGAGTCTATTTTGAGCCGAGCGTACATACTTTCGCCAGATAGATAAACTTTCGACGAGGACGATTTATTGAAAAATAAGCACAATTTAGAACATGACATTTTTTCATGACATGCAAAGATAAGACATTAGCAGTATTAAGGAATTCTCTGTTCTGTGCAAAATCTGTGCAAATTTTGATAATATCTTTACTCCCTCAAAAGTTATGATTTTTGCCGAAAAAGAAGTCAGTTGGATCCACTGTGCGGCGGCAGCGGCAAAGCCGACGCTGTTTTTTTTTTTTTTCTAAATAATTATTTTTATTTTTCTCGATTTTTTTTTTGGCTAGCTGTCTGTTTAGTGAGTAATTAACACGAAAAAAGCAATATATAAGTTGAAAATGAAACAAGAAACAGAAGAAAGCAGAGGGGCCTGGCATTCGATATAGATTCGAACTTAGTAACCGCCATTTCACTTAACTAGACATTAATTATATGGCAAAAACACAGCTAAAGAACCAAAAATACAAAAACATCAGTCGAAAAAAAACCAAAAACAGAGCATATGGCGCAATAATAATAATTATTATTATTAAAAATATGTTTAGCAGTATATATTTGTATGTGTGAGTATATTGCCTGCATACAGTAAACTAAATATAGCTCAAGGTGTTTTGCTCACTTGATTTTGGTTACCTGAGATTTTTCTTTGAAACTATATGAAGAAATTTCATTTATGTATTTCTCGTCTTTGCGCATTTTAGCATTTCCAAGCAGATAATAAATATTTTAATACTGATTTATCTTACAATAAAAGCCAAAATTTTGTGATTTTTGTGTAAAACATCTAAACACATTCACAGAATATCGTATAAGCTACCCAATTAGCCGCTTCGACCTTCGTCACAACAGCTCAAGGGGGTTTCCCCTCTTGCCACCTTAACGTTATGTTGACATTTTCATTTAATTAAATTTCACTTGGATTTGTCAGCAGTTTTAAGTGATTGAAAACAGCTGTGTCATGTTCTAATTTTATACAATTGTAGTTGAGTTTTTGTTAAAAACAGAAATTAACAGCTGTTTGGTGTTAATGGAAAAAGCAATCAACTGGTGGGCTTTGGAAAATGTTGTTTAGTTAACACATATAACTATGCAGTTTCTTGGAAAAATCCTAAAGATTACACAGGGCAACAAATTTGAACACAGTTTAAAACCCTTGTCGTGTTCCATTCTATTTGGACTAGCCGATTTCGAAACTGGCATCCTTCTTTTAGTACGGTTTTCGAAATCGCTATTTCGAAAAATTCGAGAGTTGATACCAGATATAAGATTAGATTTGTAATGTTTGTGATGGCTTATCAAAGGAGAACAACCCATTGCTAGACCTCAGGCAGACAGGTGTTTAAGAGAGTGAAAGGACATACTGGCAAAGTTATGGCCCAATGGAAGGGGAGAGTCATGTGTAGCCTGACAAATGAGGCCCTCATCAACACAGTCTTCGCGACTTCTGTATGAATTCATATGGAGTAGCTTGGCATATGAGTACCCTATGAAAACAATCTTCCCGACTCCCGTATGCACCCCACTCTTGTAGAGTTTATCACTTCCCAAAATGCGCATTTTGGCAGGCGGCCGGTCAGTGACATGGAAAGTCGGCTTGGCCAAATTTATTGTAACCCTTGATTAAGCCAACCTTTTCTCTTCTATCGAAAATATTTGTGAACCTTTGGATAGGGTTCTTTCACAAAATGTTTTGATGTAAATGTACGTCTGCACAGCCAGAAAGCTCTGAAACCAAGTTTGGTCTTCAGTTCAACGTATTAACGTATAATCGAATTTTAGTTCGGAGTTGACAAATGAATGTGTCACAAATGTCTGAGAGCTAAGAGCTTTTAATTACTCAATACATGTGCAACTATCCCCATAAAATCTTTCACATTTTGTTGTAATTTTTGGCCCTTTTCATCTTTTTTTTTTTGGCCAACTTTCTAATTAATGATGATAGTAGTGTAAAAAAATGCTTTATCTTAAAATTTAAAAGTTGTTAATATAAATGTATACTTATTACGCGCTCTTTCTCCATCATCTAGCGCAATGGGAGATCTCAACAGTACATTTCATAGTTTTATTGCATTTATAACCATAAACACTTTGCCCTCTTTTGAGAAACTTACCTGTAAGGAAAGAGATATAAAAAAGAAGCACATTAGATATCAAATATATATGTGAAATTTGTGTTTTTCTGCTTATAAAGAGTTCAAAGATATTATAAAAATAAGAAATTTTTCAAAGAATTTTGTAAGAAATAAGCAGCAACAACAACAATAAAGCCCATAAAATTTATGGTTATAACAAAATTTTATTACATGTGTTGCAGCAGTGGACCAAGAAAAATGTTGTGTCTAAGTAAGTGTCTTGACAACTCGCTTTGTTGTTGTTGTTGCCACAAAACTTGACATGCAGTCAGTCAAGTCTTGAAATTGACAACGATGCCGCCATTGGCTGCCACTCATAAATTGAAGGTGGCATAAATGGTCTATATACGTTTAAGAGCTACTTTTGCGTTTGTGTGTGGAAATTTTTCAAGTTTTTTTATTTTTTTTTTAATTAGGTTTTAGCTTGCTCCAAAAAGATGTTGCAACACTTGCTTTTGTGTGTGTGTGTGTGTGTGTGTGTGTGTGTGTGTGTGTGTGTGTGTGTGTGTGTGTGTGTGTGTGTGTGTGTGTGTGTGTGTGTGTGTGTGTGTGTGTGTGTGTGTGTGTGTGTGTGTGTGTGTGTGTGTGTGTGTGTGTGTGTGTGTGTGTGTGTGTGTGTGTATGTTGGCAAACAAAATTTAATCAAGAGGAAATTTGATGAAAGTGTCAGAAATTAACGCGGTCACGTCACATGCAACAAAAAGAACAACAACAGCAACATCCACGGCAAATGGCACAACTGACAGTGTAATGCGCATTACGGGCTTAATCCTTCAAACGCTGATGACAAGCGCCTTACCAGACAGTCAGTCAGCCAGTCAGCCAAAGGGATATTAAAATAAATAAAGCCAGAAAAAATATTCGGTTAAAAGAAGAAGCAGCAGCGGGAACAAAAAAGCGTATCCCCGCGTATATATTTTTTAATCAAAATTCTCTTAAATAATTAAAATGCAAATTGTGCGAGCATAAAATAAAACAACAACAGCAGAGCAACACACAACAAACAACAGGCGGCACATACCAGAGCCAAGGACAAAGGACACACACACACACACACACAAAGCCACAGCCGACAAACTGACAATCCACAGCAACGAGTAGCGCCGCGTTGGTCGTTCGTCCAGGCGACACTGGCCCAACTTTCAGGATGACAACGTGGACGACGACGACTTTGACAGTTCTTTGTGGTATTTTCACTGCTGACTGACAACGTGGCAGGAGCGTGCAGGGGGGTGCGGGGGCGGGCGGCGATGTGCCGTTATAACAAAGCCCTTAAAGTGTTAACGATGATGCTGCCGCAGCTGAGGCAAACAAACAGCAAGCTGAGCTCAGAAGGAGCATAAAAACGATGTCGATGCCGACAGTTGAAAATATGTTTCACACGGAGCAACACACACACACTCACGCAGTCACACACTCACGCACACACTCACGCAGTCACACACTCACGCACACACTCACGCAGTCACACACGTGTTAAATTCATGGCACGAGTCTTGCATACGCAATAAAGGGTTACTTGTTGGCTCTGCCCAAAAGGGTTGCGTAAGCGTATCTATCTGTGTGTGTGTGAGAGTGTGTGTGAGTGTGTGTGTGTGTGTGAGTGTGTGTGTGTGTGTGTGTGAGTGTGTGTGTGTGTGTGAGTGTGTGTGAGTTCGTATTATGTGCTGCTGTTCATTAAGCTGCTTATTATGTTTGCACTTAAAAATTCATATGCGACTATAACAACAACAAACGGACCAGAACAAAATGTAACAACAAATTAGTGTGCGTCCTTAAAGCCTAATCATTAGCATATTTAAGGGCACCGGGTTTTATTCAAGGGGGAAAAAGGACATAGTTAGAGAGTTTGTGGAAAAGGAAAGCGGGTAGCGGCAATTGGCCTCAGCTGAGCTCACATTCAGGTCCTTTATAAATACCCTGGTTTAATATAAGGTATGATTACTCTTTTCTTTATGTGCACATCGCATGCATATATACACTGAGCGCTGTCTGACGTAAAAGTAACTACTCAGAATAATCATACCTTGTACTATTCTACCAGGATATATGCTATGCACTGCCCCGACAGTGTATACTTTAGGTTTATTGTTAACTTTGTGCGGCATGAAAATCTATATATAAATACGCTTAACGAATTTTCAGCGTGCTACCGATTACTTCGCAATAACGCAACGTTTTCAGGTAAAACCTATATCATTCGAAAGATACAATGCTTGCGGTTTGCAGAATATAACATTCACCTAGATACGTTGCGTTTAGACCGGTGAAAATTGATTTGAAGTAAAAAATCAATAACAATATGAGTTCCACACACAAACGTCGTTATTTCGTGTTTTCTGTTCACTTCTTCGTAATCAGCTGGTAAAAGAGCTTTTACTAAGTCATCGAAGGTTGACTACACCCGAAAAGTAGTCCCATTACATATGACGCAATCATACTTTAAACCTTGTGCCCCATTCTGAAGTAGAAGCAAAGAAGCTATGTTTTCTTTGTCGTTATTATGTTGCAGAAGGTATAGATGTCCAACATCTTGGACATCAAATTACTGCAGTACTTGAAAATGGTATTTGATCCCGATTTCCGGACATCCGAATGCAATATTGCATTATCGTTACTTCTTGCAGAAGATAGTAGAGTCGTACTGGCGATTACCCCGCAACAATTTGTCAGCCGGAAGAAGTGGAAAGGCATGGGAACAAATGGCACACACGAATTTGGAACATTAGCTAATTACCTTCAAATATTGTAGCTATTAGACTTATTAGACTGGTGAAGTTAGATCAAGTGATCTGAGGGCAGCGTTCCAGGCAGTTTTATGGCGATCCGATAGATAACTGTAAGATGATATAAAGTTGCTTCATATAGCACGAAGTAAAGCTGCAAAGGCGGTGAGATTTTGAAAACTTTGAATGTGATCCAAAGAACGCTTAACGAGTTCTCTGTAAGTGTATGCAGACTTTCGCATTGAAATCTTTTTGTTTTCTCTCACTCTGCAGTAAGCATTAATGTTGTTATTAATTTATTGCATATTTGCTACATGTTTAAACAGCAAGCAACAACAACGAGGGCAACAAGACACCAAAAAAAAACCAGTTGTAAACATAAAATGCAATTAAGCATACGCCATGTTGTACCAGCCAACCAAATGATGCTGCTCATACATATGTGTATACACAAGTATATGAAGTTTATGTGTGTGTATAAGATTTCCACAGCATATTATTTATGTTGTAGCATGTTTTTCATTATATATATGTTATTTATATGGGAAGGTCAGTTGTATTTTCAATATTAAAAGGTATGTGCTGTTTCCTCCGGGTGATAAGGCCGCGTTTAACAATACGCTTGCAACTACAGTGCAACAATTTACGGTTAAATGCCAAGTAGCTGCATCAGTGTCCAAGCCATAACACATGCTTTCAATTCGAAGGAGGAAAAACAATGGCGGCGGCTGCCTGTAAAAAATGGCGTCTGCAAGCAGAGCAAAGAAACAAATACAAAAAACGTAATGGAAATTATGAACGCAATAATGTAAATGTGCGATGAAGTTCATAACTGAAGCTGACTAAGGCAACTGGATAGGGTTGCCACCGGCTACAAGGACACCAATGCAGACACGTACACAAACAGAGCACACACCCACACTAACGCAGCATGTTGGGCCAAGGTAAACACAGAGGGTTCCGCCTAAGAATGGTGGTAAGAGTGACTGGCACAGACTGGACGAACGACTGGACAGACTACACTTCACTACACTTCAAGTTTATTTAAGCGAAAATGTAATTTTATGCTTTTTAATTGAGCGAATATGCGTGTAACATGTGGCACAAGCAACAGAAGCAACAAAAGCAACATCAACAACAACAACAACAACTTGTAAAAGGGTTGACGAAGTGACACAGCAGTCTCTAGTCCTTTAGACTAAACTTGGCGTTGATGAGTTTGCGCAGCATTCAAGCGTTATAATGAAAACACAGCTAGGTAAAAGCCAGACTTAGAGTGGGTGCAAAAGGTGGCTGCTGCCGCCGTCGCCACATGACTAACTAACGGTACTGCCTTAACTAGTCACAGTGTTTAAAGTGTTGCAAACGCTGACACTGACAATGACAGCGACAACACTTTAAGCAACATTTAGTAGGTGGCAACCCTGCCTAATGTATTTAAACAACTTGAACGCTGCTGCGGCGATTAAATTCAGCACAGACAGACAGACAGACAGCGATGCTCCTTTAGACATCTAGAAGTTCTTGGACTGGAAGCCTAGCACCGATGAAATGAAAAGCAATAAAAATGCAACATTATTAATCATCATCAATCACTGTCATCTATCAAAATGTAGATGGAAGTTAAAGGCGAAGGCGCTGACGATGTGGTGTTGCAGGCTTCTTTTCCCTCAGTGTCAGCAACAAACGCAACAAAAACAACAATCGATTGTTGTTCCCCTTTGTTCTGGCTGGCTATTGTTGTTGTTGTCATCATCATCATCGTCACCGCCTTTTTACCTAAAGCTAAGTAAAATGCTAGACAGACGCGCTTGGACAGCAGCATCTTTGAGGGCGGCAACAACTATTTGCCACTGATGGAACGACTAGAACGACTAGACTGACTGGCGGGCTTTTAAAATGGGAAACATACAATGAATGGTATCCTCTACGAGAAACTACCTACATCAAACATTTTTTTTTTGTAAAGTAATTAGAGCAGCGTTTATACCTAACAATTATACAGACAAAGTTGTAAGAAATTGCTGCAGCAAAGTTTGAAGCATGTGTCATTTAGTGAAAGAGCACTCAAGATATGATTAGTTGCAAGCTTTTTGAGCCGATTAGTCTATTTAAAATCTCTCTTTTTTATAGATTATCTGATCATGATGGCCTATATTTATAGTCGAAAACATGACGTAATCCGATTAGTCAAACTAACCAGCTAGAAAACCGATTAACTCTCAACTGTGAAGCCAAACATGTGATCCATGTGCAGCAAAATGTGCCTACAGTGATCCGATAGACTGGTTCATTAGAACCTTTTCACACTTAAAGTTGCGCGACAGTTGCAAGCAGATAACAACGAATTTTGTATGGCGTAGACAGGCCCGAATTTAGAAATTTTCCAATTAAAGTTCTGTGATCTGCCAAGTCTCTGATGCATATTTGCTGTTTAGCCGGAATTGGTATGTCACTTGCTACCAAACACCCAAGTATATTATGCCTTTCCTTTGGTTTTCCTGGATTGCCCGCGAGTATTGGTTTTGGCCTTCCCGGTTCAATGATAAGTGAGGCATTCCTCCAATAGTTCAAATACCGAATGCTTCATTTGTCGTCAAACATATTTCAGCAATATCATTTTCTATTTCATCTAGAACTGGGATGACTTCTGGGTCAGTTAGAACTCAAGTTTTTCTCGGACGACACAAATATCGAAAGTTTTCCCTAAAATTTGCCGCCCGAGGCACACTTGTCTACATTGCCAGTTCGGTAAATCCGGGCCTGGACCTAACAATCGATTGTTAGCATTATTGTTTTTATTTTCAAGACATTTTTGGCTAGCAATTGCCATGCAACTTATCGAAAAAACCGATAGTCATTCGAATGATATAGGAAATTTTCTACAATAAAATTAGTTCCGAATCGTTAAAATTCGCAAAGCTAAAATATGCAAATACAATCTTATAGTGATTTTTTAAGGCTGCATAATAAACCATAAAATGTATTAATCGATTTTGTCTTAAATAAATGTAAAATCAAATTTATGAAATCAGCAAAAGAGTTTTGGAAAACTAAGATAACCTTTAGTTGCAGCAATAAAACGCTGACTAGACAACTTTGTCAGCATTTTAAGATCTCGAAAAAGCCACCCGCAGCATTGGCTTATATGCTTATTTCAGAGTTGCCAAGTGCTCATAAATATGCATGCAAATAAGCGAGAAACAAACGAATGTAAGCCTATGAACTAGCTCTCTTTCTCATGCTATCTCTTTCTAGTACAGCATAAGTAGTAGCACGAACTTGACCCAAAATTTTAACGGCTTTTAATAACGATATGTTGACAGCATTAAAATGGATTTTATATGCTATTTTGATTAATTTTTTGTATTAATGCTAAGTTTTTTGACTCTGTCTGGAGAATACTTTATTGCCCACTTAATTACTTCCGAGTAGTTTTGTGCATATTGTCTTTTGCGTGTTAAATGTCAAGTCAAAGCAGCTTTTTGTCAGCTGAATAACTTATGCATATTTATATGGCATTTATGAATGCTTAAATATGCTGCAGTTGGCAGTTAGTTCAATCATTGAATGATTGACGAAGTCAAGCCAGACAATCAGACGATTAGAAGTGTATGAGCAGTGGAAAAGGCGCACAAAGCCCAGAAAGCTGGCCAAAAGCATCGCAAACTTGCAAGGGAGTTGTCATGTTTGTTGTTGCATTTGTGTGCTGCAAGTTGACTGACATTGATGTGCATGTTGCTTGCTCCCCTGTCAAAAGGCGGTGGGTGGACATGGGGAGAGACACTAAGTGTGGCAGTGTATATGGACAGCTGTGTGCAGACTTTGTCAGTATAAGAAGAAGAAGAAGCGTAGCACTAAAGATGCTAAGTAAAGTGGAGTGTAGTGTAGTGTAGTGGAGTGGAGTGTAGTGTAGTGTAGTGTAGTGCCTGGCCAGGGAACGCTTTAGACATAATCAATATTGCAGTCAAAAACTTGCCAAAAGTGAAGCATAAAGCGAGTACTACAAAATGCAAAGGGCGCTGCTGCTGTTTTTGCTGCAACTATGTTAAAAGTTTAATAAACTTTTTACATGGCGGCTAAAAATGCAGTAACGGTAAATTTTTGTAAACGAAACAATGACGCAAGTACACACACACACAAAGGGAGCAGGGGCTGGGAAACTCTGGGTGTCCCGGGTTAGCTTAAGGTTCAGGTGAGTGAGACAGTTGCTATCTGTCTGAGTGTAGCTTGTTGCCCTTTGCTCAATGTTCAGTTCTTGTTGCCCCCTACAGTTAGCTGTGTAGCATGACACTCAAAGTAGTAGTTTTTTATACCCTGTACACAAAGTGTAAAAGGGTATTATAGATTTGTGCAATGTATGTAACAGGCAGAAGGAGGCGTGGCAGACCATATGTTCCATGCAATAGTCGAGTCGATATAGACATGTCCGTCTGTCCGTCCTTCCGTATGAACGTCGAGATATCAGACACTATAAAAGGTAGAGGCACAAAAAATGTACCAAAAGATGCAAAAGATTTATACCGAAAAGATGAAATTTGTCGAATTACGTCGATATCTTTCCCCCTTCCTCTGTGTCATATTTTTGCGGTTTAAAGCGTGTGCGTCGTGTTTATGTGTTTATCGAAATCGGATAAATACATCAAAAGTTATATTCAAAAAGATGATAATTTCACCCCCTCTTGCACTGTATGTACATATGGATACGTGTGAGCTAGAGTTACAAAACTTTGTGTGGAGACTCGTGTGACCCCGATCGTTAAAACTGCATCCACCTCTTCCCTAGCAATCGATTTACCTTAATTACTGCCACACCCTCCAATATATTGATTTGAAAATTGTCACAGACATTTATATATGTATTTTTGATATGTGTTACAAAATTCAACGACAGTGACCCAAGAATACTGGAATTATAGGCATACAAATTTTTTTTTTCTGCCACTTCCCATGGAAAACTTGTCAATTGGAACTTCCCAATAGGAAAATGCTTACAGTCATATTAAACTTGTAAAAAGAGACATAAAAGAAATTACTTTCGTTCCCATTTAACCGTATGCTGGATTTAGTGGTTATGGGTAAAAAAAAGGGTACAGGGTATTCCCCTGTCGGGTACCGTCCCGACTGTCTGCATGAAATTTTTTATTTTTTTTGTTTTTTTGTATGTCAATTGCTCTTCAAGCAGTCACGACGACGATGACGACAAGCTGCAATAGAGCTGAAGCTAAAGTAAGCAAAGAGTTGGCAAAGTGTAGGCAAAGTGCCGCAAAGTTTTTTAAGAAGTCTCAAACCTAGAAGTTTTCAAGTTGGGAGCAAGTGGGAGATAGAGTATGAGCGAGCGAGGCAGCAACAGAGTAGCGCTTAGTTTGTTAATTAAATTCAGTTTGCTTATAAAAAAGCAACACAAAAAATAACGAAAAAACTTGATAAATTTAAATATGCGACCAAAAGAAGCGCAGAGCACAACGTGCGATGACTATGAAGAAAACCCAAAAAAAGAAGTATTAAAAATAAAGAAGAAGAAGGTGCCAATGATGTAATCTATGTTGCAGAGCCCAACTCCAAAGACACAATTTTGGTCATGCCTCAACGAACGAGCGGTTATTCCGGTGGTTCGGTGGTTCTTCTGTTACCGCCGGTGCTACCACTTGCTGGTGGTGGGTGATTATCATATGGAGGGCATTCCAAAAAGTTATGCTAATAGCCGCCGACTGGATAGCTATATTTGATTAGCCAATTCTTTGTTTACACACATAAAAAAAAAAATACTAATTCACAATTTGTTGCTTTTCTATTGTTCTTTCTCATTGGCTTTCTTTGAGCCAGAGCTGAGAGGGTTCATTGAACCAGTCGCTGCTTGGAACTTGAGCTGGTTTTTGTTTGCTTTGTTTCCTGACTTTCATTTAAACGCTGCATTTAGTTGGCATTTAAATTATGGCATTTCATAATGAGCGTAACTACCCAAGTTTTTATATTAATGGGTGGCACAGTCAATGCTCCAATTTTAGTAATGCTTTCTAGGCGTGCTGAGCTGTGAGAGCGCTTTCCATTTGATTGGATTTTAAAGGGTCTCTTGCGAAAGTGGCCACAATATGAGTGGTAAAAGCGCAATGGGAACAATGTGCTGCTACAGAATCGTAATAAATGAGACTTAATCCCAACTTTCCAAATACTACTAAATACTTTACATACTGTGCGCCACATTATTTTAGCAATTGTTAGAGTAAAAGTTTGATTGTGTAGGAGACTCATCATAGGAACATCTTGAAAACTTTCACTGCAGTAATAGTCTAAGCTCAAGAAGGCTGAGATCTCAAGAACATTGAAGTAAATTGAACTCCCAAACGTCAGGGTGCAGATTAACAGAATGCGCCTTGTGGAAAGTGATAACTCTCAACATGAGCAGTGAAGGGACGCCGGAAGACCTGTAAGATTTCCCATGTGGTATTCAATACGCGAAATTTCCATGTGATATTCAAAAAAGCGCCATTAGATTAGAGACAGAGTCAGCCAACGATTAAGTTCTCTTGAAGCTTTTGTGCTTGGCGAGGCTTCTCGTATAAATGATTTTAAAAAAGCTGCTCTGCTTGGCGATTAAAACATTTCGGTTAGGTTTGTCTCGCAGAAAAGCAGGTCAATTGAATTTTTTTTAGACATTTCGATCTATGAAGAGGCACTTTGAACTACCTAACACCCGGTTACGTTCCGGCGCCTCTCTCTTTACTTCCTAAGGAATTCGGTAAGATTGTGGCAAGTATAAGAATGAGGCCAAGACGTTCATAGTACTCCCCCTCTTATGAGAAGGATAAAGTTTTCGAAAAAGAGGCGGAGAATGAGGAGAATCCTCGCACAACATCGATCATGGTCAGCGAATGTAAGACCAGACGTAACATGATTTCATGTCATAACAAAGTCAGTCTTTACTGAGTTCCTGGACACCGAGCTATCTAGGCGGATGAGCTGGCAATAAAGCTAACTCAAGTTCACAATCTAACTTCTATAAATTTAACCCATTTCCTGTAGCTTTTTCAAATTACAACTTCGTCTTATTATGTTGTCAATCAAAAAATAGAAATTCCAAAAATATGTATATATACATATTACACCATATTAAGGTGGTAAACAAAGAATCAACAACAACAATATTAACCCACTTTTTCCTTGCGTTGCCCAATTTGAGCGTCCATCTTTTGGAGAGCTCATCATCATCATGAATCATTTTTGCATGGTGCAAACAAAAGCTTGTGGTATAGATTTTGTTTTTCTTGTTTTGTTGTCACTTCGTCATCATTAACATAATCATCAACGAGATTCTCATCTGCTTTATAGAGCTTAAAAACAAAACAAAAACAACACCCAACTGTCAAATCAAAAGTGGTGGTCGAGTCGCTTGAGTGACATGCGACTAGCCCCAAACGGGCTGCTGTTTGGCAGCGCTAGTCACACTGTTAGTAGCATATACTAAAAAAAAAAAAAAAACAAATATCTATTTTATTTTTGATACGCCCACAAGGCGACCGCATTTGCACAGCTGAACAAAAGCAAGAGTGAGAGACACGACATGCGTTCTGTCATTGTGACAGAACTACCTGGTGAAAATTCCACCAAATGTTGGAAAATTTGCCAAATGAGTGGCATTTATTTTTGTAGTAGCTGCAAGATTTTCACATTTGTTTGCCGACAACTGTGATAAATTCGCATAGTGTTTATGTAGCATTTTGTAGCATATGTCATATGGTCTAAGGAGCCAGCAAAGCATAAACTTATCATAATGAATAATGATCTAAATGTTGATAATCGTTATAGAGAGCTATGATACACAACACTCGGCTGCACACATTCCATACGACTGACCCGTAAATGGTCATGCAACAATTTATGTCACTCTTAATTTGCTGCCGCTTGTAATCAACAGTGTCCACAAAAGTGCAATGCTGTCATCTTGTCCAGTTCGAGTTAGGTCACACTGTTTCAGAACTTTGGCTCCTTTTGACTGACTGACAGTTTCAATTTGGAGTGGCCTGGCACAGAGTCCAGACCACGTCTCTTGCAGTCATGGCTTAAAGCAACAAGCTAAGTAAAAAACAATTTGTACAAAGAGCAACGCTGCGCAAAAAGCAAAAACCTCAAGTGACGCCTTTCTTTAGGTATTAAGGTCAAAAGCGTAAAGCCAAAACAAAAATAACAACAAAAAAATGAACAGAGGAATACAAATTTAACGCACCAAAGTTTAAACACTCTTACGGAACCAGAATTATGGAATTGAAAAAGTTCCGGTTCGTTGTCCGGTTCATATCGCCAAAAATATAAGTCTTCGAACCAAAAAAGTTATTCTCTAGGGTTGTCACGACTATTCGATTACATATTTTCTGTCACTATTTCTATTCTAGTTGCGCAGTTATAGCTATTTTTTTGATGAGGTTCATTTAAGCTAATTTTTAGTATATTTCCACATTTTTTGGAGTAATACTTCATAATGTTTATATGTGATCTGTCAACGCTGTCTGGTAGTATAGGAGATCTGTTGACGCTAAATTAACATAGTTTTTATATTCTAACTTCTTCACTTTTACAGTTTTCCCGACATTTTTCATCAAAATGTGTTTGCTTTTTCGAATTCAAATTACGTATTTACACAAAAACTCCTCGTCTAAGAGCATTGTGAAATATTCGGCATGCTTAATCTAAATCCTTGCAAAAAAAAAAAAAAAAAACTGACTTGCATTCATTTCTTTGCACTTGCTCAAAACTCTAGACATCTATATGGTGAGCAAAAATTCAGTGTGGTACCGATTACTGCGCAGTAACGCAACGTTTTCAGGTGAAACCTTTTCAAAATATAAAATGTTTGCGGTTTGCAGAATTTAAGTTTTTACTGGATATGTTGCGTTTTAGTTAGGTAAGAACGGGTTTGATTGACTCATTCGCATAGTTCTTGTATGGAATCTTATGAAATTATACTTAGGAAAAGTTTTGCGATCTTTTTAAGATATAGTTGCAACAAGTTGAAATATGTACACCTAAAAGTCTGATGAAATTTACAACTAAAGTAACTTTATCGATTGTAGAATAAAAAGTATTTCAGTCTCAGAACTATCTAAGCTTCTTGATCATTTCATGCCACATCAACTGTGTGATTTCAGTTGGCAAAGATGATTCTAAGTACCGTGCAATTCCGCTATGCTTGCAACCAAGCGTTGCAATTCTCCTGAAATAAATGGTAGACACTCTGATAGGGTAAAAACAGGTAACAAACAACAACCAACTGTAAACAACAAACGACAGCCAACAGATTTTGCTGCATGCAGGCCAAAACAACCGCAAAAGGCACAAAGGCATGAAACCAACAACCAACAACCTACAACAACAACAGCAACGCGACAATAAACAAATAACATAGAATGGCGGCGGCAGCAGCAGGAGCTGCAACGTTGCTTGGCCTGTAACGGTAAAGTGGCAAGGCAAGGCGAGTGCCAAGAATCAGGTCAACACAAAATGTGCAACGGCAACGGCAACGGCTAAGCGAAAATAATTGGCTAAAATGCCGAGTATAAGCAGCAGAGAAGTTGGCTTAAATGAAAAGAAAGCAAGAAAGCCGTCTGACAAGCTGAACAACAAACAGAACCACAACAGCAAGACGAAAGCTCTTTAATTTTTTACTTGCATATAAATTGGTCGCTGCGACATTACTTATTGCGGCACCGCCCAAGAGAACTCCAACTGCAAGAATCTCTCAAGTATCAAGAATTAATTGTGCTGAGAAGCGATTGGTACCGTTATGTTGACCGCTTTAGTTAACGGTACCACAAGCAATGTACCGCCGCAACATGTAAACAGTGCGCGACTTGACTTGATAATGTGTGTGATTGAACGTGAATGAGTGTGTGAGTGAGTGAGTGAGTGTGCGAGTGAGTGTGAGTGTGAGTGTGTGTGTGTGTGTTTATACAAGAACCGGTTCGATTGGTGGTCTCTCTGGCTCTTCCTCAGCGCAACATTGACACCCATTTTGGGTTCCACATGCCATCTTCCAACGTTTGACGTTTGTTCTGATTGACAACCGGTTTTGAGGCTTGAATTTATGGTTATTGTTTCATTTCATATCATTAGTTTGGCCCGTTTTATTTGCCAATTTCGCACACACAAAAACACACACACACGCACACCTTATATCTATTACTATTAAAAGTTGTGCCATTTTCTCAAGTTCTGGCCAAAAGAAAGCTCTACAAAAGCAACAAATTGCATTGAAACTCGTATGCTTCCAAAAGCTGGCACATTTATTTACGAATTTAAACCGTTTGTTATCTCCTATTAAGATCTGGGTTATAGATAGACTATGCAGCAACAGTTAGTTTAGACAACAGTTTCCATTGTTTGTCTTCGTCAGTGTTCCATTCTCATTCCGTTTCATTTACAAATATTTATGTTAGTTATGTTTCAATGTCTGGTTTAATTTATTGCACTTTCATTAATTTGCTTAAATCTCAATTAGTTTTTGTTTTCATTGTTGTTGTCGTTGTTCTAAACCTTCCGCTTGCCTTATTTACATAAAACGAACAACCGGAAATTGGCCAACACAAACACTACACACACACTTACACATGCAGCTACAGTTAACTTGGCCGAGTCGCAATTCATGCGAGTTTGTAGTTAATTTCATTCTTGACTTTTGTATTTAGCTAGCTTGTTTATTGTATTGCAAAACATATAACAGTTTTAATGAAATGATTTAATTTCCATAGACAAAAACTAAAATGTTGCTAATTGGCAAATGTGGCATATATGTGAAACAAAGCAAACGAGGTGTGTTTCTTCCGTTCCAACTGGTAGTTTCTTTGAATTCGACAAATAAGTTGCATATTTTATCACTACAAATGGAATGGAACATAAAACCAAAGCAAAAACTGTCTTGATTTATAAAAAGCGACAGTTTCATTTTTGAAATTAAATTAATAAATAAATAAATTAAATGGAATTCCACTTTGAGGCATATCTTTATATCTTGAAAAGTGTGAAAAATGCCATTCTAGTGGAGAACTCGTAAAGGACAACAGTCGCAAACAAACAGAACGAATGAGACAACAGAAGAACTACAAATACATCTTGGGGCAGACCGATCAAGCAACCGTCAATCGTCAATCAGAACTTTCATTTTAAGAGCGCGCCCAATCATACGAACAGCGCGATACTTCGTGTCAGAGCTTTCACTTCGAGAGCTGCGGAATCGTTCAAAGAATGTGAAGCACAGCTGTAAAACGATCGTTCGCGACAGACTCGAACAAGAGAAAGAACCAATTTTAAAATGGAAGCTTTCAATTACGACAAAGACATCGAGTACAGCGCGCACCCCGATGTAGGAATTAGGATTGCACTGTCATGCAATGAAATCTCGCAGACACCAGGAATGTGTTTCTCGAATGGAAAAATAGTTTTTCCGCCCCTTAACAATCCAACCGAGCCACTCTTGACGTACGTGTCTCGAGTTTGTTGTGCTTCTGTACAATTTCTCAAAAACATTCGGAAGTACAACTCCAGTTGGCAAATTACAGCTTTCGGTGCAGCAAAAAGAACAAGCATCTCTTAGTTCAATACGGCGATCCGAAGCGAATGTGCTTTCGATGTGTTTCTTGTTATTGCCGGAATTTGATGTCGCTTGAAATCGTATGGCAGATCATTTAAGATCATCGAAATTTGTGGAATCAGCTTTTTGCCGCTAATGATGGTGGTTTCAATTAAATGCATAAATGTGGCGAATCTATTTATCGGAGCATGATAAAAGCTAATCAGTCTAATCGTATTCTAAAATGTCGGCAGTTTTGCCACCGATGAATTCATCGTGGACATGTCATTCAGTTAATTCTTTGAATGATGAAATTAATGTTTAGAAGACGATATTTGTGCATAAATTTAGCAACCCAATTTTTTTTTTAAAATATGTTTACTGAGTTCTCAAGTTCCAAGTAACCAGGTAGTTAAAACTTCGTAGACTTGTGTTTACTTTATGTTTACTTCTTTCT
The DNA here is from genome assembly GCA_035041775.1 of Chymomyza caudatula. Lineage (NCBI taxonomy): Eukaryota > Metazoa > Arthropoda > Insecta > Diptera > Drosophilidae > Chymomyza > Chymomyza caudatula. The sequence continues at coordinate 225,513 of JAWNKW010000033.1, read as the reverse complement.
TAATATGTCAAATCTCTTTTTACTTCAATTCCACTAAAGTTTCATTGTTCTTTGACTCTTTTCACGGTGTTCCAACCCTACAATCTACTTTAAAATACAACTTCAATTACTTTAAACGCTTATATTCATTCATTTAAAAGCCGACTGCTGTCTCTCTCCGTCTCTGTTCCTGAATTGCACGGTTTGTTGTTCTGAATGGCTCAAAGTCATGGGTTCAACAACTGCTTGTGGGCATAAATGAATCACTTGCACAGGTCTGCGTCACTAAAGAAGAAGAAGCGCCAAATCAAATGCGCACAACTGGTTTCATGTGAAACCCCCATATGTTGCTGGTCAATCGATTGAAATCATTATACATAATTTGATTAGACGTTTCGACCCTTTGCATTCAAGTGAAACTGCTATTATTTGCTTATGGCACGAAATGTGTGGGAAGTTGTATTCCCTTGTGTTTCAACTTAAATGGCACTTCATTTTCCACATTTCATTCCACATCGTTTCAATTGATGAGGTTTCACTACTTCTACGTGTTTCTCTTTGATAGCTAATTTTGCTTTATTCTTCTAACACACCTCGCTTATATGTTGTACTATCTTCCTTTTTTTTATTTATTTTTTAGAATGTTTTTATTTTAGTTTTTATTTTATTTAAATGACACGTTCTTAGTTTGTTTATGGTCTTGACATTTCTTGCTTTAGTTATAGCATTTTTCTGGTAGAACTAGCTGTAGCGAAAAGAGATGGAAAAAAACTCATTAAACTAGACTAGTTAGTTGGTTAAATATTTCAGTCTGGAGACTTGGATTTCTTAACCGATTATTGACGTGTGTTCGCCACCATTTTTTAATGTTCTTTTAAGTGAGTCTCTATCGATGCTACATTTTGCTTTTATATAACCGCATGAAATTAGCATACTAATAAAATCTTAGCATCTCAAGAAAGGTGGCAACAAAAACAAATGAGAAATGAACAGGTTGCTAAATCATATTTGGAAGATCTTATCTAGTTGGTAAATGCGCTCTAATTTGGAAGCTTTAGAACAACTACAACTTGAGATGGCGTAACTTCCCGCGGCATTGCGTAAATGAATGCTGAAGTTGAATAACTTACAATAGCCTTTAAATGAATATTAACTTCAGTGTCTTAGTCATTACATTGCGCTGCACTGTTCTGTTTTAGCCAAAAGTGTTATTCAACTTCAATGATATTCGCTTTTAACCTTACATATAAGCCCGGCTATAATGCCATAATTAATGCAGTTGCTTGCCGCTCATAAAGATCACAAGTGAAAGATATCATCTTTTGTTGTTATTCATTTAATATCACATATCTGTATTTATTTTGGTCATGTCATTTGGCTAAAATGCTGCCTAACTGGTTTCGATATAAATTTAATTAGCAATTTATATCTAGTATATAGATATATTCTTGATATGTAATACAATATATATATATATATATATATGAGTGTCTAGTGTCTGTCAGTACTGCAATTTGCCGCCTACATCAAGATGTTGGCATAAACTTAAGGGGGTAAACTACCAGCTTTCAACACACACGCACACACACATTTGCTCGATGCTTTTGTTATGCTAATTTTTGGTTATTTGATCTGCTTTTTGAGCCTATCAATGCGCTTGATGAACCCTTCTAATTCTGTCTTTTATATGCATTTGGTTTTTTATCTAAGTAGCTGAAGGTTTTTTGCATTTATAAATAAATTTTCATTTAAATTGAACTACTTTATGTATAGGTATGAATGTTGCTAGGGTTTTTGTTGGTTTTTGTTTTTGTTTTTGGTATATCGCCAAGCAGATGCTATTCAAAAATTTATAAATGTATCTATTAACAGCAACTGTGACAATATAATAAATAACAAACTTTTATGCTTTTTATTTTGCTAAAATTAGTTTAGATCATTTCCAAAATATGCGAGCCGCCCGCAAATTCTATGTCGAAATTTGCTGTCATAGCATGACTAACCGCCATAGTGTCTCATAGCGAATTTATAAAGCATATACATATCAAATACTACACATATGCTATTAATTTGAGCGTATATACATACTAGGGATGTAACGAACAGTGTTTTGGAAATAACAGTGTTTTGGAACGAACAGTGTTTTGGAACGAACAGTGTTTTGGAACGAACAGTGTTTTGGAACGAACAGTGTTTTGGAACGAACAGTGTTTTGGAACGAACAGTGTTTTGGAACGAACAGTGTAATGGAAAGAGCAGTGTTTTGAAACGAACAGTGTTTTGGAACGAACAATGCTTGGAACGATCAGTGTTGGGAACGCTCAACCGTGTGGTGAGCGGGTTAGAGAATACCACCTCAGCAGGTCAAAGCTTGTTGTATGAGGCGACTTGCGTAGGGTTTGGGACCCACCATGTAAATCCCCAATTCCAGAGAGGACGTTACGGGTTGTTATCGCCAGCTAAGGAGAAGAAGTTTACTTCTCTCAAACTTGGCAGCATTGTGCCAAAACGACAAACACATTGCATCTTGCTCTTCTTTTTGCTCTCACTGCGTATGCAGCTACGTAACACCAGAAGAGCGTAATGACACATTTTCGTGACGGCATGCGAGTTGATACCGATGATAATGAATTGAAAAACTATCGATACTCGTTGCATATCTAATAAATACACATAAATTTGCGTTTAAATTGAAAAAGATACACTTTTAAACTGTTTACGCTCGTGCCTGCTGCTAAATGGGCATTCTGCTTTTAAGTAGCATACAAAATGGCTCCCAGGAAATATACAAAAGGCAAGACAATTAAGAAAAATACCAAAGCAAACATATTGGAAATTATATTTTAATGCTAATGAGCTGTTTTGCTATTTAAAACAGAGCACACTAAATCGAAATGCTCTATAGTTTGCTTGGAAATAGACTTATTTGTGTATGAAACAAAGGTGGAGGAGCGCCTCGAAGGTAAATAAAACTTAATTGCTATGCGGTTTAACTTTTTTGCTGTTGTTGTTGTTGTTGTTGGCACCAATGACGCAAATTCTTCTAGGTGCTAAAGATTTGTATAGTCCAAAGATAAACAATATATGGCATGAGCAACATAAATACATCACCAGACTTCGAACTAGAGAGGGGTCTAGATTTGCACAAGTTACGTACATTGTCACCTACCTGCAAAGAGAGATAAAGAAAAAAGAGAACAAAAATCAAAAAGCAATTCTAGTTATATAGTTACAGAGTTTTTGCTGAAATAGGTAAAAGATTTTTATCGATATCTAGCTGAAAGATTTATATGTCGCGGTTCTGTAAAATCGCCGCAAACTGACAGCCGATAAGCGCGTAAAAATAGTAAAATGGTGCACGGGAGAGGTGCAGAGCGGAGAGCGTGTACAGCCACGACAAAGCAAACTAGTTTAGTTGCTGCAAATGGCTAGCATAAATCAAGTCATAGTCGTGGTTGGTGCTCCGAAACAAAGAGCGGTTTTATTTTTTTTGGGGGGGGGGCCGCTTCGGAAATGTTTGTTGTTGAGGGGGGAAGCAACGTTGCGCGCAATGCGCCAAGTTGAATGTCATTTTCTCGTGTCATAAATATTTACGCAGTTTGCTGCTGCTTCTTTTGTTGTTGTTTTTTGATGTCCTTAAACGGCCTGAAAATTGTCGCGCTCGTTGCGCTTGTGGTTTTTCTTAACAGTATTCTGTGCCCTCCTCTCAGCTGGTTATTAAAAAATTCATGGCTTGTAAAATGCACAAAATCCACACACACACACACACACACACACCAGAGTGTGTAAGCTCAAAGGTAGTGAGAGGTGTAGAGCAGAGCGCGGAATTGGCTGGCAAAGCGGCTTAAAAACACGGCCGTAACGCTTTTGCCCTTTGGCCTTTCTTTTTGACCACGTTGCGGCCTCGACCTGTAACAAACGGAACAGAGTCTGGGAAACGCCTGCGTTTGATGACCGCCACTCGAAAATATCATTTACATATCCGAGCACGACGAGCAGGACAACGCGCATCCGCTCACATGTGTGGTACATCTTATTGTTCGCCCACATATATATATGTTATATATGAATACGAGTGCGTGTGTGTGTGTGTGAGTGAGTGTGAGTGAGTGTGAGTGAGTGTGAGTGAGTGTGAGTGTGTGTGTGTGTTTGCCGCATACATGAAAAGCTTTTAAATTTTTTATGCACATCGTTTGACCAGGCGACCATAACAACAAGAGCAGCAAAACGCCCAGTTAACGGCACCCACCCACCGCCACCTGCCACCTGCTGCCCCCCGTCCACCTACTCGCAGCTTCTATTTACTTATTTATGTCGTCCATGCTTCAGCACCCACATCAAGCGTTAAGCTGACCCAGCTACTCATGCCCAGCAGCTACTCACTCCCATTTCCATTTACCAATTTCAGTTCCCGCACTTAACCCCTGCCAGCCTTTGATTTTTGGCATCAGTTGCGTAATGCCCTCTTAACTCACTCTCTCTCCCTCTTTTCTTTGCAATGCTGTTGATTTTTCGCGAAAATTAAATTTAATTTCCATGCTGTGCAACTTCGTTTTGGCCATAAAGCCACCCAGAAATTCAACCCATCATTTAATCATAACTCACTCTCTCTCTCTTTCTCTCGCTTTGAGTAGTCCTTTATTTTTAGCACATGTAAAAAATTATTTTATTAAAATTTATTTGGCAGTCAAAACTTCAAACGTTTTTCAATATGCAGCAGAGTTTTTCATTAAGCGAACCTCGGTTTCGGCTTTGTTTATTTACCGCACCAAAAGATATTTTCTGAAATACCGAAACAAACAAAATTTTACTTTTATATAGACGATATATTTTTTTGCGGTTCCACCTTCTGTATTTTGTTTATGCATATTTAAATAATGGTTTTTCTTTTACTTTTCTCTTTTAAAGTTTGGTTTTCATTTGTGAGAAGGCGAGTAATTTTAGAATGGTATGATGAATACTTGGCGAAAATTTAGCTCATTTTTCACAATTTATCCAAAATGGATTCGATAGTGGTTTGTTGAAGCGATATTTTCTAGAGAAATGCGGATTCTGGGTTCATTAGCCATTTAGAGCAATCTCATCTCTCCCTCACTCCTCACTCTCCTTTACACCTTCCTCACTTTTCACTCTCGCTCATTGGTCATTCTACCTCACTGCTCTCTGTCCCTCACTCCTCACTCGCTTTCTCCTACACCGAGCCACGCCCCCAAAATATCGTTTTGATTCAAAACCGATATGAATTTCGATGGTTGTGAATCTTTTAAACTTAAACTAACGGCCATATCGAATGGTTTTGTTGTGGCTATGGTTTTGACTCAAAAGTGAGAAGAATCTTTACACGGAGTGGCGTTGCTCCTGTCCAACCGGTTGCTGAGACCCAAAGAACACCAGAGGATTTGGATAGTCCTCGGGCCAAACCAAGGTTGAAGTGAGATTGTCCAACTCATCTTCTTCAACTGCTACTTATGGAAATTGTCATATAAGACAAAATATTTGCCATATGGAACACTATTATATTAGTAACAGTAGGTTACAACATCGAGTTAACAAAACCCTTCCAATGTGAAGATGTGTTTCAATACGTGTTTTAAACGCATGCATATTCGAACTCCGTGAGATTAAGCCAAATATGGCAGATGTTCACGTGAAACTAATTGCGGTGTAAGCCCGGTATATACTGTGTTGCATTAAATCCGGACAAGTCCATTTTGTCAAACTCCGTTACAAGGACAGGTATAATTCTTCTTAAACGTTTCTTGTATGAATTATATCCATTTTATATAAAAAATATGACGAGTATTCAATTCAGTTCAGTAACAAATACCGGCTTTTCAATTTCAGACTTTAGTGATGTTCGATATAAAAAGATATTTGTTTCGTGATCCACTACATTATGCCTACAAGAGAGAAGTCACTTCAAAAGTTCCGAATCGACTGTAACAACGTGTTAATCGTTAATTGTAGCCTCAAAACTAACCTAAAGATTCATTTTTCTAGAACGATTCAAAAGTTGAAGATCTAAAGATATTGAACACAAAACTTTCAAGTCTTTGAAGAAATCGTTCTAGAAGCCAAACCAAACCTTATAATATAAAGTTCTTGAAGAGATTTTGAGTTTATTTTAAACAAGAAAATTGCTTATATCTAAGGTATAACAAGTACCTCACAAAATAAAAAAGTAACAAAAATTGATCGTTCTTCAGCTATTGGTATAATCGAAGGGTTATATAATTGCCTGGCTTTATTTCATTATATCGCTCAATCACCACAATAAAAACAATAGCAACAATAGCTTCACGCAAATAACACGTCATCTGCATATCTGTAAGCTACAATCTGCTCTTTTGATCCAAACAAGCTGCACTAATGTCGATACCTCCAAGACCCCATTACCCTATCTAGCAGGGCTATCCTCCAGGTCATATGTAGGTACATAACTCCGCTTTGTTTTGTCCTGAAATGCAATGCGTATAATGATAAATGGCAACGCTTTATGACTAAAATATCTAAGCCATCACCATGTATTGTATTTGTATCTACAATATGCTTGCGCAGCACGAGCCGGCCGGTCATGAGTATGACCGTATGTGTGCGTGTGTGTGTGTGTGTGTGTGCGTGTGTGTGAGTGTGTATCTATGTATGACCATCGAAAACTTTTGTTGAACGATGTTGCTGCTTTTACTGTTGTTCCCGCTGTTGTTGTTATTGCAACTTGTCAGTTTCTGCGCAAAGACCATCAATTTACTTAGTTTTATTATCTCACAGATACAGATACACACACACACACACACACACACTCACCCTATGGGGGGTGTGTCTGGTGCGTGTGTATTGGCCACCTTGCGCTTTTGTTTACTGCTTTTTTTGTATCGCTGCACGCAATGCATAAAAAATTGTATCTTTTTTGCTAAACTATTCCATTCTTTTGTTGCAGTTGTTGTTTTGGCAATGCCTCTGCCATTTTATGCAAGTGTCGTCGTTGGCAGTTTCCGCCCTAAGCCCTCCCACTTGCTACCTTGCCATCAAGTTACTGCAAAAACAATGGCTAAAAAAAGTATCTTGACACTTCATCGTTAGCCAAAAACTAGCGCAGTGTAGCTACAAACAAAAGACAGCCAGCTACTAGAGAGGGGGGCACGAAGTGTGGCAGGCAACAAAGCGGCGCAGGGCACAGCGTGTCACGATGGGTAATGGCTATGTGTGGGCATGGCATAGTGTTGCATGGATCTGCCCCCTTGGCAACAAAACCATTTTCGCGCTTGGCGTTAAATTCCCCTGACAGCTATAAAATTGCATTTTACAGTAGCAAAAGAAACCAAACAGACAGATACACACATGTGTCTGTGTGTGTGTGTGTGCGTGTCTGTGTGTGTGTGTGTGTCTGTGTGTGTGTGTCTGTGTGTGTGTGTGTGTCTGTGTGTGTGCGATGCTTTTAGAATATTTTCTAATAAATAGTTATCGTCAATGCGAAAACAACAAAAACAAAGGCAAACAATATTGATATTCCCTCGAGCTGCAAACGTGGCAGGAAAGCAGACCAAAATATACCAAAGTACACCAAAAGTAATCGAGCGAGCGAAAGAGATGGCGCCAAAGTGCGACATCATTATATAAATTGTTCGGCCAGCCCAAGTCCAAGCAGCAGCATCATATGTCTTGTATCTATCAGTTACATGCCACAGATGGAAGGGTGGCAATCGCACACACACACACACACACACACACACACACACAGCTGTTTTGTAGCTTGAAGTGATTTCACACACATGTTGTGTATGTTCGTGTGTGAGTGTCAACAACATGACCACAATATCATGGCTGGGGATAAGGCCAATAGCAGCTGTAGAAAGTATCTGCAACGCGTTTCCCAGCTATTAGTCAAAGAGCTCAGTCGCTGTGGTCAGCAAACAAAATGGCACGTGACAAATACAAGTTCCGGTAAGGGGTATCCCAAGTTAAATGACAAAAAAAAAAGGGTTACCCGCTCTATTGCCGATAAGAGCACACACACATACACGAACTGCATTGACAGCAATAAGAGAAAAGAACACAAGCATTTAACGGCGCTTCAATACACTTCAAACTGCACTACGTGTCTTTGTTTCTAGAGTTTAAGAGAGAAACTCAGGATTTGAAATCACACAATAGGAAACTGGAGATGCCAACTATGAAAAACCTTTCTTCCACAAAACATGTGTTCGAACTATAACTTGAGATTTCTGTGTGCGACATTTCACACTTTAGGCTACAAACAAGCATGAGAAATATGCCATCTCCATATATAATTCAGTGGGGTACCGATTACTTCACAATAACGCAACGTTTTCAGGTGAAATCTATACCATTCGAAACATAAAATGCTTGCGGTTTGCAGAATATAAGTTTTAGCTGGGTACCTTAAAGAGCTAAAAATGGATTTGAAGTAAAAAATACCAACAACAAAATACATTGTAAATGCAAACGTTGTTATTTCGTGTTTTCTTTCCTCTTCTGCGTAATCAGGTTATTTGCACTAATGTATAAGGCTGTTTGCTTAGAAAATAGACGTTGGTTTTCAAAGAAATGGTTATTTGCAAACATCTAAACATCAGAGTGTTATTGCTCGTATATAGCCACATTTGAGTTCAAATGGTAACCAATTTAGTGACCAATTTCAATGGTTAGTCTGTCCTTACTTTGCGATAACCTTTTTAGGTTTCGACAAACCGCTCTTACAAACTTGTAGTACACTACTTAGCAGCGTATTCATAAATGTGCCATTTTCCAACTTAAAGTGAATTTTTATGACAGTCACATGTTGACACAGCAACGCCCCGTCATGTGCGGGCCTTTGGTTCTTCCTTTTTATTTGGGTATGCCCTCAAGGCTCTGATATGACTAAGCACGTGTATGGCCCAGCTTTAGAGCCAGCACTAAATGCTAATCATACTCAAAAAGCTTACAATGACTCTCAAACTGCAATATTTGATGTTAGCATTAAAAGTTGGGCAGCAACTTTGCTCAACTCCTTCTATTTAGCAGCAGCTTTTAATGGCTGCAAAGTGTTTAAGTGCAACTCAACTTGGATTAAAAATTTTTGGCAAAACAAATTTTCAAAAATTATTCGCCCGCAGAAGTTGATAACTGACCCATTGCTGAGACCGTGGCTCTTGGTAGCCTAACCTCTGCACCTACAGTTTCTACCTCTCTCTCTGTCTATCGCTTAGACTGGACAAACAAAGTCTTTCATACAAACAACTAACCCATTCAGTTGTCTGGCGCAAAGTTTTTGCTCATTTTGAGCAAGTTTTTAAGCAAAATTCTTTGCCCAACTCGAAACGATTATGAATGCGAAAATTGGTCTGTGTGTTATCAAAAGGGTTTGCAGGCAGGGGGCGGCGCTTTGGTTGTTTTGGCCATTTTCATAAGCTTAACACAGCTGATGAAGTAACACACCAGATAATTTTGCTCAAATATTTAAGCTGTAAGCTGCAAACTCATTTTAATAACTAAGTTGAAAAGGCAAGCTGTAAAGCTTAAGTAAATGGGGCTCCCATGCGGTATTCTTGTACGATTCAATCCTTCAGATCCGTAAAATGATAATAATGAGTAAATATAATGATGTACGATCCTTAGCTCTAGATGCTCTAAACAATGTAAAATGAACAACAAACGAAAATTGGGCTACAAAAACGGAAATGCAAGCAAGCTAACACAAAAACTTCTACAAAATGATCATTATTTCTATAAAGTGCATGAATATTATAGTTGTTATATTGTTGTTGTTGGTTTTGTTCTAAAAACAGTTGCAACTTTCATTTCCCTTTGTTTGCGAGTGGCAAATTTGCAAGTTGACTGCATTCCAACGCACTGGAGTCGTCCACGCTCCCTCTACTACTACCCTACTCTGCTCTACACACACCACACCGCTTCCTGCCCTGACTCTCTTTGTGAATTTGTCCGCAGCGAAACAAATGAGGAAATGAATTTGGTACGCGAGTTTAGAATTGCATCTAGCTGAAAGTTGTTAGTCTGTATGCCGCCTGCCATTCTTGCCCCTTACCCTAACCTAAACGTTGCATGCAATTTGTGAAAAGTAGGTTAAATATGTAATGATATGATGAGAACGCTGATGATGCTGCTTCAGCTGCTGCTGCCGCCAGTCGTTGTGGTTGACAATGTGGCACGTTTGACTGCAAATGAAATGACGCAGTCAGTCAGGGGCCTGCCTGGCTGTCAGTCCAGCGTTTCTATGTATCTATACAAAAGTGGCATGCAACCAAAGTGGCACGTAAAATGGCATTCTTTTCTGAGCATTTGTGATCGCGCATGCAAGCAACAATAAATAATTGCACACACACACTCACATCCACAGTAACATATATAGTCATGTGTGCAGCACGCATGGTTACTTTCCTGCCTAACTTCTCTTCCTCTCGTGCTACTGTCTTCTCTTGGGTGAAAGTTGGCCAACAAACAAACAGGCAACAAATAATGCAATTAAATTTGATTTTCATTATGTGTAAGTGTTCGTTCAGTTTTGTGGCTACAAAAATTATGACAATTTCACCGTGTGACATACTTTTCGGGCGTGTATCTTGGCCGCTATCTTTATTCCTAAGCTGCTTTAATTGTTCTTATACATATGTACTACGTGACATATTAGACAAGCACGCAGCTTTCCCCCAAAGCGGAAACCAGTTCACGTTGTGCCACATACAATGTGAAACTATGGAAAAGCCTGATGTTGTATCTGTTAGATACATCATGCAAAAGTCAGCGCTTAAGTGCTAGGCACATGTATCTGTCAGTTCGTTGCATGCTGTCCGCCTTTTGCATAACCTCTTATGGCTGACCTTTTGCATAGCTATAGGCGAATCTCTACATGCTGGCAAAGGTACTTACATATGCATCTATAAGATACATTTAACAACAGCTGACAGCATAACACACGCACTCTCCCACACATGCAAACATATAACCATCCAAATCAAAGCAACCAACCAAACGAAATCAAACCAAACCAAGATGCAATAATGACACGAACTAGGGCTGGGCTCGTGAGCGTTAGCAGGACTGCGTGAGTGAAGCACATGAGTATATGTAACAATGAAAAGTAAGTTAGATAAAGACAAATTTAGAGCAGAAAGGTCAAATATACTTTATTTTCTGGATGGTAAGCGTACCTTTTATATATTCCTATATCTAAGCTAAGAACATTTTGCAGTTCATTGTATTTTACGCTTGAGTAAATCAAGCAACTCGTCGTCTTTCGCACGTGAAACCAATCAAAAGTTGTTCCCACAAATATACCACTTGCTTGTCACTTCGCACATCTCTAAGACACGCCACACATATACGCTAAGGCAGGCAGGCAGGCACTTGGCAGTGTTGCCGCCTCTTGCACACTACGACCCTGGCCTCAAGAACCTTAGCATCATTCAAATAGCTAACAAATTGCACTGTCGAATGCAATATTTTTGCTTTTAGCCATAATACCTTTTACATATGCCAACACAGGGAGAGTAGGGACAGGCGGCAGCAACGTCTGAGCGGCAGCAGGCAGCGCACCTGCAAGCAAAACCAAACATCGACAGCCACAAAAAGCAGGCTGCAAAGTGAACCCACAACCAAGAGCAGCATGCTCGGCTTCAAACCAAAAGTGCGCGCATATAATTTGGTCTTGAGATGTTTCAGGCAGTCTCTTTTCACACACACATGTTGCAGCAGCCAGAAAGTGCATGCGTTGCATGCAACCAACCGCAGCAGCGGGAGGAGCCGGTAAGAGAATACCAGCCAGGAAGGTAGGAAGGCAGGCAGGAAGGCAGGCAGGAAGGCATGCAGTCAGGCAGTCAGTCAGCTTGTTAGCATGAAATGTGTCTGGCTGGCATTGAGCGCAGTGCGTGCATGTGTGTGTAGATACCAAAGATGCCAGAGTGATAAATCCTTGCGGCTTTTTATTTCCAACGCCAGGCGATGCGAGCAGCAGCAGCGGCGTCAGTCGTCGCCGTCTTATGTCTGTGGGTGTAATACGCCGCTCGACGCCTAGCCAGCCAGCGCATTGCATTACAAGCGCAATAATTCTTACTGACAGCTTCCCGCTTTGTGTTACTTACCCCACTCTCAAGTCCGAAGCCCGAAGCCCGAAACCCCAAACCAAGCGTTGTATGCTTTTAGGCGCCACATTCACATTATCTATACCCGGAGACACAGATCCACAAGAGCAATAACAGCAATGTATTAAGTTTCCACTTAGCGCCCAATTAAAGCAAAGTTTCATTTCATTCCAATTTGTATCCTTTTTTATACATCTTTTATTTACTTTTTTTTGGTCATTCTGCGCTGTTGATATTCCGAAAATTTACGCCTCGTTAATTTCAATTTAAGTTCAGACCATTTAAAATATACAAAAAAAAAGAAAGAAAAAAGTAATGCTACAACAATGCAAGGGCGCTAAAAAGAAAGCAACAATAATAAACTTTGCCATTTTTATGTGAAGGCACGGTGAAATGGGTGAGGATGGTTGGGTGTGTTGGCAACCCTAGCACAAAAGGCAATGCAAAGCTTTCAACTCAAAAGCGCAAATTAACGCGCATTCGCTATCTCACTCTCACGCACCCACGCCTACAATGTCAATGTGTGTGTGTGTGTGTGTGTGTGTGTGTGTGTGTGTGTGTGTGTGTGTGTGTTTGTGTGTGTGTGTGTGTGTGTGAAATATATTTTATCGTTGCGCAGGAAACAGTTTTGCGGAAATAGGAAATGTTACTTCTACTTTATTGTGGCCATGTTTTGCGCTCACTCACACACACACACAGATACACTCACACACACACACTCACTTTCAGCCCGGTCGTTTTTGCGCTCTTAAAAGCGTTTGTTGGCGCTTAACAAATGAATATTTTACTAATTAAAGTAATGGTTAAAAAGAAATATTTGTAATTATTTGCCAAGTCCTAAGAGCTTTAACCGTATAAAGAGCGATATCTATGCAACTGTGTGCCTGTGTGTGTGTGTGTGTGTGTTGCCAGGCAGCATCATTTGCTTAATAATCAGCTGGTTTATGACACAGCCTACAGTTGTCTCTCCAGCATCACTCCATCTCTTGCATCTCCATCTCTTCTAGCTTCAGGATTCTCTTTGTTTTAGCCTGTACGCCTGGGTTACTGGGTAATTGTGTTGGTTTTGACGCTTGGCTGCCTCTTCCACAGCCAACCAAGCTTGCAACCAGCCGAACCGCCGCTTGAGCTCTGCCAGGTTTGACACAAACACACTTATACATATAGATATACATATATAAACTTAGGAAGCGTTCTCCTCTGTGCTACACGTTGGCTTGGTAATTAGGTCGAGGAGTTGTTCGATGTCGGAAAGTGGCATTTAAGCCGATTTGCCTCATGGCACTAAGCATCTTAAGTAAGTAACTAAGCAGAAGCTGCCAGCCATTAGTTGACTCTTAATTGATTTATACATGTAAGATAATGCAAAAGTACGTTATAAAACAAAAATGATAATAAATTATAACTGAAATGTTCATTAAAGGCGACAGCTTTGATCTTGTCAACCAGAAACTTTTGGGTTTTTTTACCTGTGCAGATCGTGTGTGCCATAAATACTTATAAAAATTGCGCTAAAATGTTCATAGAACCATTAAACCATATAACGTAACGCTATCATTCAAGTGTAACTACAAATCAAATAGTGCAAAAAATGACTAAATTCGCTCATCAAATTTTAAATACTCTAAAATACGCCTAAATTGCAATCTTTAGACATTGCGTTCACTACAAAAGCAAACCGTCCATGTAGCTTTAGGTGTTTTTTATGTAAAACTGTCAGTTAACTTTTATTACATTCTCGATGATTTAGAGTCATAATTAAAAAAAATCGAATCCAATGTTTTACATACACGTTTTGCAAGCTATGATCATCGCAGCAGTTTACAACTTACTTTAGCAGCAAACTATCTAGATCTGCGTGTATCTTTGTGCCTTCAAGTCAATAAAGTCTTCTAATTTTGCAGCACAACATGCCACAAGCTCAAAAAACTAATGTCTGAAATGTGTAAAACGCCGCTGAGTCGAGGCCCCGAGGTAATACGCTTAGTGCAATAAAACATCAGCTAGATGCAGAACCGAAGACAGGCACTCTTCAGTGTTAAGCAGACGTTGCAACACTTATGACTATTTAACTTAACGCAGCTTCATGCTTGCAACCTGAGGCTTCAAACACAAAGAAGGCATCAGCAGGAGCAGCAATAAGTGTCTGTGTAGGCAGCCGGAACAATAGTTCTTTGCACTGCGGCACCAGGAACACTCAACACAAAAAGTGTCCTTTCAGAAGATAAATTAGATTGAGAAAAAGAAGCCAAAAGTAAAATAAAAATAAAATAGTTTTTGAGTAAGATACATTTTCAAAACAAAAGGACTTTAAAAACTCATCAATACAGATACAACTGACTTGGGATCGTTTTCACAAACAGACAGTCGTGACATAGACCGTCAGTGGAATACCCTGTAGCCTTTTTTGCCCACAAACATCAAATCCAGCTTAAGCTGGAATAGGAACGGAAGTATCTACTTTTATGTTGTTCTTCACAAGTTCGGTATTGCCCTATTGGCAAGTTCCAATTGAGATGTTCTTCCTATGGAAAACTTGAAAAACTCCAGTATTTTTGGAACAATGTGGTTGAATTTCGAAACATAGATTGAAAACACTTTTATATATATGGAGGGTGAAATCAGCTAATTTTTGAGTTAAACTTTTGATGAACATTTTTAAAAGGTAGATAGATGCACGACGCAAACCTCTGTCAAGTTTCGAGTTGATAGATTCAACGGCTGTAAACCGTGAAATTCTGCTGAGGGTAAACGGTGGCAGATATCAAGCCAATTTAACAAACTACATCTGGATTTACGGTTATATTTTGTGTCGCTACCTCTTATGATCTCGCACTTCTAGCGACTCTCACAGACGGATAGTCCAATCGCTTCGCTTAGCTTATGGTCTGCCATGCCTCTGTATATATAGGGTAGGGTATAAATTTTAAAAAGTTTATCTAGAATCTTACTCACAAAGATACGCTTTACTTTAAAAACTTATATTCCATTGGCTGCTAGATAGAAGTTTTGTGGCTTTATATTAGAGCTGCAAAACTGTCGATAGTATTATCGGTATATATATATATATAGCTTTTATAAGGATATTGTAAAATCAAAGCTTCAAAACTCCATTCCCATTTGTCAGACCTTTACCAAAAGTATCTTTTGCTTGCTCAATTTAGACGCTCGCCAAAGTCAATATGCTCTCTGGACAAGCATTGAATTCGCTTTTTGCTGTCGCAAATATCAAAAGAAAAGCTAAAAACCAATAAACTAATGAATGGGGCGTAGCTGAGCACACATACCGGACACTTTTAATAAATGTTCAAAAACAAATTTTTTAATAATTGACAAAATAAAAGGGGGAAAAACACGAGGGAAGCCAAAAACCGATTTTGAACCAACCAAAATTTTAGTCATGGTATCATTTCTTTTTGTTTTTATTTTCATGCTGTTGACGACGTCGAGTCTTTTTTTCTTCTTCTTTTTCTTTGTATGCTTTGGCTTTTGGTCGTACGACATGTCAATGACCTACGGCCGGGGCCTAATGTGTGCCGGCGTTTAAGCCAACCCGGCTTAAAACGCTGCCAACCAGTCAACTTGTTTAGTCAGTCTGTTCGTCATTTTATCAGCCAGTCAGTTTGTCAGTCAGCTGCGGCTTAAAAGTTCTTTGGCCATGTAATGTTCAGGCGGCCATAAAAGTCAAAAGAGGAAATTATATAGAAAATATTAGCGCACACAGATACACACACACACACACACACACACACATAAACATAGAAAGAAAGACGTTTTTGGCCAGAGTTGTCGCGTAATGTAGCCAACAGCTACAAGTCAGTAAGTCAATTGTTGACACTTGAAATATGGCACAATGTTTGTTGCATATTTCACTTATTTTGTATTTCATCACTTTGGTATTTTTGCAATAATGAGTAAAAATTGAGAGCAACCGGTTCTTTTTTGATGCCTACTTAAAAAAATGTGATTTTTTTTTATATAGCTAGCGGCAAAAACATTTTTATTCCTCAATTTGTTTTGAATTTGAATCAAAGTGTGTGTGTGTGTGTGTATTTGTGTGTGTGTGTGCGTGTGGGGGCGGCAACGAGGGCGTGTTTTATCATAATGATTATTGTTGGGGCTTAACAAAAGCTAAGTGCTTAGGGTCGTGTCTGTGTGTGTGTATTTCGCGAATTGTATCGGTATCTTTTGATACTCTTTGCGTAGAAAATGTTATTATGAGTTTATGAATTAGCTAGTAACGTTTCACTTTCAATGTTCAATATGGTAAAAAGTACTTCTTACGGTGTTTAAAATTTGACACAATCCATTTCTATTTCCTGAGATTTGTTTCGAAACTGTTGCCAAACTTTAGTATAAAAAATCAATAGAGCTGCAAAACTATCGATATTTACGCCATACGATATTTTCGATAGTTTAAGGAAACATAAACGATAGGACTATTATTGGTTCGAAAAGTTTCGAAACTATCGCCAGTACTATCGTTGGTTTGACGCAAAGTATAAAAATCGATAGCTCGATATTACTATCGATAGTTTTGCAGCTCTAATTATCAATTCTTGAGATCTACATCGAATATACAGCACTCAAACCGAACAAATATACAAAACTTTTCGTCAAAATACGTATCGAAATTCTTGTTTAGAACAAACATTCTATTTGAGCACATTTTGAGCTAGAGTCGTATTCTTCTTTTAGCTTGTTAATTTTTCACATTCGCTTGCTCATAACTTAGCTGCAATTTTTTAAGAAAGAGCATTACAGCGTCGCTACAACTAAAGTTGGCGTTGTTTTCTGACCTCATAATGAGTTTTGATTTTGATTGCGATTGTGTTTCATATATGTACATATATGGCCTAATGGCACGATAATTAGGCGGCATCGTAACAAAGTTAAGCCGCTTTAGTAGCCTTAAGTATGTTTAATAATATGCCGAAACAAAAAGTTAAGATACATCATAAAGATACAAATGTATCTGAGTGTGAAATACAACTTTTGCAAAGTCTTTATATAAAGATTCTTCTTATATTTTGGCAAGGGCAAAAGGCAGCCTGCAAGTTCTGAGAAAAAGAAAAACATCATCGAAATTTTCCGCACATTTGAGCAGAAAATTATTGATTTTACATATGTACCCAAAATAAGCGAGAAAGTGGTAAAAATGTGAAAAAGAGATGGAAATGGTAGGGAAAAATGCAAGCTGCGTAAACGATGCGACGAATCGTCAGAGGAACCAACTGATGCCCAACATTTGATGAAAGAGCAACAACATCATGTTGTAAGTAGCTGTAAGATGGATGACTGCGTATGTTTATTTCACTTTTTGCGGCCCCCTATTGCCCCTGCAACAAACCGAACAAATGGACGCAGGCATAGTCGAAATGTTGCCACAAACCGACCGACTGACTGACTGAGTGACTGACTGCGTAAGTGAGTAAGTGAAAGGGGCAGGACTGCGTAAGTGTGCGGCATGTTTGTAGGGGGCATGGCGCTACTTTGCTTACTTTTCATTCAAATATTTTCATGTGCGTTTGTATGTATATAGTGCAGCATTTGTGTATCTTGTGCGCGGGAATGGAATTTGCCAACGCCAGCTATCCCGGGATATCTGCCATCGGTTCAATAAACTGCTGCCTGAATTTCTATTTTACACATTTTTAATATATCTCTCTCCCTATCTATCTATATGTCTCTCTCTCTCTCTGTTACTAAATCGACAATATGCCGCGTTTTGTTTAATGTTCAACATGTTTTACACTAAAACAACAACAACAACAACAACAAACCATGCCAGACAACTCTGCGCCCAAATAATAAAAGTGGCGTCTCCCCAAGCAGCATGCCACAAAAAAACAGCAGCCACTTGAATGTTAGCTGTTGCTGCCACGTTCTGTGTGTCAAAGCGTGATGTGGTTTTTGTGGTTTAGTTGGCAGTGAGTTTAAGGCGGAGAGTTACAAGCGTGTTTATGTTGCCACATGTGGGCGTGTTTAGGAAGGCAAGTGTGTGCATAGCTTTAAGGCACCACATATGACACATATAAGTGGTAACAGCCTAGACAGCAGTTAGAAAAGTTTCATAGCAAAGAAAATCTAATGAGTTCCAACTAGGATTGTTGATATTATATCGATATATGCGATATTTTTAATTTTTGATACGATAAAATCGGGGCGATTTTTTCGAGGACGATAATATCACAAATATAGGCTTCTGTTTTTTCAAATAAATAGCAAAAGGGTGCCGAAAAAATTAAAAGGCGTACTTTATTTGCATACATGAAATATGTACCAATTAAATTAGATTCAAATTCTGTGTCACATTGTGCAGTAAAATTGTGAAAACCAGTGGAAATTCGTCGAACGGAAGATTGTGAATGTTCATAATCACTTGATCTAAAACAGAAATATGAAGGCCCAAATCGGCGTAAAGAAAATGAGAATTTAGCTAAAGTGCAACTGCTTAGAGAAAGGGCAGGCTAAATGAATGAAAATCATATTTCAAAACTTGCTCTAAAATAATTGACACCACCATTGTCAGCTCTGCATCGTCAGAAAGGGTCGCATCTGCTGTGGAACAATTTCTAGACAACAAAAGTAGGTCATTACAAGAAAATCGATATTATCGATACCGCGATATTCTAAATAGAACAATTTCGATATATCAAAATACGATTTATTTTAAAATATCAACAATCCTAGTTACAACTAACTCGTAAATCAGGACGTGTTGAAATTATAGTTGAGCATTAAAAATGCTATGCACTTAATAGCTGCGTAGCTTAAGCTTGTAGCTTTAAATCTTAACCCTAGAACGCCAGCCTTCGTCAAAATGACTAAGACGTTAGTGTACAGGGTTAAGACGCCTTCTGCTGCTGCTAAAATAACTGCTTCTTGCTAATTGGCGGCCATTTTGCTTTGCACGCCTAAGCGTAGGAAAGAGTCCAGACAAATTGCACCCAACTTCCTAGTAAAACCTCTGCTGACCTTTTCATATACATTATTTATCGATCAAAACTCAATTTGTGCTGTATGGCTTTGCTTTTTTTTTTTTGTCAACTTTTTATGGCAAAACGACAAACTGCCGTTAAAATGAAAGCAGCGCTACAAAAGCAACAAGAATTCTATAGAAAAAAAAGCAAAAATTAAGTTTAATTGAAAAAGTTTTGCTGGCAAATTCTCAGCTCATTTTTGTCACAAGCTTTTGCTGCCTGTATTTCGTTTTACTTTTTTTTCTGACGTACGCATGACCTCTAGCGGTTTTTAATTAACCTAATTTGTAGCTGAGCTACGCGACAAACAACAACAACAAGAACTTAGCGTAAAGCCACCCATTGTCATAGCTACAAAGTTCTTGCTTACAAGTTCAACAAGAAATTGTCAGCTCGTAATTATTTAGAATTCAGTTTTTGCCATCTTATTTTTTTTTTTTTTTTTATTTAAACTTTTTCTTATTTAGTATTTTTTGTTTTTCTCAAGTTTTTCTTTTGTCATAATTAGCAGCAGCTTGTGTTTGTCACACGTTTCCAATGCCCTTACTCATTGATGTCACCTTGAAAATGTGTGTTTTGCTAAGTTGACGCAACATATTTGAACCACATACATCATTATAATGACATTATAATGAGCATGAACTACAATCAATACAACAATTTTCCCAGACTTGCACGCTTTCACTCCCATTCGAAGCTCTTGAGTTGTTGCACTCTGCTAATGTTTGCATCTCTTGAGTTTCCAACACTGCACATAACTTATGCTCTTTGACTGACTGACAAACTGACAAACTGACAAACTGACAAACTAGCTATCAATATGTCAGTTCAAGCTTCTACTAACCATTGATGGTTTCTTTTCTTTTTACAATGAAAATTGTGTTTGAGTTTGTCTATAAAACTTTTTGCCAAAAAGAACTTTTGCTATAGTTTTTTTTCTTTTTGTGTGTGTTGTAATTGAAGAGATAATCAAGTTGAAAGTTGCATTAGTTCAGATTTCTGACTGCAATGGCCGGCCAGCAGCAAGTGCAACCCAAGCTGCAACCACAAAGTGACTGAAGTTGTGTATGATTGTCTTGTTCTGCAGCATGTTTATTATGAAAAACCTATATGGGTGCACCACAACGTCATTATAACCTTAAATAACACGCTCTATCTAGCAAACCTTACAAAAACATCTGCACATTTAAACAACCTACTCTTCTAGAAATCTCTGCAAACCTAAACAAAAATGAGAACACGTAACGCGACACAAACGATAAAGTTAATAAATAAAAAAGCTTTAGAGTTCTGTTCAATTGCAATTAACAATTAACAATTGCAAGCTCAATTTTGCCAACGTTGACAGAAAATTAATTAAAAAATTTGGAAAGTGCAAAAACTATATAATGAGAACGCATCTAGCTGCAACTGATGATGGCGACAGCCATTTTCAAGATTAAGTTAAGTTCATTACAGTTGCAGGGTTTGGTCATAAAAGCAAAACCGTTGGCTGACTGTGTCGACGACTCCAGCTAACTGAATGACTGAGACGCAGGTGTGTCTTCTTAACTTGAGCAGAATGCATTTGCCAGCTGTATTTGATTGGATTTGCAAAGAAGCTAAACGAAAGATGCAGCTGAGATTTGGTAGCAAAAAGTGGGTCGATACAAAGTGATAAAATCGAATGAAGCAAGTAAATTAAATAGCTCGTAATGGACCAAACGAGATGGGCAGCAATTGGTTTAAGATCTGTGGAGTAGCCTTAATACAACTCAAGTGAAATAAGTACAAATTTGTTTAATATTAAATTTAACATAGAATATGAATCAACGTTCACGGATATTCATGGATTATCAAAACTGTTGTCTTATAGTTAAAGACATTGTTAACAGCTAATTCGTCATTATAAGCAACAAACGGGCTTAGAGGAGACACATCTTATGATAAGGAATTAACCATAGTTTGGTATACTGACGCATCTCTGACAAATGAGGGCAACTTGGTGTCGCAGGACCCCAGATACACCTTGCTGAATCTATGGGCATACATACACACAAGCGTCTTCCAAGCTGAAAGGCAGATGTGCGCTTACAAACGTTGAAAGGAATTACCAAAATAGGGGGGAATAGCTATATTAATGAAACCTGTGCCAGGTTTAGGGAAACCAGAGCCAAAAATGCAACTATTGGGAGGAAGCAACAAACTGAGACTTCATGGGTAGCCCCGGCCAAACCAACATTCCTGTTAATGAACTTGCGGACGA
The DNA here is from genome assembly GCA_035041775.1 of Chymomyza caudatula. Taxonomy (NCBI): domain Eukaryota; kingdom Metazoa; phylum Arthropoda; class Insecta; order Diptera; family Drosophilidae; genus Chymomyza; species Chymomyza caudatula. The sequence goes on along the minus strand of JAWNKW010000033.1, from coordinate 204,208 downwards.
ACTAGAAACGGTGTAGCAAATCTACTGATGGAACCAGAGGCAGTTTCTGGCTTTGGATGACATATGGTTAAACAGCTACTAAAATAGGAGGAACGACTGAGTAGGACTAAGGCATATGTATAACAAGGTATGAGACGTACTTTTTGAGTGTCTGACAGAGAGAGAGAAAGAAATGCGCAAATAACATCCGTCGGCAGTGCCTTATGAGCGAGCGTCGGCAGACGGATCATACCTTGTAATAGATATATCTTGAGTAGGACTGCAGACTGGATGAACACATCAGGGCTCAAGACAGGCGAAGCAGCTCCTTAGTAGCTACAACTGTAATATAATATAGTATGTAATATAATACACTACTCCTCAATAATATTAATAAAATTAATAATAATTGGTCATAGCCAGCTGAGCTCATGAATCGAATCATCGTTTCTACATTTCCCATGACATGAAATGTCTTTAGATTTGCTTAACCCATTCATTCCCAATTCTTTATTTTGGGAATATTAAGGTGAATATTGATGGTAATGGTAAAAGGAACCCTCTGAATTCAAATCCCCTAAAAGTTTAATTCAGCGATCATCCATGTGGGCGTGGCTTTGACTTTCAATACCTCACAAAACAAAGCGTATCTCAAACACTAATGAATATTTCGACGTGAAATTTGGCACTGATGTGTTTATTTTCCAAAAGTTTTTGCACTAATGAGGTGTGCCATGCGTCATTACATAGGTCAGTCGATTGCTAACAAAACAAGATCAAAAGCACGCGTATTTGGACAGCACATTGTGGGGCGAATCGTGTTTGCTGATGCCATATGGCATCATTGGTGCTACAAAATCCAAAATGATTTCGAAAACAGCGACCCAAAATTGACCGGAAAATGTATGTTTTAGTCATAGACCTTTCATTGAGGTAAAATTTGTTGCCTAGTGTTATTAGCACATCTTTTACAGCAGCTGCATGCAACTAAGCATAAACTAGCAAAAACTAAATTTCACCTGCACACACACAACAGATACACTTCTATTCCCACACATGCAGCTAATTCGCCATAATTTTTACTGCAAAGTTGCAAAAACAACAAAATTCAACAATAAAAGAAAAACAAAAACGAAGAAAAAGCTAAACACAGCAGGAAATTCTTTTGCCTCGAATTGTGTGCATTTTCACCATATTAAAAATGCATAAAATAAAAACTAACTGCACATGCAGCCAGCAACAAGAGATAAAGATACATATAGAAAAGTTTCAGATAAATATGTGTGAGCATAGAAAAATAAATTAGAGCTACCTGTAATGTGGTTTTATTAACTTTTAATTTATGAATAGCGCAAAGAAAGCAAGTAAAGGCGAAACATCTGCAGTAAACCAATAAAAGTTACAGGAAAGGGGTAGTCAGTCAGGAATGCACTCACGCACACACACTCACACACACACACACACACTCACACACACACACACTCATACACACTCATACACACTCATACACACTCACACACACTCACTCACACACATGCATACAAAGTGCAACATAAGCGAAAAATAAAGAAATCACCAAAGCAACTACAATAAAAGCAAAGCTCACGATTGAGTATAATAAGCAGCAGCTGGCGCACAAGGTAGAGAGGTGGAGTATGGACACATGTGCGATGAGCAAACACACACTCACTCACACTCACTCACACTCACTCACACACACTCACACACGGTTGCAGATAGACAGCACACATAATTGAAATTATGTTTGGAAATTGCAATTTGCAACGCAAGCAAATAAACAACAACAATAAAACAACAGCAGAAAGCTTAACGTAAAGCAAAGTAAAGGTTAATGTTGCAAGCACATTACGGAATTGTGTCTACTGGAAGGAAAGAAAGAGAGAAACAAAGAGCGAAAATGGATAAAAAAAAAGACAAAGGCAACCAAATTTTAGATACACTTGTAGAGCAAGAACTACTTTCTGTATAACGTATGGCTACGAACTAAGTAAGATGATGAAATTTCAACAAATGTTATTTTATTCCGTCATCTTGAAAAAGGAACTTGATTACTTTAATGCCTTGGAATACCTGTAAACCAAAGATGATAAGCTGTTACGAGCAGCAGGCGAATTTCGCCATTTTTAGCAGAAAAGCGAGACTAGATCAAGTTTTCTGTTTGAGATGATACGAGATGATCAGCCATATTCATGACAAGTAAAGACTAAGAAGAGATGATCAAAATTCCACAGCAGGCAAGCTTTGTCCAAATCTTATTTTATCCTCGAATTTCGCCTTTTTTAGCTAAAAAGCGAGACTAGTCAAGTTTTCTGTTTGAGATGATCAGCCATATTCATGAGAAGTAAAGACTAAGAAGAAACTATGAAAACTTCACAGCCGGCAAGCTTTCAATAACTCTGTTTGAGATGATAGGAGATCATCAGCCATATTCATTAAAAGTGAAGACAAACTGCATGAGCTTTTAAATCTAGATGTGCTTGTATTGTAGCTACTCCTTACAAACTTTGTAACAAAACTCACATACACTCTTCAAGAGTATATACAAAAAACAAAAGAGAGCAAGCAGAATTGCAGCAAAAACTTAGGTAAAATGCATGCAATGAGTTTTGCGCGCCTGGAGGTCACTGGTGCGTGGTGCAGTCTTCAAACAAAATTACAACTTAGATATTCAGTTAAGGAGTAACTACTATGCCCAACTGCTAATCATTTGCAGGTACAGCTAACTCTTAACTTGACCGTCTAATTTCATAGAAAGTTGAGCAATTTAATTGATATGCCAAAGAGCGCCAAAGGAAAGTGTGCAGTCAAGCAATTGTTAGAAATGCAACTAAAGACTTGGAAATTCAAATGAAATTGGAATTGGACTTGGACTTAAAGTGCAATTCATATTTCCGCAGGGCAGCGACAGCGAAAATCGCGCGTCTGGTACTCGAATGAAGTGTTTGCTCATGTGCACTTAAGAGTAAGCGAGAGCAGCTGATGATGATGAGTTTGAAGTTTGGCATATAAATTTTACTATGACATTTAGTGACTGCCAAAAGGCAAAAAGCGAGCTGGTCAAATAATTGAAGCAAAATTTATGAGCAGAACTTCTTGGTCAAAGTATCTAAGTAGCTACGCAGTGCAACAGGCGGCAGCTGTTGAGTTTCTCTTACTGTTCATTTGCAGCTGTTGATAAGCTAGCCAATGGAACACAAATGTTCAAAAGAAGACCTAATCATTCATCTCTGCTTTGGATGGCAAGAGCAAAATAAATCGAATAGGTAGCTTATTTGTGTAAAATTTACAAAGTAATACAGCAATTTAGAGTGTTTAAAGCAGGGATAGGCAGTCACAGCAGTGAGATTACCAATGGCAACTGAGTTGAACTGATAATTCTAACTAAAGCTGCATTTACACGCTTAGTAAGTTTGACTTCGAAACTTGTTCAATTTCTTTCTGTATATTCAATTTACGGTAAGCCAAACTTATGCACAATTATTTGAACTTACATTGTAGAAACAGTAGCATTAATACAACTGCATAAAACTTGCTTTTACAACAATCTTAGTCGGATGTAATACCAAATATCTAGCTGCCGTTACCAAGTCATTTCAAGTATTGCATATTTCTACGCCAATTGTCACGCTTATATAAAATGCCTTTCAAAGCATTTTGACAACATTTTGAGTGCATGCTGCAAAAGCTGAAACGGCATCGATGTCAAGTCAAAAATGGCAATCGTAACAAATGTCACACACACAGACAGAGTTGCATCTCATGTGCCTGCGTCAGAGTATGACACAAGCAGAGCAGTGTACGGCACAAACTTGCATAAAGCAACATGAGCTGACACAAATGTTTTGCTATATAACAAAACCTCACACACGTGACGTATACGTAATACGTAAAATAAGCCAATGGAGACACACTAACACTCGCACACACACCCTTTTTGCATGAGTGAATTGCATCTAACAAATTATAAACATTTATTATTTAAGCATTTACCTGAAATTTAGCTTTACCATCTATCTAACTGTAATACCTCCCGGCTATAGTCTGCAACAAAACTTGAATCACACCTTTTACAGACAGTTTGTGGCCAAAAGGAAGTGCAATGAGTTGTACACAAACACTCATTCACACTCGAACAACAGATATGCAATTAATGTGGCTTTGTTTCAGCTTAATGAGCTGTGTGTGTGTGTGTGTGTGTGAATACCCTGTGATTATGTTGCAAGTTGTTGTTCTTCTAGCTGCTTGGCGTGTAAAACGACATGGCCAAAAGCAGCACTTTAGCTGTTGCCCTTCTTTTGCTCATGCGCTTGCTCTTAACATGCATTTTTCAAGAGCATAAATCACTCAATTGGAAAATGCACATAGATACACTTACACACATAGATACACTTACACACAAACACGCTAACTGACATATAGATACAATGCTTGCTCGCTGCCTAACTACCCTAAAGCATAATTCATATACTGTTTTGAGCCGGCCAGCCAGAGCCAGGTTCCCCCATAAATTGATGTGGCCAGCGTAATCCCGGCTACAGGTACAACCCATCTCATTCCTGCACACACACACACACACACACATTAATTAGATACTGTTTATTCACTACAAATTACATATAAGAAGTCAAGCCCATCGCTATGCGTTATGCCTAGGAAATATGACCAGCGACCAAGTGGCAGAAGATGCATCGGCAAGAGAATCATCTATATAGACCGCCAAACAAAAATGACTAATGTGAGCTCATTAGTCTTGGGCAGTCAGGACGCTCCTCTCGCTGGCAGGTTAGCAATCAGCTGCAGCTAAGTAGAGCTCTATAGAGCTATCTTAGAGACTAAGTCAGTCTGACGAACGCTTGGCTACCCCTGCAGTTTGCTTACTTGATCTTAAATCTCTTCCATCTTACCCATTCATCCATCTGATATAAGTCTATATGCAAAGCAGTGGGGCCCCCTAAAGCAGTCTTTGCTTATTGGAGCGACATTTTCAAACAATAACAATTACATGGGCTAAAGGGGGATTTGCACACACACTCACACAACCAAATGTAGCTCTAGATTGCTTACAAAATATAATCAATCAAATTGTCAATCAATCAATGGGGCAGCAGCAATAGCAGCTAGAGTAACTACTAAAACAAATTGTTATACACAGAAAACAGTCAATGTAAAAATGTTTGAAAATGAAATTGAAATGGACAACAAAATTGTGGCAGCAACAAACCATCTAGAAGCGCGATTGTAGGGTCGACATAGGTACAAAACAAAAACAACTATAAGCTACAGATATACATAGGTGGTATCTACATTATTGCCAGCTTTGAACAGTTTTAAAGTGTTAGAAGTTTGTATAAATCGGCAATAAAATATAAAATATGCATTTATTTAAGCGAAAACTTCAATTGATTGAGTCTAAATAGCGAAACAGAGTGTTATCGGAGTGTAACTTGAAAGTTTTACATACAAATGCATCGAGAATTGATTTCGATCTACAAGTAAAAGTTTCTGAGCAATTTTGTGATGAACTCTGCTAAACAGTTACAATTTTCTTATTTTAACTGCCCAAATCAGAACTGCTTCTTTGGAACTTTTTGAAACTTTAACCAATTTGTGTAGACTTGAATTTGGTGTTTCTGAGTTAAATTCGGCAAACCAAAGAACTAGTTTTTAAGAGCAACATAACAATTATTTATCTTCGTTGTGTTTTCTTTGTTTTAGTTCTTTTATAAAAACACTTTTACAAGTTCAACGAACATTAAGCAACAAGTACTCAAAACTCTTAAAACTATTGTATATAACAAACGGCTTCTTTTCTTTCATTTCGCACAATTTATAGAGCAAGGTAGTTTGCGCTATTTCAACGTTCAAATTTATGATTATTTTGCCAACACTTACAATATGCTCCTTTAACTCTTTGGTCCGTATTGGTCCCAGCCACTGATGTAATCCAATATAACGTTTTTGTACCATTTTTAAGGCGGGTGCGCCTTGTGCATACGGCCCGCCCAATAGGGCGCTGGCAGTTTCTAAAACCACCATTTTATTATCGCTTATTTTGCTGGCTTTAACAGTTGTTATTGTTGTTGGGTTTTTTTTAAATATTTTTTTGTATTTTTTCAAAAACACTACAGCTGCGGAAATGCGATTAGGATAGCACAGCAGCAGTTCCTGGACGCGAGCAATGCCGATAAGACCACAAAACACAGTGAGTATAGTATGTGGGTTTCAGTATATCGCTGCTGATATTGCCGTTTTAACGATCCAAAAGAAGTGTGGTTTTCATATGAAATATTTGTTGGGAATTTTATTTTTAATACTTTTACGTCACTGTATCACATACACACACACATGCACACGCTCACAGAAACATCAATAAATTCAATAACTGTTATGATTTTGTGGATATTGCGGTCAGAGTTTCAATTAAATTTAAGCCTCAGGTTGTGACACTACGACCACAACATGAGTTGCTATTGAAGCTACCCGGAGCTTGATTGGTTTAAATATACGAGCGCGCCAAAAGCCGCTTATAATCCTCGTAGATGCACAAAAGTAACGTGCCACGATTTCAATTTACTTGGTGCCCCGACTTTAATTGCGCCCAACGAGCGGCTTTGACAATGTTGGAGGAGACACTGGAACAATCCTTAAAATCAATTATGTGGCACGCGCGTACCCCAACAACAAGATGTATTGTGGCAATATCTTTTGTTGCACAAAGTTATACTTTTTTTGTTTAAGGAATATGACTAAATTTTAGGCACTATTGTATGTTTTAACTATTGCACTTTTGTTGTAACACTTGTCAACAAGACAGTAGAACACATAATAACAATAAACTTTTTGTTTAGCCTTTTAGCTTAATAAAGACGAATTGTTGTCGCAGAAACAACGACGCAGCGCTTTGGCTTTCAATGCAGACGCTAAAAATTCACGACGCGAACCTCAATACAAACCGAGAACGAACCACAAGTTTCAAAGTTCCATCGCGAACTGACTTTGAAGTTGCGGCGAACAACGCAGCAAGCGCCAACGACAAATAAACGAAGCAAGCAGCAGCGCACGAGCGCCGAAAACGATGACAGCGAAAGCAAACGATGATTGCACGACGAAACATCTTCTGCTGTCCGGCTGCAGTAGCAGAGCGGCAACAGCAGTGTAGAAGAGCGCCAAAGTTGACGTCGTGTTTTGTGTAGACTTTTGTAGCAGTGCATGGAAACACTTGTTGTTGATGCCGCCCGCCGCTACGACGCTACGACGGACGACAAATGCAGCAACATATGTTTAGCTTTTGTATAAGAGTTTGCGCATGACCAGAAGTGCGGCAAAGAGCGCGGCACACCCCAATAAAGAGGCAAAAGAGGCAAAAGGGCCAGCAACAAGAAATGCGTGTCAAAAACTGTTGCGCGCTGTTATTTTGTGTAGACTTTTTGACTCTTATACGCGCTGCTTTAGCAGTGGCAGCAACAAAATTAACAGTTGCTTAGAGAAAATGTGATACACTTTTTAGAATTTGTTGGTTATTACACTAAAAGAAAAATGTTGCATTTTATGATGACTAGTAAAACTCAAAATTAAGCTAGCAATAGATTCTCATATTATAATATGAGATAACTATTTGACATGTAAGTCCCCGTGTGGTGAGCGTGTTGGAGAATACCACCTTAGCAGGGCAAAGCTTGTCGTATGAGGCGACCAAGAGTGACACTGGGTACTTTCGAGACCAGTAGAGCCACCCCATGGCTTGTGCGTAGGGTTTGGGACCCACCACGTAAAACACCAATTCCAATGAAAGAATGTATTTACATCAGGTCGTAAACCGATAACGGTTTGTTCTGGCCAGTTATGGAAGGAAGAATGTAAGCTTTCAAGTAACGCTGTAGAAGCTTTCAAATCTTTCATAGTTTTGCTAAAATGCTTCCTGATATACTTTGCTATTTCCATTTTGGCAAAATAGAATAATGTATGTTTTTTATGAGTTTATTTGCTATTCGAATATTTCATAAAATTTGAAAGTAGAAAGTAACTATGTATGTATGTATGTGAGTGATTTTCCTCGAAAAGGGAAACTTTAAAACCAGTTTAATTAGCTATATTTTGAAGCATTTAATGTTGCTTAGACCAAAGATTTGTAAAAACGTAATTTTCCTAGTATTTGCTTACCTTATTTTACTATTTGCGACCCTTAATGTCTTTTGCCGTTAAATTTTAATCGGAATAGCGGCGAAAGGCATTCCTATCAAAGCAATAATACTTCAAAATTCTTATCTTACCATCAAAATGTTAATAAAAACAAAGATTTTGCATTAAATTTTAAATTTGTGAGTTTTCAAAATATCCTCTTTTCGCTTTTATAATAGCAGCGTGTACTCTGAGCATCCTATCTACAATTATTCAGTTGCTAATGTGTTCCAAGTTTTTAGGAATACCCAAAGCTTGTGACTTGATCTGTGACAGGAATCGTGACTTTTTGTGACAAGGGGGGGTCTTCTTACTGTTTCCAAACTGTCTTCTTAAAATGCTTATAAGAAACCAATGGCATTGCCTAAGTACAAATGATCGCTCAGCTGTTTCTTAATATCCAAAGAATTCTAACTAACAGCTAAATAGGATTCATAGATTTAGCTGCGGTTTCATTACAAACGCTTCCAGTCTTACGTGTCATCCCGCATGCTCTCTACACTTACATCATATCACATGTTAATCATTAATTATACCTAAGCAGATGACGGGTTAAAAGTGCGTGTGTTGTGGGGGGCGTGTTGTGAAGATCACGGCGCATATAACAAATTTAAGAAAAAAGGCAACCATGCCGGGTTTGTTGACTTCTTCAACAAAGTGTGACTAAACAAATTAAGCTGAGAACTAAGGCAAAAGCGGAATACCAACTAAAAGAGAAATAGAGCTGCTGAATACACACAAAAAAAAACTGCTAGACTTGGCCACAGTGTATTACAAATTAAGCAATGCCTTTGTGTAGCGTCTAGAAATGGTACCTATAATACCAACTAAAACTGCTGCATGTAAGCGTTGCTAATCGCTAGGTACAGGCCCAAGTGTGAAAAATAAAAATAAAAAAAAAAAACACTGAGCAAAATGATATAGATGGCACAGAGAAAATCGCTGACTACTTCTTGAAGCAGCCACAAGAGTAAGAAGAAAAAAATTTCATGCACGAACATTTAACGAGCGTGCCCCATTGGAGCAATCAAAGTGGCAAACTGGAAAATTGTTTCGAGATGATGGAAAATCATCAGCCCTGTCATAATGTTGGGCAACAACAGAAAACTCAGCTAACTACCATGAATAGTTTAACTGGCCCATAGGCAATGTTCAAAGTCGTGAGAGCAAGTTCACTAACTTCTAACGGTACCAGCGTTCATCAAGCAGCAGCACAAGAATGAACGAATGAATGTTCAACAAGTTACTCGCTGCAATGCAAAGAGTGGAGTGCTAGCAACATATAAGGAAACGTGAGGCAGAACAACTGGCAAAGGCCTCATGTTGATGCAGCAAAGTCGAGATACTCTTTTGCGCTCTAAGTTCAATGTTTCTGTATATAGAACATGAAAGATAACCACTCTTAAGCAAAGTTACACATAAGTATGTGTTAGCTAGTCACTCTTTTATAGAAGAAGTTAGTCGGCTTTAATCAAATTTCTAGCCAATATCGTTTTTAACCGATTTTCTCTCAATGCGCCCGAAATTTCTTGAAGAGCGTTTGAAATCTAACAAAAAAGCATCCGACTGACGGATTTTTAAAGGGAATTTAAATGAAACAGGCTATAAAAAATATGAGGACGTCTTTTTCACTAACTATACGGCAACAAATATGGGTGAAACTAATATTATAGTGTAGGGAATTTGTATAAGATGTGCAGAATATAAGTGTCATTCATATATAAAAAAAAATTAAATTTCTGTATTTTACATGTATTTGTTACTGTTCACGAACATTTTTTCAGTTACTATTGGTATTACTCTCGCACAAGCAGTGAGCGACGGCCGTATCTGTGTAAACAGCCGACAAGTGTTCGGACCGTTGGGGCTAAGGAAGAACATGACCGTTTTAAGTGTATTTGTGACTCTCAACTCAGTTGCTCATATAAATCAAAAAAGGTATGTATTTTAAATTGCAGTCAAGATCCGACTGCGGGGTTATCTTGAACTAATTTCTTAAAACTTTTGACTAAAATACTAGTTCAAACTAGAACACATTTTTTTTTAGTTATTCAACAACTCTTTCCTGTCTTTCTTTTGCATTCTTTCGCTACTTATTATCTAATCCAAATGCTAGTTAACTGTTGGCCTATGCCTGAAAAACAAAATATAACAATTTTTGTATAAAAGCCTACAGAATGCAGATGATTAACTTGTCTCATGTTGCTAAAAACTTAATTTGCACTAATTAAAAACTGGTTTTTGTGAAATTTGTTTAGCATTTCTTATATAACACAAACAAAAAGAGGCATATTTTAGCACAGCAAAACTCGATTTGCAAATATAAGTTAATAACTTATATTTGTACTAGCAGTTATCTTAGTATTTAGTGCTCATTTCTCAATTTAATTGTCTCTCCTATAAACAGAGAGAAAAACGACATTCTCAAAACGTGTTACCGCGTACTCAATATGCGAACAAGCATTTTTGAGTACAAATTTTTAGAAAATACTTCAATTTCAGTAAATTTCCACCCAAAACCAAGAACATTATGTACCTAAATCAAGTCAAAAAAACAAAATGGAAAATTTAAAAAAAAACTACTTATTACGTATTAACTTTCTGAGCGAGACGTGCCGCAGATGCAAATATGTATATCTATTTGGTAGTGCATTGTGGTGTTGCATTAACTTACTATATCTAAGTTGGCTAGCGTGGCTTAGTGTTTAAGTGTTAAGATCGAAACACACGAGCTCGTGAGTTTGATTCCCACATTGACCACATTTATGTTTGGTTTAATGCTGGTATACAAATGTTTTTTTCGCTAATTTTCTCAATTGTCCCCGATCCTATTTATAGAAAAATATACAAAGAATATAAATACAATAAGTAAGTGTTTTGAGTATTCTCATAAATTGTACTCAAAATGAGAATTTTTCAACTTATGATGAGATTTTAAGTACTTTCACTATTTTCATGCACGGATGTGCTCACTTTGATGAGTACAATGTTCTTGATTAATTTTCTCTGTGTAGTGACTTATCTCACAATGTAACTATCGAAGTCAACCCTATTGGTTATCGAGAGACATTATAGAAGCACTTTGTTTTCCTCTTCATAGCAAGGGCATAAAATGCAGTAACACGCATCTAACGCTGAGAACAGCAAAAACTTCATATAAACGGCAACAAGAACAAAGCAGCTATGTCTTGCCACAGTGTTGCAAACTGCATAAATAAGTTAATATGCCAACTGCAAGAGTATAGAGTGCAACAACAATAAGATGCAAGGCAACGTTGCAGTTACTTTTATTGCTTTTTCAACTTTATTGTGCGTTGCTCTCTCTTTCCCCTCTTCTCATCGTTTTGTGTATTTTCGCTAAGCTCAGCATTGGTAATTAAGCGCTGTTGTTTTTGTTATTGTTACTCACGTGTGGCGCTTTTTAGCACACAAGTTCAATGCACGCCAAGCACAAAACTGACACACACACAGACACACACACTCACACACACACACACTCACACACACACACACACACACACACACACACACACTCACACACACAGTCGCAGTCATATGAGAAATTAGCACAATCAAAGATGCCAAGCTTGGCTTATGCAAACGGCTAGAAGAGAGAGCCAAAAACAGCTGAGAGCAAACAAAGAGTGGGAGAGCGCAAGCGCGCACACGCCATGACAATGACATTCAAAAAAGCTGCAAGTCGAGCAGCTTAGACAACACATTGCTGCCTTCCAACAACAACCCCCGTTGCGCCCGTGAAGTTGCTTTGCGCCAGCAACGCTTCAAGATATTCGTCGTATTCATATTCCAGTCAAGCAACTTGTAAGTTCGTTCACCGCTGCCGCTGCTGCTGCCGCTGCCAGTCTCGACGTTCTAAGCCGCCGCGTTTGCTCTGTCGCTCTTGTGCTCAGCGCTGATGTAAATTGTTGTTGTCCTAAAATCGACACAGGGCACTCAGTGGCAGCGCAGCAGCCGCGACCTGCCTAACTGCACAAAAAGTTTCGAGACTGCAGAGTAGAGTATTCGCTGCGCTTAGGAAGATGTTAATCTCTTTTAGATATGTAACATTTGAATAAGGAGCTCGTTAGTTAGCTGCTTACATGTGCTCTGTGCGCATGTATCTGTATCTGTATCCGTGTGTATCTGCGAGTGCGCCTGCCTCCAGGGTTCCAGGGCTCCAGGGTTCCAGGGCTCCAGGGCAGGGTTTTAAATGCTTTCGGTGACTTTTATCGCCTGAGGAAAGGCCTTAAACAGCGCTCTGTGACTTTGTTGCTTGTTCAGCATGTTTGTTTTTATCAGCAATTAGTCTGCCAAGCGGTTGGCTTTAAGACACGCACCCATTTAAGAGAACGAGTACGAGAACGTTGCAAAACATGGCTTAGAAATTAATTAAAATTAGTTTAAGCATTTGCCTCTTGATTCACGATTTGTTGCTGTCACAGTCACAGATACAGCAGTCACGGTTTGTGCCGATGCAGCAGCAGCAGCAGCAGCGGCTACTGTTCATTTTAATTATAGAGCTACATAAATTTGATTTAAGAACGCTAAAGTTAAATGTATCTGACAATTTAATTGCGTTTGGTAGAGCATCCAATAGCGATAATTGCATACAAAAGCCATTAAAACCAAAACAAATCGCTAATTTTAAATTGATCAGAACCAGGAATCACTAAATCTCACGATTGCTTTCCGAGATGGGTAAAAGAAAGAGGCTGTTATTTTTGGTATTTTAAAATGAGATTAATTGTATCTGAAGGTGCGAACAGATAAAAGTTTGCTTACGATATATACATAATCAAATGGCTATTCCTTCTGCCGACTCCGTTTTTGGATCTATGTCTATGTTTAATATTTTGCGTACATACATTTCGACTCTCGGGCGTAAGCTCCAGAGCTGTAAGAGCTCATGCTAATGAACCTAAGTTATGTGCGTAATCAGTGGCTCACTCAAAGAGCCATTGACAGCTGCTCATTTGTAGAGCAGCTTAAGGAACCATTTTACGAACCAGTGCCAGAAATCTATTTCAACCAAATTGCAATTCGTCAATATGTCAGAAATCAATTTAAACCGATTTTCAGCCAAAAAGGCATTCCTCAGTATGGCAGCAATATCTTCCAAAGCTTATGATATCAAACAAGAAGGCATTTAGCCGAAGGGTTTTAACAGGAAACTTAAAAGAATATTTTGTCAAAACGGTCTAGAGAACTCCAGCACACCATTCTTCGTCCGGTTCAGTGTTCGGTTCCAAGTCTACTCGCAGCATTGGTTAAGATGTCGTTTTTTTTTTTATATATAAAAACCACTGACATTTATGTCGAAACTACCTAATCTGAAGCCGGCTTTCATTCTTCTCTAATCTAAACTAAATTCACCACATAACCTTAACACGTCTAACGATAACGATAACTTTTTCGTGAAAATCAAATACCGTGCCGTTCCAAACATCTTTTTTTTTTTTAATTTATCATGTAGTACCCTGTACTTTGACATGCAATTTACGTTTTCGATTCGATTGAACAAGCACTTGGAAGCCCACACGCAGTTGGTTTGGTTTTGGTTCGAATTGGAGTACCCTGCCAGACATGTTCCGACAAGAGTTAACTGGCGCTTCAAGTCAAGGGGCTGCATCATGTATGTGTGTGTATGCGTGAGTGCTGCCATGTGACGCCTGTGCATGAATGGATTGTCAAAGGCTTTCAATGTTATTGCAGTGTTGCATGCATCAAATGATTTTTTCCACACTGTGGTAACCAACATTGCAACTGCGGTTGCAGTGACATCAGATGCACTCAAAGACTCGATTTAATACCGATGAGGTGATATTTGAGCGGGTAACTGTTTGTTTGACTTGACATTATAGAAAGACACCCTCTATGGTTCGTTTAATAACAAGTTACAATTTAAGCGTGTTCCTGAAAATAAACGCTTGATATATGAAAGAATTTAACTTTATATACGTTTATAATGCAGCAATCTATTCTCAACGAAAGTTTTCGCTTGCTGGGTTATCTCTATTGTAAAGAATAGACAATTGTAACCAGTACTGTTTGAACCCATCGCCCCTTTTATTGTATTGGCAACTTCTTGAGGAGGTTGGGATGAACATCAATAGGCATATAGTTTATCGATATGAGTCTGTGTGGTGAGTGGTGAAATGGTGAAGTTAGATAAGTTAGATACATTGAGAAATTGGAGGCTATTAAATTATTAAAATTAACGTTAAGTTACAACTAAAACAAAAGCGTTGTTAACACAAGGGGCAGAAAGCCTAGCTGCACGACATCAGAGCATCGCTTCCTGTCAAGGGAACATAGTTCTTTTGTGCGATTATGGTCGTTATCGGACCAAGTTTGCTTGGCTCTTCTACTGTTAGCCTCTATGCCAGCGGCCAGAATCTCGTAAGCGAATTGCTGACAGTAAAGCATTTTTCTCCACAATACAACTCAGTGAAGGAATGCTTAGAATAACGTCAAGGGCATCACTAGGCGTAGTAGAATCTTAAGAAGTTCTAATATCTATGGCTGAAAAAGCAAGACTTACAACAAATTACTCTAATACTCTACTCTTTGTTCTAAAGACGATTGAAATTCTATTAGGTTCTAGGCCTTCGAAGGTCCAAAGTACACGAGAAACATACAGGAGAAGAGACAAGCCATCGCAACCGTTTTCCTTGCAATCATCATCGATCAAGAAAAGTATTACTACCTAGAGACCTTTCGTGATGGTGTTTATATAGCGTCATTCGCACCAGAATCTCGTAAGCGTAGCGCCAACATATTCCTAGCCTTAAGCCCAACTTTCTTAACGCTCTCGATAACTCATAAATGGAACTTATTCTTTGTGTAGAAACTTTATAGTTTTATGTATGTCATTTAACCCAAAATGGCAACACCATTTCTCACAGTGTTTCCATCTAATTTACCGCTACTTCTATATCTATAAATCAATGTAGTCACATCACATGTGTCTTAATTAAATTGAACTACAAGCTGGTAAAAAAAACTATAGATAACGGCGCTTGGCCCTTTTTACCACGTTCCATTGCGCTCCAACACACAATCAATTCATTCGTATACAGCTTTTTTTCATACATTCATTTACTTGGTCACTCACTCATTCATTCATTCATTCAGTCACTCACTCTCACTTACGTACTCATTTAGTTGAAGCAGAAAAATGTGGCAAAAATTAATTAAAAATCAATTTGATTTTGATTGTTCGTTGCTGTTCACTCTCATGCTGTCGTTGCCCCCTCTCTCTCTCTTGGAACTGAATGGCATTGCAACTATTTGCTCGCTTTGTCTGTTCACACTACCAAAAAAAAAAAACCCCCTACAGTTCCGAGCGCCATAGTCATAATCCTCCCATTCGCCCGTGGACCAACTTCTGTAGCATCGTTGAAAGTTAATTGACATTTGTACAATGTTTGACATTTTCGCACTGTTGCCCGTTTGGATGTTGCATGTGGGCCAAGTGGAGAGTTGCAAGTGTCTGGCCAACGGCTAATGTCCTGTGTGCCTGTCGTCTGTCTGTGTCCTTTTATATATTTGCTTAATAACTCTTTTTCTATTTTCATTCATTTTCAATTAAACACAAAACGCTGTCTGCTGTTGATGTCATGTTGAAAAAAATATGCATCAAAATAAAAAATGCAATATTTTTAATTGAATTATAGACAAGAAAAATAATAAATATGATTCTCATTCGTATGTATTTCATTTCGCTCATCAAAGCTGCGCACGTATTTTGCATTTATTTATTTATAATTGAATTTAATGCAATTCGGTACAATGAAATTTGCAATTTTTTATAGATCGTTTTCAAAATTGTGTGCAAAAATGGGAAATTTGTTGCCAAATTGAATTAGTAAAGTAAAATTGCGCACAGGACAGCCAGCCATAATAACAAAAAGTGCTAAAGACTTGGCCAAGGCATTTGACGCTTTGTCAGGGATTTCGATTCGCTGCCAAAACACGTAAAACAGTTTACAGATTGTTAAAATAAAGGCTAGCTGGCTGGAAGATGGCCAAGCTGTCAGTGTCAGTCAGTCGGTCATTCTGTCAGCCAAATTCAAACACATTGAATGTCAAAGCACAAATAACAAAGCAACACAAACAACATAAGCAACAATTCTTTGACACTGAAAAAATGCCATGAAAAACCTTTGCTACTCCTCAATTAAATTAAATTGACACACTGAAAAAAGTGCATATTTAAATGTACATATGTATGTCAACAGCCCAAAGCACGAGCCAAGAATTACAAAAAAGGCGTTGCCACACCTTAGCAAAAAACGCATTAAAAGTGTGCCAGGGTTGCCAACGCATGCCATAATTGCACGTAAGGTGCATTTAGCTATGCCAGAGTGTTGCGTTTAACGCGAAAGTAACTTAAACCTCGTTATACTACTATTTTTAAGGTTTATTCAGGGGCTTCGCGCCCTGCTTGCTTCGCTCACCAGTTAGAAGAAGGTTCTACATTTCGTTCTTCTCAGAATGCATGTTTGTGATTATGTAGTTTATAATTTAAGGTAATTTCCCGATTCATCATTAAATTTCCTTATGGAATTTTAGTACAGTTTCATGCAAATCTAGTGATAAATTTTGATCGATTCTCATTATTGAAAATCATTGCGAATTGATGCCATATCAAAGCAATACGTATGGAAAAGCGGGATGCGAAATCTATTTAAACAAGAGTCATTTTAAGATAAAGAACAGCACAGGATAACTGAGTATGCGTTTAAAGAAAACTCACTCGAAAATCGTAATTTCACGATGTATTTAGTTTCTAGAGGACGGTTTCTGTGGGTATGTGTAAACCGTAGAATTCTGCCTGTTTTTTAAATTTTGGAACAAAGTTGGTATACTGCATCATATACTTAACCCTGGAACGTCGTCCTTCGTCAAAATGACTACGCGCGTCGTAAGACGTTAGTGTACCGAAAAAAAAGATGACATTTCAGGGTTAACAAGAGGCATGATACTTTGGGGATGACGTCATGCCTGCTTGTTGCAAACATTGGCAGAAACAAAAGTCTCTACCACTTCCTACCAACATTAAGCGCTTGTTACAGAAAATACACGAAATTATATTGCAAATCGCTCTACTTACATTTATTTATAATGAAAATCTTACTGTTTTGTAAAAAAAAAAATAGATGTCAACGTACCTGCAAGTAAAAGAAAGATGAAAAACTCAGTTTAGTTTAAAGTATTACCACATAAATTTCAATTAAATTAAATATTACATCCGCTTAGTCCTGCTAAAGTGGCTCAGTGTACTATAATTCCCTTTCAAGTGTAAGCGGCCAAAAGTATTCAAAAAACTCCACATTAAACATTAAAAAAAGAAAAACCGGATACAAAGTGTAGAGCTCCGTGTGTGTGCATAAAACGCGTGTATGTTCATAAGTGCACACAGAGAATCTCTCATTATTAAAAATTACACCGCACTTAAAAAATTTCACCCACTTATGCCTCATTTAACCAAATTAAAAGTAAACACAGAAAGCAACGGTAAAAATGGAAGCAAAAAAAAATACAAGTGAAAGAAAATGTGCAGATTAAATCAGCAAAGGTACCGCAAAATTACGTAGCCGCCAAGTATGCTATGGAAAATTTGAAGAAAGGAATCTATGCAGAAACGAAACTTGAATGCTCTGCAATAGGCATGTTGAGCAAGAGAACACAAACAATAAAGATCGTATGTTCCCAACATTCTTGGGAATGAACTTCCCGACAGACTAACAAGAAAAGGCGCAGCAAACACCCTGAGAACCTTTTTGTGGGATTGCTCAACATACCATTAAGCACCTATTAAGAGAAGAGGAGGGAGAAAGGCGAACCTCCAACTGGTTTTGTCGTACAAAACTCCAACTAGGTTCAAGAAAGAACCACAATTAGGAAAGAATTTTGTAAGGATTCAGCGGCCGTCTTTGTGAGCACCCGACGAAATTTCGGACCGTTTTGGCTATGCGTGCACATGTCTGATCTACAAGAATCTTCTGACCTTTTAGAAGCATACATAAAAGGAGAACCAAAAGCCTTCAAAACTTCAAAAACAACAATGCTAATCGATTACTAAAACAAATTATCTGTTTTCTTCGAGTAGAGAGCCACGGCGGTTGGATTCTCAGATAGATGTTGAAAACATTGATCAAGGATTACGTCTTCCTTGGCACCACCAAAAACGATGTCAGCATGGAGATAAAGCGGAGTATCACTCTTGGCAATAGATGCTACTTTGGTCTCAGTAGGCAAATGAGTAGTAGAGACCACTCCCGCCAGACGTAACGGGAGAAACATTCTACAAGACCATCCCCATGGACGATGCCGCAGTATAATGTAAATGCCCTCCGAGTATTTGAGTGGAAAGTACTCCGTAGGATTTTTGGATCTATACGCGTTGGCAGCGACTACCGCATACGATGGAACGACGAAATCTGTGAGCTCTACGACGGCATTGATATAGTAAAGCGAATTAAGATCCAGCGGCTCCGCTGACAAGTTTATGTTGTGCGCATGGATGAAGAAGCTCCTGTGAGAAAAGTCTTCAATGTGTGTGTCGAAGGGAGGCGACGAAAGGGCAGACCATGCCTTCGCTGGAAGGAAAAGGTAGTGAGCACACTAGCTACCCTTGGTATCACCGATTGGAGAAGGCGCGTGGAAAACAGAGATGGCTGGTGGAGAGATTTACATAAGGCCGCAACCCGGTAACGGGTTGTTATGGCCAGTTAAGAAGAGAATCGATTACTATCGCGTATGCATGTCTTGGGCGAAAGTGTATAATTATGTAAGGTCGCTTGAGGTTGGCAGAACTTGCAATGTGCATGGCAAAATAACCTTTAAAAAAATTAACTTTACTTTGATATAAATGTGTGAGAATTCTTCTTTCTAGTGATTAGCCGGCCCTCGTCTCTATCTCCATAATCCACAAGGCTTTGTGTAAGACCTTGGCTTGGGCCAAGCCTCAAATTCGTAACAAATTTGACAATTGACAATGAATCCTTTCGTGCGTTACAAACAGCTCGACAGGCCTATAATGCGCTTTACATTTCCAAAAAAGAAGTGTATAAAAATCCAAAGAAAAAACAAGCGTACCCGAAAAACAAAGAAAAGAGCAAGTGAAAGTAAAAGTAAAGCGGAGTTCAATTAGCAAGTACATATATAATAATGAACTTGATCATAATCATAAATATGATAATGATGATTGTTATAATGATGTGCCATGTTTGGGTACGTGTAATACGATACTTTTCAATAAACCAAGTACAAAAAGCAAAAGTATCTTAAACACTTTAAGGCGTACTCACTGGCATTTAAGCCATCTTACTCAAACCAGTTAATTAGATAACAATGCCCGCCAAACGATGATCATAAAAATGTCAGCCAAAGCTGCCGCGCCTAAAACTATGCAAATATCGCTGCAAAAACACAGATACGCGATGCCTGAGTGTGCGTGTGTAATGGTTGAAGTGTGTGCATATTTCAATTTTATTAACAGCAAACAACAAAAAGGCCGATGATGTCATGATGTGTTGTTGCTGGCGGCACTCTACGAACACGCTTATATCAAATAGACCACACCAAACTAAACCACAACACAAGCGGCCAATGGTCACGACCCTATATACTAGTATTTCCCATAAACAGACATGCCCTGGTCCTCACTATCGTTCATTTTCCCCCGTACGCCACGCCCCTTGACAAACACGTCGTGCGGTTTATATGTAAAGAGATACACACTTTCCAAAGGAAAGGGCTTTAAACGCATTTTCCTGCGCCTGATTATATGCAGCAGAATTAAAGAGCGGATACTGGAAGCACACGATAGTTTATAAAGCAGTGTACGGCATGCGCTTTTGAATATATTATGCTTCATTAATAAGCACAAACTCATATGCCTCAACATAACGTATACCAACACTGCTTGCTTCTGTGTTTTTAAGAGCTATTTCGATTAGGGCTACAGAAATTACTCAGAGCAAACAAGCAAATCTTCTAAAAGATATATCGCTTAGGCACTTGTTACACGAAGCGAGATTTTCTTACTGGCAGCTCGCTGATTGTAACGTTTTACAATACTACCAATTCCTATATAAAACATTGACTCAAAAAAGTGTTACAAAATACAAAAAAGTATTAAACAAAAGCAAGAAAATTAAGTTTGAAACGGCCAAATTGAGTGGCGAAGCAAAAGAGGCGCCAAAGAAGTATTTGATGCCCGGCGGTTGTGTTTTGTCCGTCTTGCAGCACTAAACTGTGAGGTACAACACAACACTGTGTCATACTTTAAAACTGTTTGCACATGAAACTCTCTCGATAGAGAGCTATGTATCTTGTGTCTTGTGATATTTTCAGAACTTCTCGGCATAGAAATCGCAACCGTTTATTCCGATAGTTACAGGCACAATGTATATGAAATATTGTTTTTGTTAAAAGCTTCTAGTTAGCAAGCTAGGTTCAAGATGATTCCTTCTAAAGAATAAAACGTCTTAGATACTCCAGGGAAGCAGCAACAACAAGCCTTTGGTAAAAAAAAGAGAAAGACAGAGAGCGGGAAAGAGAGAAAGACAGAGAGCGAGAAAGACAGAGAGTGAGAGAGAGAAAGACAAAGTGTGAGAGAGAGACTGAGTGAGAGATAGAGTGAGAAAGCGAGGGAGAGAGAAAGACTGATACAGAGTGAGAGAGCGAGAGAGAGAGAGACAGAATGAGAGAGCGAGATAGAGAGACAGAGTGAGAGAGAGAGACAGTGAGAGAGCGAGAGAGAGAGAGAGAGACAGTGAGAGAGCGAGAGAGAGAGAGAGACAGTGAGAGAGCGAAAGAGACAGTGAGAGAGCGAGAGAGAGAGAGACAGAGTGAGTGAGCGAGAGAGAGACAATTTCTTAAAAGTTTTACGTTCCGGTTCGGGCTACACTCGCAGTTCGATTCAATTTAGTTCCAATGCCTTCAATTCAGCTGGCAACCCTGCTCTATAACACTTTATTTAGTCTCCAAAAGCGTTGTAAATTTGTCAACGGAATTTTTTTTTTTTTTAGCCAACTTTCAACTCATGCCGTACATATTTCACTTTACAAATTGTCACATCACACAAACACACACAGGCACAGGCACTCAACCACACACACAAGAGTACCGAGTACCAAGTGACAGCCAAAGGACTTGCATGAATGAGCATGACTGAAACCATTTTTGGGTAAGCAGCCGGTTTCTGCAAGCTGGCAACTTTAATAACTTAAAGCAACCATGGTCAATTTAATTTTTATGCCAAAAAGGACAGCAGTAAGTAAACGCCAAAAGGGCTAACACACACAGGCACACACACACTAAGACACATGGACACATGGACACATGAACCCATCTAGTTGGAAGCCATGTTGGCACAAGCTGGACGACAATTTGAGCATATGGTTGCTCTTTGGTCAGCAACAAGAGCAGAGAGTACGAAATAAATGCAAAAGGAAAAAAAATGTAACTTGAAAGGAAAACTTGATTATAAAGCGATGACTTCACACTTTGCAAAAGGCGGCACAGTACAGGACAGCAGAAGGCATCAGGAGCAGCACGACGATGAGGACATATAATTTTCTTGCAGCTTACAAAAATAAAAGGATAGTCAGAGTCCGGCCCAGGCCCAGGTCCAGTTCAGACCATTTCGCAAGGACATTGTGCAAACAGAGGAGTGTGCCCAACGACAACTACGAACGACTACGACGAACGCTGTAATTTAATACTTTTCTAATATGTAGCTGCTCTCTCCCTCTATCTCTCTCTATCTCGCTCTGACGACGCCATTCTCTATTTTTGCTCTCTTGTGCTGACTTTTTGAAAATAATTTTAATAGAATTGGTAAGTTGAGATGGTTTTTTGTTGTTCTCGTTTGTGTGTGTTTTGGTCTATGATTAGAAGCCTAAAAGTAGGCAATGAAATTTGTAAAATGTGCTAACTTGCAATGTATTGGGAATTTGTTTTATATACGAGTATGTACACATAATATAGTGTATACAAACATACGTGTTTAAGACATATTAGGTCAGTGAATGGACTTCTAAGCTAGTGCTTCGGACATAACAAGTTGCAAAGAAATTGTGATAAAGTGGAATAAGTTAGTTTATATGTGAGAGCGTGTGTAGATTTGGGATGAGCGCAAGTCGTGAGAAATCGTGAAAAGAGCTAGAAAGCAACTTTGCTAGTTTTGAAGCTAAAGGTGATTTGTTCTAATGTTTCAGAGACAGACTCTTCATCGCTCTTATCGTAGATGTTCTAAAGAAGTAAACATGAGAGAGATGCAGCATATTGATGTTGAAACTTTCCTTTTGATGTTTCAGATGAAGTATAGAGATCAAGCGGAGAATAACTCTTGCCAATAGATCTTATAGTACAGACCACTTCCGATTTATGGAAATACTTTATGGTGCTGAAGAATGGATAATGAAGCAGTTTGCTGACATATGACCTTGGAGTGTTTGAGCGGCAAGTACGTTCTCTTGACATTCACATAGTCGAATTAACATCCAGCGGTACCGCTGGCTTGGTCATGTTGTGCTTATGTATGAAGAAGTTAGGCGACAAAGTAGCAGACCTTGTATTCCTTGGAAGGACCAGGTAGGCAATTGAAACAGTGCTTTACATCAGGCTGCAATCCCGTAACGGGTTATTAGGGCCACTTAAAAAGAAGAATTGAATACTGCTAACTTAACCAACCAAAATCACGATCAAGCATCAATTTTGCAATTTTCAACCACAGTGACCTAACGTGAGTAAGCCTCCTTTCGGAAGCTCATCTCTAATAGCGTTATAAGAAAATGTGCACCGTCATTGTATTGGATTTGTTGATATGCAAGCTTAAGGCCTTTAGCTATTCACAAAAATATCATTCAGTTCATTTGTAAGCCCTCAACTAGTCGAAGGCATTTGTAAACCACAAATACCTTACACCTCACACAACATTCACACACTCATACAGCACACTCACACATTCCAAAGCAAATCCCTAAACTAATGTCGTGTCACTTTTTACCAGCAGCAACGAGCTCAAGTCAAGAACGGCGACAATTTGCCAAAAAATAAGCAAAGTAACTAAGAGCCGGAAAGTGAGAAAGAGAAAAAACTCCAAAAACTAAAGTCATGTTTAATGGCGCACAAAACACGCCGTAAAAAGCCAAGCCGTAACCCAACCCGCAACAGAAACTACAACCAACAAAAAAAAAAAAAAAAGGAGCCGGCGAATGCAAAGTTATTTGATTAAGTCACTTACAAGAGCATCTTACGGGTTTGGCTGTTGCTGCTGCTCTTGGTGCTCCTGGCTGCAGCTACTCGACTTGGCAGCGCATTGGCAAGTGTAATGCCACTCAGGGAGAGCGAACTCCATGTAATATTGACATATTGAACAAACGTGCCAGCCAAAACAGCCAGCCACAGCAAAATTGGCGAAAAGAGGTGGTAAGCAAGTGCAACGAAACATGTATACAAAGTGGTTAGCGGCCGGCAGATGGAGGAGGAGCAGCAGCAGCTCCTTCCTTGCTAAAATATCACAAATACACAGAAGTACACACCAAGACTAAGACTGTTTCTGTGTCTGTGCAAGTAGCAGGACTTAAAGGACTAAATTCATATTAAAAAGGTACGCGGAGACATGACATTGGCAAAAGCCACCAAGCGACCACCTTTATACCCCTTCTGCATTAAGTTGTGCCCTTTGTACCACTTCCTCTACCACCCTCGCTCTCCTGCCTTCTCTACTTCTAGGTAGTGCAAAATTCTAAAATATATTGCCAGCCAGAGTCAAGCTAGCAGCCGGCATAGACTGTTTGCCATTGCACGTAGACCTTGGCCACATGTAGCGTACCCCAAACGTACTACATGGCTGGCTGTGGTCCTGTTGACGTCGTAGTCGTCAATACACAGTGGGCCAAAGAACAATCTATAGTGGCACAATCTCAATAACGTATATATTTAAGATATTCCGCTCACTAACCACTGTTGCCCAAGAGTTAGACAGTAGAACTGCAAAACTATTGATAGTGGCGCCATCCGATAGTTTAAGTTAACAAATTCGATACTATCGATAGTACTTTCGGTATTTTTTCCCTTCACATTGCGCATAGAACTGATGCTGCCGGCATAAGGCATTATTAGTGAGACAATGGGAAACATTTGATACCTGGATTGTACTGTGATCGACTTCCATGTTCTGCAAACTTTAAAGTTTTTCGTACATTTGAAAAGTAAAAAATGATTATCTTCAATATATTTTGCTATCGATATGGAAGATCATGTGGAAGTCGATTTTATGTAACTTCGTTGCTTCATAAATTCTTGTCTCCGCAAAGATCTCAAATTTTATTGGCTTGCAATGAAATTTCATCCACTGTGCGTCAATGTAAGGCAAGCTGCGTCGAGTCGCGTCGTTTCGCGTCGAGACACATTTTCTAATAATGTTTCAGCGTCACGTATTAATGCGTTTGTTTGTATCTTCATTTTACCCGCTGGCATTTTAATGTATTTATTTTTTCTGCCATGACCCACCATCCCAGCGCCCTTCGCTGACGCCACGCCCACCACGCGCTTGTCTCAATGCAGGACCCAAAGTAAAACCAAGAGTCTAGTTGAAGTAGGTGTTAAAGTTAAGGAAGGAGAACTCTCCTTCAGAGAGTGAAGGGAGACAGTGCGCTTAGTGTTTGTGTATGCGACACACTCGCTGGGATAATAATGAAGTACGGTTTACGTGTAAACTCTATCCTAATATGTATGCTAAAAGCTCCGAGTGAAGAGCAGGATATTTTTCTGTGTTTTTCTATTATAGGATAGATTAAGGTTGGGAGTGAAACGTAAGGTGAAATTAATTAGTCTATGCTGTAAATTGAGTGCTAGTTGTTGTGTGCCAGTAATGAGTAACAGTAACAGATAGCGATAGACAACGAGTGAGCGGGATAGTAGAAATGGTGTAAATTTAAGAGAGTGCGCCGTGAGAAACACCTGAATTGATGGCGTTACCGTTAATGGAATTTCCATCAACTAATGAGCAAACTCTATAGAATTTTCAAAGCAAATACTAAAATGTTGCTTTTAAATATTTTAAAGTCTACCAGCAGGCGCGCCAACATACGGTGCATTATCAACACTAACACACAAACATAGTGTATATAGAAGGTACTCAATTTACACTAACCTAACCCCAAAACAACAACTGAGTAGTGATGGCAAAATGCGCAACTGGCGGCAACAGCAATGTAGAAAAATTCATCAAGCGCAAAATAACATTGCATACTTTATGGCGCATTATGAAAACACACGCCCCACGCACACAGTTCACACAACAGCGGAGCCGGAGCCACAGCCACAGCCGGAGCACACATTTTTCCGCCAAGTTGTGATAAAGGTAACGCCAAAAGAGAGATATATAATGTAGCGACAGCAAAAGGTGAGTGCGGGAGCGAAAGAGCGACAGAAATTTGCGCTACATTTACACAAAACGGTTTTTAGAAAATGCGAGCTATAACGCACACACACACACACACATGCATAGATGCACGCACACTTAAAACTATTAAAAAACATGGAAAATGCGCGCTGGCAGTTAACCCTTACCGACAATACCTCGACCCCTCCCAACCCCCTAGACGAGTTATGCAGATAACAGAGTGCCGTTGATGATGACGACACTGATGATGATGATGAGCACAAGACCACAGCGGCACTCACACCCACATAAACCGACAGCGCCACCAACATTTTATGTAAACAAAGCAACAACAATCTTGGCAGCGCAATGGCGTCGTCGCACAGTGGATCCAGCTGACTTCATTTTCGGCAAAAATCCGAAAAGATATTTTCAAAATGCATGTAAAAGGGAATACCTTAAGCTTCTGCAATACACTTATTTAAATATGCTGCAAAGAGAAGGAGCTTCAAAAAACGGTAGTAAAGTTCTATATATGTACACCTAAAGTCTTATCCTTGCACCTATAAAATGTACTTATTGTTTAATAAATCGTTAAAATTTTGAAAATCTGTTGGCAAGATGTCTGTAGTCTATTTTTATCCTAGCGTACACACTTCCGCCAAATAAACAAACTTTCGACGAGGACGATTTAGAACATGGAATTTTTCCATGACATGCAAGGATAAGACATTTGTAGTATATAATATCGAACTTTACTACCGTTTTTTGAAGCTCCCTCTATACACAGTATATTTGTCGCAGAAGATTAAGGAATTCTCTGTTCTATGCTTTTCAAATTCTGAAAATATCTTTACTTCCTCAAAAAGAAAAAGAAGTCAGTTGGATCCACTGTGCGTCGCTGGCCTGCTGACGTCAGCTCTAGCTTACAGCTCTAGTAGTTGTCTCTCTGCCCTTCAGTTCGGTGACGCTGCGTGAGTGTGTGCTTATGTCTAGCTAGCGGGGCTCTATTCTGATATTTTGCCATATGCCAGCATAACGATAATAAACTCCTAAAAATATATAGCACACACAGAGCGAGAGAGAGAGAAAGCGACAGAGAGACAGCTATGCAACAGTTGTTGGTTTGAGTTGGAGCTGGCAGTTCAGTTCAAGTTGACTGAAGGCTGCCATCTGTCGTGCCTGGCCACAACTGTCGTCACTTTGTCTTATAGCCAACCTTGGAGCTGCTGTGGAGCAGGGGGTGTGCCTATCAGAGTAGAAAATGCACATATTTTCTTTCAATTTGCTGCACTTGCTAGTTAGAACGCAATATATAAGATCGAATAACTCAGTAACCCAATAGTTTTGCTAAAATCAAGGTCACAACGCAATAAAGTATCGAAGCACATTGACTACGGTTTTCATGAGCCAAACTGTTCTATAGAGCTGAAAACATTCAACGGCACCATCGATAATATTGATTGTTTTATATAATCTATTATCTATTATTAGTATAAAAGGGCTAAGGAAAACTTGTGGACCCCTTTTTCACTAACTATATGGTAACAAATATGGGTGAAACTTATATCATTGTGTAGGGAATTTTCGTAAGAAGTGCAGAATATAAGTTTTGTTCATATATTTTGCCAAATCAAACTGCAGGGTTACCACTGGTATAGGGAATATTCCTAAAAATTTCGTTTTCTTTTTTAATACATCGATAATTTTAAAATTGTATAATTTGAGGTAGAGGTAGAGGACGAAGTTGAGAAAGAGGTTTGGAAGATATAAGTACCAATATCTAGATAACTGTCTACTTAAAGAGTAGCATATTGCATCAATAACCTTTATGCAAGCATTTAATCTTAGAATATCTATGAAACGTTTTTCGAGCATTACTTCCTCCAAGCTGTCACTTGAACTATAAGCTTGAACTATTGACAATATCGAAGGAAGTACATTGAAAACCTCTCAGAATGTATCAACAATATGAAACTACTTTTGTATTTGAATGTTTTGCTTTCATATTCGTTACGTCTCTCATCCATATCTATTGATTCCAAACACCCTCTCCCAGCTGACTTCTGAATTCATTTCTTCTCTCAGCCATTTTAATAAGTATATGGCCATAAAGATGTGGACCTCGAAAATAAAAAAAATGGCGGCATATAAATAAAATTAAAAATGTGTAACTAAATCTCATTGCCAACAGACGTCAGGCGTCCGCTGTTCCTTTATGTCGCGCAGTTCTGGCCAAATGGCCAAAGTCACCACTGTCGTCATTGCATACCCCCAGGCGTTATATGTAATTGCATTTTTTAGTTTTAATGGAGCGTACAGAACGCTTCATTTTTGTCCTGAGCTGGCTTGCTGTGAATGTAATTAATTTGTAACGTTTGATGACAAGCTTAATGGCCAACAGAGCCAAGAGGATGGATGCTGGGCTAGCACTTTTGAGAGTGGGCAATGATGCGTGTATCTTGCCGTGCCATTAGATACAGCGTGTGAGGAGAGAGACGCAGAGTAGGGCCTTTAATAGTTTTCTAATTACATTTGATATGATTTTGCTGCAAAATGACTAGAAATTAAAGTCTGCTTTCAGGCACATCACAGCTGCCAAGTGAAAATGACAGCAGAAATTGCATTAAACTTGGGGGCAAGAACAAACTAACAAGCTGCTTATTAAGCTGGGACTTGGGCTGAGACTCCAAATGGCTCAGGAATTTAATGCATAGAAGCTTCGTCATATTAAATCAGGAAATTGAGCAGGCAAATGCCGAGCCGTTCAACAGGAAGTAGATGCAACATAAATACTTAGTATATTTTCTTTTCTCACTTTAAAGAAAAGTTGGGAAACGGAGGTAATGTACATGCTTAACTATAACTTCATAGAATGCGTGGCACAGTATTGGTCCTTGGTACGGGTTAACCTGCCCGCGTTTCACCAACCCGTGACTGCCAACAAGGAGGACTCAAAACAACAAACGAGCTTGGACAACCTTAGAGGAAAAGCACACCATAGTCTATAACAAATGAAAGCATCGAACTTACGGAGTTACGGAACCGTGGACGCATTTGCCTGAATCTATGGACATATACACCATCGCTTACCACGTTCAGATACCATCCTGTACAGGAATTACCGAAATCGTGAAATAGCAATACTATCAGAAAGTCAAGGCGGTTGCAGAAACCAGAATTAACTCTAAGCTTGTTCAGGAAATCAGAAACAAAACGAAACAAATTCGCCCTGCGATGGGTCCTTGGGCACACCAACAGTCACAGTAATTGCAAACAAGAGAACTTAATATGGTCAGAGCCAATCTGTGGATTTGGAAGACACATAGTGAGGGAACTTCTAAGAGAAGAGATAAGATTGAGATGAATCTGTGTAAATCACAGGCGAAACAGCACTGATTAAGGAAAATCTCAAAATCTCTAAGAATTCTGGGCGATCTGTTTACTGTGGGTTAAAAGGACACCTAAGTAAGCCAGATCTTCACCAGCTCCAATACGTGTATGTTCTTGTCATGCTCTGATGCAACACCTTTTGAACCAACATAGATCACAGTCCAGCTTTAAGCTCAAAAAAATGACATTTCAGGAACACTTAATAAACCTTTGTAGCAAAAGTAATAGTTTCACAGTTTTAATTCGCTCTCTTTCTCTATTTCCCTGTGTCACCATTTCAAGCTCACTTCCTGTCAGCTACTCAGCAGCAACTTTAATTACAAACGCTGATAATCCAAATAACACATAGACCAAACCGGAACGGTATGGTGTGGCATGAACAATTTGTAAAAATAACACTCGACTCAACTCGACACGACTCCAATTGGAACCGTAAAGTAAACAAGAACTTGCAACTACTACATAAATGAGTTTGCTAAAAACTCGCCTGCTGACCAAACTCACGTTGAGCATGTCTATAAGGATTCCGATGGTGATGGTGATGGTGACGGTGATGGCGATGACGATGTGCACGATGGCGATAGCCATGGCTATGACCATGGCAATGGTGACTTTGATGGCGTCAACGACACAACACGACACGAAAAACTTGTCGTTGACCTGAGCAACCCAAAACACTGCCCGGTAGTGTTATGTGGCATGACACAGCAGTTCTTTTGGATTCAACAGCCGCACGTTCTCACCCATACAAGTGTCCATTTCACACAGATAATGATATAAACATACATATACAGATGCAGGGCACTAGCACTAGATATACTGGTACTACAGAGTTTAATGCTGTGACACTTGTAGATGCCGCCGACGTCGCGTCGTCACCAAGCCGCACCAACCAATGCCGCTCATGATATCAAAAAACTTTGCCGACATGTTGCACAACAACAACTGAAAAAAGAATCGTAGCAACACTAAAAGCAACAAAAAAAAAACACAAGACTAAAAAAAGTTGCCAATGACAGGGTGTGAAACATTGCAGAGACTGGGACAAGTCTCTAACAGAACTCAGCACAAAGCAGAAGAAACAAAGTGACATAAAATCTAGACAGGAATGGCAACATTTGTTTAGAAGATACGACTTATGAGATACTCTCTGTAGGCAGTTTCATGAGCGAAAAATTCTGAGTGTGCTGAGTACTTATACGTTCCCGAACTCTTAAAAAAGGCATAAGCACAGCTCATCCGACTATGCATATGCGGTATGCACAACTACACTTACATTTTGAGTCGGAAAGTACGCAAAATACACTTTTTCTTGGCTGAAATAAAAATGACGTAAGATGTGTCACAACGCATAAGATATATACATTCAATCACAAGATTTCTTAGTATTCAATTGACTTTCACAGCCAATTTTCGACACATACATACATACAACTTTTAATTTAATATTTAGCTAATGGGTTTCTACCGAGGAGCTCCTCGAATTTGACTTTTTATGACGATGGGGGAGGGGAAGTGTTCCAACAACGTGACGTGTTAATAAAATCTGAAAAATCTTGATATTTTTATGCCGTTTTCTTTTTATTTAGATTTCAAAAAAAATCTTCAAAATTTTGGTGACGTCATTTTTGAACGGCCCCTAATAGGAATTATGAAAATGAACAACTTTTGGAGTATTCAAAAGAGAATGTTCTTTATAAATTTGACGGCTAATTAGCGAAATATTGATGAAGAACGAATTTGTTGGAAAAAAAAACATTTCTGTCGTTTTTGCTTAGAAACTTGAATAGTGAAGCATTATTTCTGAGTAGAGAAGATCATTCAAGATCAGGATTTGAGCTTTCTTTATACTTTATTCATTCACGTTTTATAAATTAAAGATATAGTGACTATCTGAATATTCAGTTATCGATAACTCGCATAATATTCGGAATATGAATGAAACAAAAAGAGTGCTCAGAACTTTGTCGAACATGTTAAGTCTTGAAAGTCCTCAGGATTGAATCGTCAGACTAATTTATAGATGTCTGAAATAAAAATAGTTTCTATAAAAAGGCCTTTCAGTTTTAGTTTCCTTCTTTTTAACGGAATTCTTTAAAACATTCTATGAATACTCGTTTACTGTAACAAACCTGCACACAAAACCGTATACACTTTAGTATGCAGGTGATAAAAGAACTGGTTCTTTCGGCCTTTTTCTCTTACTGTGATTCTCCAATTAAAGTGAGCATTTTCACGCCAGCTCATTTGATAGATTCGCTCTTTGATGTCATAAATATTAAAAAAAAAAAATTATTACAGCAGAAATTTAAAGAAAAATATTTCTACAAATTATTTCGAGAAGTTTCACTCTGGCAACTTCTTATCAAAGTTTGCCATCATCGTCATAGTCATTAAAAATTATCATTAAAAAAGTAGATTTTCATATATAAAAAAAATGTGGCTGCTGCTCATTATTTATCGGTTCAGCTCATCTAATGTGACTTTGGCGAGTTGTCGCGCCCATGTTTATGTTGGTTTAGCAGACTGGAAAAAATATGCGACAGCCCTGATGATAATAATGAAGATGATGTTGATGTTGATGATGACGTCAACGATAATGATGCAGAGGTACGTCAACAACAAGGCAAGTTGCTCGGTGACGCTGGCGACGTCACATCAGCGTCAATTTGATCAACGCAGCAACGGCTTTAATGGGTTAACATTTACACGTCGTTGACTGTTGCTTGTAGCTTTCGTGTTTTTTTTGTTTTGTTGCTGTTGTTGTTGCTGGTGTTGCGCACGTAAATTGCCAACTTAACTGCTAGTTTAAATAAATTTGCATACAATTTTGTATTTGCTTTGAAAATACCTTAAATAATGTCACCAACTATTACGCCTTGTAGCAAGTTGTTGCAAGTGACATGACAAAGCAGTTACATGTAAGTCGAATGAGTGTAGATGCTCAACTCAATTGTAGCACTTACAGGGTAATAGGCAACGGTGTTGATAATGATTGTAAGAAGATTTGAAACATTTCGCATGGCACGGCAGATGATCAAATGGTAGACTTATGTACGAAGATTTTGTGAAACAAACACATTCATCAGGGGTGTGCCAGAAATCTCTAGACTGTTTTCGTATGAATTTCATTTCAGTCAAGTCAGTCAAGAACTTACATTATAGATTTTCAACGCTCCCAAAAGGATTTCTGGCACTGCACTTGATTGGTTTTCAGCTCAAATACGTTTGAAAAGATATATGGCACATCGAAAAATTGCTGGAGGATTGAAATTTGGTTGAAAGAAGTTTCTGGCACGAAGCGAGATTTTCTTGAGCTTAGTATCTTGCAAGGATTGTAGGCACGGTCATATCGCCTGCAACTCTATGCGACTTGTTTCATATTTGAATGCCTTCTAATATTGAGCGGGGTATTGTGAAAGAGCTTTTCACCTTCTCGCTTCGTGTAACAAGCGCCTTATAACTGATCAACAAAGATGAAATCACTAGGTAATATCCTAAAATATGTAATATAATAAGTGATTCTTATCTATATTTTTTCATACATCAATGGGTTAACCTTTGTAAGGGTAATCATCGGTGTACTATAAGTGGGATATTTGGAAAATGAGGAGATTACGAAATCTACGATTGTCGTCTATACGGTAGCCACTCTTTGCATTGTTTTCCGGCTTTTTTACCTACGATTCCTAATTCTTCATTATCCAGATAAACCAAGTGTCTAAAAAACTCAATAGATTTCCAAGTAGCATTAAGTTATGACCATATATTACTAGTTTGAAGCTTGCATGTATATTGGGCATTTAGTTGATGAATTGAATTCACTCCTGACCGCATTTGGTCCTTGCTGGGATATCAATGACAATAAGTTTGGACGGTAAGAACGTTTAAGTTGCAAAATACCTTGAAATAGTCGTAAATAAACTTTCATTTTCTAAGTGAATTTGCTTGTTGAAGCACATAGTCAAAATTTGTAAAGTCGAAGGGATAAGCACCTTTTCTTCCAATCAATAGAATAAGATTTCAAAATTTATGGTTCATCATGAGAATTCCCGGAACTTTCTTTGTTCTGCAAATTTCGAAGAAGTAGTAATAGAAGAAATAATTATTTTTACTAACAAATACTAGTGGGTCAATATGACCCAAACATAGCACAAGGGTTAATATATATCAAATTTTGAGAGTTAAAACCTTTCTATGCCTTAAAAACGCATAAATATGTGAAGTGTTAATATTATCTTCTGTTTTTACATTTTAAGCTAAGAAAAAACATAATTCTTAAACCAGAAAAGATAAATATTCAAAATAATATACTTTTTTGAACAACTTTGCTATAATCACAGCTAACATTCAGCTATGCTCTTCAATTTCTCTCCATCTTTTTTTGAGTTACTTTATATGGCACAGAAATCGCTTACGTAATCCTGTGAGCAGCTCATAGAAATATATCTAAGAACATTATGTCAACACTTTAGCATGTCCAAAACTAATGGTGGCGCCACAGGGGAACAACTAGGCAACGAGCATGACCATTAACATGCCCCTATCAAAACTTTATTATCTTCGTACGCTTCTTTTATTGATTTTCATAGATTTCATAGATTTTCGTATACTATAAGCAAATTATTAATTTAATTAATCAAATTCACATTAGTAGCCCGGCGGGCGGCCAATCAAATCAAATGGCCGGCTAAGCTTTTCGGAACCGGCAAATCGAAGTCATTAAATAGCTTAAACGTAACGTCAACAAAGAGACAAAGACTAAGAGAGAGAGAGGGGAAACATAGACAGGATGGACATGGAGACAGACATAAAGGGCGAGCAATTAAAAGCAACAACTACAGCTGAAGGCAGAAAGAAAAGCTTACAACTTTAAGGCGATATTCAAATGCCCTTTTTTAGGTGATTTCCTAGATTCGTATAAACGCTAAGACGAATTTAATGTCGCTGAAGCTGATTTTTGCAATTTCGCTCATAATCATAAGTTGTTGAATTAGTTTACTGTTATGGCTGTGAAAGCCTTTTTTTATAGTGCTTTCATGTTCCCAATCTAGTTTAAACAGTTTCCTCATAGCAGTCCATCTATCGGAGTATAAAGAAGATGTGGAACTAGCAATTTTACCAAAAAATTTGACTGATTTTGAAACCAAGAAAGATTTAACTCTTCTCATAAAATGTAAATTCTTTATGTGAAACATCAATTTGCGCTCTCTGGAGACAAGATCGACTGCTGTCACGAAAACCTATTATTATGCTCGAATGGTGTTACGTTCTGGTGGTGTTACGTTCTGATAGTGTTACGCTCGGGTGGTTTTACGCTTGAGAAAGGGCAAGTTCTATATGTAAAACATCTATTGGCGCGCTCTGAACGCAATATCGACTCGTACGCTGTCACGAAAACCTGTTATTACGTTGGAATTATGTTACGTCCTTGTGGTGGTACGTTCTGGTGGTGTTATGCTTAAGAAAGAGTAATTTCTTTAAAACATGTAAATACGCACGAATGGTATTACATTTGGGTAGTGTTACGCTCGATTGCTGCTATGATTATGAATGTTATGTGTGAGAATGAAAAAGTTGCGCGTTTGTTCTTGTGTGTTGTGTTAGCAATGAGAGCGAAATAACAGCATGCATGCTTATGCATGACGCACACGCTAGATGGCGCTGCCATTTGATGCAAAAGAGATTTACTACATATCCAAAGATTCTGTAAAATGCTTAATACGTTCTTAAACCGTTAACCGCTTGGTTTACAAAGCACAATCCGTCGATTAAAATCAAACGTTAATAACTTCTCTATTAAAATATTATTACCACTCAATTTTATTAGTGTTACGCGTAATAAAAAGTTAATTTATAACACCTCAAAGTTGTTTCCATCCATATCTTCTATATGCAAATACGCTAAACAAAAATTCATCGATTGCTTCTTAATAATGCAACTTTTTTAGGTGAAACCTATACCATCTTAAAGTTAAAGTTATGGCGGTTTGCCGAATATCTGGATATATTACAATAGGTAATATAGGTAAAATAGATTTTAAGTAATAAATGTACTGCATAACAGTAAAAAAAAACGTTGTTGTTTCGTGTTTTCTTCTCTCCTATTCCTAAAAAAGGTGAAACAAGGTGAATACTTGTAACATCTATTGGTGCTATCATAAATTTGAATGATGGTTAGCTTCTTTTTATGTTCTCTACGATCTAGTGACTTTGGACCGTATCTTAGTATCGTATATGGAAAAGTTGTTTTTGTCTTTGCTTAAACCCAATTCTGTGCCGATCGTGGCACATTTTGTAGGCAATATTTGGAAACTTTGATCAAAATGCGTTTTACATTTTAGCATTTATATTGTTATTTTCATGACATTCAGCGGACTTGGTTACCCTCTAAAAATGTATCTTTCTCTGTCATCATTTGCAAACTTCATTACCAAGTTCATATAACCTTTATTCAGTTTTATTTAACATATTTAACGATTTGTATGTGTGCAAAATTTACGATTTCGTTCAATGAACTTTTTATTCACTTACAAGAAGTGCAAAAAAAAAAAAATAAGGAACACTAATAATCCAAACAACAAGCAAATCAAAATGCCTATTAATAAATGATGATGATTTAGAACCGTAATCATATTAATAGCTTCGCGTTTCTTCTTGTGTTGATGAGGCATATAATGAACCACTCAACTATTGTTCGCTTTGTAGATGTGCCCTTTGTTTTTGTTGTTGTCATGTTGTGTGTTGGCCAACTTGTTGCAGCCAGAAAACAAAAAGCAAATCTAGGCAAATATTCTAAGCGCATTGAAATGTAACCAATGTGCCAGTTTTTCACTGGAAAGTTTTCTCTGACCATGCAATAGAAAGTCAGTTGCTGGCTAAGTTGGTTTGGCAACACACACACACACACACACACATACACTTTACATTGCATACCATTGCAGCACAAACTTGGCCATTGACCTAAAAAAAAGAAAAACTAACAAACTGCAAATGTGGAAGAAAAAAAAAGAAGCAGAAAAGAAAGAAAATTCAAGCGCACATGGGAACAAACCAGATATTCAAGAACAACAAGAAGGCAAAAGGCAAATCTTGTTACTGACATTTAGAGCTTAACTGCAAAATTGCCAAGCCGCACACACTCTCACACACACACACACACACACACACACACACACACACACACTCACACTCACACACACACTCACACACATCCGAGGAAAAGACATATATGAGCTTGTGAGTGCACATGTGTGTGTATGTGTGAGTGTGTGTGTTGAAGCCTGCACACAGATAATGTCTTTGCATGTTTGGCATTGCAAATCTCAGCGGAGGAAAAGCAAACCAAACCAAACCAAACCAAAACCGAATCAAACCAAACCAGGAAGTTAAGCTAGGCAACGAAACACAGTTTGAAGCTGTTACTGCTTGTTATACCCTGTAGACATAGTGTACAAGGTTATTATAGATTGGTGCACACATAAGTTCCATGGGCAAAAAGTCTTATCGTTGACTTGGGTAGCGATTGGACCATGTCCGTATAAGGGCATAGATCCCCGAGACCATAAGAGCTAGAGACACAAAAATTTACCAAAAGATGCGCCAAATATAATGTAAGCTGAAGTTTGTCGAATCAAATCGATATCTTAACCCATTCCCCCGTGACAGATTTGCTCGGTTTACAACCGCTCCATTGATTCTATCAGCTCGAAACTCCTCAGAGATGTGCGTCGTCGAGATCGAGATCGGATAAGTACATCAAAAGTTATAGTCAAAAATATGCTAATTTCACCCCCTTCGCCTATAAACTGCTTCAAAATTCCACTACATGTAGATATGGATACAGGTGAGCTAGAGTTACAAAATTTGGTGTGGAGACTCGTGTGTCGATAAAACCGCTTTCACATTTATTCAATGGAACACCCCTTCCCCCGCAATCGATTTACCTTAATTACCGCCACAGACATATATGTATTTTTGATCTATGATACATAATTCAACGACATTGGCCTAAGAATACTGGAGTTTTGGGTATAAAGTAATTTTTGCCCCCATAATAGACAACTTCCCAATACGAAAAATTGTTAATTATGTTAGAACTTCCCAGTATGAAAATTGTACAGGCATATCGATCCTATGAAAAGAGATATTAAAGTGGATACTTCCGTTACTATTTTACCGTATTTAGTGTTTAAAAAGAAGAAGGGTACAGGGTATTCCACTGTCGGGCACAGTCCCGACTATCTGCATCAAATTTTTTTGCTGTTGTTGTAGCTCTCCTTTTTGTTTTTGTTGTTGCTGTTTAGCCAGCCAGCCAGCCATATGCCCATTTGTGTCTGTTGCATTTGCTAAAGCCTTGCAACCCTGGCTTCTCCTCAACTCGCGCTCTGCTACAGCAACCGCTGGAACTTTGTTCTATTTTGTGCTTTGCCGCATTGAAGTATACAAAATAAAGGCAAAAACACAAGCTGAATTTATTGTTATCGATTGTAATTATTCAAGTAGCAGTTGAAACTTCTTTTTCTTTCTTTACTACACAGTTTTCCAAGTGCAATTTGTGCTAAAGTTCATTTTCTTTCGTTTTTCCCCGTGTTGGATTGCTGCTTGGCGAAATGCAAATTGTTGCACACAAACAAAGACGGAAACTGTTGAAAAGCAATAGCTATAATAATATTACCTGATATTGTTGTTGAAAATGTAATCGTGGAAATCACAATAGGAAGTAAAGTGAGGTTCTTCTTGTGCAATCGTTTTGACATGACTCTCCAAACTCAATTCAAATTATAGCTTGAAAAAGGTGCAAAGATTCGTCAAGAAATTGCTGCAATAGACTTTGTCAATAATCAAAGGAATCTATTAACTGGAAGCAGCAAAACGAAAGGCGGATTAAAGAATCGAAAACCCCACAACGAATTATGGTTTTTGGCGTTCAGACATTCTCGCTGCTCACCTTCTTTGAAGAGCTTATTGTTGAACTTTCCTTATTATGCTGGAGGAAAATGCTGGGTGGCACATATAAACCTAATTCGTTCAACTTTATCAAAGATTCGATCGATTTTTGGAAGCTTTAGGTAGCCTTGCTTCCTCTGCGCTATAAAGGAAGTTCGAGAGTGAGAGAACAGTTGAAAGTTGAAATAGAATTCGGAAGTACAGACAGTTGCCGCAGCCTCCTTTAAACACAATCTTTCTGATTGCCGTTAGAAGTCACGAAGACCGCACAAAAGAAGAGTAGAGCATTCAGCGATGCATAATATCACAGTCATCCTCTTCAAGACAGGCCGTGGGCCTCCTTCTTATTACCTTTTGATTGACCATTTTATTATTCCGGGTAACACGGTGTCTATTGGCCCTCAGACTAACTCTGTTATGACGCGAAATCTTTTTGAGTCTGTTCTACTACACTCACTGACGATAGATGTTTTTTGAGAATTTTCCAGAGTCTTAGCTGCAGGCTGACTGTCACTACAGATCCCTATAATTACTGAACACAACCTTCTCTGTTAGCTTGAATTTTTATTATTATCTCATTTTAAAGCGTCTGTATTGAAGACATAGTTGTTTCTCCTGAATCGCTCCAGCTCTCTAATGGGCTTAAAACCACTTTGTACTGGCGACCAAGGCATATCTATTACAAGGTATGAGCCATCTGCTGACCCTCACTCACATTTAAGGCACCATTTTTCATTCTGTTGCAAATGTCAATGAGGTATGTTGTGTTGACGCATTTTATTAGTGCCACTCTATATCACACACTTAAAAAATTTAGTATAGATATGCCTTGCTTGCGAAAAAACATCAAATTTGGCTCAATGTTGTCAAAAGGCAGGGCGAACAGCGAACTATTAGTGTATGAAATACATGCCAGTTTGTCGAGACTCTTACTATTGAGTCTGCTGGCTGGTTTCATATTGTCTTCTTGTATAAAAATGTCAAGAGAAGTTAGATTAAACAGTGCATTAAGGGATCACTTAAGTAGTAGTGCTCATATCATCTATGGTCCCTCACCAGGAGTGTCACTGTAGTGTGTTCAGAAGAGTGACGCTGGGCTGGACCATTTCACTGATTCGCATGATAGATCGGGGTTGTTTGGAGCTATGTTTTGCGCAAAGTTCGTTTGCACAGCCAGAATACTCTGAGAGGTCTTTCGATTTTTCGTTCAATATGCAGTGTTAGGATCAAGAATCCATCCATCTTGCGCTTCTAAGTGAAAATTTCCAGATTGGTCTTAGTCGGATTTGAGGTGAGAAATTCTGGGAAGGACATGGTTTTATAGCCCCCCGAACCAGTTCTGATCATTTTGGGACAAAGAACTTTTTGTCTGTCATGGCTACTCGTTCCTATGGGTCCTATGATACCCTTGACACTACAAGTACAGCGTATCAGAAAAGTATTTGACTTCTTTTTGAATTCAATATTGAGTTTTAAAAATGAAATGTTATACTTAGCAAATTGCAAATGTTAAGTTTGTTGTTATTATATGTTTAGTTTTCATTCTAAAACTTACTCTCTCCTAATCTTGCATGCGATGAACATCTCTGTTGACAAATCACTCTTCTGTTAGTTAAAAGAGTTGCATGCAAACACTTTCTAAGCGACAGTTTGGCACTGAGTGTTATTATTAAACACTGTAAAATTGTAAGCCTTAAGCTTGATGACATAGCTATAACGGTGTCTTGGCTGACAAAGTCATCAAATGAGACGCCTAATGACAACTAATAAGCCAACTTACCGGTCGCTTAGATATGTATACAGAGTATTATGGCCATGGCCATAAGTATGATCAAGAAAGAGCAGCAGACGTAATATTATTGCTGTGAACAAAATGTTGCTACTCCGGAAATGATTGAAAGAAGCCGCCACAGTCTAGGCACAACACAAACAAAGCCAAAGCAACAATCTGAGGAGGAATCAAAGGAAGCCTTAGCAACACGCTACCAACAACAACAAAAACACTCATTCACGCGTTGTGTGTGTGTGTCTGTTTGTGTGACATCACCGAACGAATGAAACTAACTCAAGTGAGAATGACTATTCCATAGAATTGAATACATAGTTGAGTCCGAGCAACTTGGGCGCGCTTTCACGATTGCAATTAAACCTAAATGAAAGAGAGAGGATGGGAACAAATAGAGTTAAATAAGCAACAACAATGCGACAAGGTATGAATGAGTGCGTCGATGGGCCGCTGACCAGTACGTTGACCTGGGCGTAACTGAGTACACGATGGCAATAATGATGATGTTGTTCATGTTGATGATGATGATAATGATGATGATGCGCAATAATAGTGTTTAACATAATAGCCAAGAAAATGTTCAAATAAACAACAATTAAAACTAAACGCAATGCGCAAATGCGTAACGAAACCAAAACGCGCGATCAACGAGCAGACAAAGGCATGACACGGAGTCAAGTGAAAGAGTGCGATAATTTGCTTAAAAGAGCATAATGCTAATGCATGCCAAAAGCAAGTAAAAATCATTAAAAAACGAAGTACAATGGAAATGAAAAGAACCAACAAAGCATTATTTTTATTATAAAACAAAGTTAAGTCAAATTTTGTATGTTATAGACACATAATTTATGCAAATAACCTTTTTGTGGGCAAATAACCCTTTTTTGAGCCCTAGAATTGTTAAGTTTTTGCAACCCATATCAATTATAAAATAGC
Source organism: Chymomyza caudatula (assembly GCA_035041775.1). Lineage (NCBI taxonomy): Eukaryota > Metazoa > Arthropoda > Insecta > Diptera > Drosophilidae > Chymomyza > Chymomyza caudatula. The sequence goes on along the minus strand of JAWNKW010000033.1, from coordinate 163,562 downwards.
TCCCAATGGAAGAACGAATGAGCTGCCTACAGGAAGTGCTGTACATTAGGTCATAACCGAATTGCGGCATGTTATGGCCAGTCAAGCAGAAGATCAATATCAACTACATGTTGTTTATGGTATCTTATAAGTGTCAAACTTCTGCGCTCCTATAAAAAAGATTTAAAGTTGTGTAAGCATCTGACGCATGGCACATATTTTCTAAGCCTCTCTATCGATTTTGTCAGTGATCTCAAAAGTTTTTTATCTTTTGACTTTATCGTGGTGAAAAGGGTTTCTTTTAAACATTTCAAATACAGGTTGTGTTGACTCAGAAAATACGAAAATACAACTCACATTCACCAACAGAAACAAACTCTGTCGAACAAATTTGACTAGATCTCTTTAAATAAAATGTTTTCGAATTGATTTCACTCGATTGATACGTGAAAGAAAGAAGTGTTTGTATGCAGTACATACTTTCAAATTCAGCGCTTGATAACTTTTGAGCCAGATAGAAGAAAATCTTAGTGTCATTTGAATCGTCGAGTGCGCCAGATGTCAAAATGTTTGAGAGTCATTCTTAACATTCAATCGACTGAGCTTCGTCAAACACCTTGGATCTAGAAATGCAGAACTCATTATGGTGCCCAAATACATAAAATTGGATTCCTAAAAACCTTCAAGTGCGCATGCCGGTTTTTGATTGGATTTTCGCCTAACTCCATTATACGTTGTTAGGTAATTACTTGTAAATCAATTGTTAAAAGTAAAATAAAAAAGATTTATGGTCCAAACAGTAAAACAACATGAAGCCAGTTCAACAAATGACTAAGCGAAGACACAAACCAAAATTATGAGCAAAATAAACAGCGACAAAACCACACACACATGAAAATGCAATGCATGTAATTCTAAGCGCAGCTTGACAGCTAGCAACATGTTGCAAAGGTGCTTCAAAATGTTGCTAAACAAGTTTGTTGCGTGTTAAGCTGCAGCCATCATCAGCATCATGTTACCAAAAGTATCTGCTGCAATGTTAAGGTCAGGCTTTGTCGTGATCTGCGCAGCATGTTGACTGTGGGCTGTTACCTGTACACACACACACACACACACACCCTACAGTTCAAAGGGCTGCCAATGGGCGTGTGTGCACATGTGTGTTTGTATGAAAGTTGCGATAAGGAAGCTGCTGCAACACGGAAACTTGGCAAAGGAAAGCAAAGAGCATCATGCAGCCACATTATAGCCACTTTAAAAAAAGCTAAATACAAGAAGAAAAAAAGGGTCAAAACAGCCAGACAGACGAGTTCTCTTGAGGAGTGTTGTAGTGTATATATATAGTTCTGGCTGCCTGGCTGGTTGGCTTGGCCTTCCTGGCATTCGTCGTTCCGTCACTCAATAACACTTTTCGACACGATTATCTGCAAATTTTCTTGCAGCAGCAGCCGGCAGACTTTTCAACATGTTTCATTTTATAGCCATTGCTAAGCTATCACACGGTCGTCTTTGCTCACATCGCAACGCAGCAATAGCAAAAATTTGATGCAGACTGTCGGGACGGTGCCCGAGAGTGGAATACCCTGTACCCTTTTTCTTTAGAACCACTAAATACGGTAAAATAGTAACGGAAGTATCCACTTTTATATCTCTTTTCATAAGATCGATATGCAGGTAGAGATATGGGGTGAAATTACCATATTTTTTACTATATCTTTTGATGTATCTGTCCGATTTCGATAATTTTTACAAAATAGATGCCCATAAACATGACGCACACCTCCGTCGAGTTTCGAAGTGATAGATTGAACGAAGCGGTTGTAAGCCGCGCAACTCTGTCACGGTGGAACGGGGGTAAGATATCGACATAATTCGACAAACTCGTATTTTTCCCGGCATATGCGCATCTTTTGGTCTAACTGTTATAGTCTCCGACGGGCGAAAAGACATGTCTATATCGACTCGACTATTGCTCCTGACCCTTTTTGCCCACGGAACATATATAGTCTGCCACGCCTTCTTCTGCCTGTTACATACGTTGCGTAAATCTGTTATACCCTTTTACACTTTGTCTACAGGGTATTACAACCACAAACCATAACAACAACATCAAAAAGAATCCAGACAAAGTCTTTCTTTCTCTATGGCTTGCATTGCCTCTTAGCCTTCTCACAGCGCCACAACTAATAATCATGACTTGTTAATCTTAACGCTGTTTCTTCACACTCAACATGTCTTATGTTGTTGCTGCTGCTGCTGCTTCTTCTTCCCCTTCTTAAGTCTTTCTTTCTAAGCAACATTAAGCTGCTTGACGGCACACAACAACAACAACAACAACAACAAAGTGAAGCAAGTTTAAAGTAAAGCTCTCCGGATTTAACGGTTTTTGTTGCCTGCTTTCTGACCGTTTTACTAGTCGTTCGCCGTTTTGGCCAAAATAGTTGTTGCCATTTTTCACGCAGCATTATCATCATTACTAGCATAAACATCATTATGTTGTTTAGAGCAAAAACTTAGCTCTGGAGTACATTAACTCGAGCAGAAGTCATTGAATGTTTAAGGTTCAAGTTCTCATAGATGTCTTCAACTTGTTATAATGTTTATGTATTACTTTTTGTTATTGCAAAGCTTTAAGTTGGCTTTAAAGTGGAATACTTTAAGAATACTTTAAGACAAGGGTGCAACATCAGTTCCGCATATCCGAAATATGCGGCTCAAAGCTGAACCTAAGATCACTTTTATCACAAAAAATGGTGTGCCAGAAATCACCAGCCAATTTCTCGTAGTTTTATTTGAATTTTTGAATGGTCAAATGCCTTCTTATTAGGTTTGCCAAGCACTCACATTGACAAGAGAAATTCTGATTGCCTCTGAGTTGAAGTTCAGTTGAAAGAGCATTTTTTGAGTCATGACAGTCTTCTAGTAAACGAGCGATATACCCACATACAGTGTTAACATAAAACAATGCAAAAACAAATACATAGTACCGAAGCTGAAATGACATGCGCGTCACACAACTTTCAATGAGGAAGTTCGCAAGAGAATGAAAATTTAAGAAGCTGCGCTGCTGACGTCCCAACGTTGACAGTACCTTTATTAGTATACATTGGTCCTACTGTCGGACAATTCAGCCTTCACGAGACCACCTCGAACAGGAGGATGGCAGAGCAGATATACCCACCATCCAGGAGATGCGATGGAATAGGCAAGGCTACTGCGAGGTAGCAGACTGCGCCATTCACTACAGCGGCACAAATTGGGGTGCAGATTTGTTGTTGGCCGGAAATTGCGCAACAATGTCTCCCGGTTCACACCAGTGAACGAAAGGCTGGCAACAACCTGCATCAACGCTCCGACGGAGGACAAGGATAATGCGACCAAGTATGCGTTGTATTATAGGTTGCAATCTGTCTATGACCGCTGGTTTCCAACGCCCACTGCCGAGGAACCAATGGTACGATCTGAAGTGTCGCGAAGTCACTGTGGTGTATCTTTGGGTTCAGAGATTCCAAAATGGCATGGCGTTCTGAAAAAGTTCCCTTTTCCAATCGCTTAAAGCGAAAGCTGGACATCACGAAGCTGCAATCACAGTAGTGGCATTTTCCGCTCAACTCTTTAAGCAGCTTACTCAACCTCCCTCAGAATCGAATAGCGCCGAACGACTTGGGAAACATATATCCCGCTCCTTGCGTACTACCGCGAAAATCCGTCCAAAAAGGTTTGAACTCACCAACTGAATTCACAAGATAGTTTTTGAGACCGGCAGCCCTGGTTAAAGCAATATGTAAATGCGATACTATAAATTTTCTATAAGTTGCTACAAAATACCGACCACTAATGATCCCAGCTTAAACAGCTTCCAAAAATATGTTGGGTTTTAGCCTCACAAACAATTCAGTATCAGTTTTTCAATCTATTTTTAGACACCTTTCGCGTATAAGCGTGTGTAAGCCATTTACACAATTTGAGTTGCCATAAAACGATTAACACCACACACACACCCATTTGCACATGAGACAAGTTCACTTCGCTTCCTCTGCCCTTTAGATTTTCACACATTTTCTGGTTATTCTTGAAAAACACTTTCATTGCTTTTCAGCTTCGGCAACATAGTAAACAGTTTTCTCCTTGCTTTTAGCCTCTGGATTTCGCTTATTTTCCGCTGCCAAAAAAACAGGAGCTTGAAAAAGGGCAACGGAGACGACACTGCTGTCGCGGCCATTTTGCGTTAGCGACTTCTGTGTGCTGCCAAAAGCATATCTTACATTTTCCGCTATTTATTTTAGCTCCTCATGCTCAAAAACATACCGTTAGCTGCTGGGTTGCCCTGTGTTTTTGACACATAGACACCTGCTTAGTGGTTTGGAAAAACCAAAAGCAAGTTATGAAAGTTAACCTTGTGTAGCGCATCTGAAATACTCTATCGGATGAAGCCAACGAAATATGAGACTGTTGGCATACTCCTTATTCTCCATCTTAACTTTTAGTCATGTAATCAATGTATCCTTTGCAAACAACATAAGCTTGGATTCTGATTATGATGGCTAGATGGAGATCTAAAGGCAATACTGGCAGGCAACTAAAGCTAAAGCTCAGTCTACTACTAGCAGTGGACGAGCTCTTACATTGAGTGAAATAACTTAGAGAAAGCCGATTTTGAAAAGATTGCCTTTAATGTACTGCGTAGAAAAACAACTTGACCCAAAACGAATTCAGAATCTTGAACTCCATGGTGAACTTGTTGTTACACAATGGCTGTTTCTAGCTGGGATTTCACAACTTGATTAACAGAAAGATATAAGCGGTATTCAGTTATCATGGCCAAATTAGATGCCAACACAGCTGCTTAGTCAACAACACTTGAAGAGCATTTTCTATAGTTTTGCGTTCGTGCAAGATGTAAACGTTATCGTTTTATCTCCTAACTAGACATTGCTTCGAACCAGCAACCATTAAGGTTTCCAAACGGAATAATACAATGACCTATTGATGTTTCATCATAAATGACTGCTAATCCTAAGATCTTATCTCTGCGATCTTACTTTTTAAGTATATTCGTATATTCTTGCGTTACTATTCCCATCTTCACTAAACGATGTTTGATTGCTGAACCTTTTGCACTTATTGCAATTTTGAGTTGTGTCATATTAGGTCGTCTACAACTAACAACTAACTTTCCAAACATACTCATCTTTTCGAAAACTTTTGTTGCTTAATAGACTCTAAACAAATTGCCGAAAAGCAATATCATTCTTAACTATCAATTTAAATTTCGATTTCCGACGTTTCTACCCCACAAAATAATATACCCTCTCATAAGAGCAACAAATATCTTTCATTACTCAGAATTTCATATTTTTGGCATTGAACCAAGTCAGAAATAGAATCATGAAGGACAGCCAAGTCTCCTTCCTGTCACTACAAAAAGCTCAACCTATGCATATTTAAAATTGTGCAAAACGTCACACGAAAAATGCATCCCAACGACCAACTATGACCTTTTATTGGACACATTGTATGTTCTTTACACATCTCGCTGTGTCTATACCTCACTCTCTTTCCCTCTAGTTTAGCTTTCCCTCTCTATATCTGCAATATCTTTCTATTTCTGGCTGACTTGTCAAGGTCTCTGGTTGGCTCACTTTTATGGCATCCAAGAGGGAAACACATACAGAAAGAAGCTGAAGCTATGCGTAAATAATAAAAGAGTTGACAGTTAAAAGTTTCAAATGAAATTGAAAACGTTACGCATGCGTTTTCCAATAGCTTTTCAGCTGTTGTTGTTGTTGTTGGTGTGGTACTTTTCATTGCTTTGTGAATGTCATGTTGTGCATTGTTGTTGCTGCACGGCCCGCTTTCAAAGGTATTGAATATCACAAAGATAAAATTGATGCTACCTTGTGTCCATGTGCGTGCAGTCGGAGCACGCATAGAGAGCAAGCTGAATCGCAAACCTGGAGCATAGGAGCATAATTGAAATTGCATTCGGACGTGAGTTGAGGTAAAGTGACTTCAGTCGAGTTGGTTTACATATTGTGTGTGTTTGTGTTTGAGTATTTGTAGATGACCAACTGCAGCTTGTATGCGATTGCACTGCTTTTGCTGTTCACTGAGCTGCACCAAACGAAAGAAATTTGATCTTTTTTGTGAAATGACTGGCTAATGGGGGGAAAGCTGGGGAACGGAAGTCACCTAGAGATATCAGCTGAAAGACGCTACTAACAATGGCGTTGGAGCTGAAGATGCTGCTGCTGGCGAGGCAATAAAAGTAACAGCCACGCATATAAAATTGTCATAAGTTACGCGCTGTTTAAAGCGCACGCACGTAAGGATAACAAACGTGAAAACGAAACCCAATAACAAAGAGCAAAGGAGCGTAGTGTAACGACAGCAATGCAAGGATAATGCGTTTATATCAGCCGGGACACGCAGTCAGAAAACCGGATACATCGACACAAAACAACGACAACGGCGCCGAAACTGAAACCGTACAATCGCAGTCATAGTGATAGTTACCGTAAGAGTCACAGGCATCGTTGCAAACACGAGCAATTGCATCATAAAGTCACAGTTATAGTGACAGTAATTGTTAAAGCTGAGAATCACAGTAAGAATTACAGGCAATCAGTGGCACTACAAACTGACAGTTATATTGATAATGACAGCAAAAGTCACGGTGATCGTTATCTGCCAGATTTGACGTTTTCAAAGTATAGTTCATGAATACAACAATAACGAGTTAACGCTAAATATTCATAGGTATCCTTAAACAAAAAAAAAAAACTTCTTAAACAGCAAAGATAAGTCACATCGAAGCTACAGTTGACACATTATAGTCACAACAGTTACTTACAGGTTTCTCAAGTTTTTACAGCTCGCACTACCAAGCTTACAAGTCACTGTGAAAAGTTACAGTCGCAGAGCTAAGTCACAGTGCTAAGTAACAGTGATAGGTCACATTGATAAGTAACAGTGATAGGTCACATTGATATGTCACAGTGATAAGTCACCGTGAAAAGTTACTGCGATAAGAAGAGTGATTAGTAACAGTTATAAGTATTTCTAATAATTGACAATTTGAAGTAACTGTGTAAAGACACTGTGACATGGCACTAAAATTAGTAACTGCGAGAGTTTACTCTGATAGTTTACAATCGAAATATGTATGTTAGTTACAAAAGTAACATTATCTGTGTTACCGTTCTAAATTTTACGTCATATAACGCATACATATTTATGATAGTCACGGTGGAATTAACAGTAGCCGCATTGCTTTTTATGAACGTCACAGTTACAAAACTATTACTTTAAGATCTCCAGTAACTTTTTATGCCCGCCTGCTCATAAATCTCATGCTCATTTTCATCTCCCACCCAATTAAATCACAATCATAGTGACCGTTAGTCAACGTGACCAACACAGCAACCGTTAGTTACCGTGACCATCACTGTGACCGTTAGTCAACACGATTATCACAAAGAATTGCATCCTTTTTCATCCCACAGCGCAATGAGACGCATCTTTGGGCATCTCCTTGCTCTTCTGCTTTTCCATTTGCAGTTCCTTCAACAATTCACCTTCAGCAATGCAGCTCCGGGTGGCAGCGGCGAACGGTAAGCAGCACCAAACCCTGCACGAACAACAATAAATAACTGCCGTAAATTAATGCATAACCATTCCGTTGATATCCAACCTGCAACCTGCAACGTCTACCCCTGCTTTCACAGCGTCCACATCAAGGTGCATATGCCGGAAATCGTGCGCAAGCACACGCATTTCCACAAGGTCTACAGGCAGCTGCAACACATTCCCTCGCCCGTGCAACCTTTTCCGCAGCGCATCAAGAAACTGCCCACGGGCACTGGAATGGGGATGTCGACGGCAACAGCATCTGGCAAGCCACATGTCTCCCTTTTGGGCTATACAATGGCAGCAAGTGGCGCTGGCAGCATGGCGCCCAGTGTGATGCATTTGATGTCTACACATGCAACGCCAATGGCTGCATCCACAATGGCGCCCAACTATGGCCCAGCCTTGTTCGATAATCTCAATCAACAGCTGCAGACGGATGTCGTCGGCCAGCAGCAGCAACAGCAGGATATGGCTGCCGCCTTGATGCTGCAACCCACAGCGACAACAACAATGGCCAAGTACCAAGCCAAAAGATCCAAGCAGCAGCAACAACAACAAGAGACCAGCAATAAGTCCGCCATGCCCACCTACCAGGCCATGCAGCATCAACAAATGCTACAGCAACTCTTTACGCCCAATGTAATGGCAGCCATAACAGCAGCTCAGGGCGAGAGCAGCGCTGAGTTTGAGGATGAGTCTATGGAGCAGCAGCTGCAGGGTGAGCACACGGACGGCATGGAAAGTAATTCTTTGCTCAATGCGGACTTCTTGGCCGCACTGCAGCGTGAGTATATGCAAAAATTTGGTGGCGGCAGCTCACAAATGTTCAAGCGACACAAGAGAAAGAAATATGGACGTCAGGGCATTGGTGAGCAGAGCATGGTACGTCCATATGAGCAGCGCAATCGTCCAACTTCCAGCTATAACTACAAAAATAACAACTATTTCAATGACTTGAATGAGTTGGATGATTTCGAGACAGATGAATATGCGGCGCCTTATGCCGAAACACAAATGAACTACTATAACAATCCATTCGAGGATGAAATGGATGATCCCGAGGATATGGAAGATGTAAATGGTTATGCTGAATCTGACAGCGCTGTTGCATTCAGTGGCCCTGCCAATGAAGTGGCCAGCTTGCCCACCGTAGATGAGTTTTTAGAAGATGTAAGCAGCAGCGCTAGTCCACCCAGTCCACTCTATGCCAATATGTATGATGCCTATGTGTCGGCAGAGGAATCAAGTCCCAGTGGCGCTTCTAGCATGTGGCAGCCCAGCACTATAGAAGGCAGTGGATACAATGATAACTCCTACATGCAGCAATTTGTCAACAGACCAACAACAACTACGGGGCGACCTCGCCCGCATCCACGTAGACCCACAGCACAGCACTACAAAAGCAAAGCGACAACAGGACATGGAGCTTCAGGAAAGATAAAATCGCGTTATACCAAGACAACGGCACGCAGGAAACGCAAGAATCGCATTAAACCCAAACGACATCGCGTTTACTAATTGGAACATTAGAGGAGTTAGTTCCGGGGCAAGTGGATAATAGAAGGGAAGGTTGAAGTGCCGAATAGTAGCTTAAGTCACTTATAGTGCAATAAGTTAGTTCTATTGTTATGGGTAATTTTTAGTAAAATAAGCTGTTTGTAAGAGTATTAAAACTCCATAATTTTTGAGACCTTTTTGTATTTGTTATTTATTGAAATAAAGTTGAAATATTTTTAAGCAAAAGTTGAAAATAGCTTTTGATGGGAGACCTAAGTAGTTTACAGATATTTTAATAAAGTTTTTACACATTTAGGATCTCCTGGAGCCTTAAGGACACATGGACGCGAATAAACTTGCGGCCAATTTAACATATAGCCGTGGTAGACTATCCATTGAGTCTGACTCGATATGTGTTAAGAAACTTATAAGAGAAGAATAGGTGTCTAGACGAACTATCAACTGGATTTCATGAAATTTCTCGGAAAACTGATCATGAGCGGTAGCAGCGATGTTGGCAGAATGTAAGTCGCTGCAGTAGTATTTGTGAGCCAGCAGATAACTTGCAAACAATTTCTCAGTTGTCATTGGCAACTTGTAAAATGAAAGGACATCCAAATAAGCTAGGTGGCAGCCTTTATATAAACTTCCTCCTGATCGGAAACAGGCAGCAGCAGAATGGTGAATGGTATGTTTCGGGAGCGATGGCGACTAGAGAGAACAATACAAGGAATATACCAACAGTCCACAAGAGATGCACGGCTACCCAAGCGCAGGCGTTTTTCCAAACCTGGGGGGTTTCCCCAAATCCGTGGCTAAGGAGCATGATATGTGTCTCGTACCGTTTGTAGCCAAGGTACTATCGCCCGTAAATGGTCTCGCCTGCAAACCTATGGGACATGCTTCATTTTAAGAATGCATTCATATATCAAGCGAGATTTTGTTAGATTTCATTTAGATTAACTTTCTCACTTGAAAATGTAGGTAGTTTAACAAGCGACTAAAAGGGGAGAGCCAACCGAGCCCCTAATTTCAGTTCCATAGGTTGAGCAGTTTTCAAGGCTGCTCTTGTTGTAGGAGCAATGTGATGGCTGTGGTTGACACATAAATGTGTTTAGCGTGGAGTTGCGTTTCAACAGGATGCTGCAGAAGAGGTGATAGATGCACTTCGATAAACTTCTGCCTTTCAAATGCGATATTCAGAGAAAGAAGTAAACAAAAGGTAAAGATTGCTAAACTTTATGTAGTAAGCCGTCATGCCAATCTCTAACGTAAGCTCGTTCCACAACGAGAAATAATGAATTGGAATAATTTGCGAGCAATGGTAGTTAAGCTTCGAGGGGATGATGAGAGTGGCTGGTGAGTTATAGAAAAATCAGTATCAATCGACGAATCCTGATTCGTAGAACTTTGCATATATGTACATACCCAAGGACTGCACTTAGCCACTAAATTACTAGTACTAAAATCCAATTCAAAGTAAGACGCTCACCTGCAAGCAAATGAAAAAAAAAGATTATATTATTAGTTATTCATAGCAAGATATTCAATTACAATTAGTAGACAATTTTATTGGATTCCATTAACAATGATGTAGCTGATGTAATTGTTAAAGCAAACCTTATTTCATGCAAGGTTTAACCTTTGACACAATATTTCTTGTATATAAACAATATAATCCCATCAAATTGGACATTATAAGCACCAAGGACACAGAAAAACCAAAACACACACATCGAGCAAGTCCACTAAGAACAGCCCTTAGTAGTTCCTTAGTTCTGGCTTAAGTTCCACCCAAAACAAATAAAGAATACAATTAAGTATGTATACAAAGAGCGAACACATACATACATACATAGATATGTACATGCCTCTATATATGAATATACATATGTACTTGCATATAAACACAAAACAGAGCAAATAATAAGTACAAATGCTAATAAAATTCAATTAAAGGCAACAAAATTACAATAAAGGCAAACTTACTAGTTGCCTCCCATCCGCGTCCAAGATGCCCTAGTAGTGTATGCAGGGATCAGGGTGAAACTATGACTATGAGTGAGTGAGAGTGAAACTTTGTGGCGCTTGCGACGCACATGAAAAGTCAAAATTAACGACTCATTTGGGCAAATTGAAGCCATAAACTACAAAGCACACTCCAGAAAGAAGACCTCTCTGAACCAGAAATGCGTATCACACTCAAACCGTCAAGTTACACCACCACAACAACAAAAACACGCATCCTCGCTGACTATCTGCAACCCTGAATCCTGGCGTCAGGCGTCAGGGTTGCAGCAAATGCCAGCCAAAATATAAATTACGCAAAATTCCAAGTGACTGACGACAGCAGCGACGTCCACATTGACGTCGACGTTGACGTTGACGCCGACGGCGATGGCGATGGCGATGGAGTTGGGCGCTGCCAACGTCAGCGCAGACATTTTGTTTATGCGCTCAAAGCTCATCTTATTTTGTTTTTGGCAATATTTTTATTTTATTTTAGTACGCAATAAAAATGTGACACCAAGTCAGTCAGTCAGTCGAAAAGTCAGAGTTGGCTTGACAACTCTGTGCCATGTTATGTAAAACATTACACTGCATACTTTCGGGCGAAATTAAAAGCGTGCAAGATTCTCGTTTCCCGACCAGCTTCCTCTCTCTCTCACAGCCTCATTGCTCTGCGTAGGCGTCAGTGGAGTGGGCGTGGTAATGGCAGCCATTGCTGGATATAGCACATAAAGTGTTGATGTGTCAGCCATATGACATTTATTGTTTAGACGATGTCTGTTTCGTGGTTAAGCTTCGGCTGGGTGGCAAAATGGCGACGACTGCCTGGCAATGGTGGGGCGTTTATTATGGCCAACAGATGGCGTCATATTGTAGGCAAGACGGCGTCTTTCGTCGCACTTAGCTTTCGCAACAAGTGGCAGGCAAATGGGGCAAGAACTTGTACAAACAATTGTGGGTTATATTGAGTAAGAACTCGTTTTTCCGCTAAGGGGCGTTGTGCAACATTTTTTTTTTTTTGTTCAATGTGATTTATGGGCAAGTTCTTTTTGTAGACCTAATAGAAATATATATTTTATAGGAACATTATATGTGGCATAAATGTTGGTACTTTAGGATGGTCACTGGCTATAAATATGTGCAACTCTTTAAGATGGCTTTTTTTATGGTCAGGTCAATGTTTGTCATGTTTTGGAAATTCACTTTAAAGAGCAGCAACAATTGAATCTAAAGAAAAAGTTTAACGAAAATAATGACACATTGAAGCTCGACCTCCTGGGACGACAGTTTCTCGGCTCTTATAATCTAAGCAGGTTCACGAATTTATCATCAGTTAGGAAAGAATTTGTTTACTGTACATAATAGACAATGGCATCACCAGCTCCGGTACCTGCAGGTTCTGTGAACTTGTGAAGGAATCATCCCTGATGCCCTGGCGAGACGAAGGTTGACACTCCTAGGCGGACACAGGATCTCGATGACCGTTATGAACAGTTTGGAACCATCTCCTATAATTAAGTTTGTGACAAGGAAAGATGATATGACCGAACATCGATTATTTGGATAACTTTTTGTATCTATTTCATATCTATTTCAGCAAAAGTCACTACCGAATAGTATTCGAATATATATAAATATATATGCATGTGAAAAAACAAGTCTCTATGATTTTGAGATCAGTTGTTAAGGTATTTTGCAATCTTTTTACGGTCCAGTTGACATCTGTTCATCATAATTCCGTCAGTTCTCAATTTCGATTAAGATGCAAATTGACAAAGCGAAATCGGATTCGCGAACAGGCACGATAAAGTTCCAATTATGCTAAAAATGTCCCGAACATCTTTGCATCAAAACAATACAGAAGACAACCCACAGAAATCCAGTGTTAGACATTACAAACAATTTGTAAAGTTCGCTAGCTTGTCAGCCGCTAGAACTGCCAGCCCTGGTTTCGAACATTATTAGCTAAAAGTGGCTCATATGCGGAACATATTCCCTAACAATAACAGTTTATGTGCAACATTTATACTGTTACTGGGCAGAAACTCTTCTTTAATGCACATACTAGGAAAGACCAACCCCAAATAATAATAAAATTTAAAGGGCTAATAAAAACTTTTATGTCTGCCATTCTTTTACTCTCAGTTTCTTTGTGTTATAGTGTGTGTGTGTGTGTGTGTGTGTGTGTGTGTGTGTGTGTGTCTGTGTGTATGTGTATGCCAAATAATGAAAAATTAATTTCATTTCATTTTGGTTGCAACAGAGAAAATTAATTTTCCAGCTCAGCAGTTGCATTGCCCACACCCATTCATGTTCTTTTATAGGTTATGTCCTCATTGTAAGTTTCATTTCCGTTTCCGCTTTGATCACGCGCGTCCAAAAACCACCCACTCCTAGATTTAGCTACAACAAAAGAAGAATAAATATATCATTAACACGCATTAAAAGCGACGCCAGCGACGCTTTCCCGCTTTTCTTCTACGCAACTAAAATCATTTGTCATCATGCTGTGCAACAGCAGCCATTGCGCAAAATGTTGATGGGCGGAACTGCTGTGCGTCGCCATTTGCAATTTGCTCTATTAGCCCGAGTGCTTGGCCATGTTGTGCTAATTTTCACGCGCAAGTTGGAAATGTAGTTGGCTGATGATGATGATGCCTGGGAGTTGGTCGATGGGTTTTGCCAGATGAATGACTATAAATTGTTTGTTGGCTTTGTTGTTGTTATTTGTGGCGTATAAAAATGCAACGATAGCAAACAATTCATTAATTAAATTAATTTGTGGTAATTAAATGCCTGCATCAGGGCGTTTCGCAGCAAATTGTGTTTATAGAAGGTAGTTATTGAATGAGTTTGGGCTTGTTTGTTGACTGCAATCGACAAGCCGCACAGTCATCATCAACTCAACAAACTGAGCCATTAGTTATGTCCCTCTCTGTATGTGTGTGTGTGTGTGTGTGTGTGTCCTGTAGACAACTATCCTGCTTCTTTTTTCCTTTCCCGTCCTCATGCACATCAATTTTCCACAAGTGTGTACACACCAGCCCATTGGATATATGCAAGTGGGCGTGTCTGTAGGTGAATACCGAGCGAGAGTGAGCTTGCGTTTGATTGTGTGTAAAGACCTTGGTTAAAGGTGCGGTTCTGGCACAGTTGTTGACACGATTGGTTTAACTACACGGTGTTCTATTTGCTGTCTATATCTAGTTGTTGTCGTTGCCATGCTCGACATATAGTACACAGACAAACCATTTTCCAAGAATTTTACAAGGTTATTTGAACTAGAGTAATCGGATTCATGAATTTAACGCGTTAAAAAAAGTAGAAAAATAAAATGCATTTGATGAAAATCGATGACAAAACTGTCAGTCCTTTGATACCGAGCGAGGCTTCAGACAAGGTGATGTTCCCTCTGGCAACCTCGTCAACCTTGTGATGGAGCACAATATTAAACTGTAAGAGTGTGCAGCTGCTCGCATATCGATATCATTTGTTGTACTAAACAAGCTGTTAGCGGAGCCTTTGCGGCTATTGAATTAGAATCTGCCAGGTCTGGTTCTGGTTTTAAATGAGAGTAAGACAAAGTCTCTTGCAACCTCTTCAAACTTTTGGTGGAGTATGCGTTGCGAAAGGCCAAAGTACATCGGAACGGGACTCTATTCTATTAGGGTGTCCACTTGCTTGCATACGCAGCTGATATCGATATCAGTTACCGGAGCTTTTGCCTCTATTGAAAGAGAATATGCCAGGCTGGATCTGGTTATAAATGAGATTAAGACAAAGTATATGCTTTCCTCGAGTAGAGAGACACAGCGGTTGGACTGTCAGATTTATGCGGAAAACTATGCTTTTCATGTTCAGATGATACCTCAGTAGGCAAAGGAGTAGTAGAAACTACTTTTGCAAGACTAACTAACAACTAAGAAACTAGTACTGTGTAGGATGCTCATCCTTACCGTTTTTCTTTATGATGTTGAAGCAAGGGTAAGGACGCATTCTGATGAAAATTCCCTTGGAGTGTTTGAGCGGAAAGTACTCAGAACGATCTTTGGCACTTTACGCATTGGCAAGGACTACCGAATTCAATGGAACGACGAACTCTATGAGTTCGACTGCAAGTCAAGCGCCTAGCTCATGTTGTGCGGATGAAGCTACTGCGAGAAAGGTCTTCAATGCGGATGATTTCGTTGGAATGACGAACTCTTCTTGAGTCCTTTTGACATAGTCAAGCGAATCGTATGGATAAAGAATCTACTGCGTGAAATTTCTTCAATGTGGATATTGTAGGAAGGCGATGAAGGGGCAGGCCATGTCTCTTTTGGAAGGCCGATGTAGAGAGCATACTAACTAATTGTGGTATCACCGATAGAAGGCGCGGCCAAAGCAGAGGCGCCTGGAGGAGTACTCTACATGAGGCCTTATCCCAGTAACAGGTTGTTATGGTCAGTTAAGAACAAGAAGAAATGCCGATGCCTTAAACATCGGGATTTTCAAGTTTCATGTTGGATTAGTTTATAGTCTTTCTTCTCTCTTTTTCGGCTTTGTAAAACCAACAAAAATCAAATAAAATCTATAAAAGTTTAAAATTTCCAAATACAACAATTTTTTGACCAACACTAAAAATCGCTCAATTTATTTCATTGCGTCAAACCAAAAGCGCTTACATAAAATAAGTTCCGATTTCTAACGTATTGCGAAAACCTTAGGTAAATGCATTTCCCTACAATTCAAAAGCAACAACTGGCACACATAGGAAACACTTTGTCAACTTTTGCACATTGTAGGACAAATCCAACCACTAAACATGTTTTTGCACAACATTGTCCATCATAAATTGAGGCTTGAACCGTGCAACAACTATCGAGTACCAAGAACCTTCAAGCACTGTTTACCCAAACCTGACAGTACAGAAAAAATATGACTGGTCACATAGGGCAAAGGCAAAACTTTCAGTGGCAAATAAACTACTAACAAATAGTAAAGTGTAAAAAAAAACAAAGAAGAAGACAAAGGTATATAGCACATTGACACATGTAGAACGCCCCAACAATGCAAAAAAAAAATGGTTGACCGAAGGAACAAAGCAGCAGCAGGCTCTGCGTTCAAGTGTCTTGGTCGTATATCACAAAAATGAAATAATAAAAAATACTGAAAAAATACTACAAAAATAGTTCAAGAAAATATTACATAAAAAACAAGCTTTCAACTCATAAGTTGAAGACACACTTGTCCTTGAGCTGTGTGCACAAAACTTTTGTTATACGTAAAAATTGAAAATATATAGTACATATATATTGTATAAATCATATAACCGACACACATGGACATATTTCATATATATATATGTATATATATACCTGAAAAGTTCTGGTTCAGTTTATTGTTTGCACTACTAGTGCTACAGTTTGAGCAGCACTGCAACTAAGTCAAGTGTGCGGGCGCTTACACACACTATCAAAGCTGACCCAGCCAGTCGTCGGACACACACAAACACACATTTGAAATATTTAAGCCGTTCTAGACACACACACACACACACACACACATGAACCGCACACTGTCACCAAATGAACTTCATAACAAAAGTAAATCCAGCTAATTATAAGAAAAAAAGAGTATGATGTCTGGCAGCGCATGTGACAAACAGGCAAATGAGGGCAAAAAACTTTTGTCGTGTTCATGCGCCCAAAAGTATGCACTGTTGAGAATGAAGCGCGCTTCTAATATTGTACCCTTTTCATTTTGGGGTTTATCAACAATTCCGCTTAACGGTGCGCATGCAACAAAAGCACACACACACACACATACTGTCACACATACAAGCGCAATTCGGCTGCTACTTTGCAGGACATTGTTTGCACTCTGATAACACACACTAATACACTAACTCGCGCACAAGCCCATACCCAGCGGACCAAACGCTCGTATGTGATATCGCATACGAGTGAAATGCGAGACTCAACCCGACAAAACGCTCGTTTTTAGATGCGAAGAAGATACGTATAAGATTCATATGTCGTTCAGTTTGTGGCAGCAAAAGCTATTGTCTACGTGTGTCGCAAGAAATATTGTTAGCTCGCATTTGGCTATATCTCATTAGACTCGTTAAAAATTTCAGGAAAGTCTCGCAAACCCTATTTCCACCGTATGCGAGCGTTTTACGAGCATTTTGCGCGACTCTCGCTTACATTTTGTGTGACGGTCCGCTGGTCGCATTTTTATCGCAAAGCACTCGTTTCAAAGCTCGAATGTGTGTGTTTTGCGAGGCAACACTGACACACTCGTTTTTCAATCGTTTTCGAGCTCATTTGCGAGCTTTTTGCGTGATTTTCGCTAAAGACACGTTTGTTGGTCCGCTGGGTACACACACATGCATTGTCATTACTGCTATGAAAATTGCGCATGCCAGACCTTTGTGTTTGGACTATAGATGCGGCAGTCAGCCAAGCTCTTTGCCCGACTTATATACACAAACACACACTCACTCACACTCACTCACACACACTCACACACACAACGGCACACACTATCTCAACCCCTCGTGCATAGATGTACGTAGGCAACAGCAGCAGTCAAAACTATTTTTCGCTTGGCATTTCAAGCATTTAATGGTTTTATTTCGACAAAAATTCGCTTGCATACGCAGTACAGTAGAACCATAACCCGTAGCTGCAGCCAGAAAGAGCAGCAGGAGCAGCAGGAGGAGCAGCAGCAGCCGCTTTGGCAGCAGATATATAGAGTCAGTCACATGCCATTGAATGCTATCATAGCTTCCTGTCTGCCTATCCGACACACACTCCGGGGCTTACTCTTCCTTCCTTTTCCTACCGCCAAGGCCTTGTGGTGTTAATTCATTGCCATGTTCCTTGCAAAAACTTTCATTCATTTAGTCATTCATTCTATTATTCATTCTTTTGGAAAAGTTTGAATATGCCAAGGCATTTTTCTGCAGTTGCCTAGCTCACTCTGTTTTTTACTCTCTTTAACCTTATTCCACAATTTTTCAATTATATTGAAATACTTTTGAAAAACTTTAGTCAGCTGACTGTTTGGCTTCACACTTATATGACATATCTTTCAGCTTTTGTTGTTATGTCATGGAATGCAGAACAAAACGAATTGCTGTTTAAGATGCCAAAGATAATGAAGTAGAACTTACTAAATAAAAAAGCACATTAAACCCTAGGTTATTTTTTATTTTACACAATGTATTTAATGCATTTCGAGAAAGAAAAAACTTTATTTAAACTAAATTATTATAACTTTATGAAAAAAGTCGCAAAAAACTGAAGATGTTAGATTACGAGCAGAAGATCAACTAAACGTTGATTTTTTATGCGTTTGGTTTTTAAAATTTTGGAAAAATAATGAAAATTTGCTAAATTGAGTCAAATTTATAATGAAAATTATTTCGTGTAAATGTTGACGGCGACTACGGTTTAATTGGTCTATCCGGAATGTCAAATTTTGTTCACTACATATTGACTGGTATCTTATGTATGTACTATCAAGGCTTTCAATTCACAAGTCCACAACGTGAGATGAATTGTACACGAAATTCGCCTAGCAAGTCACGCCGTCCTGTTGAAACCACAGATCGACCAAGTACGATAGCGAGCATCATTAACCGTAACGTTGTTGTCATCATAATTCTTAGCTCGACTATCAGATTGATGTTGAAAACTAAACTATACTTTTGATGTTGTCAAGGATTTCATCTCCGTTTGGTTAGCAAGAGGCGACTTATAATGACACTGGATCCTTTCGAGACCAGTAGAGCCACCCCAGGCCTTAAAAGGATTGTGCTTAGTGTTTGGAACCCACCATGTAAAACCCCAATTCCAATGGAAAAAATACATCAGGTTGCAACCCGGTAACTGGTTATGTCCAGTTAAGAGAAAGAAGAATTTTATCTACTCAGGAGGCACCAGCGTCACAATGAAGAATGGAGATAAAGCGGAGAATCACTATTGCCAATAGATGTTAGAGTAGGCAAAAGAGTAGTAGAAACTAACACTCTATATGATGCGATATGGACGCATTCTGACGAAAATGCCCTTAGAGTGTTTGAGCGGAAAATACTCCGTAAGAGCTTTTGGCACGACTACCGCATTCAATGGAACGACGCAGTTCGTTGAGCTTAACGACGACATTGACATAGTCAAGCGAGTTAACATCCAGCGAATCCGCTGGCTTGGTCATGTTTTGGGTATGGAAGAAGAAGCTTCTGCGAGCAAGGTCTGCAATTTGGGCGTTGAACGCCAGCGCTGAAGGTGCAGCCCATGTCTACGTTGCAAGTATTAGGTAGCAAGCACACTTACTGCTTTTTGCGTATCAACGATTGTAGTAGCAGAGGCGCCGGGAGGAGTGTTCTACATCAGAATGTAAAACGATATTGAGCTTTTATTGCCAGTTAAGTTTGGGATAATTCGAGCAAATATGGTAGCAATATGTAAAATCTGTAACAAAGTTGGCGTTTCACTGGATTGGGAATGCCAAAAACCAGGTTTGTAGATTCTAGCTCTTATAATAGAGAATAATGCCGCTTGTTTGGCAGAAGTTCTTTGCATTTTACGAACAGTGTCTATTATTTAGCCAAATAGCGCGCATATTCCAAAAAGGCTGAATATCAAGTATTCACCAAATATAAGACGATCAACTTGATTAATTTCATAACATGCAGCTTTCGTTGTTTTAAGTCTAAACCTGCTTGCTATGAAAGCTAACATAGCAAATGCAACAATGTGGAATTGAAATTAAAACCGTAAAAGAACAATTTCAACTTGAACAAATAAATAAATGACAGAATGACAAAATGGCGTTTGGGCCACTTAGCTAAATTCAAAAGATAAGCCACAGCAACTCCGAACAAGGGTTTAACCCTTTGGCAGCCAGCAGGGAGAAGCAAGCACTTGTGCCTATATAGTAACGTTGATGTTGGCATTAATTTTTCAAACATCCTACTGTCTGACGGCGGAGCAACTACCCGGACAGACAGTCAGAGGCAGCTAACCAACCAGCCATTAAAATCAGATTAAAGTAACGCTAATTTATGCGACCGCACGTCGACACTACAACAAGAACAACAGCTACAGCGACAACGAGAAGGGGCGGATGACTCCGCTCCTAAAGAGCTATGACAATGTGGGCCGTGTAAGAGTATCAAAAATTAAACTTGCAAGGCACACAGACATAGATAAAACGGGTAAGCTGGAATTGATGGGGGCAATGAGGTAACCCACCAGCCAAGCAGCTGGAACGTCACGTTTAGCGACCCGATCTGGTTAAACTCCATCTAAAGTTTTGAGTGGAAATTCTGTGCTGTAGTTATAATTGCATAAAAAGAAAGTTGCCATTTAGAGAACTTGTCGTAGTCCGCTAGTCGGAAGGTAGCTGCCACTGGCAGCCGAAGCAAAAAAAAAAAAAAAAAAAAATTCACTGCTACTTTCATGTTGTTGATGCAACTTGTTACAGATGCTACAGATGTTACTGTTCCTGTTGTCTTGTGGCATCGGCGGTTTAGTTTTAAGCGAATATTTTCGCGAGAATGCAATAATACAAGCGAAAAGCAAGCAAGGATTAAGGAAAGTGCACAAGATGTTTGGGGTCTATTGTATAATTGTTGGGTTGGTTTTAAAGCAAGTTTCATACATAAACTCGGTGCGTACACGCTAAAGGTTTTAAGGTTAGATTAGATAGATTTGTGGTGGGTGCGATGGCTAATCAGAGAAGGTTGAACCATACCTAGCATTCAGGCACCCTTGCCCATTGTACCATGACAGAGGAAGTTAGAAGAGAAAAAGGACAGTTGAAATAGGAGAAAGAGTACGAAAACAGAGTAGGCTCCCTATTGACACAATCTTCCCAACTTCCGTAGGAAGTAGTGAAGACTACGTAAGGGGAGAGTATAAATCTCGCTCATGTTGAGTGTACCATATTGGCCAGGTGTTGGCCAAATGTATTGTGAATTGTGATTAATCCAAACAGGGCACGCAGATCTAAAGAAGAAGAAGGTATCTGGAGGCCTTTGGATTGGGTTCTTTCGAAAGAAGTGTTTTGTTACGCGACATCCAGTGGTGGATTTCCAGCTTTTCTTACAGATTGTGTCTGTGTAGACCGCTATCAATCCAACCAATTCAGCTGCGCTGACGCCAGATCATCCGCCATTTCATGTGCATTCATTAGTATTCCCCTTAGTAAGAGTCCAGGATTGCTCCAGGACTCTCTTATCGGAAACACCACATTGTATCGGCGGCCAAACTTCACATTTGGTACAACGCTATCAGCACGCATCGAGAAAAGTGGGCACTCTTCTCTTAACTTACTGGCTATTAGTGTGTTATATTTAAGTTCGTATTTTTTGCCGGACAAAAGGGTATATTTCGAGAACACACTATGACAACATCTTTCAGGTTAACATGCCCATCTCCACACTCCAGATACATGTATTACAAAATCCAGAATTGGTCTTTTGGAAGGTAGATAGCGCTCCAGCTACCTTTGGTATGAGGGATTGTGGTCTTTACCACACTTTGTAGTTTTTACTGAACGATTTGAATACATAGGCAAGTGTTACATATTCTTAAAAAGTGTTGTTATCCCATATATCGTTTATCTACTTTAGATCCTTTTTTTTTTGGTTAATTAACTCGAAAACGTTTTAAGACCATAAATTAATGCAGTCAGTGCGTTTCAAACTGTAATATGTTGTACAAACAAACATAACTACTGAATCTGAAATTGCAGTGTCACAAATAAAGAGCTTGGCCAACGAACTAAAACAAACTATCATCATTGTGCCTGATGTGTAAAATGCATCAGACACACACGCATACACACAAACTGTATATAATGCATCACATTTTTCTTCATCATAACTGTCAAAACCAACCGACAAAACCAACAATTACAAAACATAAACAGAAATGTTGTAATCACAGCTGTCCAACTAAACCAAACAAATCCAAACGAACCGAACCAAACCAAACCATCCAACCAATCCAAGCCGGAACAATGCACCCGGTCGGGTTATGACTGTTGCCTGATGGCTGATAGCTGACGGTGCTTTATGTGAATGTGAGTGTGTGTGTGTGTGTGTGTGAGTGTGATTGTGAGTGTGAGTGTGTGGGTGTGTGTGAGTGTGTGTGAGTGTGTGTGGGTGCGTATGAGTGTGTCTGTGAGTGTGTGTGTCTGTGAGTGTGTGTGTGTGTGTATGTGTGTGTGTATGTGTGTGTGTATGTGTGTGTGTATGTGTGTGTGTATGTGTGTGTATGTGTGTGTGTGTGAGTGTGTGTTTACATGTGTGCGAATGGATAATAACAAAAATGCCATAACCATAACTAAGCGGCAAGTCTCCATGCACGCACCGAGTACGCAATTTTATTTTGTTATCCGGCCAAGCAGCTGATACACAAAGAGAGTGAGAGGGTGCGAGGGTGCGACAGACAGGGAGGAAGAGCCAGACATAGCACCAGAAACAACAGCGGGAGTTACAATCCTCATCACTGTCATCATGAGATTCACTTGGTCGGTTTTTGACTGATGCTGTTGTGATGCACTCGTTTTCAATACGCTTGTAGAGAGTATATCAAGGGTCGAAGTAGGTTTGTAAGGCTTGGAGAGAGACGTCAAAGTGATCAGCATGTTGACTCTCTGTACTTAACTTAATATGTATTTGGCCAGAGAAAATTGTATTGAAAAACTAAAACTTTTAAGTAAATTAAGCAGTTCCAACCTAATCTTGTTGTAATACTACAATCCGGGCTCCTTAGGCACGAGTAATCCAGCATAGAAACGAAGAATTTTTGGAAACAGAATGATTTGGCAAAAACAATATAATTTTTTGAATTTTTGATTTGAATGTCTGTTATAATAGAATTTAAAGTTTGAAATTGGTCAAGTGCAAGGGTCTGCAACTTAAGCAGAGAGTTGCCACTGACAACTGCGACAATTTACGTATACATGCGAGCAACAGATTGACAACTATTCTCTCCTTACTCACAAACACTATTGCAGCAACTTAAATTCTGACCAAAGATAGTTGTAAATAACAACTGAGAAAACGAACACATGCATGCGAATGTTCTCAACACATTGACAACTTTTCTCTGCTGACACACAAATACCATTGCAATGACTGAAATTCTGCCCACGTTTCTGCTGTCGCTGCCGACCCTCGGTCTAGTGCATAAAACCAAAGTAGAAGTCACAAAAGGGTTAAGGAAAACATTTTCATAGAGAACGTAAAACAGATATAAAAGTGAAACGGAAATCAAAGTGAAACGGAAATCAAAGTGAAACGGAAATCAAAGTGAAACGGAAATCAAAGTGAAACGGAAATCAAAGTGAAACGGAAATCAAAGTGGAACGGAAATCAAAGTGAAACGGAAATCAAAGTGAAACGGAAATCAAAGTGAAACGGAAATCAAAGTGAAACGGAAATCAAAGTGAAACGGAAATCAAAGTGAAACGGAAATCAAAGTGAAACGGAAATCAAAGTGAAACGGAAATCAAAGTGAAACGGAAATCAAAGTGAAACGAAAATCAAAGCGAAACGAAAATCAAAGTGAAGCGGAAATCAAAGTGTAACGGAAATCAAAGTGAAACGAAAATCAAAGTGAAGCGGAAATCAAAGTGTAACGGAAATCAAAGTAAAGCGAAAATCAATGTAAAATGAATTCAATGAGAAACACTGGTATATTGATTTCCTTAAAAGGTTAGTTAGGTTTCTCTTTTGACGTTCAACCTTTCTCGATTGTTAGACTTCTGTTTGTATTCAAAGTATTTGGATTTGAGCGTATCTAACATATGTATATACTCAAATTTAGTTTTTCCATTTCGTTTGTTGTAATTGTGAAAAATGTGAGCGAAAAATGTATTTCTAAGTACTTCAGCCGCACTAGCTCTTGTTCTATCTCTTTCGCCTAATACATTTTGCTCTTTCGCTTTCTCTCTCTCTTTAGCCGTATCTTCAAAATTGTATGATATGCTAGCAGCCATATGGCAACTGCAGTTGCAATTATTAAAGTCATGATGACTGCAGGGTTAGCGTCATGGTTGTACTTGTCACTGGACTACTGTGTGCATATGTGTGTGTGTGTGTGTGTGTGTGTGTGTGTGGGTGTGTGTGTGTGTGTGTGTGGGTGTGTGTGTGTGGGTGTGTAGGAGTATTGGTGTGACACAGTATAATTTCACTTAATTGTCACAAATGAACGCAAGAATTTGTAGTATTTTTTCATTCCCTTTTAATACAATGCACTTGAGACCAGCGCACACACGCATGCAACCCTCTCTCCTTGGAGAGTGTATGAATGTGTGAGTATGAATGTGTGAGTATGAATGTGTGAGTATGAATGTGTGAGTATCAATGTGTGCGTATGAATGTGTGAGTATGTATGTGTGAGTGTGTGCGTAGCGTTGTTATCAAGCTTGGCACAATTTTACACCATTTAATTAGCATTCGTAATATGTAGCTACAATCTATTTGTTATACCCACGAGTATTTGACGCTTTTAATTTTCATTTAATTTACTTGTTTTTTTAGTGGATTGGATGACGTCATGATTTGAATTTGTTGTAGGCCATGGGTGGTATGCAAATGTGGCCTGCAGATAATCGCTTTGGTAACTAGTGTATTGGGTCATGAACATTAACTAAAATAGCTTAGATACAGCTGGTGGAAAAGGTGTCACTTGAATAATTAGCAAGCTTAATTGTAAAGAATGTTCGAGGAGTTGGAAGCCATTAGTATCAGAGAAGGCAATACTTGTGCAATACAATGTGCTTGAGAAATTTCAGCTAAAAGAAAATGAGTATCTTAATGACACCCTGCTTTTATAAATAAGTATCTTACAAATATTATACAACACCTGATTCCGACTTTTACCCTCTGACCCATGTCAATAAACACTAAGTAACAAACTCGCAGAGCAAATACTAAAAATACCCTTTAAATTTTGCTTGGCAATTTTCATAAATTTTCACAAGTGCAAACTCAGCAGACAGAAAAACAAAGCTTTGGGGGAAAAAAATATGCATATATCCAAAAACATTCCAATGTTAGCCAGACCAAAACTAAAGGAAATCTAAAGTGGCTGTGTCTGAGGCTATGTGTCTCCTCGCTCCCTCGTTAGCACTCACTTTCCATATCAGTTGCTCAAACTCTGCTGGTCGCTGACCATTGCAATGCCCAATGGAGAAACATAAACCACAGAAGCCTTTCTTGTCACTAAAAAGTCTCGTATCTATGTCTATACCGAAAACTCTCTGTCAGCTGTCGCCGTCATCATTGTGGTCTGGCAGTGTCTGTAAGGGTTCTGTGCCCTCTGAATGTTTGTCCGTAATGTCTGTCTGGCAAACACACTGTAAACAATTCAATTTAATTAAGAGTTTTTATGCCAGCTAACATAGCAGCTAAGTTACAACAAAATCCATCCAAAACAAAAAAATTGATGTACATCAAAAAGTTAGCTTAGATGTGACAAATTTGAGATACTCTTTGAAAGTTCATCAGTTCTTTGATGCGATTCAGAACTAGCAATTAGGTTTCTAAGATATGGAACGCCATTCGAGACAGTAATTCCGCAAATCTTAGTTTTGTACGAGTATAAATTGACAAAAGTCAACAATATCTAACTCTGATCAAAGACCATTTTCTAATACACTAAAAACACCAATGCACGAATGCGAATTATGCTTCTTTTTCTACATTTTTATCAACATTTCGCAGATTATCGGGGAATTTTCGTTGGAAGGACCTGGTAGAGAGTACACTACCTTTCGTAACACCAATTCGAGAGTGCGCGCGCAATGCAGAGACGCCTGGACGAGAGCTTTACATAAGGCCGTAACCCGATAACGGATTGTTATGGTCACCTAAGTAAGTAATTCAACTGCTTCTGCATCTTTTGCATCGTATTCATCATCTACATCTTATTCATTTTCTTCTGCATCTCATACATCATCTGCATCTTATACATCATCTGCATCTTATACATCATCTGCATCTTATACATCATCTGCATCTTATTAATCTTCATCTGCGTCCTACTCATCTTCTTCTGCATCTTATTCATGTTCTTATTTATTTTCTTGAGCATCTTATTTATCTTCTGAATCTTATTTATCTTGTTCTAATTCATCTTCTTCCGCATCTTATTTATCATCTGTATAGTATACATCATCTGCACCTTATATATCTTCTGCATCTTATTCATCATCTGCATCTTCTTCATCTTGTTCTGATTGAGCTTCTGCATATTCATCTTATTCTTTATTTTATTCGTCTCTTTCTTACTTATCTTTTTGTTCACATAAGTCTGCCAATTCATCTTCTTAGTCATATATATTTTTTTATTCATCATCTCTTCTTCTTATACATATCCTTCTTATACATATTGTTTATCATTTTCTTATTTATCTTCTTCCTATTTATCTTCTCCTTATTTATCTTCTTCTTATTCCTCTTTTTCTAATTCATCTTCTGTATCTTATTTATCTTCTGCATCTCAATCATCTGCATCTTAATCATCTGCATAATCATATTTTTATTCATCTTCATCTTTTTCCTTTTTTTTTATTCATTTTCGTTTTCATTTACGTCTTTCCATTCATCTTCTTGTCCATCTCGTACCTCCTATCCATCATCTTCTTTTTCATCTTATTAAATATACATCCCATTTCCTTCTTTTACATCTTCTTCTCATTTTATTATGTATATTCTTCTAATTTATCTTTTTCTCGTTTTCTACTTATGTATCTTCTTTTCATTTTCTTACGAGAATCATCGTTATTCACATTTTCTTGAAAATTGTCTGCTGGGCTATGTTGAACTTAAATTCTTAAGTTAGTTTAAAAGCGATTACAAACAAATTTCAAGAAAAAGTGCTCCACCAAAGTGCTCCACTTTTTCTTCGCTTTCGACCGTTAACGATTTTGCTGTTATACAATTTTATAGCAAGTGACAGGAGAAACATAAAAAATTTTGAGTACCATTCACGCTTACTTTTTGCGGTGTTAAATTTCCTTATCAAGTTAACGTAAACCCTTGAAGGGTATCAATAAAACATGTAGCCTGGCCTTCAACAGCTTCAGCGCAAACATTCAATGCAAACTTTTTGGCCATGTCTGCGAGTCTTGGCCATTAAATGTCTGCTCTATAGAGACAAAGTACATAAAATACATGCATATATATGTACATATATGTACAATGACATTTTCTTATTTAATCGAGTGCATTGTTTTTGTAATTGCATATCACTCAAACGCACACACACACTCAGAGACACACAGAGTTGCATCAGTTTGTTTGCTGACTCGTGCGGGTCTTTGTAAGCCATAAAATCTGCTCATCGACCATATAAACCATTCGATAGATAAATCTTTTCAATTTATGCGCTGTTAATTTTAAGCTTAGTTGCCAATTTCGTGTGTGATCCCAACTAACCGAAGCAAATTTCTGCAAATTTTTTATATATTGTTTATATTTGGGCCGCAAACAAAGTTTGTTAGCAAATGTTTGCACAAATAATTTGTGTTGAGGTTTGCTTTCAGCTAATAAGCCAAGCAAAAATCGTTTACAAATTGCTGATAGCCACAGAAACCGAGAGAGAGAGAGATCTTTGAAACTACATACATGCATATATAAAGAGTGGTTTTAGTGGTTTCATTTTTATAAATTTCAATTAAACTAATCAAGTGCATAAAACGGAAACATAGAGAGATTTCAGCTTTATCCGCTTTAATAATGAAAATGCAAAATTTATTGAAAATTACACTTTCAATTTACATACAAACGAGCCAAAGTCTTGTCCATACATTTGTATCTACATATATCACAAAATTTTGATGCAGGAAGTCGGGATGGTGCCCGACAGTGGAATACCCTGTACCCATTTGAAAATCAGATTTCATGCAAATTTTTGTATGGATGCGTTGAAGGTTATGGGCGTAATAACGCTAACTGTTCTACGGGGGCGGGGGGGAAGATTAGGAAAAAGATGAACATTGTTGCCTAACGTATCACATTTGGTTGACATAAAAAAAAGTGAAATTCTGTTGCAGTTCATAAAAATCCTAAGTTCTTAGCAGATATGAATCATTTTTACTCTACCCATGCACAGTATTAGTGTACATAACTGTGCCAAGTTTCTATTGGATAGCTTTAATGTTATGGGTTAAAACCGCGAAAATCTATCACGGGGAAAGGAGGAGAGATATCGACAAAATTCGACAAACTTGCACTGAATAGGTATAATGCGCATCTTTTTGCTCTAGCTCTTATAATCTCCGAGAACGGTGCGACAACACGGACAGACAGACAAGTCTATATCGACTCGACAATTGCTCCTGACTATTTTTGTCCATGGAACATATGGTCTGCCACGCCTCCTTCTGCCTGTTACATACATTGCACAAATCTATAATACCCTTTTACACTTTGTGTACAGGGTATAAAAATTGGCAAAGTAAATATGTATGTATGTATTCGCATATCTATCTAGAGAGCAGCTTCAAGTGTTGTTTTAAGTATTTGAAGTAGCAACAGTTCGGAATGGTATAATAAATTTCCAAACAAGTAAATTGGTATAAATCCCAAACAATTATTTACTGTAAATTTATATTGTTTATTAAAAGTAAAGCAAAGTTGCCAACCCAAACAACAGTGTGTGTGCGTGTGTGTGTGTGTGTGTGTGTGTATCTATGTGAGCGTTAATAATACATTTGCAAACTGTATATATCTCTCTCTGTGTGTGTGGGTGTGTGGGTGTGTGTGTGTGTGTGGGTGTGTGTGGGTGTGTGTGTGTGTGTCACACTCAGCAGGGACCTCGCCTGGCATGTAGTATGTACTATGTATCTCTTCTTTAGCTGCAAAACAAATATAACACTTTACACTTGAGTGGTCCAAGCTGATTGGGTTCCTTGTTGGGGGTCGGGTGTTCGTTCGGTGCTTTGCTCCTGAAACAAGTCTATAAACATTTGCCACTTTTTCAATGTAGACAACAGTATCTTGTAGCAGTTGTTGTTGTTGTTGGTGCTTAAATGATTTTAAAGTGCCACTCGAATTTGGTTAGACACAAACGAAACGAAACAAAACGAAACGAAACATATCAAAACACATTGAAATGAAATGTTACAAAACATATGAAACAAGCAACGTAGCATATCAAGTGGTTTTCTCAGATTCATAATAATTAATTGGTTCTATATTTGCTCTTAAACTACATCATACGCATTTCACATTTCATATGTGGCTTAAGTCTGTCTGACTTCTGTGCATTGCGGTTGTTTTCAATCTTATGCAACCAAAAACTGTTAAACCCTTTTCCTGATTGTGTGTTTATTTGCTCAAACTTTATCTTACAGTTTCAATGGTTGAGTGTAACTATTAAATGTTTTAGTTGTGCATTTGATGAAGTATAATAGTAATTATAAAGACTGCAAATGTTACATTTTAAGAGCTAATAAACTTGGCAAAACTCTTGCAAAGAAAGATGTCTTAGATGTTCTTGCATTCTACTTGCTTTGAAGCTAAATGAGCATACATAAGTAGTTTTTGAAGTACGTTAATATTAATACAAACTTTAATTGAATGAATCAAACCAAATACAAAACCTATATATATGTGCACTTTTGACAAAAGCACTTATCTCGAAATTAGTAAATTTCCCAATATTTTTGTTATAAATAAGTAGTCTTACTCGCATCTTTCTGCGATTAAAGGGTCAAGAGTTTTAGAGAAAGAAAAATCAACTATTCTTCGAATTTTTTTAAATTGCGTGATTTTTTCGCTCTCCTGTAAAATTGCTGTTTATATATACAAGGGAGCTACGCCCCCTGCTCGCTGAACTCGCCCACCCGCGTGCCACTCTTGAGATACATTATATTCATCTTCATCTAGCCCATGCTTATACCCTTCCTCCCGCTTCCTCTCTACACTTTTTGTACTTCCAATAGTTTTCCCTGTTTACTTTCGAGATTTCATGCAGCGAAAGTTTAGGCTATTCCCTTTTTATTACGTTTTGATAACACTAAAGGTGAAAAGGATCCCACAATTATAATAGTTAATCCTATCATACTTATTTATATTTATATTTTACAAATCTTCTGTTAAAATTCACACAGATTTGTTTTTCTTTTCGCTATAGTTTTAGAATACAAAATGTTAAATAAAAGTAAAAGTTTAATGTTGTTAAATGAAGAATAGAATAATTATTTGTATACTTAGCTCTTCGGTATATTATTAGAATAAAAATGTTTCATAAAGCAACGAAAGCTTACCTGTAACAAAAAGAAATGTGAAAAATGTTATGAAATATATTGAGATTCCACTTTTTTTTAATATATCGATTTAATCATGTTTTTAATTTAAAGCTAGCTTATTAGGTTTACAGTAATATATCCTCGTCTTAAGGTAAGCAATTTCCAGGGCCGGATTGTTTAAACCATAGGCTCTCCTGAAGGAACGCCTCTGAGCTATCTAATAAGAAAAGTTTTTTGGCATATATATGCAAGTATATAACAGAACTTCACTTTTCTACTGAAAGCTATGAGGGAGCTTTAAAATAATAATTAAATTAGTAAGATCATTCTGAATCGTGAGTAGTTGAGGTCACTGATTAAAACTCCGCTATTAAGTATAAAATGATGGACCCCGAAACTCAAAATTTATACTTATCAGTGACACTGATTAAGAAATGAATATCAGATTCGGCTAATTCAAAATGATGGACCCAACAGATGTTTCTTCGAAAAAAATTTTTATTTGTGAATTTACCCTTTAGCTACAGTTTTATTTTGGAACCGCCATCAAGAATTATGAAATTCTGATAAAGAATTCGTAGCTACTGAGCCCATTCTTGTTAATTATTAAGTTATTTTCTTTGACTCATTATTCTTTACCGAACAAAAATATTATTTCCATAATTTGTCTATCTTCAGTGTGGTAGCGATTGCTACCCAATAAAGAAACTACTTTAGGGGAAACCTATACTATTCGATAGATAAAATGATTGCGGTTGGCCGAATATACGTTTTATCTGGATACGTTCCGTTAAAGCCAGGTAAAAATGTATTTGAAGTACTAAATGTACTGTATTCGTAAGATAGAAAACAACAACAAACGTGTTTTAAAGAAAATGTTTTTTTTTCTTTATTTCCATTTAATTCATGTTCATTTAACACTGTTTCACTTTTAAAAGTGTTCATTAAACTTTATCGATTCGTTATTTTTAGCCAATTTTCATTTTTACTCAAACAATGCATATTAATGACTTATACAGTTCATAATTTTCAGAATTTCGTTTAATTTTTTCTTTCTCTAAATAACTACGAACTATAAAAACACTGCTAAAACTCTCATCCAACCTTTTCAGAACATTTGAATGTAAAGCATTTATTCATACCAAAACCAAACTAACCTCTATAGCATGTTTTAGAAACATTGTTCCAGTATCTTGCATCAAAAGAACACAATGCTTACTTTAATGTTATGTCTGGGGTAAAAATATTTCCATGATTATTATTTGTTGTAATTGTAATGCCTTAAGCGCATTTGTAGTCATCATAGTTGTTATTGTTGTCACTGTGCTTTCAGTATGTCTACCATATGTTGTGTATCTTTTGTGATTATTGTTGTTGCATTTGTTGCTTTTCTCTGCCGCTTGAGCGCATCTTGTATATTTGTGTTCTAATGCAAATTCCAACAATTGCTGTTTCTGCAGGAATAAAACGCACACACACACATAGACATACGCATAGAAGAAAATTGTCCAAAAATGTTTTTCATGGCTTTTATGTTTTTCATAATTAAGTTTTTGCTTTAACTAACAGGTTTACGCCATACATTTAAAAGAGCATAAATTTTCTTGCAAGTTGAATTGCAATCTGCATTGAACTTTATTTTTTTGAAAATTGCCAACGCCACACGGCGTATACGTATCATGGCAACGTTTTAATTAAATTTTGAGCTGACTTCAACTCAGTTGGCAGGCCTGGCTGGCTGGTGCTTTTACTATTATCAAACTGCTGCCAAACGTCAGGCAACGCCATCAAAGCGGCTTACCTAGCAGTCAGACATTTCCTTGAGCAAAAACAACAACAACAACAAATATCACGCATACGCAGCGTAGCAGCAAACAAATGTACTAACACAAAACATTTTGCTGCCCATGTTTGCCTTTGTCTTTGGACTTTAATGGCAACTTAAATTTTCTATAAATAACTAAGTGCAATCCTAGACAACAAGGAACAAGACTGGAAAGTCTTTCAGGCTAAAAGAAATCGATTGAAACAGTTTTGAATAGTAAATAAAGCGACAATTGTGAAAAAACGAGCAAGAATATCTAACAGCTTCGCATGCTTCGAAAAAAAAAGGAAAACTGAATGAAAAGCAGAAAAAAAAATGGAGAAACACATGCACAAATTCAGTTATAGCCTAAGCGCCATAAAGTGCAGAGTAGCCGCCTCAACGCCGCACAGTGGTCCAAATGTGCTTTCTGGCAGTTAGTTGCTCACTAACCGCTTTTCAAGCAAAGTTGCATGAAAAAAGTTCAGAGCAGCGGGTAGGCTATCTCTGCTCGAATCCGTTGGGAATTCCCATCTCTAACAAAGACTGATTTAAGCGATTCAGAATTCACAAAGTGTTCAACAAAGTCACACATCGCTGGGTTTATAGCTATTTTAGCTTTTTACCAGCTCACACAACACTTGTGGGTCTTTATAATTATGAAGTTTGATTAGATAAGCTGCTTATCTGGACCACTGTAGGCCCACATAGCAGCTTTCAAATGCAACAGCGACTACCTTCTTACACTTCTTTTCCCACTAACGTTGTCTCACTCGCTCCTAACTGCACTGTCGAGCGTTCTGCTGTGTCACGTTGAGTGACAGAGTCCAATACAACGCCCCGACACTGCCGTCTATTATTTATGCATCAATGGCTGCTATGACGACATGCGCTAAATTGATACAACACACACACACACACACACACGCACACACACACACACACACACACACACACACACATAGACATAGAGTGCGAGAGGGAGAGATAGCGAGAGAGAAAGAGAGCGCGCATCTAAATTGTCCAACAAGGACAGCAGTAAGCATACAATGGCGCCGCTGCGACACATGCAACGGTAACTGCGACGCGACAGGTAAATAAAAACTGTAAAAATATTGGCAAAATTGAAAGAAAGAAAGAAAAAATTTGATGCAGATAGTCGGAACGGTGCCCGACAGTAGAATACCCTGTACCCTTTTTCTTTATAAACAGTTTTATATCTCTTTTCAAAAGATCGATATGACTGTAAACACTTTTCTATTGCGAGTTTCCAATTGACATGTTTTCCTATTGGGAAGTTGGTTAGTTTACTTTTTTACCCATAACTCCAGTATTCTTGTCCCAATGTCGTTGAATTTTGTAACATAGATCAAAAATATATTTATAAATGTCTGTGATAATTTCCAAATCAATATAATGGGGGTGTGGCAGTAATCAAGGTAAATCGATTGCGGGGGATGGGGGGTTGGATGCAGTTTTGACGATGAGGGTCACACGAGTCTCCACACCGAATTTTGTAACTCTAGCCCACATGTATCCATATGGAACTTTGAAGCAGTTTATAGGCGAGGGTGGGTGTATTTTTAACTATAACTTTTGATGTATTTATCCGATTCGATCATTTTTAAAACACAGATAACACGACGCACATCTCTGAAAAGTTTCGAGTTGATAGATTCAACGTAGCGGTTGTAATCCGCTATCACGGGGGAAGGGGGTAAGATATCGACCTGATTCGACAAACTCCCTCAGCCTTGAGAAAATGCGCATCTTTGAGAAAGCTGGCCCAACACGGACAGGCGGACATGTCTATATCGACGCGACTATTGCTCCTGATCATTTTTGCCCATCTGCCACGCCTCCTTCTGCCTGTTACATACATTGCACGAATGTATAATACCCTTTTACACTTTGTGTACAGGGTATAAAAACTATGCAGGCCCAGCGATTGTACCCTGAAATAGTTGTGGCGCTGCCTGCCTTCCTATGCAACAAACCACAAAACTAAATAGCGTTTTATTGTTTGTTTTTTCTTCTTGTAGCCTTTGTCTGGCGACGCCGCTGGTGACGCCGATGCCAACGCCAACGCCATCGCCATGAGCCGACGCAGTGGCTCATAAAAAACTGCAAACAAAAGAAGTGGAGGGCAACAACGACGATTTTGTGTAGATTGGTTGGAGTTATGGAGGAGTTTGGCTCGGAGTCGCGTCGAGCCATTGAGCCAATTGAGTAAATTGTTTTATTGAAAGATTTTTGTCGTGTCGTTGTTGTAGCTTCTGTTGTCGTTGTTGCTTTTGTGTTGGCTGCATTAGTTTTTTTTATTGTCAGTTGACATTTATGCATTTCTGATGATTTGAAAAGCTTTTTGTATTGTAGAAGTAGAGTCTTAGTTGTTGCAATAATAACAATAGAACGCAAAACAACAAAAAGCATTGCATACTTTTGAGGGTGTTATGCTATGGTATTAAAAGACGACAAAAAATATGAATGGTAATAAATAGTACAAAAGCAAATATAGCTGTGTAATACTAATGTAGTTGGAAAGTATTAAAATCCTTCAGAAATCAACCAAACTGGGAAATAGCTAAGAAGCAAACTTATTAGTATGGGGAAAAAAACGTACTAAACTGAAGACTTTAATAAGTTTGATTTAAGCCTAAATCGTCATATTAATACGGTGCAGATATGATTCCCAGTGCTGTACTGTAGAATTGTTCTGTAACTATGCCGCTACCTGTCGATATACTCAATACAATTGAGTCAATAGCATGGAAAGTAATACAAGGAACGCGCATGCTGCCTACGCGGTTGCCAAATTTTTTTGAGAGCCTAGATGCACCAATCAAGCAAAACAGACAAATGCAAACGCGATTAAGACAAGGCAATATTCTTCTTTGGCATTCGCATCAGAATGAACATTTGGCAAGCGAACAATGTGAGAGCAGCAGAATGCGCGTTCCTTGAATTATTGTTCCATGCTTTATACAAAATCGATGAACCCTATTCTCCTTATTCCTAGCTGGCCATAACAACACGTTACCAGGTTACGGCCTGATTTAAAGCACTCCTTTAGGCGACTCTACTTTGCACGCGCCTTTTCCAATCGGTGATGCCACAGTTAGTTAGTGTGCTCTCTACCTGGTCCTTCCAAAGGAGACATGGTCTGCCTCTTCGTCGCCTTTCTACAACTGCCACATCTGAGCGTCTAATCGCTGCGACTTTCTACTCTAAGAGAACATATACGTTGCCTTGCTCTCCTTAACAGCCAGACACACCCTGGCAGATACTCTTTCATTGGCCGCAAATCTCCGATAACTGCTTGCTTAGCACGATCAATGATATCGATATGACCTACGTATACGAGCAACTGTACACTTAAAATTCAATATTGCCACGTTCCGATGTAAAACCTAAACTCTTCTTGGGTTCATAAAGATCTGGTCCTTAAGTCACTAAAAAGCAATTTATATCTCTTGTTCGCCAACCCTTAATACGGGCCACCTGTTTAGAACCTCTAATCAGATAGCAGCTTTGCCCATTGTGCATTGCCCGATAGAGGAAGAGAAAGTTTTTTTATAGCAATGCGTGAACAGCTTAATGAAATTCTGAGAGTGAGACATCCATATGATTCGACCAACTTAATCTGCGTAATAGAAATGCGCATCTTCTGGTTCGCACGAACCTGGACCATCGCTACTCGAGTCAAAGCTGATCACTTTTTCAAGTTAAACCTTGAAAAGAACTCATTTTTGGAGTTTCATAACCTTAACTTTAAGTAATAGACAACATATTTAAAGCCACAACAATGAAGTGTATTAGTAACAGCTTCAATGCAACTGGATTTAGCAAGAATTTGCTAGTATAGAAAGCAAGGTTTAGGCAAATCTAAGCAAAAGTAAATAATATCGACGTAGCCACAAATGAAGTTAATAAACGGCCTAGAAGGGCAAACTGGAACACTCACACTCACACACAACATCGAGTTTCGAACACATGTACAAAACGACTGCTATCAAAGTCACATCATAGCCAAAACAACCAAGCCACAAGCAATTGATACATAGAACAACTAGCTGGAAGATTCAGCCTCAATGCATGCCACACATAGACCAAGCGGTGGCAGTGGCAGTGGCAACAGCAGCAGCTGCTGTTAAATACAATTCGGTTATGGCCATGTGATTTTCCTTGCTACCACTCATATGTATATGTAGATGTTGGTTTAGTAGGATAGCCTCAGGCGCGGCTGTCTGCACAGGTTTTGCGCTAAAGGTTCGCCTCAGACATTTTCAAAATGTAATTTTTATGCAATTTAACGAGCGCTCGGGGTGCTGTTAGTCATGTAGAGTATGTAATATATTTGTATATACATAGTGTTAGAAGAGCGTTGCCCAAGCGCCAGACAAGTGCATTGAACTGACAAATGCAATGAATTTATTGACTGCAAGAAATTTCCAAAACTAAAGTAAAATCAAACCCTGTATTAAGCTGAAACGCTTTTGAATAGGGTATAGCGTTCACTTTTTCGTTTACTGTTTTGTTTTATGTGTTTTTTGAAAGATATTCTGAATTCGGTAAACTTGAAGGCCCCGCCGCGCACATAGATAAGCTAAACAAAGTCTGGGCTTCCCAGCGAGTATAATCTTGGCTTATACGAAGTACATTTTTCAGGACTGTCTAGCATTTTAGAGAGTAGAGGTAGAGGTACAAGAAGAGGCAGAAGCAGATGATAGGAGCATACTGGTACCAATATCCGCAGCTGGACTTAGTACGAGGAAGAGAGAGAGGGCAAGAGAAGGCAAAGGAATGGAAAAGAAAACGGGAAGGCGGAATGGAACAGGAAGAAGAATTTGATCTACCTCGAGATGGGCTTGACGGCTTTATCAATGCGCAGCGAAGCGTGCGGGTTTATATAGTATATACGTAAATTTCTATATCACTTTTAGTATAGGGTGTTTATTATTTTAGTGTGATATCCAATCTGTTACGAATAACTATCAAATCAGCTGAAAAACTTGGCAATTTACCATGCAAAGACGTGCACCCTAAAAACGTATACAAATCCTGTTAGTTTATATTTCGTGCACCTTTAAAGTGAAATAAAAGTTAAAGTTCTTGTGTTGCTTTTGCCACTCTACGAAGAGAAAAAAAAAAACTTGATTCGCACGTGACCAAAAATGGAACTGGTTTTCGTGGCCATTGACGCCATTTATGTGACTAATTTTAGAATGTTTTAGAATAATGTCATTTTGTATTCGTTTCCGGTGGACCATTCTGTAACAGTTATCATATAACTGTTGGAATACAGAGAAATAATGAGCCTTTTGTGCGATCCACTTTACATTTTACAGAAATTTTCGCTTAGACTGTGCGTACGACTTCAGCGTATTAATGTGGTTTCTAATATAAAGTCTTTACATACCAGCTTCAGACTATTATTGATGCCTAATGTTTTAGATCGAGAATCATCCTGTTAAGAAAGAAAATGAAGATATTGTGCAACTGTTAAGCATGCCTTTAACAGTAGGCAGCCTTAAGGCATTATCAGGACCTCAAAATCTGTACTTGATGTTGCATAGCGCGACAATTTTATGCCAAATTTTACAGTTTTAAGCCCATCAATAAGGTACAGCGACAAACACTCAACAATCAGCTGTCAAAAAACTACTACATAGCACTTCACGAGTACACAGTGGGCCGCAGTTGACAATTCACGCTCTGTCCACATCAAGTGCAACCAATGCCACTTCACAAATCAATAAAAATGTCGCTTGCAAGCAATGTTTGACAGCAAGAGTGTGACAGAGAGAGAGATAGAAAGAGAGAGAGAGAGGGAGGGAGTGGGGTAGAGAAAACGAACAGAGGAGAAATGAATAGGGAGTGAGTTAAGTCGGCACGACGCATTGCAGCGTCAAATATTTTGTCATTAGTTTTGCTGCTGGCCGACCGCGACTGCAACTGCAACTGCGGCTGCGCTCAGAAAATTGAATACAAAACGCAGCGACCGCTTCTGTCGACTGCCGATTTTTGTATGCACAAAAATTTGTGCTTGTTCTTGCCACAAAAGCCAATTTCAAAACGTCCCACAACAAAAACAGCAACAACGGCTGTCAACAGCACACACACATACAAACACACACACATACACACACATACACACACATACACACACACACACACACACACACACACACAAAACAGGATGCTGTGGAATTGTGCCAACGCCAGGCTGTCACATGTCCTAACGCCGTCTGTCATCAGCTTTGGCTTCAGCTACGTCACCGCCACCGCAGCTCTACAATTCATGCACAATGGGATCAATTATTTTGCGAGTGTATTGTGCAATCATGCTTGCATCTGTATTGTTGTGTCTCTGTGTGTGTGCAGGCCTTTTTTCAGTTATTTTTCAGTTAGCACAACTCAAAAAACATAAAGAAAATATAGAAACCAAAACCATCAAATTCAAGCCTAGTCTGTCAGTCAGTCATTTGCTTTCAATTTTTTTTTGCGTGTAGGCGGCTGAACCGGGTAACTTTTGAGTGTTCAATAAAAGGTTTTTGAAAAATTTTGATAGAAGCAAGTTAAAAAAACACAAGTTTTAGGAAAGAACAAATGAAAGCACTTAATACGTCCGTACATCTTAATACGTAATACATAATCAATTGATGATGGTAAGAGCTCAGGAAGCGTGGTGGGTGCAATGGCTCATCAGAGAAAGATGAAACCATCCCTAGCACTCAGGCAGCCTTGCCCATTGTGCCAGATGAAGAAGCTACTGCGTGAGAGATCTTCAAAACCACTGTTGGCAGGAAAGCGACCAAGGGGAAGCCCATGTCTCCTTTCCTGTACACATAGAGTAAGATCTTCTATGCGGCTGTTGGAAGGAAGGTAACGAAGGAGAAGCCCATGTCTCCGTTCCTGTACACATAGAGTTACATCTTCTATGCGGCTGTTGAAAGGAAGACAACGAAGAAGTAGCCCATGGACTATACTAACACTACACTTAATGTGGCCTCACTTCCTCTGCCAATGAGGATTAAACTCTCTGTTTTACATGCGGAAGCCGTCGCCATCGCACGCAAGGTCGAATGCAGTAATAGCTGGTAGATCCCCAATAGAGGACCCTATGAAGCGGCTGCTCCCAAGGCATTCTTCAACATTCTGAATACCTATCTGGCCAGGAGGAGCCCTGAAGTCTTGAATGTCTGTCCGCTCTGTGGCATTGGTCCACACAATACGGTTCACCTTTTCAATTGCCCTTCGAGACCCACTTGCCTCGCGCCACAAACTCGCTCTAGACAAACCCTGTCGAAGTAACTTGCTGCTTTGTTCTGCACCTATATGCTTCTTAGGTCTAGTACTTCCCCAAGTACCTTTAAAGAACCTACTCTGTCATCTTTACTTTTTTATATCCATATGTCGTCTACATTAAGTGAATTTCATTTGTCTGATCTACACTCAAAATCGCTTCGAACTCAGGTTTCACACAAGCCGCTATATATCTATTGTCAAACGAAGTACCAACTTAATCAAAAAGTGAAAATCAAATGAATGCCACTACAATTCTCATGTCATCTGCTAATGCTTCTGGACTGTTCCTGACTTATTCCCCTGTAACCTTTTCTTCTTCTGTTGGCCCCGACTCTGTTTGCGAAATTGGAAAAAATCCAACCTTCGCTATTAGGCACTCAAAGCTCACTTTTTTTAATCAGTTAGTTATGGTTTCACGCTTTTCCCGATCCCAAGTCTCTGTAACATATTGCAAAGCCTTCAAGAATGACATATATTGCATGAAATTCTTGAAAGAATCGCCTGCTTCCAATGCGACGAGTTACTAACGCACTAGAATTTATCGGTACTCTCTCTTAAAAGATCCAATTATTCCTTGGTCTCAAGGCTGCACTTTAGTAGTTGTATTAGTTTAAGAACGACCCATAGATGTTATCCAAAATGTTGTTTCATTATATTACCACATTATTTTTTTCATTTTGGCGGTTCAACTTTCAGATGAATTTGGCATTGCTTTATAATAGCCAATTTTCGGAGCTTCTAATTTGTATTTAGAGATGATAGGTTCTGTGAACAGCAAACACCTGTATAAATTTTGTACCCAAAACAGCCTAAAGAGGACGATGGTACAGCTTAATGTGAAATGAAAAGGAATCTTAAGTGGAATGCAGCTAGGAGACAAAATTTAGACCATTTTCATATTTCTAAGCAGCGAAAATTAGATTTCGGGCAGCGGAATTCACTGTATATGTTTTGTCCAAGCTGATTACAAGTCTTTAACTGTCAATCGACGATATTCCGGCAATTATTCCTTGGTTTTCTTGAGCTGTTGCTCATAAGTTGACGTTGATGAACCCAAGAAGTTGCAACTTCCGAGTTTTACATGACAGCATCATCTTTTGACAATAGCATATTGTTCGAAGTAACACAACATGTATTTGAAGATCTGCGAATCATAATCGTACAAGCCAAATAATACCGTAAAGTAATCGATTAGAGTGTTTCTTTCGAGATAAGCATAACCGCAGCCGGAAGAGTGCTTTTAGGGTTAAGAAACCTTCTCAATGGAAACAAGCTCTTAAGCATCATACTCTCGTGCTCATATCTTGTATTGCTCTCGCGAATTAGAAAGTTTTCTCTCACAGCTATTAAGACCCAATAATAATATTTTGCTTGGCGACTGTCGTAACGCTTGCTCATTAAGTGCAAATCCGCTGCAGACAAGCCAACTAGTTCGCCAGTCAGCCATTTGGCCAAATCGCCAAAGAACTTAGGTCCATGCACCTGTTAAACTTATGCCAATAAAACGCATAGCTAAAATCTAATTAAAACGAATTTTCTTTATTTTTTACGCTGGCGATGTCAAAAAGACTTTTCCTTAGACCCAAAGCTGTGGGCATTTTCACAGAAAATTGAAAATTTCTTTAAATGACGTTACGTGTGTCTAATTAGTTGGCGCTGCTGCTGCTGCTAGGCATTTTTCTGGGGAAATTGTGTTTTCGGGTTTCAGTTTTCTATTTTCTCTTTACACTTTTCAAATGTCAAATTTATGATTTGTGTCGTGCTGAATTTTGAAAGCCCGGGGAGGGTTTTTTTATTTTCAACTCATTTTGACAATATGTTAATAATTTATGAAGGCTCAAGGCTAACACATTGTTGCTGCGTGGGTGTAAATTGACTCTAGATTTGTGGGCAGCGCTGTGCGCATAGAGGCGTATTGGGCATGCCAACCTAGACCTCAATTTGGCAAACACTTTAAACGCAAAGTGGTAAAAATTATATATATTGAAAAATGCAAAATTGCATTTAGCTAATTTGTACATCAAAGTATTCAATTGAATATGAATTTTCAGTGTCTGTTTGCTCAATTTAACTTAATGAATTGCATTTATTTGTAAATTAATAAACTCACACCGTGTGTCTTTATTAAACTATTTCAATCACAAGCATACACACAATTTGCATTTAAAATTCATTAAAATGAAATACAAAAACATGTCTATATATGTATATAGTATATATAGTATAAATTTGACAAACAAAAGAGTCAATGGACGGACTACGGCAGCTCATCCATTTACCAGGGTGTTTCGACAAATGCCTGTCAAGCGCCTGCAAAATTTGTTGTGCATAATTGATAACAAACAGAAATCAATCAATCATTAAATGTCAACTTGATATGCCAAAAGGGAGTTGAAGCTTGAAAAGCAAAGCGCCAGAGAAAAGGCTATTTGTAAACACAACAAAGCCGAAGCTTTAGAAATGGCTAAAAGAAGCAAGATTGAAAATTTTAGCTTTATCAAAATGTTAGAAAACATAGAAGGAAAGAAATTTGATGCAGACAGTCGAAACGGTGCCCGACTGTGGAATACCCTGTAACACTAAATACGGTAAAATGGGAGCGGAAGTATCCACCTTTATATCTCCTTTCATAAGATCGAAATGAATGTAAACACTTTTCTATTGGGAGTTTCCAATTGACATGTTTTCCTATTGGGAAGTTGGTTATTATGGGGCAAAAATTACTTTTATACCCATAACTCCAGTATTCTTGATCCAATAATAATAATATCAAAAACACGTATAAAAATATTTGTGGCAATTTTCAAATCAATATGTTGCGGCGTGCGGTAGTATTTAAGGTAAATCGATTGCGGGGGAATTGAATTGAAAAAAGGTGAATACAGTTTTAATGATTTGGCTCACACGAGTCTCCACACCAAATTTTGTAACTCTATCTCACATGTATCTATATCTACAGGTATTGGAATTTTGGAGCAGTTTATAGGCGAAGGGGTCGAAATCAACCTTTTTTTTACATTAACTTTTGATGTATTTATTCGATTTCAATTATTTTTATAACATAGATGCACATAAACACACACCTCTGTCGAGTTTCAAGTAGACATATTTAACGGAGCTGCTGTAAACCGCGAAAGTCTGTCACGGGGGATTTTTAACGGAAATGCGCATCTTTTGGTAAAATTGTTTGGCTCTAACTCTTGCAGTCTCTGAGAAACACGTTACAACACTGACAGGCGGACGGACGGACATGGCTATATCGACTCGACTATTGCTCCTGACCATTTTTGCCCAAGGAACATATAATCTCCCTGTTACATACATTGCACAAATCTATAATACCCTTTTACACTTTGTGTACAGGGTATAAAAATACAACAAACACAGAGCATAAAAAACCATAATTATTTATGAATTTCATGTTGGCAACAAAGCGAAGATAAATGTATAAGAATATTACCTTTTG
Organism: Chymomyza caudatula; assembly: GCA_035041775.1. Taxonomy (NCBI): domain Eukaryota; kingdom Metazoa; phylum Arthropoda; class Insecta; order Diptera; family Drosophilidae; genus Chymomyza; species Chymomyza caudatula. The sequence continues at coordinate 120,606 of JAWNKW010000033.1, read as the reverse complement.
CTTGCGCATTTATCTTCGCTTTCAATGCAAAATGAATTAAATATTGATGATATTAGCTTAAAGAATGTCAGCCTCTGGGAATTGAAGTGCCTCTGACAATTTGACAGGCATTTTAATTAAAGTTCGTGTTAAATTAAGCCCTGCTGTCGCAAAAAGCAATAATATCTAAAGATAAAAGATAATTGTCTAATGCAATGGATAACTATGCAAACGAGATAATTTCAAGTTATTTCTAAAGCAGGTTGACCCCACGTTGTGCGCCAACTACCGTGTCATCATTCATTTTTCTATTTCATAAAAGGCCCTATCGAGCGAATAACTCATTGACTCATATTCAGAATACTACACTAAATTCTAGAGAAGAATACCACGAACACCAAATGAACAGCCATCATCGATTTGTCGATAGTAAAGCAACATTTGATAGCTCGCTGCTCGGGATGTTCTTAAGGATGATTTGAAAATGATTTGCAGCTGACTCTTCAACTACTTCATAACCTACTCTCTCACATCAATGTATACCCAATTAGGTACTATCATCGTTGAGCGGAACAAACGCTCGAATATGATATCGCATACGAGGGAAATGCGAGACTTATCTCGACTCGCATTCAGATGCGGAAAAGGTACGAATAAGATTCATATGTCGTTCAGTTTGTTTCAGCAAAAGCTAATTTTTACGTGTGTCGTAAGAATTTTCGTTGAGCCTTTGGCGATATCGCAAATGCATTTTTATCGCAAAACTCTCGCTGCAAAGCTCGTATGCGAGTGTTTTGAGAGAGAAAATTCTTTTTTTGCGCGCATTGGAGCATTTCTTGCGGTTTTCGCACGCATGTTGGTCCGCTGGGAGTATACATTGTCTCGCATTCCAACACAAATACTTCAGAAAGCAGAAGAAACCTGTATATTAATAAATAAAAAAATAAAAAGCGACTATGTTCTATGAATCTTCCAGGGTGATTCTGGTCGTAAATGTGGACATTACAAAGTATATGTTTTCTTCGAGTAGAGAGTCGATTGGACTCTCAGATTGGTGTTGAAAAGTATAGTTTTGATTATGTCTAGGATTTCATCTATCAGGGCACCACCGTCACCGTGAAGAATGATGCCAGCATGGAGGAGACCAAGCGGAGAATCACTATTGCCAATAGTTGTTACTTTGGTCTCAGTAGGCAAGGAGTAATAGAGACCACTCTCGGGAGGCGAAACTATCACTCTATAAGACACTCATGCTTCCCGTTTTGCTTTATGGCGTTGAAGCATCGGTGGTACTCCGCGCGATCTTTGAAACTTTACGCGTTGCGTTACGACTACCGCACCCAATGGAACGATACGCTCTGAAACACTGACGTAGTCAAGCGAATAAGGATCAAGCCGCTATGGTGGCTAGGTCATGTTGTGCGTATGGATGAAGAAGCTCCTGCGAGAAATGTCTTTAATGCAGTTGTCAAAGGAAGGCGATGACCCGTAGACCACGTCTACGTTGGAAGAACTAGGTAGAGAGTGCACTAGCTACATTTTTTATCACCAATTGGAGAAGTCGCGCGTAGAGAAGAGACGCCTGGAGGAGAGCTTTACATCTGGATGTAACCCGGTAACAGGTTCTTATCGCCAGTTAAGTAAGTAAGTAGGTAACAACACAAAAAAAAGAAGAAATATTAGGAAGCGTTATGTTTCAATTTCAAACTTTGGAACACATTTTAGCAACCTAAAATCTGTCACTGCCTTTGATTGAATTTCGCAGAGTGTATACCTGAAAATCGGTATACGATTAACATACATTTTTCGGTTTATCTTGCCAACGCTAAGTGAGCAACACTGTGTGACACTTTGAAGCATTTTCGAATGCAGTCAGATAAAAAGAAAAGTGTTAAGAATAAAACTTAAGCAGATGAAAATAACGATTTTTTCAAAAATCACGTTAACTAGTAGAAACTTTAAGTGAAACTCTTTGTTTTAAAGACTTTTCGACTTATGTTCGTTTATAGGTTTAACACCATTTAAAGTACATGTATCAATTATGTTCGTTTGTATTTAACAATTTGCTGCTGTCAATACACATGGCATTTCATGATGTGCATTCATAAATAATGCAATTGCCTTGAAATGCCACTGGGACAACGTATGTAGCAATTACAACTAGCTTTGAGTCCATATAAAATTTATATTTTTGTAACACATTTGAAAATAAAAAACCCATAAAAAGTACCATATTGAGGACTTAAAGCGCAGAGCAGAGGGGAACAGCAGCACTTTTTGCATGTAATTCAATTTATTGAAATTTATATACTGGCAAGTTAAAAATCGCATTACATTATAATTAATGGAATTTCAATAATAAAATTAATAATAATTTGCTAGCTTCGACGCGTTCATTAATGCACAAAAAAGATCGGGTGCAAAAAAAAAAAAAAAAATGAAACAATATATGTTGAGTTTTAAAAATAAACTGCTGTCGAGAGGTTTGCATATAAAGTGATTGAATGTGCAAGCTGAGTCGAAAATCTAATGAGCTACAAATAGAAAGTTCAGAAACTACAGAAGTTTCAAGATTTCGTTTTTCAAAGCCTACTTCTTCATATATTAGTATATATATATTTGGATACCTGAAAAGCTAATACTCGTCTGATGCTAATTGACATCCGACAAACTTGTTAAGGAGTTTTTAGGATTTTCATGCCTATCAATTGCTAGAATCGAAGCTTTCCAGACACCGTAATCTATATATATGCATATCTATATATAAAAGCGCTAAGCAAAAATTCAGTGTGGTACCGATTACTTCGCAATATCACAACTTTTTCAAGTGAAACCTACACCATTCGAAAGATAAAATGCTTGCAGTTTGCAGAATATAAGTTTCATCGGGATATATTGCGTTTTAGTCAGGTAAAAGTTGATTTGAAGTCAAAACAACAACAACAAAATTTATTTTCTCATCTTCGTGCTCAGCTTTTATGAGAGCGCTTATTAAGTCGACGACAAGGCGAAGACTAGTCCATATATAAATACGCTTAGCAAAAATTCAGTGTGGTACCGATTACTTTGCAATAGCGCAACTTTTTTAGGTAAAACCTATACCATTCGAAAGATATAATGCTTGCGGTCTGCAGAATATTAGTTTAAACTAGGTAAATTGCGTTTTAGTCAGGTAAAAATTAATTTGAAGTAAAAAAAAAAAACCAACAGAATACATCGTTGCTACTTTGTGTTTTTGTCTCTCTTCTTCGTAATCAAACTTATAAAGAGTTCGACACATTCGCAGTATTTAAAGCTGCCTCAGAAAGATATGATTTCTCAAGATAGCTTTGTTTTTTAAACGCATTCTCGAGTCGTAACACATCAGCTCACAAATATGTCCCAAATAAGAGTAACACGCGACGTCAAAAGTGGAAGGACAAAATTATTTCACTGTTAATTAAATAAAAAAATGCGAAAATGAAGCGAAAACTGTGTGCATTATTAAATTATTAATTATGAGTACGCACACTGACGTCACACATGTACTAGCATGAGTTTCAATTTTTGCACTTTTAATAATAATGAAGCGTAGCAACTTTATTAAAGTGCAATCAAGTAAAATAAAGTTTAAAAATGTGTTGCCCTAAAATGTAGTCCCAAAACGCGTATTAATCAAGTTAATTAAAGCATAAAATTTAAAACAAAACCTTAAGTGATAAAACTCGGTACAAAAGCAAGCAACCAGAACACAAAACACTTGACTAGGAAACGAGGAAGAAACTAAGGTAAAAAGTTTTTGTAGGCGACGAATTTAAGGGAAACTGACGAAAATCTTGTGCGCACAAAACTTGGGCACAAAACTTTGTTAGAACCATAACAATTGAGTAGCTAGTAGTAGAGTAGTAGAGTTTGGGAACAAGGGATTGGAAATGATGCATGAAACGTTGGCAAATAGACTGAAAGACAGTCGCTACAATAATGAGTTGTAAGCACAACTTTATACAAAAGGATTAACAACAATAGTCAGCAGTCAATTGTTCCTTTAGTCTGTGCAAGGAGCTAGTCAGTGGTACGCTTTGTGCGTGACATGGCAGCAGAGCTTTTGAGATTTTGGGCAGCCAAACAAAGGATTAAGACATTATCGACAGAACATCATCAGTGGCATAACAAGAGACTTGCTTCAAGTTGTTGCAAGATGAGTTATGTTTGGGCATGAGGTAAGTTGACCTAAGCCCAAAAGTGGAAACTTAATCAAGCTGCAAAAATCTATTGCGGTTCGTCAACGGGTTTAAACGTTATGGAGACTATTAGGTAAACATGGGGGCCCCGAGAGTCTAGAGGGGCAGACAAACAAACAAACTTCATTAAACAAGTAGTATACTAAAAGGGGACACACAATAGTTATAGATACAGATACATGCGTCAAATAGGAAATAGAAATGTGCGCAAATCCGGCAAGATACAATGAAATAAAATGGCAGCGCGGAAACCACAACAAAAGACTTAAATGGCAGCTTATGGCTTTTAAAATGGCGACGAAGATGATGTATGTATTTACATATATAAAACGTAGAGATATTACTAGATGATAGAGGAACTTGAACTGAGAGCTTAGCTAAACTTCGGCTTGCCAGCTGCCAAAAACTTTATTCATAATGCCGGAAACGGATGTTTATTTGATGAGTTTTAACAGAAGGCAAACTGTTGCTCAGCTTTTAAATTTTATAGTTATGTTGCTATGTATAAACTTCTAAATAAATATATGCAAATTGTTGTACTCTTTTATGTAGTAGTTTATTTCGTTTGTCTTGAAGTTCGAGCATGAGAGTTGTAGAACTCGAACAGCCTTACATACATATGCATATTTATTTTCGTTTTGTTGCTTCTATCGTTTAAAAGTCAGTTAAGTTTATATATTTGCTACCAATTCCGATAGTCCGAAATCCCTATGTCATACTTGGCTATAACAATATTGGAAGCATTCTCCACGATATCAATACGAATGTAAGCAATTTATGTCTATAGGTCTTTAACATATCGATCGATTTCAATCGATTTTAACGCATTGCATGAGATTGATTTTAATTTTCATTGATTTTCTGTATTTCAGCAATAAAGCAATCCAATATGAATATGCAAATTGTCGTATATATGCAAATAATCGCGAATAAGCAAATATTCGATATACGCAAATAAACGTTTATATGCACATAATAGCAAATCCTTCATACCGTTAATTATCGTTTAGGCGCTAATTATTGTTTATATGCAAATTAAAGTTAATATGCAAATTATCGTTTGAATGCAAACAATTCTCTTCATGCAAGTTAGTTTTTATGCAAATTATTGGACGTGTACAAACTATCGCTAACATGCAAATGATCGTTCATATGCAAATTGCCGTTTAATTGCAATTAATCAACCTAAACAAATGATCATTATATGCAAAGAAACGATTTTATGCAAATTATAGTTCTTATACGAATTATCGTATATGTACAGTTGTGTTCATGAAAATAGTAGTGCTGCACCGGACAACAGTCAAATCAATTTTTTTGACTTGTTAATCTATCAAAATGAACATTTGTAGATATTTGCTTTAGAATAGGATATAAACGACAGAAAAACGAAAAAGTCCCGTTACGTTTGCATTTCTTCTTCTTATTTTCGATGACTTTAGGCATATAGGCATAAAATCCGCTGTTCATTAAAATAGTAGTGCTGGGAGTTTGTACATCAAAAAATTAAAAGTTAAGGAAATTAACAAAAAAAAAACGATGCAATTAGTTAGTGTTATTTACTAAGTGAATATTTTGATGAAGGAAATTTATGGTAATTCCAATACTTTTATTTTTAGTGGGTAGGGGAAAGCATTGCTCAGTCGAGAAAAGAGACCTCATAGTTAGTCTAAAAAATAAAGCCAAGACTTATAAAGAAACTGAAAATTAAGTTGGATATACTGCTACCATGGTATTTAACGCCATTAACTATAAGAAGAAGCTGAAAATCGCGGTGGTAAGCGAAGGACTACAGTTTTGGAGGATAGACGAATTGTGCGATACTGCAAGATGAAGCCTACAGCGGCCTCAAATATGATAAAAAATGATTTAAATCTGTCAGTCAGTGATGTGACAGTTCGTCGTCGACTTATTCAAAATAATTTAAATTCAAGAAGTCCAAGAAAGGTTCCCCTTTTAGCCCTAAAGCACGTGGCCGCAAGGATTGAGTTTGCCAAAATCCGTTTAAATTGGCCCGCTGAAAAGTGGGCCATAACAGTAACATAAACAATATGTTACTGTGGACTGACGAGACCAAGATAGTTTTATTTGGTGGAACAGGGTCCCGGAAGTATGTTCGTCGTCCACCAAACACAGAATACTAGCCAAAATACGCAAATAAGACGGTTAAGCATGGTGGGCTGAGTATTATGGTATGGGCTTGCCTTTCTTATGGAGGCGTTGGTCATATCCATATGATTAATGGTATCATGGGCAAAACGGTATACGTCGAAATATTGAAAAATACAATGTTGCCATATGCCAGTTGGGAAATGCTATTAAAATGGACGTTTCAACAGGACAATGATCCGAAGCACACTAGCAAACTCGCTAAAGACTGGTCTTCCAACGAAGAGATCGATGTAATGCGATGGCCAGCTCAGTCGCCGGACCTTAATCCCATTGAAAATTTGTGGGGAGACGTGAAGAGAATTGTGGGAAAAGCAAATGCTTCGAGCAGATATTAGCTGTGGCCAGTGGTGCAAGAAGGATATGCTTTGAATCGTTGCAGGGATCTGATTGATTCCATGCCACGTCGGTGCAAGGCTGTAATTAGCAATAAGGGGTTTACAACCAAATATTAAGCATTACCAAACATGTAGAACATGTAATATTAAGGTTATTTTAATGTTTCGATGTTTTTTTAAATCTTTTTATTAAACACTACTATTTTCATGAACAGCCCAATTTTGGCCATTTTGTTTTAATTAGCGCAAGTAGGAGAAAGAAGAAGAGTTTTTGACTAAAAAAAACTTTTGATATTCTCTAAAATATATACACATTCTTATTTGATTAGCTATTTAGGGGAATTTTGTATTTATCATTTAATTTAACCGGGTAATAACAAAGGTTCAGCTGCACTACTATTTTCGTGAACACAGCTGTATATACAATTATAGTTTACATGCAAATAATTGTTTACAAGCAAATAATCGTTTACATGCAAATAATCGTTTACATCCAAATAATCGTTTAAATGTAAATAATGGCTTATATAAAATAATTAAATACGAAATAAATTTTAAAAAAACTAATGTTTACAATAAATATTTATGTACATACATATGTATCTGTGGAATTTTTTCGAAAACCACTTATCTCGAAATAAGACAAATTCCCAGGAGATATAGATAGACGATAATATGTTGAAATTTACATTTCTTATCTTTTATCGATAATCAATAAAACGATTTTAGTTTCGCTAAAGCGCTATCCCTTAGCATTCAAAGTTGAAATTCCAGAAAATCAATAAGGAATGATTCTATTCGCACATTTCGGTTTTACCAAACCATTTTTAATGTTACACTACAAATTGCAGAGTATTAGTTCTGCGTTATTAACAACCAACAGATTCTTGGTTTTCTCACTAAGCTCACAAGTTTTGCAATTACACGCATGCACAATGTTAAGCATACGCCGTGTTGCTTAAGCTTCAAGTTGCAACCAGCTGATACCAGTGCAGGTACTACGACCTGAGGCAGTAGTTAGCAAGAAGAGTAGTGAGTGCAACTTATTGAGGTAGCAATATGATAAGCAACTTTAAACTAAGCAAACTAAACTTTAACAAATCTAATTTTGCAATTGAAAGAATATTTCATGTCGCACTCTGTCTCCTCTCTCACACTGCTGGCAAACTTTTTAATAGTTGAAAGCGTAGCAACATCTACAGCGCTTGGCTTGACTTTGCTTTACTTTTGCAGCCATGAAACTTTCAAGTCAGAGCATCTTCTTGCCACTTAAGTGTAGCACAAACAGACATACAAACAAACCCACCAAGCAACAAACAAACAAACAAACAAACTTATAAGGCACAGACAACACGCAACACAGCCATATATAGAGTCACTTTTGCCGACAACTTGTGCACAACGAAAAGAAAAGCAAAAAAACAATAATATGAAATAAAAAATAAAAAATAAATATCTGAAAGAAGATGTGCAAGATATTGCTGTGAAAGTTGTGCATTTTCCTGCTGCTTTGGCAGTAAAAGTTTTTAATAATAACCGCAATACAAGAATATAAACATTTATATTACTGCTTCATAATGCGCACAACAACTATAATAACATACGGTGTATGAAGCCAACAGCTGGCACATATGGCGTACATACGTGGCGTATGAGCAATGCGAAACCAAAGCTTAAAGGTTAGCTGCAGCTTAATAAGAAACTCATAAGTTTAGAGTTTAGAAGCAAGTAGCTAGGTAAGTAAGCATGTGTTTCGAACCAAGATCAACTTTATGGTTTTAGGGTTCAAATTAGTAAATGAAATGATATTCAGTATCACGTTATTGAACATAGTTTTATTGTTACTTCGGCAATGAAATGGAATTACAACATATTTGGCTTATACCTTTCCAGCAATGACTCAGTTGTGTATAATTTCAAGGGTACTCACAGAGCAGAAAGATTCAGTTCAAGTCTTCAGATTAAACTTCTTAAGAAAAGAAAAGGGAAGGGAAACAGGACTTAATGACAACTTCTACCTTATCGATTGTTGTTATCGATTGTTTTCTTTTATCGATTATTTTGCTAAATTTAACAAATTGCCTAGAGGTAGAAATTTGGATCATGCTGGCACCATTGTCATTCGTTAGACATCCCAACTCTTTCGTCATTTTACACATTAAGGACTCGCAGGGTCAAGCTCAAGGCCATGCTTTTGTATGAAGATAAGTTCGCACTTTGCTTATGCGGATTGGTTCGCTGGAAATGGCTCCGAAGTGCACCTAAAAAGGCCAAATAAACACTAACGAACTTTTTCTCATACGAAACACTTTCGGGCTTCATGTATATTCGTCCGTCTATACCAAAAGTTTCGGCCGACTAAGCAGACCATATATAACCTTTTTTGAGGCTTGTCCGACAGGCTATAATTGGCTATAATCTTTATAAAAAAATTTTAATCGAAGGACTGCAACTAAGTAAGATAGTTTGGTTTTAAGAGTAATGCCTGAGATGGCTCAACAACAGTTCGATCTTAGACAGATATGGCTTCCGTGACATCTGAACCATGAAGGCGACAATATAGCTGAAGAGCTTGACAGATAAGGCAAACTTGGTAGGTAAAGTGGATTTATAACTTTCTCAAGCCAAGTAAGAAGTTATGAGTTTTGGTTACTTGTCTTGTTTTAAGAAACAAGGTTTCAATGCCCTAAACAAAGCTCCGAAAAGTTCAAACATTGAACCTTGAAATTCTGCCCTGTTTAGCATATTTGATTTGTAAAAAGTGTTCATACACTTTAAGAGCCCTGATTTTCGTTTCAAGTTGAACCGTTTTGAAACGGTTTGCCGCCTTTAGCAAGAGGAAATCAACTGCAATTTAACTTTTAACATGATTACAATCAGATTTCGAATCTTCGAGTGGCATTACAAATAAAAGTGCACACAAACACACCCATACCACACAAAGCACACCTTGCCCACAGGCACTTTAAGTTAACTCATCTGCTTTGCCTCTCTCGTTCCATCTAATGGCAACTCAATTAAGCAAACCGAAACGTGGCCAGCAATACTCGTCTGGCTGCTGCCACTACTATTCCCATTCATTCCTCCTGCATTTAGCCATTCATTCATTCACCCCTTCTCAGTCAGTCATTCACTTGCTCACTCAATGCATTCCGTACAGCTGCTCTCGACTCGGTTCGCCGTTTCCGGTTTCCTACATGCCACACTACTAAGCGGCACTTCCTGCAACAACAGCGACAACAATAAAAGCATTGAAATAAAATTAAAATTGCGCACAAAACGTCAACGACAAACAGCAAGAAAGAATAGTAAAAAAAATAAAAATAAAAATAAAAATAAAAGAATAAAAGCGAAATACATACAGAGAAAAAGTAAAAGAATAATGAAAATCAAGGCGGAAATGATAGAAAATGTTTTAATGTTGCCAAGAGACGAAGACGCCATTGAAGTAAAATGGGGCAAAGACAAGGTGGCAAATTCAAAAACAGTCAAAACAAAGACGTTGGCGTGGGCGTGACTCTGTCGGAGTGTTATTTAAGGTGCATGGCAGGCAGGGGGTGCAACGGAGAGGGAAGCTATAGACAAGTTGATTGATTGTTAAGCATTCATTGCAAGTGCAATTGCTAGAAGAGTAAATCTTGAATAGAGCGTTGAGTAAATGATGAAATTGCGGTTGCAGCAAGCACAAGAAGGGAAACAAGTTCGTAAAAAAAACTTCAACTGGTATTTTTCCTGGTGGTGTAGATAAAAAAAAAGCTTGAGAGCTGCGAAAAATCTGTGGTTTTTTTTTATATATTTGACAAGAAGTTATAAAATCAAATGTTAGCAATTGATTGTGAGTAAAACCGATTTAGTTGAGTTGGAAAAATATCAATAAATTTATTTTAAAGCAAATCGAGATGGTAAAAACTTTTTGATTGATATAAAAACTACACAAATGATGGACAGAACTGTATGCAAATATAAGTCTGTTGGCACTGTTGGTTCAAGGTTAACAGCATAGATGAAATGTATATATCAATAAGTTTATGAAGTAGCGCTACAAAACTATTGATAGGACTAACTATATATCGGCCATAGTCAGGACGCCATAAGGGTTTTTGCAGGAACCACACTGAGATGATTTTTTGTTTTTGTTCTTTTTCTTTCCCAATTTTGTCTACGTGTGGAGTGAGTCGGTCTAACAGAGACAGCAACACAAGCAGCCTCAGATGTACGCTTGCTGAAAATGGCAGCAAGCTCTAGCAGAGCAGCCGCCTCGGAAACGCGAAAAGAAAAAGATGTCTGAGTTACCAGCCCCTCCTAGAATGTGTTCCGACAACCATAAAACCAATCCATGAAGATCTTTCCAAGAAAGAATTACTGGCACGATGTGAGTGTAGATTCACTCAGAAAAATAATGAATGTTATAATCAGCTTATTTGGAAAATCAGCTCCAAGCATCTTCCTGGTGATGTTTTGCCTGTCGAGATATAATAAGGAAAATATCGCGATTTTGAAGATTTTTGAAGCTTTAGAGGTAACTTGTGGCAATCAAACGCATACGTTTGTGGCGAAGGAGGAGGAGAAGCGGCCCGTCGGCAACACCAAGTAGACGTCTTAGGGGCAGCAGCAGTAGCAGAAACGGCCCTTTACGTCCCCGGAATAGGTGAATAAGTCCACTAAAATTTATTCTAAGCCATTCATTTCATCTTCTCCACTTTTACACGCGATTATTTCGAAAAAGTGCGGTTGCGTTGCGCACAGTTTCTCAAGAGCCCTATACCCGATCAGTCTGCATTTTGGTCGGCTTATTTATAACAAGATTAGCCGCTGAGTGAACGAATTTCAATTTCATTTCAAGAAACACTTTGTTGTTTCTTGCTGCAAACACCGAAAACTCAGATGTTTTAAAATCAAACTAAAAAGGTTAATTTTGCAAAATACTTCGCTCACTCAGAGTGTAAAGATTTTTTTTTGTATTTTAGATAAGCAGTTCCTTATTTATCATGCTCACATGCACAATGGCTGTACTGACTCCAGTTATAAATATTTTCTTTTGACAAAATTCATGAAAGACCAGTTCAGTTTTAAAAATAAAAAATTATGTCGTTTTTCCAAAAAATATCGTAAAAATGTCCTTTTTTTTCTCGAGCCCTAAAAACGTTACAACAATTCTCAGAAAACAAGCAATTTCTTACCATTAAATAACAATTGTACAAATGAAATCAATACATTAAGCCACACTTCACTTAATGGCATATAAACAAAAGTCAGACAATATGTCACGCCTTTGTACATACATATACAAAATCTATAATACATACATAGCTAAAAGCACGGAATCATAACATATAAAGGGGAACCCATCAAAATCGCACACTTGACAGCTCCACATACTGTACATACACATATATATATATATAGCAAAGAAGCACATTGCCAAAAGAAAAAAAGAAAAAACAAGACACAAAAAATAATAAAAGCGGAAAAAACTCTCATCATCGGCAATGGTTCGATTACAATTTGCTATTTTCCGAGAAGTCACAACGATACCCTACCGAAGGAGACCCAAGACCAACCCATCAGACAAAGCTACTGCTACTTGCAGGCCAAGCACTCCACTCAATGATTCGATTCGATTCGATTCGATGACATTTACCCTTAACATTTCCTTGTCTGCCTTTTGTTTTTCTATGCTTTTGCTTTTATTCTTCTCTTTCATTTTTGCTTTATTTACCAGTCAATTGAATTTTTAATCGTTTCTTCATTTAAGTTTTCATTTTTATTCTCTTTTTGCTGTGCTCCCACCACTGTGCTTTCATTTCACTTTCTTTGTATTTGTATTTGAACATCTTGAGCGGTTTCCTTATCGGTAAGCGACAGACCGACCGACCGCCCGCCCGACCGCCCGACCGACCGACCGACCGACCGACCGAGCAAGCAGAGAGCCATGTTTGTTGCTGCCTCTCGCTTCTTCCTTGCTCTTCCTCATCTTTCCTTCTTTTCTCTCATTCGTTTGCTCGACCACTTGACTGTCATTGTTTACATTTACAAATTGTTCGCTTGTCCGCAAATTGCAACGCGTTGTCCTTTCGCCCAGCAGAAGTCGCCGGAGCAGCAGCAATAGCGAGTTTCCAGCTGTGGACATATCTTTGCATCTTTGGCACGGCTTTCATTTCTCTCTGTGCGCCTTGCTTTCGTTTTCTTTTCTTTCTTTCTTTCTTTCTTTTGCTTCGGTCTGCGCTCTGTCGCTTTGTGGGTTCTTTGCTTTCTTTTTCGCTTTTGTTTTTTCTTTTTTTTGGCTAAATGTCGCTTGAGGCTTGGCAAAATGTTGTAACAAAAGCAAATGTCACTCTTCCTGTTTGCCTTTCCTTTAGCCAGTTTCCTTCCCCCTTTTTCTCAGTTTTTTAATGTGTTTCAGCTTCTTTTTCAATTTGTTTTTCTTTTTCTTTCTTCTAATCATTTAGCTGCTTGTGGTTTTTGGTAGCCTTTTGTTTATATTTGCTATCCCCCAGCATCCCCCTGCGTCTTTCTGTTGATTTATCATGATTTTATTTGGCCACTGAACAGAAAGCTACCCCCCGCCCGAAGGAAACCCTCCTTTCCCAACCTCCTCCCTCACAATTTCTGTGTGGTTTGTGCATTTTGCTATTTGTTTTTCATTCTTTTGTATGGTTAATATTGGACTGATATTAGGTAATGGGCAAGTCGTGGAAAAATATTTTCCGTGAATTAAGGAACAATTTCTCAGCTTGTTTGGCAATGTAGTAGAACTCACTGTTTTTTGCGATTTGTTAAACTAAGAAGATGCCATCGAAGAGGCGGGCAGCAGGTTGCAGATAACAGACATCTTTGATAATAGACTGCGAATGGGATAGACTTTCTAGTTCTAGAACACACAATTGTTCCAATTCCCAATCACACAGCTACCCAAAACTTATGCAGAGTAAAGACGAAGCTTGAATAAACTCACATGTTAGCGTCTTGAAGACGGGAGTTTGAACAAGCTTTTTAAGGTACGAAGCTGTGAATTTCACGAAGAGGCGTATCTCTTTGCTGAGATAGTGCTGGCTGGGGAGCTAATCACTATTGAGAGAGCGCAATAGATCCATGCATCTGAATCGCATTCCTCGTTTAGCTACCGAAATTCGCCTTCATTAGGTGATAGTGTAGGGATTTAAGGTATCTTACTTTAACCCTCACGGAAAAGCCTTTCTAACTGAAAGCTTAAGCAATAAGTTGGATTCAAATAAGTTACTGTGCTCAGTTTGCTTAATTTTGAATGGAGTACAGAACTTTCAATCCATAGCATCCATTTTAGAGGTTCAAACTTTGAGTTGGCAGCACTGATTTATCTGACAACCCATTTAAAAGTTTATAGCGAGTTGAGTTGAGTTTGGTTCGACATTTCCTTATGGAGCAACGCTTGCAAATTGTTGAAATTTTTATCAAAATAATGGTTCCGGTTAATTTTATGGCGTATATAATCTTCCTTCAGAGCGGCTAATTCAAATAATAATGGATCGTTTTCAGAGTACGTTTACTCTTTATGAAAATGTGCATCCCGTGAGATGCCGAACGATGCTCACTGAATAAGCTACAGTCGCTGTACAGGATAGCATTGAAGAAGATCCAAATCAATCACTTCGTCGGCTTTCTATGCAGCTGGAGTTGTGTCCTTCCACTTTATGGAAGATTTTACGAAAGGATCTTGGCTTAAAAACTTTCAAGATTCAATTTGTGCAGAAATTAATTAATTAATTCACCAATTTCCATTCAAAATTTTGTTCTCCGATGAAGTGTATTTTTGGTTGAATGGGTACGTAAATAAGCAAAAATTGTCGCATTTGGAGTGAGGATAATCCACAAGCTTTTGTCGAAACACCATTACATCAACACAAAATTACTGTTTGGTGCACGTTAGGGGCTGACGAAGTCATTGATCCATATGTCTTCAAAAACGATGGTGGTCAAAACGTTACTGTGAATGGTGAACACTATAGAGACATCATGAATACCTCAAGTAGCTGGCATTAATCTTGCTGGCATCTGCTTCCAACAGGATGGAGCCACATGCCACAATTGATTAACTCAAAGAAGCTTTTGATGAAAGAATAATTTAACGTAATGGTTCAACTAGTTGGCCACGAAGATCGTGTGATTTAATTCGATTCGATCATTTTCTTTGGGGTTATGTTAACTTGTCCACATCGATAAACCAGGGACAGTTAAACACCTCCTGGAAATCAACATTAGAAGAGTTATTGGCGAAATACGGCAGCAAATAAGTAGTGTGTTTCCAATTAGTGCTTTGTCATACATAAAAATTGTCATTCTTAAGTTCTCAAAATATCTCTGTTTACACAATAGTACATTCTCCTTCTCACGTAACAAAATCTTGACCTTAAGACCTATAAGAACTAACTTATCTAGTTCAACAAAGTGAAATCTTTGTCATAGCGAAAACTTGACATAAGCAACTTATGGAACTTCTTTTCAAGTGGCACAACTTTAATGCCATGTCATGGTCTCTATGCACACACAAGAACGTACGCATAAATTGAAAGTTAGAAATTTTTACACTTACTGGGTGACTAACTGAACGACTGAAGGACAGAAGGACTGAATGACTGAATGACAGACTGACAATGCAAGGATAAAACTAGTTTTTTTTTTTCCCTACTTTCGCCTAACACCTCTTTTTGTCACTGTTGCGTGACAATAGCTGAAAACGAAAGCGCAATTTATTACGCTTGTGGCAGGCATTACTTTATGCCTGGCTGTATCTGTATGTGTGTGTAATGGCATTTCGAGCAAAACCCGACAAAACTCTACAAAATGACTTAAGAGCGAGTGAGCGAGTATTTAAAGAGAGCCCTTAGGTCTTAAGAGCAATGCTTTTAAAAGAGCTAACATGTGCAAATACAACGCAATTTTTTCAAAGTCTACAAAACATTATAGACTTGTGTAGAGTTTAACTGTTGAATCATGCAGCAGCTGCAACAAATTGTTGTAAGTTTCAAGTTTAACATTAAAATGGCATTAATAAACAAACATTTTATGATGTCTTTTCTTTTAAATTTAGAAGAAACTTAATTTTGCCAAAGATTTTGCTGTTCTGCTACGGTTTCATAACGGTTTCACATTTATTTTTAAACATGTTACGTCATGCTGCCTATGAGACAACACCCGGCATGAGCTCAGTAATGACCATGACACATACTCTTATAAACCGCGCCTTACAGAAGCCCAACGCATGCGCTTAACACCACCAAGGGGCAAGTCTACACTGTCTCTTCATTTGTAGACTTTAAGACTGCTCCTTCTATTTATGGTGTGATAACATAACGGCAGGCAACAAGTGGCTCACAAAGGCCGACACCTTCACGTTTCCTAACCTCAACCACTTCTCGCCGCTGCTAAACAATGTTGCATTTGATGGCGCAAGTGAAGAGACTTGCGGCTTTGATTGTACAAGTAGCTGGCTGCCATTGCCATTGCCAATGGACTTAATTGCATAATTGTCTAGTCAGTTGGAAAATTTGCCAAAAAGGCAGTTAATTTGTGTAGAGAGTGTGAGAGAGTTCAGTTTGACAGTTGAATCAATACGAGACAAAACAGCGCCAAAGCCAAGCACAAACGCATCAATAACTAACGAGTGGGTTGGGTGCCAAGTTGAGGTTTCACTGTTGTTATTCTAACTGTTGTTGTTGTTACTAGTGAGCAGCCAGCAAATAGAAATTTTAATTGAATTAATTATGTTTTCACTTAGCAGCAGGCAGCATCACTGGCCAAGCCATATAGTAGACCCCTTTGGATATTAAATTGCATTGTGCAATGGCAATTGAATTAAGGCCAAGTTGCATTATATCCACACACACACACTCACACATATAGAGACATCTAAACATAGACACACCTATACACACACACCCACACCTAGACTCAAGTCACTACTGTCTACAGTTGCTGTCCATGTCTATGCCTTTAGGTGCTACTACTGTGTCTCTGTGCTGCCACTTCCACTTGTGCTCGGTAATCACATTTGATATGCTGTAAATTACATTACGCATACGCCTCATGCGCACAGGTCCAAAGCGAGCTGCAAAATATGTTTATGATTGCCTGACAGGCAGCCTTGCCTGATTGTTGTTTAACTTAATTAGCTGCTGCCAAAGAGCTTCATAAAGCAGGCAGCAAGAAAGATTCAAAGGTAGTAGCAAAAAAAAAAAAAGAATGCCTTAAAAAAACATTGCCTACTTTCGTGCGCAGCATAGCTTAAAGGTACTTACTGCTTATTTGTACGTGTAGCCAAGTTAGCAACAACTTACCTGTAAAGAAAATACAAACATGTAATTAGTTTTTTGTGATAATAGTACAGATGAAGAAGATTCATTTTTTTTAGATAAGGTATAAGTTTTTGTTTTTAGAACACAGCTTTGTCGTAAATTAATATGGTTTTGAACTGACTTCTCCCATCCATATAAATGATGCTCAAAAGCATAATTGTGAGTACAACGAAAAGACTTCGGTCAAGTTTGACCACTGTGAAAAACTGGTACAACGATTACACTCGTGGCTGTTCTACACTATATTATCGACATGTGGCATACCGTGAGCTTGAGGCATTCTTGGGCATTATAGGGAAGAATATACATTCAATATAACTTGAAGATTCGTTCCCCATTTGTTGTCCATTACTCATACGAAGGAGCGTGTAAACTTGTGCCCAGGAAATTCGATGGTGTAACGTAGAACGCTAAATTCTCTGGTATTAAAAAAATCTTTATAACAATGATAGTTCTCACACATTGACACAAAGATTTTTAGGCACTCAAAATATCGAATTAATACATTTATAATTTGGCAACGAATCAGGGGCGGGCCAGCAATCCTTAGACGGTTTTGCTTAAAGTTGTATTTGAATTTTCTTCGTAAAATTCGGTATAAAAAGCTATGTGGCATGCCAAAAATAGATTTAGGGTTACAATTCGGTTGAACGCGATTTCAGGCACATCCCCGAATGACTTAATTTTGTTGGCGACAATCAAAGAGAAATGGCGAGAACAGCGTTTTTCGCTATCGAAAAAGTTCTTGTAGCATTCGAAAAGACCAATTTAGAGGTAACAACAGCGAAGTCGCATATATAAGTTTGAGTGAATATTTTGAAAAAGAATAAAACCATTTTCAGTTTCGTTGCAATATCGTTTTTCCTGTCTTACGCTAAAAATATAAAAGGCAGCCCGCCCGCTTATTCCATTCGAAAGTATAGAATCGAAGACGAAAATGATAAACACACAAGCAACTTCGTTTGTGAGGAATCGCAAATGGTGTGCTATAATATTAATTGTAATATGCATAACAATATAACTTCGCAATTGAGTTCATAAATATTTACAACTTGAACTTATATACAATCAACAAAGTAATGCTAAATGGCCTTAAGCATTTGGGGATTGATGGGAAGTTGAAAAATCGCAGCTCAAATTTGCTGAAAATCTTCCGTTGAGCAACAGCGGAAACATTTTCCAAGCTCACAACTTGACTCTCGTGTGAATAAGTGCAACAACAAACAACTAAAACATTAACAGCACAAACGCAACGAACTGTAAAGCAAATAAAATGCAAAATAAGGATAAACGTGAAAACAAAACTCAAAGGCAACAACCAACAACCAAACTATGCCAGCGCCCCTACAAAGTGCTAGGGACAGCCCCAAGCTCCCCAAAAAGAAATACAAGAAATCGTGGCAAAAAAGAGGAAAAAAAACAAGGAGACAACACTAAAGCAGCAACAGGACATGGTACACAAATTTTCATGTTCGACATGAATTGGGCGAACCAGAAAAAAAAAAAAACACAAAACATACAGTAACAAAAACAAGAGAGCCGCTAACAAGCAAACAAAAGACAAACCAAGCAACAGGAGGGGAAACCCCCTAACGGTCACGGCTTTGCACTGTTATTTTCCAAACGAGTGAGAATTATTAAAGGGCATTATTGCAGCTTCATGAAGCAAATACACTCACACTGGCAGGGTATACTATAATATACATATGGCAATTGCTTCATAAAGCTAAGTAAGTAAGTTATTCTCTGTGTTGCAAGCTATTTCCATTTAACGGCAGAAACTACATATAGCAGTTCCAAATTTCCTACTGGGCTGCTTTGCACGTCACATTGCCGTAATTGTTCTAGCTAAGCGTGTGTTTGTCTCGTTGCGCTACTGCAGTGCACTGCTTGCCCGCTGTCGATCAGTGTATTGTTTAAGAGCGGTCAAGGCCGCATTGTGTGAAGCGCAGGCCAAGCACAGCGTGGCGCAGTGACCAAGACACCTCTCAACACTGGGAGATTATCAGCTAAATGCGAAACAAAATACTTAACAACAATAAAAATACTCAATATGTACATAAGTATATTTTAAAGTAATTAGTATTTCTTTGTGAGTAGCTTCCGAAGCGTCTAAGTAGTCTTCAGATCTAAAGAACACAGATTCGAAATAGGATATTAGCAAGGCTTCCAAATAACAACCTAATGAACAACTTAACGTTGATGAGGATGTGTTATAAAACAATAAAGCAATTATCGGTTTAAGAGTCTTACAAATCTAAAAGGTCATTCAAACTTTTGCATATTGCTTCCAAAGTATAAACCCATCAATTTCGGAATGCATACACTGCCTTAAAGTAGGCAACGCCAAGTTATAATCGCTAAGTGAACATAACCTAGCATATTAGCTGCTGCTCTGCCTGCACACCACATTGCGTATACGTAATGAGTGTAAATAAGTTTTTGCACTTGGTTTTCAGTCTATTTGTATTTAAAACAGATGCCAAACGCAATGCATAACTTGTGCCTAGAGGCAAGGCGAAAGGCTCATAAAAATGCAACGGTAAGCAATGAACGGAAAAGGGAAAAACAACATTATGCACATGAGTTTTCCAAGCCAAAAACTTGAAATTAAAAATACAAACACAAGGACAAAACTTTACGACAAAGATGGAGACGACTACTAAAAAGTTTTAAGTTTTGCGCATTTCATACATAAATGAAACATGTGCATAATTTTAAGAAAAGGAGAGGCACAGTGTGGTAGTGAGAGAGGGAGTGAGAGAGGGAGTGAGTGAGGGAGTGAGTGAGGGAGTGAGAAACCAACTCAAGGCAACCAATGCATTAGCAATTGGCTTGCTCGCCTCGCATGATGAATACAAATTACATAGATGACGCGCATTTAAATTCATTGGATTGCTGTTCCCACTTCTGTTCATATTTCAAAATATATTCATTTCCATATTGTTTATCGCAAAACTTAATTTAATAACAAATTATTTTAACTTTTTAAAAGCTTTGCTCATGACCACAAAGACAATTAGTTTCTCTACCAAACTTGTTCGCCATTTTAGTTTTTTATTTTTAACTTTTTTTCAACTAAACTTTTCTGCACGAAACCTTTGGCATGTGCGTAACACACACAGACTCTCTCTCTCTCTCACTCTATCTCTCCCACTCTCTATCTCTTTCTCTAGCAATGTTCAAATTTCAATTTCTAACAACAAATAAAACAACTGTAGTACAACGTAAAAGCACTTGAACATTAGTGAAAATATGCACAACAAGTTTTGGTCATATAAATGGTGTGTGTTTCGGGGGTCAACACAGCACGATATGGTTTTGAAAATATCCCCAGCTTTCAAAAGGTTTCATTCCATGACCAAACTTTTGTGGCCCATGCAAGGTAAGGTTTGTTTTCCTGCCGAGTCCTGGCATAACTTTTGCTAGGACTAATAACAAGTGAGCTTTGCGGGGTCTCTAACTTTAGTTGAAATTTGTTGGTTAATAGAAAAGTCGTTGAGTTTTTGTTTTTGCCGTTATATTTCCTATTCTAGTGCATTAAATTGACTTTTGCTGCGGGTTTGTGTGTGGTGTTTGGCATGGTAATGAAATATGAGTGTTAAAGTAGTTGTTATTGAATGCTAAACTTAAATGAAAATTTGCTTTTTGGTGGAAATTAAACGATCTCGCAATTAGCTGTTTCAAAGGGTGTTGAACGAGGGCACTTCCATTCGCAGTAAAACATTCTTTTTTGTTACGACAAACAGAATTTCCAGACCTCATAACATCTGTCTTTTTCGAAAACCAATGCTTTTCGTAGGTGACACAGAAATCTATTCTAATCAAATGCCATCCCAATTCTTGTTGACACAGATATCTTGTCTGCAGGCTAGTTTTCTGTCAAGAGGGTCCCCAAAGCTTTAACAGAGTTGTGCGTAGGGCTTAGGATCTACCGCGTAAAACCGTCCGCCCTTTGAAAGATGCGATGCTGTGCCTAAAGGAGTGCCCTACATCGGCCGCAGAGATGCAGAGGGAAATCGTATAGTAGATGCACAGGGTGTACTGAGGTTGTGGAGGGAACACTTCTCTGGCATACTATCGGGCGTTGATGAGGATAATGCCGCTACCGGATTTAACCGCCCATCATAGACGACAGTCGCCGACTAGCTACGACGAAGTCAGTGTCGCAATC
Source organism: Chymomyza caudatula (assembly GCA_035041775.1). NCBI lineage: Eukaryota > Metazoa > Arthropoda > Insecta > Diptera > Drosophilidae > Chymomyza > Chymomyza caudatula. The sequence continues at coordinate 99,395 of JAWNKW010000033.1, read as the reverse complement.
AAGCGGCTCAAGAAAAAGCTATTTTGCCGAATATGGCTCGATGAGAGCCTGCATGATTGGAACCTTCGTGTCCTCTGCCCTGTTCTCAAGAAGCGTGACCCCACGGTGTGCGCCAACTTCCGTGGTATCAGCCTTCTTTCTATTGCATATAAGGTCCTATCGAGCATATTGTGCGAAAGACTAAAGCCGTTTGCGAAAGAACTGATTGGACCGTATCAGTGTGCTTTTAGTCCTGGTAAGTCTACCATTGACCAGATATGCACACTACGCTAAATGCTGGAAATGACCCACGAACAAAAATCGACACCCGCCAACTCTTTTTCGATTATAAAGCAGCATTTGATAGCCCGTTGAGGGATCGAGTATATGCCGCTCTGTCTGAGTTTGGAATCCCTGCAAGGTTGGTACGATTATGCAGAATGACGTTGAGCAACAAAAGCAGCTTCGTCAAGGTTGGAAAGAGCTTCTCCGAGCCTTTTGATACCAAGCGAGGCTTCAGACAAGGCGATGCCTTCTCTTGCGACCTTGTCAACATTTTGTTGGAGAATGTGTTGCGAAAGGCCGAAGTACATCGGAACGGAACTGTATTCTATAAGAGTGTCCAGTGGCTTGCACACGCAGATAATATCGACATCATTGCTCGTACAAAGCGAGCATGCTTTCTTCGTGTAGAGATACACAACGATTGGAATCTGAGAGTCCCGGTAACAGGTTGTTATTGGCAGTCAAGCAAAAGACCCCTGAAGAAGATTTAATCAATAAATAATAATAATAAAAAAGTACCGAAAGACCTCATTTTCCCTGTTTTGAGATATTCCTGACATAAGCGCTCTAATGACCACTGGTTGTCGGAATTTGGTTTTTTATTTTTTTTTTTTTCAACCCACCCTAAAGGTTTCTTTGACATTTGAGTAGGTCGCAACCCTTTTTAAGCTTATAGAAAGAAGTCTTAATAGAAGAATTGTAAGACAAATTAAATCTTGCCAAAGCCACAAATCGCAATGAAGTAAGTTTCCAGTGTACCCTAATCAAATGTCATTTTAAAATGTTGTCGCTACTGTTTAACTGTTGTTTATGACTGGCAATGACTGTGTGACGAGTCAGTCAATGAAAAGCTTGTCAAAAACAACGACAAAGTGACATTACTCGACAGCAAACTGTAAATCTATTTCAATATTTCAATGATTCTGTTTCAAAAAACTGGCAAGGAACTGCAAAAAAAAAACCCCCCGGATGACATCACCGATGCACAACTTTAAACAAACTTTCAAAGATAAACTCAGTAGGAGCAATGGCATCAGTGTTGCATAGCACAAGAACAACAACAAACAACAGCAACAAAAATAATAATACAGATGCTATGGCAAATGATAAGCAAACTGTGTTGGCAACTCTGGTACCTGCCGCTGTCTCTAGCTCTGGAAAACAAAGAATATCAAAGTTAAATTAAATTGTAGTTTGTATGGAAAACTTTATCGTATGCCACATGGTTCGTTGCATGCTGTCCAACTGTCTCTGTCTCGCTCCCACTCGCTCCGTCTCTTTCTCTCTTTCTACGCTAAACTATAGCAATGCGTTCTCTTACACAGAAATTGTTACTTTTTAGCGGCCTTTTGCTAATTGTGGCTCTAGCAACCAAATTTTTGTTATTTAAAGTCGCTTCTACTTAAACTGAACACCATTTCCAATTAGAAATGTGATTTGCGAATTCAATTAATGCCCCAGCAACACACAAAACAATTTTGACAACCTCAAGTAATGTTTACTAATTGAAAACCAACAAAATTTATGCATTAATTTCACATAGCACAACAATTGAAGCTCATTAAAAACGCATGAAAATTTGCAAATACAAACATAACAACAACAGGAGCAACACCACTAGATGGCGCTCTTCTTGGCACAATGGGGGCAAAAGTTTTCCATGTTGCCATCAAATCTCAAAAGTTGAAATTCAGCAGTCACTATAACCACGATGCTGTCATAGCATCCACGCCGCGACAAGCATTCAAGCTTCGTTCCAATTCTGAGCAAAAATCAAGGTGGATTTTTAATGAAAAACATAATTATAATTCATGCAGATTTGTCGTAGCTGAGGAGAAAGAGTAAATAAAAGATGGTTAAGTTTCGGTTGTAGTGAGTACTAGAAACCGCACAGGAAAGAACTTTTCCAAAGTTCATATTATTATTGCGCGTGAGTTGTTCTGCTTCTGCTTCTGTTTGTTGTTGTAGTTTTCATGTTATTTTGGCTTGTTGTCTGTGGAATTAAAATGTAATTATGTCGTAAAGCAGCAGCTACAACAACAACAGCAACAACAACAGCAACAACAACAGCAACATTGCCGTGACATGACACAAGTTTCAGGTGGCAAGGCAAGTTAGTGTGTTGCAACTGAGCTGGCATTTAAGTATATGGAATTGAAGCTACTTTTCTGTTACAATTACTATATTGTTTGTACTATTATGTGGTCTATGAAATGTTATGACAATATAACATATATGGTATATGTTTGATTTATGTTTAAGCAAAATATGACGAAATTTTAAGAAAAAAATTAAGTATAAAAAATATTTGAAAAAGTAAGCATAAAGATACATCCTGCGTGCTAAACGTGATGAAATTAACATATTCTAAATAGATTATTTTATAACCAACCGAAAAACGTAGTATTTTCTCCAGTAATGTAAGGTGCTATAATCGTGTTTATATATTGAAGTTTCATATATAGGTCTGAAGATACTATTGTAGGATAATAAGTCAAGTAGAGTCTCTTCGCAGAGAAGACACTCTTTGTAACGTAGAGACACCCTTCGTAGGGTAGACACTCTTTGCAGAGTAGAGACACCCTTCGCAGAGCAGACAGTCTTCGCATAGTAAACAATCTTTGCTGAGTAGACACCGTTCGCAGAGCAGACAATCTTTTCAGAGTTTTGAAGCGTAGACACCCTTCGGAGAGAATAGAAACTTTGCAGAGTAGACAAACTTTGCTGAGTAGACACTTTCTAGAGTAGACACCCTTCGCAGAGGATACACTCTTTTCAGAGTTCACACTTTTTGAAGCGTACACACCGTTCGCAGAGCAGACACTCTTCGCAGAGTAGAGACGCTCTTTGGTGAGCTTACATCAGGGCGTAACCTTGTAACGGCTTGTTTTGGCCAGTAAAGAAGACGAATGTACCCAGCAAATTTCGGCCTGCATTGTCTGAAACCTTTTTTATAACTAAGATACGAGGGTTGTCTTTTATATTTTGGGAAATGTGGAATTAAACAAATTTTAGTATACCTCTCCGAATTGATTGTTGTACATTTCTCTAATGGTACGGTAGCTACATGTTCGATTTTTCAGAAGAAACAGGCGACCATTTGCTTTTGATGGCCAAATGCTATCTAGTAAGTAGCACCAGTCAGAATTAGCGCACAGCATTTCTCAATCTCATGGTATGTTACGTGACAATTTCGCACAATCAGTTCACGCAACGCATCGATGGTCAACGTAGCATCCATATGAAAAGAAGTACTTAGGAAATCAAACTGCTGGCTAAACTACATCGAACTAGGTTTTAATTAAATACAGGTAAATAAATCAGAATTGTTGAAAATTGAAGATACCATTTAAACAAGTTCAAGGTTCTGCCGTTATGACAACACAAAGTTAAGCTAATCTGTCAAGCAAGGCAAAAACTGTGAAAGAATCTGTAAAATACACAGAAACTATACTTATAGAGAACTTTTTGCCTAAAGGTAATTCAAAGTCTCGATATATGCACATTTAACCTAGAAAAATGATGCAATTATGTAGTATATAAAGCCACCTACAAGAAGTCATATAAAAGTGCATTGCCATTCAATTAGAGTTTGTTTTGATTTCATTGTTTAGCTTATTGCACCTTTTTTTCAGCTACAATTTTGCTTAACTTTGCTACACGATACGCTCCATTGAGGCGTGAAAAAAGTTGCTGTAATACACACATTTTATACACTTTTAACCATTACTCATTACTCATTACTCATTACTGGCTTGATTCCGCTATTATATATAGCAACACTTTTGAGCTGCAATTTTGCGTCTATTGCAGTTGCAACTTTTACATAAGAAGTAATTAAAAATGTGGTTTTAGACAATGACTATGAAATATGCTTGCATAAGAAGTGCAAAATATGTATTAAAATAATATACTATATACTTAACTGGCTCTACACACAAAAGTATGCACAGTTTCAAGGCTTTTAATTAATTAGGCGCATTGTGTCAGCTTTGTCATTTAGGCCGCTTTTTATTTTAGCCCGGCTTAAAGGCAGCCTTATAGCCGTCATTATCTTTAGCTGTTTTTATGATTCTGACAACTTTGAATAGGAAAAGTGGCCAGCTAATTTTACACATTGAACTAAAACAAATGCATAATAATGACACTCACACACACGCACAAAAGTGCATAGTTATGAGTACATAGGTACTTAGCTCCCTGAATGAGACGCATTTAAAAAGTGTCAACACAACTTTTGTGTTGCATGCTTTTAGGCGGCAGCTCTAAAGTTGAACCTGCAACAACAAAACGCTCATTAAATGGCATGCACAATGTACATTGTCAAAGAGTCATTCATAAGCCGCCTTTCACAAATACGTTGCATTCATTAGGCCAAGTTTTTGTGGCATCCTTCAACTGGTTTCATTTGTTTTTGTTCTTCTGCTCATCTTTGGTTTGCGTCATATTCTTATTAAGCGCAGCTTTTGTCTACCCCTTTTTCATAATGATTATGAGTGTGCTACGAGCGCATCTTCAAATGATAGACGGACAGACAGAATGAATGAATGAATGTAAGAGTGATGGAAGTGAGTGTATGAGCGTGTCTGTGTTTGGCTGTACAGAATGAATGGCTGCTGCCCACTGCTTAGCGTCACAACTTGACGTCACTCCGTCAGTCAGTCAAGTCAGCTCAAGTCAGTTTGAGAGATGTCATTTCAACTGTCATTGTATGAGGCTGCTCTCTACACAATGTAATATATACGTGTGTGGGTGTATGTGTATGTGTGTGTGTGATAGACGCTTTGTCAATCAAAATTATGCGCTGAGCTATTTTCCTTTTGTTAGGGACACCACAAGCATTTTCTGTGGCTCAGTTTTTCCTAATTAAGCCAAAATGCCTTTGAGGCCATTGTGTGCGTATTGGTGTTTTTGTGGGGCATGTGAAAATGTGTGTGTGCGTACGGTCACAACTGCAGTGAAATTCCGAGTACGGCTCTAGGACACACACACACAGTAGCTTGCATGCTATCTAAAACTAATGGCACAGTTATATAGATGATAATCGTTAATAGCTAAATGCCATGAAAACTGATTGCTACATCAAAATTTACTTAAACAAGGACGAAAAGCCTTAATACAAATAAAAACAATATGTATTACACATATAAAAGGAAAACCAAAAAGAAAGTTTCATTTGTACACAAATTTTAAATACTCTTACATTATAGGTACTCACATACAATTACATATCAACAAAGTTTCAATTTGAACTGCTTCTACACATTGCTCAAAACATTCATTAGACACTCGAAGAGAATCAATCAAAGAGCAATTGTCTTGCTGGTGCAAGAGCATTAGTCAGATTGATCCGCCAGACAATCGGGCTTGTGAACGCTCGTTGAGCGTGCAGTGCGCGATTGTGCGCCAAAGCGTCTACTGCTTTAACCGCTGACCTATTAAAGGTTAAACGAATATTTGAAATCAGCGAAGTAGACTTGTTTGGTCCAATAAGAGTGTCCCTAGGCATAAGCGGAAAACAGGCGGTAAAGATGTATGTAGCAGTATTCATCTGCTCCATGTCTAAGTTGGTCCACTTGGAAATCATAAAATATCTGGCAACTAATACATTCATTGTGTTTAAACAGGTTCATGGGACGGCTCGGGCTTGTTAAGAAGCTGTATTGCAAAAATGCCACCCATTTTTGTGGGTGCTGCTCGCATCCTCCAAGAGTACCCTAGACATCCACATGGATGCACTTTCGGACCATGCGGCGGCATGCGGTGTTCAGTTGAAGTTTATCCCACCTTGAGCACCCCACTTCGAAGGCCTGTGGGAGGCAGCTGAAAAGTCAGCCAAGCACCTGCTGCTGCGAGGGAGGACGAGTAACAAACCGTTCTCGTCGAAGTGGGGGCCGTGCTGAACTCACGGCCAATCGGAATCGACAGCAGCAGCCCCAACGACGGCGTCGCAGTCACGACATCGCACCTCCTCAATGGGACAACGCCAGCAGCGCTGCCGTCCGATGCAGGTACGTCGGACGACGATGCAGACGAGGCGAGCATGTCACATAAAGGTAACAGAAAAGTGCAAAGCGTAATACGCTAGAACGTACACAACTTCACGTACTCTTTACTAATGCGTAGCTGTGAGTAGGCTGTTTCTTGAGTACGCGTAATTTTGAGTAGACGTAATTTTGCGTAAGAAGTAAAGGTTTAACTAAGCTATCGACGCGTCACAACACAAGAAAACCAACAAAAACACAAAAACCTTCACACATCCCTTGACTCGCGTTGAGGCCTTATATGTAGCTAGTGCAAAGCGTCAATACTTCAATGCGTCAACGTTAATGAGAACAAGAGAAAATTCGTACTTTGGCGTAGTTTCACTTAATGACGCTCTTCTACTCATACTCTTTTTGACGTTTATGCTACTACGACCTTAAACGACTCATTTCAATGCGTCAAGCTCTGCCGTATACACATTTTGGTTTCTTTGAGTAGCGTGCTTCACGTATTTACTGTATTTGTATGCGTGGAAATGTAACGCAGGAAAGTGACTACGCATTGCATCCTTTCTGACGTCAACGCTTAACTGCTCCGAAGGTTAAAGACTCATTTAAATGCGTCAGGCTCTGCCGTATACACATTTTGGTTTCTTTGAGTAGTTTGCTTCAAATATTTGGTGTATTTGTATGCGTAGAAATGTAACGTATGAAAAACGTAGTATTGTAGTAGTACGCACAAATGACTACGCATTGCAGGTCTCTGGAGGGTAGTTGCTTAAGTATACCTTGCCAAAAGTAAGTGTCACGTTAAATGTCCAATTCAGATAGGTTGTCAAATGTATACAGTGTCCAGATAAGACAGTTTTCACTGTAGTATGTATGTACATTCAAATACGTTTAGCTTCATTAAGGATTGTTTCAGTCGCACACAGCCAAACGAGCTAACAAGTCATGTGTGTACAAAAAAGACCTTTTGCCAGTATTTTATCTTCAAAGTTGTCCTGTAAAAACATGAGCGAATAGAAACCGAAAAAAATGGTTTTGGTTTGAACATTGACCTTTTGCGCAGAAAACCAGGCTAAATAGTTTTTACCATCCCTTTTTTCATGGTGTCCTGCAATAACCGGTTTTTTGCAGATACTCGATACTTAAGTACTCATAGACTAGGGTGTGTCACATTTATCGTTTTGAATACACTCACGAGTATATTTATCGTTTTTAATGCAACCGCGCAAGTCTTTAATACACAACAGAGTGTGCTCAAATATGTCTCCACTGTAATATAAAGCCTGCCACGATATATACCAAAACAAAAATCATTAAAGTTTATATAGTAAATGCCATTTTTATTAAACATAAAAAAGCTTTGCTTTAATAAACGCCTCACTACCACAACAACAACAACAGCAAAAACAACTCGGAAAAACAGCTTTTGTTTTTATTTTTCAATGGGAAAGCAATTCAATTGACTAAATGTAGCGTAAATGTAAAACCATCTATGATGATGCTAGACAGACAGGTAGACAGACGAGTTCTTCAAAGAGCTGACGACTAGGTCGAGTTACAATGCTCAGCTATACAAATTTTCTAATAGTTTGCGTGCGACATGCAAACGAGCTCGACAAAAAGAAGGTAAGAGATCGTATAAAACTATAACCATATAGGAACGACGCAGGGAAGTATCTATCCAGACAGCCATTAAAATGCACTGAACTGTAATGCACACAGAGAATCGTACAACTTTTATAGATATGTATCTATAGGTAGCTGCTGCCAAATGTAGCTGAACTCGACGCGACTCGACTGACTGCCTGACTGCCTGACTTACTGCCTTGATGGCTTGCCATTGATGGAGCATTCATTTGCACTGAAATCTACGATTATAGTTGTTGTTGTTTATACGGTTATACGCCCATTTTTTATGGCCATAAATGACACCGACACTTATTTAGTCCTGATTGCCTTACGACCGTATTAATTATTTATAATAAAAATAGAAAAAATGTGCTTCTGGCACAAAAATTTTGCATGTTAGCTTTATTGCGCACAAAAGTATGCAATTTGTTGAACACAAAAACAAAGGTGATTTAGGCATGTGTGTGTGTCAGTGGGATAATGTGATTCCGTTGAAATGGGGCTAATGGCTGTGAATAATCAAATTTCATTTGTATTGTTTACACACTTGCAAGTAAGTACATGCCGTGATGTTAGCAAGCCAATTCTAACAAACTTTCAAATTTGTCTACTTTTTAAAGTTCACAGCTACCTTAGAGCAGATGCATTCTATGAAAAAGGATACCATAATTTGGTATACGGATGGATCCCAGACAAACACGCATATTTGAATCTATGGGCATTTACACAAGCAGGTGTGCAGACGTAAACATAGAAAGGAATTATTAACATAGGGATATATAGCTATACTGTCGTACAGACAAGCCGCAATAGAGACGGTTGCAAGAACCAGAATAAACTCCAACAAACTAACGCTTCGGTGGGTGCCCGGCCGCAACAACATTCCTTGGAATGAAATTGCGGACGAACTAGCAACAAATGGATCACAAACCCCCTGATGGGACCAGAGCCAATCTATGGCATTGAAAGACACAGAGGAGGAAAGAAACAGGCGAACTGCTGACTGGACAGGTTTAACAGGCTAAGCAGCTCCTTATCTCCTACAAGTGTTATAGATTCAAGAAAATCGTTCAACAGAGCAAGAATCCCCGTTTGGTGAGCGGGAGGTTAAACTGTCGATGATTGATGTAACCCTATTAGAATCATTCCAGATAATGAAATACCTATCAGAAATAGGATTGCTGGGGGAGCTATAAGCTAGGTAGGGGCACAATAGATCCTTAGGGTCGCAGTTCATTACTAACCCATTATATTAGTATCATTATTAGTTCACAGCAAAAAAAATTAGCACAAAAATCTGCATTTCATCTTTACTTTATAGTTGGTTTTAGCATAAAGTTCTAGTCTTAAAGTTTACAGCTATTGCATTGGGCCCCAAAACACAACGCCACAAGTAGAACTGTCAACTCTTAAGAGACTGAGTTACACGCATGTAACCACTAACTGTAAGTAAGAACTGGCTTTCACATAATTTCGCACACAAAACTGACAACTTTTAAACAGCTTTCAGTGTGTTTAGTTTAGTTTCAGTTTTCAAGAAAATTCAATGAAAAACTTTGCTTACATATTTAAAGCTGTCTTGAGCTCTAGGTTCTCATATGTACTCAGTTACTTTCTCTATGTCTTTTTGTCTCCGTGTGGTTTTCATTTTCAACACTGCTCTACATGCTTTTAGTTCAGTTAAGCTCTTGACCAACAAAACTCAACGCAACGCTTAAATGAGCTAGACAAAATGAAGTTTTACACCCACACACAGACACACACACTCACACACACACTCACACACACACTCACACACACACTCACACACACACTCACACACACACTCACACACACACTCATATGCACAAAGTGCTGTTTAGCTCAGTGTCAAGAGTCTCAAGCGCCCAAAGCTATGCTACAAATTTTATAAGAAAGCAACAAATTTGTTAAGTTTAATGCAGAGAAGAAGAAGCGAATCAGTTGGGAAGAAGCAGAGCGAGTAGAGAAGTGTTCACATTTTGTAGATTTTGTCGCTACTTTATTTTGGTTGCTCAACTTTGGCTTGGTGGTTAACCATTTGCTAATGAGCCAATTTAAATTTATAGTTTGCTTTTTAAAGTTCATGACGAACGCTAGATGTCACTCTTTTTTTCTTCAACAAAACTTTTAACAAGAGTCCAACTCAATATGCAAGTGACAGTTCTCTTCGAGTTCTGCGCACATTTCTATGTATATTCATTATTATTACTATATATTTTTTGCCAACTTGGCAGACAGTCAAGCGACCCGGAAAATGAGCAACAACAGCGGCATTCCAACTCCCTTGCACACTCACTACCTCTCTGTCTCACTTCTGTCACTTGTCGCTGTTGCTGTCGCCTGCAGTTGAAAGGTGAAACATGCTTTGAACTGCTTAAGAAATCTTATGACAGCCAACAAACGAACAAACGAACAAACAAACAAGCAACAAGCCAGAAAGTCATTGACAGCAACATGGGCGTGTCCCAAAAGGGGCGCAAAACAACTTTTATATCAGCATAACTCGGTAAGGTTAGCTGAAAACAGTTACTATTATGCGTACAGGCGGCGGGTAGTTGTAGAGAATACTCAATTATGAAGCTTGTTAACTATTAATGAAAAAGTTCTTGGCAAACCAAGCGGGATGACTTACTTAAATCTTAACCACTGCAGAGCTCTACAAGCATGACAAACTACACTTGGCTTGAGAAAATGACAAAAGACCCCAGAGATGTACATACCCATAAGTACTTGTGGGTCAAAGTAGTAAAGTAGCTTAGTACATGACATGGAGGTCTAACTTGATAAACTGTGCTTAATGCATAGCTGTCATTTTGTTATGTTACATGTCAGCTATATGGCAAATACCTAAACGTGAGATAAACTTCAAAAGGCAGTGCATAGAATGTAACCCAGATTGTTTGGGGATAGCTCAAACATATCCACATCTGCTTTTGTATCATTTATGTGTTAGGTTTCTGCCTTAACGTGCGTTTAGCCTTTAATCTAAGATTCAATTTCTAGTACCTTAAGAAACTCTAAATCCACTAAAAATTATGTATTCTTATGAACGACGATTTAATGTTTCTCGAGCTAATCAAGCATCTTGTTTACGGTAGTCGTTGCCAACGTGTAAAGGGCCAAAGATCTTACGAAGTACATTCCGCTCAAAAACTCCACGGCCATAACCCATGCTTCAACGCCATAAAGCAAAACGGGAAAGATGAGCTTCTTAGAGAGTGTTTACATCGTCTGGCGTGAGTGGTCTCTACTACTCATTGGCTACTGAGACGAAAGTAACATCTGTTGACAAGAGTGATCTTCATGCTGACAACTTTTCTAATTGTGATGGTGGTGTCAAGTTAGACGAAATCCTTGACAACATCAAAAGTATATTTTTCAACATCAATCTGAAGGTCCAACCGATCTCTACTCGAAGAAAGCATATAATATGACGTTTCTCGTGCTAAGCAAGAATCTGATCTAATCAATGAAGCTAGAGATAGAGTTATTCTCGGAACTGGTACAATCTCCCTTTTTGTCACGTCAAACCCAGGTAACTAAGCGAGTTACAACACAAAGGAAAATACAATTTATGTCTGAAAACTTTTTACATAATGGAAACAGAAAGCAAGTTTATCTTTGGTATTAAAGCAATACTTTGCCAAGCAACTGAATATTTCGTAAAGTTCGTTAGAGAATCTTTAGCTAGATTTAGCTAGCTCTTGCAAATAATAGTTCAAAAAAATTAAGTGGTTAGGCTATATTTAGGTTCTAGGTTTAGGTACAAAATTGACCCCTGCTTCAAAAGTCACACAACGATTGCAACGAATTGTCGGGTCAAACACATCGCACTTAAAACTGTTAACCACTGAAAAATAACTCAACCCTCACTCATTTCCTACCCTTGCAACATCAACAAGTCAAAAGGCACTACCTGAAAAAGGGCATGACACTCATTCCTATTCTTTGGTTTGAACCCACCACCAACTTACATTATCAGCTACATAGGTCAGCTAGTTTTTGGTTAATACTTTTGGGACCTAGGCGCCTTTTGGCTGGCACTTTTGTAAACAATTTGCCGTTAATTAACATGCTGACATCATTAAGCAACACACACACACACACTCAAACATTTGTCAGGCAGCCAACTGAAACACGGCCCATTTGTCTTACCAGACATCCCCAGCTGGGTTCCAACAACAGGAGTTTTCTTATTGACAGCCCCCCATTGAGTTAAAGTTTTTTTTTCTTCTTTTTTTTGCTAATTAAATAGAAAAATTAGCAGAACAAGCGAGGGAGAAAAAAAAATGAATAGAATGTCGTAAATTGTAGGCCAGTGTCATGTAATACACCCGACGCGTCGCACTTATCACACTCGTGGGGGGTGTTGACCTATCTAGGGGTATATGGGGGATCTTGGGATGGGGCTAGCTCACTCGCTCGCTTGGTGTGAAAGCATTTGAACGCTGCATGACGCAATTAATCAAATTAAGTTACTTGGCTGTTGCTTATTTATTTGGCTAGTCGGGTGTCAGAGCATTTGATTAGGCCATAAGTAGGTCCAAGTACTTACTGAACCACTTTGTCTTGATATACGCTAGAAATGAAGTACTGTAGCGCAATGGCTTGGAAAATGAAAGCCCAAATTTAATGCTTATCCTTTCGTTCGAACGAATGTTCAAAACCAATAAGCAGATTCCACATAATAGGCAGTGTCCTGCATTATCATATCAATGACAGTTTCAAAAGCTGGGCGTGCCTAGGGCTTCCCGTTCCAGCATGTGTGTTTGGATGGGTTGGGCTTGCTGATGACGTCGCTATTGAAACAGTTGTCAAGCTCATTGCGAATAATGAGCGAGTCAATCAAATGGTAGTAACCGCTGGACTTCCGCTAATAAGTAAAACTGGCCTGAAAATAGTCCATACAAACTGAATTCTAAAGCTACACCAAGGCAACACATACAACCAGCTGAGAATATGCATTTGTGCTCGACAGAATCAGTTCCGACCAAAAGGGTAGACATACAGGATGCAGAACACAAGTCGCAGAGAATGTTAGGTTAGGTTTCAACGGCGGCCAGATTACTAACTAGCGCCCTTAGGCCAAAATTCCTTTCATTGCACATGTTTTCTATGATGTCATTTTTATCGAACTTCAAAGTCAAATTTAAAATTGTTAGTAACTTTTTGCTAACTTTGAGCGCTTGCAAAATGCATAACGTTTAGACAATAAGTTAATGTAAATAAAATAAAAACTTTGCACGTGTATATTCTAAAGTAGTTTCAGTAATTAGTTAATAATATGCAAACGTTTAACAGAAAACTTAAATTTGGCTCCCAAGTAGCAAACGTGACCAATAAATGCATGTGTAGGAAGACAGTAGGAAAGTCATAGGGAACTCCACCCAAAATCGTAAGATGACTGTACCTGATGTTAAAAAGACTAATGCTAACCATTGAGATTGAGTGTAATCTCTGTCTCTGAACCGAACTTACTAGGAAAGATGGGTCCCGGGTCCCACTGGCACTCCCGAAAATTAACTTGCGGACGAGCTAGCTAGCTAGATTGCGCTGCGAACGCCTAAAAGAGCAAAAACTCTTTTGTGGCATAGGAAAGCATACAATTAAGCAGCTATTATTGAAGCCAAAAGTCTTTACAATGCTCAAAGCACTTCTGAACTGCGCTTTTCGACATGGTATTAAGATCATCCAGCGATGTGTTCTTTGCCTCCTCAAGCGAGGCATAACGCCGTCCTTTTAATGAAAACCCCAATGTAAGATTCTTTGTGGAAAGAACTCCCAATGATCCAATCCATTCATTATAATCGAAGAAAACGTGGATGAAAACATTTACACTTAACCAAACAAACTTGGCGTTATGTTTCTGACCTTATCCGCTTCTATTGGGATGATTGGACTTTGGTTTCCAAGTCGTAACCATATATTCAAGTTTCGTCATCAGCTGTGATCCTGAAAAGTCGTGACCTCATTCAACAATTTCGAGCGATACTCACTCGCCCTATAAATTGAAATATATAGAGTCAAAGTTGAACTTTCTCATTTATTTTGCAGGGTACGCAGAATTCTGCGACCAAGTACCAATACCGGAACCCTTGAGCGAAGTGTTAAACCGTTCCAAAAAAGAATCTACGTAATGTACATCAACGCCCCTGTCCGATCTGCACACCAGTCCAGTTTCCAGTTTTAAGTCGACTTATGAGTTTCACAAACTTTTCATGGATATCCCTTACCAAGAGCCAAAATTAAGTTGCTCCAGCAAATACTTGCAGATAACTTTAAGACCATTTATTGCTCAATCATGACATTTAATCGTAGCCCAATTTTAAGGCACTTTCGCTGAAACTAATGCTATAAATTATAGCCCACGCGGCGCCAATGTCAAGTCCAGCTTTATAACGAGTGAAAATTTGTGGCATACTTGTAGGCGTTTAGGCGAAAGTAAATCAAGCGCAGCCAAGTGGAGCAGCCAAAACTAAAACTTGCAGGGGGGCAAGGCGGATTATAGGGGTGTTCGCTTGTGGCGGCCGGCCAACCGTTTGGCTTGGAAAATATGTCACAAGTTGCATTTTAGAGTCGCTTCGCTGCCCACGCGCACTCAATTTGTTGCATACTTATTTGCTGCACTGTCATAAATTGTCTTGGAAATTGCCATGGCAATTCGTTCCGTTTCCCTTATCAACTACACACAATCAACTACTTGGCGCAGTTGAAATTGTTAAAGGCTGCCCTAAAGCCACGCCCCCCTCTTTCTAACTGAATGCTTCACTTGATATTTGTCGCCAATAAAGTCCAATTAGCGGCTGCCAGTAGTCGTGCCTTTAAGCAAATGCTAATTAGTAGGTGTATAAGGCAGAATAGAGTTGCCATCGTTTGTAATTAGAGGCGGCAGCATTTAATGAGGCGAAAAGTTTTGCCCTGCACAACTAAATTTTACAACTTAAAGAGTAGTCGCTCTGCCAGTGACAGACTTGAATATAAATGAACAAAGGTAACTCTCACACACTCATTTTTGGTGTATGTATTACTGCACATGACTAATTGATTATGCGCACGCTTTGAGCTAATTAACGGCTAATTAATTGCAAATTTAAATATGCCAAATGACAAAATGCAACGAATTTATGTAAATTTGAATTCACACTCTTCTCTTTAGCACGCATGAAGAGTTATGCATTTGGATGGCCCCTAAAAGCAGGCAACATTTATGTGCAAAATTTTGAAGCATATGTTTTTTAACGCCATTTTTTTGTGCAATAAAAAAAGTGAACTACAATCGTTAAATTGCGCATAAAATAATATTGTTAAATACAAATAGAATTCGTATTTACATATTCAGCTGTATTTAAATACTATGGAAAGTTATTTATTGCCACTTTTAATGCAAAACCGTTAAAAGCGCATTAAAACTATGTAATCAACTACAATTGCCATAAGTAAAATAAAATGTTAATAAAAGTTCGACCCAATTCGCTTTTTATTACAATTTTTCATTTTGATTTATTTTTTTAAGTTTTTTTATACAAGGGTTGCCTTTGGCGTTACATATCTCCAAAACAAGTACTTTTTAAATGATGCGCGACAATAAGAAGTTTTCATTGCGTTAATCCGATTTACGACTGATCGCATTGTCGTGATAAAGAATGATTTGTTTTTGCCGAGTGATTGACCTTAATTTGCCGTAAACTTTTAACCAGGGATTTAAACCGAAACTTATTTTGGATAGGACTATGATTACGGTTCGATTCGGCTTACTGGTTATATCGGTTCCTATATAAAAAAAAACATGAAAGTAATAGAGGGGAATCCTGAACCGTTCCTAGACAGTGTACATGTGATGCTCCTTGTGTTAATATATTTGTTGGACCGACTCACTCGTAGAAAGAGCAGAAAAAAAAGCCGCACATGTATTGCACTATCTTGGGAATTGCCACTTTTTAGCTAATCGACTCAATGTAACGACTATGGATTCCACTCTTTTACTTTCATGCTCTTTGAAAAAAAAAAAAAAAAAAAAAAAAAGTGCCAAAAGAGAACTGCACAGAAAAAAGAGGTGGGAGAGAGAAACAGATTGTGTTGCCTAGTGTTTCACTTTTTATGGCAGCAGCAGAAGCAGCAACAGCCATTACTATGCGGCCCATACACACTGCAATCGTGTGCAGTGTATCTTAATGTATGTATGTCATTAAGAATTGTCCAGCCTACGCTTCCCGTATGGTATAGTAGTCTTGCTTGTGAAGAAACAGGCGAGCATTTGCTTGAAGTACTTCGTCCGCGAACAACTTTTGGTTGGATTTAGCTCATTTCAAAAGATTCATTGCTTTTTGATTTCGTGCTGAAACGCATAGATCCAAGAATTATCGTCTGTTATGATGTTTGAAAACGTTTTTTGGAGCACCAAGCACTTTACATCAATCGACAGGAGCCTTCAAATTATGATGTATCCAACGCAAACAAAACTTATTGACAACCAAATGTACACTGGTACCCAGGAATGCCTCAACCCACAGTTGAAAAACTGCTTGTGGCCACGATTAAATTCTGAGAACATCTTCTTCTTAACTGGCCATAACAACGTGTTACCGGGTTAGGTACGATACGAGCATACGGAGAGCCGAACTGCCGTTAACTGAACATATCAGCGCTGAAAAGTCAAGCACATTATCTTTAGTGCAAGTGCGCACACTACAAGCGGAGCGGATTTCTCAGTGTTAACTTTGTCATCAGCTCAGTTCCGCACGCCGTACGCGGAATGTGTGCAGACATAAAGCAAGACGGGAGGGATGTGATCCAGTGGTCTCTACTAGTCATTTGCCTACCGAGACCATACTAACCTAAATTGGCAAAAGTGATTCTTCGCTTGATCTCCTTGCTGACATCGTTATGCATTGAGGCGATGGGTAGAGAAAATCCTTGACAATATCAAAAGTAGAGTTGTCAACACCAATCTGAGAATCCAACCACTCTAATCGAAGAAAGCACTTACTTTGTTTTTGCTCTCATTTCAATAGCCTCAAGGGCTAAGGTCGCTTAGCATGACCAATGAAATTGATAGCAGACCTTGTATTGTGCATTCCTAAACTATAAAAGGTAGACCTCACAGTGTTTACTTTGTTCATATACTTATTAATTGTACTTTTAACTACTTAAAGCCATTTTAATATCTTTATCGTAAAGTAGTAGCTGCTTCGCACGTCAGCTTAACACTTTAAAATAGACTAGCCACAAAACATAGCGCTACATAATCGAAGTATCTCACACTAAGTACCCAAGACACACACATAACTCAAAATCAATTAGCCCCAATTGCACAATATCGTAGCTCTATTTGGATAACTTTGTGCACATAGCAAAGCGAAGCGAACCAAAGCAATGACCTATCGAAATTACTACCCAAGTTTATGTGAAAGTTGATGCTGATGTGTAGGAACGATATAAGCTTACATGACTTGGTGTTGGCCATAAGCCGCATTTTGACTGATTAACACAGAAATGCAGTCAGTGAAGCATTAAGCGAAAAAGCATCAACGAAATCATGCTACAAGTTTATGGTTTACGAGCTCAAGTTAGGAACTAGACAGTGATTAAGCAATGACCGACAGCTTTGTGGGTTATTAGTGGTCCATTTTTGTGAAAAATGACTTCCGGCTTGAAGTTAACTGCAAATTTCTTACATTTTATAGACATTATAAACTCAACTTAAGGATATTACTCGATTACTTAGAATAAGAGTTAATTCCCAACATATGCCATAGAATACAATGCATTTAATCACCCTAAGCTGGGAAAAAATGCTACAAAATTTTGAAGGTCTTTATGACCAGCTGCAAATGCTTCAAGCTGGTGTTATTCCGAATTTGAATAAAGTGTGAACTTAACACTGCGTTGACATGGTTTTCAATAATAATAATGTTATTAGGTTGTGTTGCACCGCGACCTTTAAGATCTATTGGGGCACGACTGCCCTGTTAGCTCTTTCTCTGAGATAAACCAAATTGTCTGGAATGGCGGCCCAACAGAGCCACGTCGGTCCTAAAGGTCATATATCCAGCTAGGAGTGTCCTTCCTCAAGTTCACAAAGCGTATTGTAGCTGATGATGCCTAGCTTGCTCAGGTGTCCCTGTAGTCTATAGTTTACAGTAAGCACGTCAGACAAGTCGAAATCCCAACCGAATTCTCTTCCAATTGCGATAGTTTCTTAAACCTACTTAAGTTATCGGAGAAGAGGAATTGTCGTAGTCGTTAACTTTAGACTTCTGTTAGTAGTAGTTGCTTAAAGCTGTTTCCCAATTATGATAGTTTCTGGAACCTCTATAACTTATATAGGAGCCGAGGAATTGTCTTCGTCGTGTACGTGTTCCAATGCCACAAAAAGACTCTGGCCCTATGGGCTGTTAGCACCGTTTCTTGCTAGTTTGTTCGCAACTTCATTCCCGGAATTGTGCTTGTGTTCAGGAACAAATTGGAGTAAAAGTGTGTTTCGTCGTCGTAGAACGTGTAAATGGATCCGGCTTTTTTGAACCAGCTTGAAGTTAAGCTAATTCTAGTTCCACCTTATAGCATAGCTATTTCCCTATGGTACTAATTCCTGTTTAGGTTTATCTCTGCACATCAGCCTATGGCGCAAACTTTTGCCTGGAAGACGCTGGCCCATGAATTCAGACAGATGAATCCGAGGTTCCGTGACCCCAAGTCCTGTTTACCACTTTATGGTGTGCCTTTCCATAGGATGCATTTCCTCTAGCTCCGTTTGAAATGCTATTCTTTAGCCAATGACTCAGGTAAAAGACCACAATACGAATTGGCTTTGGTCGTTCGGAAAAGAGTCTCTGATCCTGCCGTTTTCAGCAAGCACAAGGGATACATATCTTGTAAAGAGTTTTAAGCAAGGGCTAGCTAAGTAAGCTAGTAAGTAATTCAATATGTTCAATGTTGTATACTGTCAAATCTTAACGATTGCGCCAAAGACATTGAGAAGAAGAGCAAACATCACAGATGAGAAGTTGAAGTGTGGCTCTGCAAAAGCTCTGCAACGAGATCAGAAGCTATTACCATCGACCTGTGAGTTTTTGCCCAATAGCATATACGAAAGCCAAAGAATGCAGATCTATGTTTGTGCCAATTTAAAAACGACTCTTTCTTTTGTACCCCCAAGGGACAGAGGTTTTATTGACATCCATTAGAAATTGATTACAATAAAAAGATGGGGGCAAGTAGCTGCGTTACCCGATATGCCTAGACGTATTGAATACATACATCCATATACCCTTTAATCAAAGAGTCTGCTATGTTGGCCTTTATGTTCGCCTTAGCTTTCCTCTAGTCTTGCTCTAAGTCTGTCCTACTGTAAGCATCTTATTGAAGCTTTACGGGTTATATCATTTGTATGAAATATACAAAAACAAAATCCAAAGTTTCTTAACTTAACGTATTTTCAGATGAAATACTAGATTTGATGGCAATCCAAACGCATTACTGTGTTATTTTTTCAAAATTAAAAGGTGTCCAAATGCAAGAGACCCTCCAAAGATTTATTGCTTCGAAGCGGAGATTTCCGTCCAAAGCTAAATTAAATGTTCCTCAAATAAATTAAAAATGCCATTTAGCACTTGAATTTATTGCAATTTGTTGTCAAAAATGAACGTGAGTTGCATGGATGAGTGGCAACTGCAAAATTTGCATGACGATAACAACAACTTCAACAAATTCAGCGCCATTTAAAGGGTATTTGCACTTTTATCGACTTTTAAACACACAAAGAAGCAAATAAAATGAAAAAAAGTCGAAAAGAAAAAACTCGATATTATTGTGCCACATTTCATATAAAAGAACGATAAAGCAGCGAGTCATAAATAATATTTATAAGAAGAAGAAGAAAAGAGGGAAAGCCGAAACTGAACACAAATTGGTTTCTGAAGACGACAACGCACAGTGGATCCAACTGACTTTTTTTTCGACAAAAATCAAAACTTTTGAGGGAGCAAAGATATATTCAAAATTTAAAATGCATTTAACAGAGAACAACTTAAGCTTTTGCGATAAATATGCTGTGAAAACGGATAAAAAATCGTTAAAATTTTGAAAATCTGTTGGCAAGATGTCTGTAGTCTATTTTTATCCTAGCGTACACACTTCCGCCAAATAAACAAACTTTCGACGAGGACGATGACATGCAAAGATAAGACATTTTCAGTATATAATATCGAACTTTACTACCGTTTTTTGAAGCTCCCTCTTTAATCTTACGAAATTCTCTGTTCTGTGCATTTTAAATTTTCAAAATATGCTTATTCCCTCAAAAGTTATGATTTTTGCCGCAAAAGAAGTCAGTTGGATCCACTGTGCGACGTCGACATGCAAAAGGCGGCAGCGGAAAGGCGACTGCGAAATGTCAACGACAATGTGTTGCCGATAATGGAATATGGTATATGGTATATGGTATATTGTACTATAGTAAAGTGTGGATTGTGGATAATGGATAATGCCGTTCGTGCATATTTATTATTACGAAAACTGAAAGGGGCGTGGCGGAGCGGAGAGGCGGCAAATATTAACACCAGCCAGTTTGACGAAATGCATGCAAAATAAGTTCGAGAGAGAAGAGCAGGGTAAAAGGGCGGGCACGTGCCGGAAAGAGGGTTAAGCCCTTGAGTTCAACTTGATAAGTTTGCATTGTAAAAAAATATATTGCCCCACAACAAAGAGCCAAAGTCTTGCACGCCTAGCAATATGTACAAGGAATGCTAATAAGAGAGCATAGTAACGGGAGAGAGAGAGAGGGCTAGAAAGTGAGTATTAAAGTGAGACATCATGCATTCATTCATTCATTCATTCATTCATCTAGAATAATACCATTAAGTGTTTATTTTTGACAAATGAAACCCTAGACAAAATGCATTGCCGACAAAAACTAACAAAATTTGTTTAACCCTTGATGGTACTTCTTCGCCGACGAGACGACGAACAATTTTCAGTGTTTTTTTCATCGGGTAGTTGATAGTGCATCATCTCCCCCTACACAGTAGCAACTTCAAAGTACAAAAGTGAGTTTTGCTGCCGCTACCTGAATCACTCCAAAGCGTATTTTGTTGCATATCCGAAAATTAGCACTAAAATATGTGCAATTTGATGCAAAACTTTAATAAGAACTGTGCTGCAAAACGACATTGTACTGTATTTTTGTGATTGAAATTCAACATGTTCTGTTTGTCGTTATTGTAGAAATGTCCATTGCATTTATTTGCAGAAAACCCGCATGTGCAATGGCAATCATCAAAGGGCAGACGCTACAAATGATGCATCAGCAGCATGTACATATGTATGTATAAAGTAGACACATATATATACATATGTATATATATTTATGTATATATACAGTCAAACCTGCTTAAGTTAGCCACTCATGGTTCAAGAATTTTTGGCCAACTTATGCAGCTGGCCAACTTATGAGGTTGTAAGTTTTTTAGTGATTTTATGTTGTTTCTTTAATGTTTTAAACTTTATATTATTGATTATGATTGTTTTTAAAATAAAAATTTGTTTAATCGTGTATATATATGTACTTTGACTCCACATATAATAATATAAATTAAAGTTTAAAATCATAGTTGCAAAGTAGTCGAAGTTTGTTTCAAGAGTACTGTAAATTTTATAAAATTCCAAATTGCACTGAAAATCTAATGTAACTTAAGAGAATCTTTTAAATTTGCTTATTTATAAGCTTATGACTTTTTTTTTTTATTTTCAACAAATAAATTGTTCCATCTGGAAGGATTCTCTCAAATTTCTATAAGCAACGAGTTTACTGCAACCAATTTCGTTCAGTTGTAAACTTTGCCATTGATTTGGATTATTTTTATGATTCGAAAATGCAGCCTTCCTATTTTCATATATAACATTGCTATGGTTTTAAGATGGCCATCTTTTCCAAGTTCAATTGCATTGACAAAATTCAAAAATCGCCAACTTACAAGATATACTGGTGCAAGTTAGGCAGGTAAAAATTTGAGTTTTTGTAATAATATATTTTGGTTTCGCTGAAAAGTGTCCAACTCAAGGAGGTGGCCAACTTTGGAGGTTTGACTGTATACAAATAAATACATTTCAATATATGCTTTAAATTAATGCACAAACTGAGACAGATAAAAAGTCACAAAAACATAACGAAAAGTTCATCAATATAAATTTCAAAGTAAATGGAAAATATTTGCACTTGAAAATGAATAAAAATGCTGGCGAGACAACTTGTGGTCAAAACTTGGAAAATGGTATCAAATACACCCACACACACTCACACATACACACACACTAACGCTGGGTAAATGGCTCAAGGCATTAAAATTTAAGTTTGCCAACAAATATCACACACACTCACACATAGAAAACAAAATTTGATGCAGACAATCGGGACGGTGCCCGACAGTGGAATACCCTTTAACCTTTTTCTTTATAAACACTAAATACGGTAAAACGGGAACGGAAGTATCCACTTTTATATCTCCTTTCATAAGATCGATATGCCTGTAAACATTTTCCTATTGGGAAGTTCCAATTGACAAGCAAACTTCATCTTTCTTTAGATTACGCGCATCTTTTGATAGAATTTTGTGTCTCTGGCTCTTATGGTCTCGGAGATCTATACCGTCATACGGACAGACGGACATGGTCCAATTGCTACCCGACTCAATGATAAGACTTTTTGTGTCTATGTATGTATGGACACTATGTGTACAGGGTATAATAAATGGACACAAAACACAGCTGGCACAACGCATCAAGGACTGTTGCAACAGTGCTGCTCAAACTGTAAAGCGTAATGACATCAACAAGCTGCTGCCGCGCTGCTGCTGCGCTGCTGCTGCGCTGCTGCTGCGCTGCTGCTGCTGCTGTCGCTACATTGGCTGCCCTTAGCTTTTTCACACTTTGATGCAATTTGTGTATAGCATACTTTCAGGCAGCGCATATAAAAAGTTGCAACTAGCGAAGGAGTGAGCGGGAGCCAGAGAGGGGAAGTAAGCGAACAAAAAGTGCATTATCATCAGCAAGCGAAGAGGCAGCAGCGGCAGCGGCGATAAAGTTGACTGCAGCAGGCAGAGGCAGAGGCAGAGGATATTGTCAGAACTGATTCGGGCTCAGCGCAAGCAGCAGCAGCAACAAGAACAACAACAATGGCTAAAGTTGCAAAATTGGCTGCCTGAATTGTAAGTGATTGTGCGTGTGTGTGTGTGCGTGCGTGTGTGTGTGTGCGTGTGTGTGCGTGTGTGTGTGTGTGAGCGTGTTATAAAGCTTTTTGCGATAGCCTTTAATCTGTGCAGATTTCAGTTTATTCCAACTGAGCTTTTTATATGTTTCTTGCTATTTACCGTTGGGTCAGATTTTATCTTTAACCGAATTTCATTCAATTTTACAAAACCAAAACGTCCTTTAGACAGAAATAACTTTGAAAGCGTTGAAGTCATGCCATTTGACATGAAGTGTACAGTTCTGCATTTCCAAATTTGATTTTGACATCGGGATTCCGCATCAGACATTTAGGGCTCGCGCATATATGAACCTGAAAACTGAACTTATTGCTGAATTTGACAATGAGCTTTTCGTGCTGAAAAAACAAACATACACCAAAAGCTCTGCTGAACTTTAAGTAAAGCTTTCAGTTCAGCTTTTCTTATTCGATCAAGCTTCCTTGTATTTTTAGGCTGTTGAAGTGCTGATATTTAGCGCCAGGTTTTGAAAAATCATGGATTGCGAAACATTGTTAAGTGAAAACGCGCTTAATCCACCTTTGTGGAACAAAACAAATGAAAATTATTCAAATAGAATAGTTACTGACAAAATATGGGATGCAATAGCACAAAAAGTAAATGCTACAAGTAAGTTTTCATCTCAGTAATCAAACAATTTCACCTTGCCGAAAAAAGCTTCGTATTCAGCAAAGCTTTCAGTTCAGCAATAATTTCAGTTTTCAGGTTCATTTGGGCGCGAGCCCTTATAGTTTTCAATTTAAAAAGTTTTCCTTTTCCAATTTCGATTGGCCGATTTCACAATACAGACATTCCGACAAGTCGGAATACGAGCCGAACTCCAGAATAGATCTATTTCATTTTAACAGTAATTAAACACTATAAACTTTGAAGTTTCAACTTTCTGTTTGGACCTTGAGCCGGTAAAACATCTTTATGAAATCAGATCGCTAAATTCAATTTGCACAAATATTTGAGTTACCTTTTCATTACGATCACTAAACTGAGTTGTAACTTTAAAGCTGACTTTAAATCGAGTTCACTTTACAAAAAAAAAAAAAAAAAAAAAAAAACACTTTTTTTACTTCCTCAACAAACAAAACAACCAACTCAAGTTTAAATTTAAACTGTCTTAATAAACATAAACAAAAATTGTTAACACTATAAGTATAGTCTAAGCTGGCAATGCTAATTACAAATAATACGCGTAATGAAGGGAATAATTGTAAACCGCAACATAAGCGCAATTTATTCATTAAAAGCAGCAGCAAATGCGTTTGCAAATAAATTATTGGCAAAGAACTGGTGCACTTTTTACCAGTTGGAGAAGTCCAGCTACAACTTCCTTATCCCAAAACTTTATATTACTAGTTTTCGCCTTGTCGTCGACATTCGACGACTTAATACACGCTCATTACGAAGAGGAGAGAAGCAAACACGAAATAACAATGTTTGTGTATACAATGTAGTTTGTTGTTGACTTTTTTTTTAATTCAAACCAATTTTTACCTGTCTAAAGCGCAACGTATCCAGATAAAACTTATATTCTGCAAGCCGCCAGCATTATATCTTTCGAATGGCATAGGTTTCACCAGAAAAGGTTGCCTCATTGCGAAGTAATCGGTACCACAGTGAATTTTTTCTTAGCTTATTTATATATAGAATAATGCTTTCGCATGATTCGTAAATCTGTACAAAGTTTACTTAAAACAATTCTGTAATGTTCTGTAAGTTTCAAATATGCCAATGCAAAACATTTTGTACAGTTTATAGTACAGCGATTACTCTGCACGATTACTCTGTCCGTAATGCTCAACTTTTTCATTGAAGAAAACTGCGAAAAACTGTTGCAACATTTTCAGCATATTGATTTTCAATTTGTGCAGAGCAAAACTTTGAGATAAAAAGCGACAATGGCAAAATTGCATTACACTTTACACAGTCGAGTCATTCACTCACTCAAAGGAGAATGCAAGTGCGCGGTTTGACATGCACTGACGACTACTGAAAGCCGAAAGAAAGAAAAAGGGTGAAACACAGAAAGCCAGCAAAAATTGCCAATTTTGCGGCTAATAAATCCGATTTCCGTTTCGTTTCGAAATAAATTGCCCCTTTTAGTGCAGGCCGCAACGCTTTAGCCTTTTGGCCGTTTCTCGTTTCGTAGCCGGAAATGGAAACGCTAAAATTTGTGTGTCCTGGGACAGTTTTGTTGCTATTCAAACCGGATGTATAGTATGTGTGAGCTTGTGTGAGTGTGCGGTAAATTAGCAGCTTCTGCTGCTGCTCTGTTGCTGTTGCTATACCCTATGCTCATGACCCAAATTCACAAGTTTAAATTAGCTCAGTGCCTCTAAACAACAACAAAAACAAAAAGTTAGCATGGGTAATAACAACAGCTCCTTGGGGTGCCATTGCAGCAACAAGGTCATGTAGAAAGGATTGCAGTTTAGCCATCTAATAATAAATCCTTAATGCACTTACCTGTACATCAAAATTTTGTTGCTGTTGCTGCAATAGATTACCAGGAGATTCCATATGGTTGGGTCCACCCTGACCCTGATGATTCATCATGGGCGACTGCAAAGCATATAAAAGCAAAAAGTTAATAAGCTCATCCAATCGCTGTCAAACTACTAAGTTGTGTTTACAGTCTTAATATCAACATTACGAAATTCGGCAAAATCGCGTAGTTCGGCTTGTTAATTACAGTATTAAACACTAATTGCTTATATTTATATGTGCATTTCATTACATCTCTAGTAAAAACCCAACTTTGGCCAACTTACCTGTGCTGCCATTGGCATGCCTCCAACACCATTCATCATGGGCGGCTGCAATTGTCCCATCTGTGCCATTTGCTGATGCTGATTACCTCCACCGCCCAAGCCGCCACCCATGGCCATAGCATTGCCTTGGCCATGATCCATAAGCATGTGATTGAATTGTGGCATTTGTGGATAACCGCCATGCTGAGAGGGATCAAGTAGATTGGGTGGACGTGGCAGTGTATCTTCAGCGGGCGAGGGCTGACGAGAGCCGGGTGTGCGACTGCAAAAGGAAAATAGTTTATTTAGTTAGTTTTAATGTTGTACAGTTGAGCAAGCGCTGTAAAATATCCCTCAAGTTTGACAAGCAGTGTTCAGTATAAAGTACCGACAGTTGTACAAGCTGCTGTCAAATTGCAGTTGAAACAGTTTTGTAAGCAACTTCAAAAAATGTCCCTAAAGTTTGAAATGTATTGAATAATTGCGTATGCTTGAGGCAAAATGCAACAACTGTTTTAAAAGCACTGACATTATAAATTCCTTTCTTATTATTGGGACAAAATTTTAAAGACATCGTTTTACAGCAAAATAATTGAACATCGTTCTTTGCAAGTTGGCACTCTTATAGAATTTTAGCTTTCTAGCAATATAAACCCACGAAATTTTAACTGTCATCACAGCAAAAAAAAAAAATTAAAAAGACAACTTTTCACTTCGTTTTGGAGCGAAAAAACGCAATAAAACTAGTTTAAGTGAACTTCCGTAAGATTGAACAAATTTTTGTAAACAAGGCTCTTTTAGGGTTAAGTAAACTGTTCCAATCAACAGACAAGAACAACCTAATATACACATTTAGGCTCTTATTTTCGCTCTTACTGCCCCCGTGTGGTGAGCGGGTTAGTGAACACCACCTCAGCAGGTCAAAGCTTGCCGTATGAGCCGACTAACAATGACACTGGGTTCTTTTCGAGACCAGTAGATCCACCCCAGGCGTTGAAAAGGTTGTTCGTAGGGCTTGGGACCCACCACGTAAACCCACAATTCCAATGAAAGAATGTATTTACATCAGGCCGTAACCCGATAACAAGGGTTGTTATGGTCAGTTAAGAAGAAGACTGCTTATATTGCACACGACAAGCAAAGTGCAAGCTGTTCGCTTTCCTAACGCGGACAGTGTTAACACAACAGACACAAACGTAACACCATCCAAGCGTAATAACAGATTTTCGTAACGGCATACTTGCCGCTCTTAACATAAAAGCTTAAAATACAAATAGAAATTCCGTACAGTTCGCGGGTTTTTAGTGTAAGAAAGACCACTTTACAGTTTAGATACTATTGGCAATGCTAAGTTTAGCAAAAACACACACCAGCCAATATGTTAAGCAAAGACACCCACCTAGTCAAGACAACTATGTACTAAAAACACGTTTTAATGTAACACTGTGACTCCCAAACTGCCCAGTATTAATTTTAAACGATTATTTGCTAAACTTATATATTTAATTACTTTTTTACACTTGAAAATTCAACTATTCTTAGGATTTGAGTAAATTTTGTTCAATGCAATATAAAAATATAACATAACTTGTAATCAAATGCTGTTCTAACTTTGTACTAAAAACACGTTTTAATGTAACACTGTGACTCCCAAACTGCCCAGTATTAATTTTAAACGATTATTTGCTAAACTTATATAGTTAATTACTTTTTTACACTTGAAAATTCAACTTTTCTTAAAATTTAAGTAAAATGTATTCAATGCAATCTAAAAATATAACATAACTTGTATTCAAATGCTGTTCTAAAAACTAAAAACAAAAGACTTAAGCAACAAACGCTTTTCGACTGCACAGCCATGACGTCATTTGCAAGCAATGAAAACAAAAACTAATACCTTTTGCTGTCGTCACCGTTTATTGACTTGCAGACACATTTAGTGCAAATTAATATGAACAACGTGACTGCGCAGCAGCTGTTTTGTTTATGAGTATTCAAAGACTTTGAGACGACAGACTGGACTGACTAATACGAGTTTACAAAAGTTTTTAAAGCATTTTCCGAGTAGCATTCAAATCATTTCATTCAGTCTTCCGTCAGTCTGCGCTGCTCTTCGGCCAATGACTTCACAACTGAGTGTTGGTGTTCTATTTCTATCTCGTTCTAAAAGTACAATACAATGCATAAATTCATTGGCGGGTCATTAACACTGCGCCTCAACCACAGCTGCTCTCAAACTGTAAGGTGTGACTGCTGTGGTCGACGCCGCCGCCGTCGATGCATGAAATGGTATAGTATGTTTGTAGTGAATGAGTTAGTCATTGGGCAAGCGAGTAAGACGCTATGAATATGAGAGATAATTGTATTTGTGTTAGTGTCGGTTTGTGACGCAATCTTCATGTGTGTTGTGTGAGGTCAGTTCCAATTAGTCCAAACATATTAGATGGTATATGTTGATGGCTGTTAAGTTTCACTAAATCTTCTCTGGTTTTGTATTTTTCATCATCTCTTTCTCGCTCACAAGATTTTTGTATTCTTATATAACCGGTGCTGTGTCGAGCATCTATTTCCAAAGAATTTTAGCCCAAAAACTAGGGATTTCTGACACAAACGAAAGTTTTACACTAGTGGTGTAAAAAATACATTGATACATCGAAAACATCGATGGTTGGCCTGTAATTTTCCGATTTTTTTGATGGCAAAACATCGATGTTTTTAAAACCATTGAATATTTCACCATCTCTTACGTTGACCTATTATTATCTAAAGTCAAATTATTTCAAGATCTTTGGCATGATAAGTCTTATTCTCAGTTTGACAAATATAATTTAGTAATTTGCAGAGATCGAGATTAAATGTGTTTCTCAGAAGCAGGCAAACTCTTAGCGACATGCGAAATATCATACCTTATTATGTTTACAAAATTTAGGCGTAGATCTATTTGGTTCGTAGTATATGGTATCTAGTAATGTTCTTTCGTTCACATAGCCTAGTTTTACATATTTTGTATTATACAACGAAGTTTCATTTTATAAAAAGAAGTCAAATTTTCATGTACAAAACATCGGAAAACCAAAGATGCATCGACCGACATCGATGTCCTTTGTCCATGGACTCTGCGATGCTAAACATCGATGTTCTGGTCAGGATTTACATCAGTACAAGGCACTTAAACTTTTATGAAACTTTCTGCAGCGCTTCTACTTGGTACAATATCAAAAATATGACGCCAGGAAGAAATGCCGAGAGATTAAATCTACACTTGGTGCTTTCAGCTTTCGAAAAGTGAAAAATGAAAAGTCTCGACACAAACAGCAATCGAAGGTACCAATCACATTCACCACAGTTTCTAATCGTTCGATAGTTCAGGGTAGCATACCAGAGAGGGAGACCACGAGCGGAGCGATATGCATTTCCTGAATAGTGAGTGAATTTTAGAATTTTATAAAAAACCGACCAATTCTATGTAATTACTCTTACCAACCAACAAGAAAACACTGTCAGCTCGAAGAAACGCAAGACATTTAACGTGGGCCTATGCTTTAGAAACTTGAATTTTGAAGTTTACTATTGCGTAAAAAAAACTGTGCATGATATAACCCAATTAATTTCACTTTTTGGCAAAATAACAAAAAAGGAAAGTGTGTGTAAACAAGAGGTCAAAACTTACTCAATTTCATCAAAGTCAACTCAGTGGGTCAAACTTCGTGGAAAAACTAAGCAACTGTCATAGCTTTCAAAACGAAATATATGCTTATATAGTATACGCAATTAAAAAAAAAATGTATGCAGACAGTCGGGACGGTGCCCGACAGTGGGATACTCTGTACCCATTTTTTCCATGAAAATAAAATTCCATGCAAATTTTAGTATCGATGCGTTGTAGGGTATGGGCGTAATAACGGTAATTGTACTACGGGGGTAGAGGGGATGAAAAAAATCAACAATGTTTGATTTTTAAGCCAAACGTAGCAAATTAAAATTTCTGTAAAAAGTGAAATTCTGTTAGAGTTCATAGGAGAGGGGGCCTAAAATTGGCACATTATTAGCTATATCTTCTAAAGTTCTCACCCGATATGAATCATTTTTACACTTTACATGCATAGTAATAGTGTGCATAACTGTGCCAAGTTTCAATTAGATAGCTTTTATGGTGGTGTGGGTTAAAACCGCGAAAATCTTCCACGTGGGAAGGGTGTGAGATATCGACATAATTCAACAAACTTGCACTGAATAGGTATAATGCGCATCTTTTGGTAAACAAATTTTTGATCTAGTCTTATATTCGTATAGACTCGACTATTGCTCCTGGCCATTTTTGCCCATGGAACATATAGTCTGCCACGCCTCCTTCTGCCTGTTGCATACATTGCACAAATCTATAATACCCTTGTACACTATGTGTACAGGGTATAAAAAATACACTTGCCACACTTTTGACTTTTCGCAATGAATTTCATTAATGCCAAAAACGTGAGACGCAGCAAACCAGTCGCCACTTTGTTAATTGTTGGTCACTGTGCAGCAATTGAAGAGCCACAAAAAAATACACTATAAAAATCAATAAAAAAAAAAAGAAACCTGCAAGTGGCTTCATTTAACAGTTACAACAACAATAACAATAACAGCAAAGTTTCAAGCACGAACTCCAAATAAACTAATCGAAAACGTATTGAAAAATTATGTGTAGGCAATGAACGCAATGTTCGTTTGTTGTTGCTGTTGTTGTTTGTTGTTGTTGTTGTTTGTTGCTGTTGTTGTTTGTTGTTGTTGTTGTTGCTCACAGCTCTTTACTTACATCATAACAGTTATTACGTTTGGCATTGAAACATGTTTGGGTTGCCGGCAATGAAATTGCAACAAAAGCAACAGAAGCAACAAAAGCAACAACCCAATAGCCAAGCAGCAAACAAGCAACATTGCCGAAGAAGAGAAACCGGCAAGAAAGAGACCACAAAAAGACGTCAGAGGCGACGCGACGCTCAAAGTCGACGGCAGCCACAACAACAACAACAAGAATAGCAACAAAGGCGACGATTTTGACAACAGCTTGAAAAGCAATGTGGCAGCAACAGCAGCAACAACAACAGGAGCAACAACAACAACAACTGGTTTGTTGTTGGCTCCCCGACAGCTTAACAGCGCTCGAAGATGAATTCAGTTTGCTCGACTTTTGAATGAGCTACATGAATGATCTTTGTTCATAGCGATGCGTTTCAGCTTGAGCGACAGACACGAAAAAAGAGTAGTTTCAAGCACGACACTCGCATGTTCATTGTGTTAGTGAATACCCTTTTCAGAAGTGTACAATTTAAAGAAGAGTGCATTAGATGGAGGGGAGCCAAGAGTGCCCGACTGTGAAATACCCTGTGCACTTTTTCTTTAGAAACACTAAATACGGTAAGTATCAACTTTTATATCTTTTTTCATAATATCCATATGCCTGTCAACAGTTTTTATTGGGAAGTTCCAATTGACAAGTTTTCCTATTGGGAAGTTGGTTATTAAGCGGCAAAAATTACTTTAATGCTCATAACTCCAGTATTCTTGGGCCAATAACGTTGAATTTTGAAAAATATATCAAAAACACGTTTACAAATGTATGTGTCAATTATCAAATTAATATATTGCGTGGTGCGGTAGTAATTAAGGTAAATCGATTGCGGGGAAGGGGGGCTTCCATTGAAAAAGTTGAAAACTGTTTTAATAATTTGGCTCACAAGAGTCTCCACATCAAATTTTGTAACTCTAGCACACATGTATCCATATTTACAGATATTAGAATTTTGGAGTAGTTTATAGGCGAAGGGGGTCGAAATCCACCTATTTTTGACTATAACTTTTGATGTATTTATCCGATATCAATTATTTTTATAACATAGATGCACATAAACGATGCAAACCTCTGTCGAGTTTCGAGTTGATAGATTCAACAAAGCGGCTGTAAACCGCGAAAGTCTGTCAAGGGGGAAGAGGGTGAGATATCGACATGAATCGATAAACTTGCACTTTTCCGGGAAAATGAGCATCTTTTGATCAAATTGTTTTCCTCCAACACTTTTAGTCTCTGAGAAACACGTTACAACTATTGGCTATATCCACTCGACTATTGCTCCTGACTATTTTTGCCCATGGAGCACATGGTCGGCCACGCCTCCTTCTGCCCGTTACATACATTGCACAAATCTATAATACCCTTTTACACTTTGTGTTCAGGGTATAAAAAGCTGCTTCAAGTCTACTCTCGATCATACTCAAGAACTCTGCTGCGTACTAATGTTTTGACCCCCTTCCCTCAACATACATAAATGTGCACTCAGCTTTTTCCAGTCACTCTCATCTCTTGAGATCTTTGCAAATATTGGTTTATTAGCATCTACCAGACGTTCTATGACGTCAACGGGTTTTTAAACTTTTCATTAACTTAAAGTTTTATGCACTTATATGTATTGCATTGACCATCCAAATATCTAGCAGCTCAAGATTTTTTCTTAGGAAAAAAAAATAGCGAAAACTTAGCACATTAAAGAAACCTAATCTAAACTCTCTAAAGCTAATTTATTTACAATATTCTAAGGGTTTTGGTTGACAAAACGAGTATTACAAACTGTATCGAAAGAGCATAGCCAACAATAAGTTTATAATAAACTTAAAATCAGCACTACAATATCAATCAAATCTAAAACTTGTATTAGTAGCCTGACTGGGGGCGCTGGAAGATGCTAGAACAGGCATGTTGCACAGATCGAACTTACGTCTTGTACTCGCTTAGACTGCTGCTTGCAAACTGGACCATAGTATAATAGAACAAGGTAATCCTCTGCTGCCACTCTCGCTCTTTTTCCTAGCCAATATTTATGTCGCAAATTAAATGAATAAGGTTGTGTTCAAGGTATACTTATATATGTGCATATTGCCTAATGTATGTTTGTCAGTGTTTATAAATACTTTGTTTTTGCATGCTTTCATGTTGGCAAAGACTTCGCCAGCGCGAGGCTACCTTGTCTTATTATACCATAGTCCTAACCCTTTCAGGACCGTTGTTGCCTATAGGCAACATTGCCTTCCAATGCGGAAAAACCCGATACGTCGATTTTTTTTGGAATTTGTTTTCATTTTGTCTGATTGTTTGATCATTTTTGTGCATTCTTATGTATTTACAATATATACACTTTTGGAAACTTTTGGGTGTGGACGACGTTTTTGTTGCGATTTCGCGTGCCGTTGTAAAAAACCAATTTTTCAGATAACAAAAAAAATCTTCTAAATTGATCAAAAAAAAAAGCAAGTTACTTGATAAATGAAAATTTTTGATCAAAAACTGTTAAACTGTTCCTAAATAATATTAATAAATTGTACAGGGATCGAGATCTGTAGAAGCCGAAAACTAATGTCCCAGCGAAGCGAGCATCAAACAGACCATTACCACTGTGCCTACATCATTCTGCGTTTAAGGGTAACATTCGCAACCACGTTATCTGACCTTGGTAGATTCAGGGGTGTGCCAGAAATCTATTTTAATAGCAAATTGTCGATGTGCCTGATATCATTTTAAACAGATTTTCAGCCAAAAAGATATTCGTCAATATGCCAGAAATATATCTGAGAACGTCGTGGTACTAAGCGAGCAGTTACAGGAGCCTTTGCGGCTATTGTAAGAGAATCCGACAGTATATGCTTTCTTACAGTAGAGATACACAGCAGTTGGAGTCTTATATTAATCTTGAAAACTATACTTTTGATGTTATCAAAGATTTTGTCTACCTTGGCACCAACGTCATAATGAAGAATGATGCCAGCATGGAGATCAAGAGGAGAATTACTTTGGCAATAGATGTTACTTTAGTCTCACCAGACGAGACTAATAGTCTATAAGTTGCGGGAAGAATGGTTTTGCTTTATGGCGCTGAAGCAGAGGTGGGGACGCAGTCTGATGAAAATGTCCTTGGAGTGTTTGAGCGGAAAGTACTGAGTAAGATCTTTGGCCCTTTACGCGTTGGCAATGGAACGATGAATTCTATGAGCTATACGCCGACCCTGACATAGTCAAGGGAATTAAAATCCAGCGGCTCCGCTGCCTTGAAAGAAGGAAGGCGACGAAAGGGCAAACCATGTCTCCGCTGGAAGGACCAGGTAGTGAGCACACAAGCTACCTTTGGTATCACGGATTTGAGAATGCCAATTTGCCATCTAGATATAGATGTGTGAATAATATTCATGTATGGTCAATATATATCGATGTCTAATTGTCCTAAAACTTACTGTTGTTAATCGTCCACTCCAACTTTCTGCCAATAATTACATATAGTATCTATTGATTGACTGACACCACAGTTATTCAAGTAACGTGGCCTTGATATAAAAATATATCTCAAACTGTGGGCAGACAGTGGCAGCCCGAGGGCACACAATATCGATATTATAATTACAACTTGTATAAATAGACTTGGGCTTGTGGCAAAAGCAGCAGTGACAGTGACAATAAAATTGGGTTAAACGCTAAGAAAACGCTTTCATCAAAAACCACACCGAGAAATCAAATAAAGCTCACAAGAAATATTACGAAAGCGTTGTAGTACATGTGTAGGAAGATAAATTTGTGGGAAGATTGAGATTTTGTCAACAAGTCAAACCTCCAGAAATTGCAAGTTTTTAACTACACAAAATATGCACTACACACAGGTACAAGCCACAGCGAGCGGAAAAGAGTTAAAAAGATAATGAACGCTTGACTAAACCTTGAGGAAACCAGTTTATGCCATTCTAATGTCAATGCCATTGCAGAAACAGGCCCAGAGCCAGACCGGGGGCAACCACAAGAACCACTTGGCAAGCAGACTTCAACTAGACAGCTCAAGATTTCACAAGGGAAGTTGGAATACAGCTGGCTATTGAGTTGGATCTTAAACAGCAGTGGTCCAGTTACTTACTTGAAACCCTTGTCATCGTCGATGCCATTAACAACGACCCCATTTGTGACCTGGTCGTCCTTCTTTAAGCCATTTGTATCAAACGGAGAATTTGCCTTTTCCTTGTCGTCGTGTGACTGCAAGTAACCAGAGGGAAAATCATTTAGCGTTTTCTATATCGGAAAAATTTCCAATTGAGCTAATTAGAGATTTCAACTGACCTTTTCATTATCGTCAAATTTTAAATTGCGCAAACGCGGTTCAATGCCAGACAAGGGACTCTCCTTGTTGGTGGGGGAACCACCCAAAACATATTCAACCATCTTTACACATGTGGAATCTCGAGGACTGAAAAAGTTAAAGTTTCATTAACTTTATTCATACAAGATGTATCAAGTTGTCATTTACCTCAAAATGCCCGCATTGCCGCTATTGGATGTATCAGAAGAGCCATGTGCATAGCCACGTGGACGTGGTGGTGCCAATATATTTTCACCCTGTGTTGACCAGGTATGATCCTTCCAGACTGACGAATGATCACCGACGCCGGGTATTTGCAATGGATTCAATGGACCGCCAGTGCTTGAGACGCCGCTTTTGCCATCGGATTTCTCCCATAGCTTCTTGGCAGTTGATGTGGTAATCTGTAAAAAGAAGAGTTGATTCAAGACATTAGTCAAATGTTTTTTAGGCAAGGTTTAAAAACTTATTGAATTAATAAGGGATTCCGTTTAATGGATCGAGCCAGTGTTCTAACCAGATTTGGTTACCAATTTTGAATTGAGCCCGAGTACCCTGATCATTTTCGGAATTGTACTATACGACGAAAAGTTGGTATTCTTAACCGGAACCGAGGCCAGAGCACTTTGGCGGTTGAAATTCAAATTCTCAGAAAAAACTCAATAATTTTGGAAAAAATCAAACTTTCAACAAAATTGATTTTAAAGTTATCGAAAATCATAACAAATGAGTCAGTATAATCATTTGGGGAAAGTCGAAAAAGCTTCACAAACTAACTGTATAAAAGATTGATAGATCCCAATTTTGGATCAGCGGTTGGCTGGAACCAGCTAACCCGAACCCAGAACCCGTCAATCACAATCGCAACCTTCGAAAAAAAGATATTGAAGTTCAAGGGTGGTGAATTTTTACACTCGTTTCATGTTCTCTGAAGACCGAAAACTTAAGAAGGAAATTAATTGGTCAAATTGTTGGCGAATCGATTACCCGAATTAACCCGATGAACCGCCCATATATTCAATAATGACGTAATTTATGAATGGCCCCTTTGTGCTGTAACTTTAGTTCAACAATTTGTTATTTCTCAGCTATATTTCTCATAAATGACGTCAACAATATTTTAATATATTAAATAAACATATTTAATATTTATTTTTTAACATTCGGATTTCGTCACAAAAAGTCACAATTTGATATACAACTCCCTCCCCACTCGACGGTGACGTCATTTAAGAACAGCCCCTTGTTACTTCAAAGTTTACTTAACATTGAGTGTAAGCACACTTTTATCCTACAAAAACATAAAAGCAACATTCCAGAACGACGGACTTTAAATTTTAACAACATAGTATAGTACACCCTTTAGACAAGTTACGCTTGAAACTCCGAAAATTTCCAACTTAAAAGCTTCAAAGCTAACAGTCACAAAATGTTGCACAAATGATTTAGGATGCACAAGTCTAAAAGTGGATGACTCAGGAAGCGCATACCAAGCAGGATGTTGCCTGCTGCTGTCAAGCGGCTGCAATTGAGTTATCAATAATTTGCATGTACCGCCCCGCCCAACTCAACCTAATTTCAGTATATTCTATGAGAAAAGTGAGGCAATGTTTTCATTGATTCTCAAGCCCATCCCATTTCACTGCTTCTTCCTTGTTTCCTTGTCTGTGGCGCGACGTTCGTTAGGCTTCCTTTGAGGCTGCTGCTCTTTACTACATACTCATAGTTTGTCCTTAGCTATAACCATAGTCTGTGATAATCTATTTGCTTGTCTACTACTTAAGTAGATGAAAATGTTTTCAAGTTACTTTAGCAACACTTTGACACTGTGTAAAAGTTCTTTTGATGTGCATTTGAATAGTTACAGTTGACTTTTGATTTAATTTTCAAATTTCACAAAGAAGTATATATTAAAATTTTGACATTAATATACAAATTTGACCTTAACTTATAACCCTTAGCTAAAATTTACCTTTGCGAATGGGGTCTCTGAGCGCGAATTCGGCAGACAATTTTTGTTTCTAACACTTTTTACGAGCTAATGCGAATTAAAACAAAACGCGACTTCACTCATTGCCGAATAACTATATCTTAGGAACTATACGGATTGAGCTCTTTCTTCTTCTTGATTGGACATAACTTGTCGTTAGCGGTTAACCTCATAAGGTCATTCATTGGGAGCGAAGCTTTATTCGGTGGCTTCCAAGCCCTACGCACATCCCTTTTAAAGTACTGCATTCAGCGTCTAGTGTTAACAATGTATAGAATCTATGTATCTTGTGATGAGCATATCCAACTAATATGTAAAGCTGCGATATATTACAAGATATATTCCCAAGATACACGAGATTTGATGATTTCACAACTTTTGAAATCACGAATTTTTTTAAATAGTGAAACGTTGCTAGAAGATCCAAAATTGTTTCCGGATTCGAAATCAGCGATATAAAATTGGCCGGAAAAGGTATGTTTTAGACATAGGCCTTTCATTGAGGTCAAATATTGTTGCATAGTGTTATCTGCAAAACGAAAATCTTCATTGCTGACTTTTAAATCATAGCACATCTTCTGGATGTATTACTTTTCCTCCTTTCGCTACTCCATATCAATAAACAACAGCTTATTCCCCTTCAGCAACATTTCCCAGCCAGAATGACGTGCAAACTTATAAGTTCTACTTAGTTCGCAGTGCTTTGCAATGGAAATCTAGAGAGACGGTTGAAGTCGTTCGTGCAACGTCATCAGTCAAGCGACTTCAGCTAAAGTAGCAGCAAGAATTTCCACAGCAGCTGCTGTTAAAGTCAACTCCCTGAAGAGTATGCTGTTGGTAAATAGGAAAAGTGACGGACATTTATCCCATTGCAAACTAGAAACTTGCAAGCGAGAAAGACTTGGATGAAACTTGACAAGTGTTTTAATCCATAAATTGATAAATTGTTAAACTGATAAAATAATTGAGTGAATAGAATTTACACGTTAAATTGCTTTCAATGTGAATGTGAAGTAGTTTATGCTCATGATTAGTTAATCATAAGAGTTAAGGAGAATATACATAATTAAATGTTGTCATTGCATTAATCAAAGCATTTCAAAATAAAGTCCTAAATTAAATGAAGAAAAGTTAATAGTAGTAAAATTTTAAGCCTATTTTAACTTAGCCAACTCGCAAAGTAGCTGTTGTTATGTTCAAGCAAAAGCTGGGTGTTACGAAATTGTTTTTGTGGCAGATGTTACGCCAGAAATAAATAAGTTAATCGGGTTGCTCCACTTTATAGCTCTTGGAATAAGCATGGTTTTGGCGGGAAAATATCGTTATACTACAAAAAATAACACAAAAACTTAAAACCTACTATTATATCTGTGGTCATATGGAAGAGTAGGTTAAGTCGACATAAGGAAATGTTGAGTTATTGCGTTCTGGAGCTTTTAAGGCCTGGGGCGGCTCTACTGGACTCGAAAGCACCCAGTGTCATTGTTAATCGCCTCATACGTCAAGCTTTTACCAGCTGAGGTGATATTCTCTAACCCGCTCACCACATAGTATTCCAATAATATGCATAAATATGGTCTAATTTCTCAGTTTCAATTCACGAGTTGTTGACAAAACTTAGAACGGGAACGAGGCAAGCATAAAACAATAATTTTTAAAGATCAGTGAAATTACGCGTATATCTATATATTATAAATTCGAAAGTAAGTCTGTATGTCTGTGTGTGTCTGTCTGTTTCCTTTTCTGTCCAGCAACACCTACTTATAGGAACGGGAAGGGGGACGGGAAGAGGAAGATGAAGAGGAATAGTATGATCTACCTACAAAGGGGCAAGGACAAAGACAAAGAGTTTTGCATTTTGGTGTAGAGATAGATAGGATCTTGAAATAAAAAATAGGGTCTTTTTTGTGCCAATATCTTAATCCCTTCCCCGGTGATAGACAAAGAGAAGGCGAGAGTGGAAAAGGAACAGAAAGAGGAAGAAGAGAAAAAAGAAGAGAAAAAAGAAGAGGAAGAGAAAGAGGAAAAGGAACGGGAAGAAGAATATGCTCTACCTCAAGAGGAGCACGGGGGTTGGCGTGCGGAGCAAGCAGGGCGCGGAACCCTCTAGTTTAATCATATTTAATCGAACTAATCTTTTTATTATATCTTCAATTCTCTTTTGTTTAGTTCGTTTAGTTCTTTCGGCTCTATATTCTTATCAAATAGCTTCAAGCTACTGAGATCATACTAGCTTTGGTTCCAAAATCAAACGAACTAAATGAAGGGTTAGTTCGTTTTAGAGTTGATTCAAAGAGATCTCACCTAGTGGTATCGAACTAAACGAATTGTTAGGTCTTAACATAACTCGATCGAACTAGAGGTAGTACAAAAAGCAATCACCTAATTCGAGCAAACTGACGAACTACAGCTTTAAAGTCAACCTCTGTACATACAAATTTAAGAGAAAAACAAAAGTTGGTTGCGATTACATAATAGAAACAGAGGCTCCTAAATCATGGGTTTGTTTGTTTTTGTTCAGATTAAAACAATTGTTTTTGAGATCATATTATTTTATTATGTCACTAACCTCAAATTTGGCATAAAAATTCATACAGAAAAGATTGCTCAAAATTTGAATAAATTAATCGTTTATAGTAAGACAATTTGAAACTCAAAGCCATACATTTTGGAGCGCGTGAACTGTAGCTCAAGTAATATAATTCTTAATTCAACTGAATTTAAAGCAGATTCTGTGCATGTCTCTCAACTAAATTATCAACTTTTAACTCTTTGGCAAACAGAAAGCTGCATTGCCTATCCGAAAGAGGCCCAAATCACTGGAGAATCCTTTCAATGCGAAAACATACTAATTAACTTTTATTTCATGTCACATTTTGTAAAATCCTTGTTTTCCCTGTGTCAACAAAGAGCCAATCCGCCATAGACATATGCCCAAGACGACAAGGTTGACAATGTTGGCCACAAGAACAACAACGACAAGACGTGGCAGCCGCCATAATGCGCCAGCCACACGTGGCACGAACGAGCAGAGCAGCTGGCAGAGGACCAAGAGCGGCGGCTGAAAGTCTTTTTAAATATTTAAATGCTTATCAGTCAGTCAGCCAGTGAGTAAGTCAAATGTGCGTGTGTATGTGTGTGTATGTGTGTGTATGTGTGTGTGAGTGTGTGTGAGTGTGTGTGAGTGTGTGTGAGTGTGTGTGAGTGTGTGTGAGTGTGTGTGCGTGTGTGTGAGTGTGTGTGAGTGTGTGTGAGTGTGTGTGAGTGTGTGTGAGTGTGTGTGAGTGTGTGTGAGTGTGTGTGAGTGTGTGTGAGTGTGTGTGAGTGTGTGTGAGTGTGTGTGAGTGTGTGTGAGTGTGTGTGAGTGTGTGTGAGTGTGTGTGAGTGTGTGTGAGTGTGTGTGTGTGAATAAGCCATAATGAAAGCCAACGGGCTGCCACGCTCGGCCTTTGCATAATAAACCGAAACGTTAAATGTGCCCCTCAGGCAACGCACATAACGTTGCACACGCCATTCAAGGCACTTTTTATACCCTGTACACAAAGTATAAAAGGGTATTTATTATAGGTTTGTGCAATGTATGTAACAGGAATTTCACCCCCCCTCCCCTCGCCTATAAACTGCTACAAAATTCCACAACATGAAGATATGGATACATGTGTGGAGACTCGTGTGACCCTGATCGTTACAACTGCATCTAAAAAATTTTTTCAATAGAACACAGCCCCCCCCCTTCCTTCTCCAGCAATCGATTTACCTTAATTACTGCCATATATTTTTGAAAATTGTCACAGACGTTTATAAATGTATTTTTGACCTATGTCACAAAATTCAACAACATTGACCCAAGAATACTGGAGTTTTGGGTATAAAAGTAATTTTTGCCCCCATAAAAGCCAACTTCCCAATAGGAAAACTTGTCAATTGGAACTTCCCAATAGGAAAATGTTTACAGGCACATCGATCTTATGAAAATAGATACAAAAGTGGATACATCCGTAACCATTTTACCGTATTTAGTTTTTATAAAGAATAAGTGTAGAGGGTATTCCACTGTCGGGCGCCGTCCCGACTGGCTGCATCAAATTTTTATTTTTAATTTTCGCGATTTTTTTCTTCTTTTTGTCTTTTTTATGACTCTTTTCTGGGCGTGGCATTTACTTTGGTTTCTTTGATGTGGTCTGTGCTGTGGGCGTGGGTTGGTTGCTTAATCCTTTCTAGAGCCTCAAAGTAGGCAGTATAAAATGTGCCGTATTTAAACATTCAAGATTTAAGTCAAAAGATATTAAGTGTTAAATACTGACAGAGCTATTTG
Source organism: Chymomyza caudatula (assembly GCA_035041775.1). NCBI lineage: Eukaryota > Metazoa > Arthropoda > Insecta > Diptera > Drosophilidae > Chymomyza > Chymomyza caudatula. Next base: position 58,030 of record JAWNKW010000033.1, on the reverse strand, counting down.
ATCGTAAGTTTATAATATGCACCATAAGATTTTTGTGAATTTGCGTCAAGGAAGATTTTGGTTATTAACCAACAGTGCGAGACAGTGTTCCTTTCTTGTTGAGTACATAAATGGAAAAGCACTGAGTATATGAGCTGCTTTATTCGGGTATCGGTATCGGGTATTTCTCTTGTGACGATCAACTGAAACTCCTTGTTGTGTACAGCCTCATTGAGCCCCATCTTACTACTACTTGTTGTACGGTTGCCACCTAACAGATACTTAAGAAAGTTATTAAATCCCAACTAGCTGGTTTCCCTAATTGGGCTGAATATATGATAAATGGAAGATCATCACCTGAACCAGAAGAAGGTAATGCATGCCTCTACAATTCTTTCATGGACCATTTTTCTATTCGGTTTTTCAGCCCCGACACGCTCAACTCATTTTAGCTAAGTTACGCTTTTTATGTGCTCGCGGCCTTTGAGTGGTAGCTGCTTAAAAATGCCAATATTGACGAAATTCTTAAGACTCAGTACGGTTAGAAGTTGAGTACAGTTAGCTTAAAGATCAGAGTTCTTGAATATGAACAAGTGTTGGGTAGTGTAATTTCCATGGCAGAAAAAAAAAGTTTTTCTAAGTTTCATATCTGCCACAAGTGGATTGGAATCGACAAAACCCAAAGTAATCCCTTTTTTGTTAACTTATACTACATACACACAGTTGTGTTCATGAAAATAGTAGTGCTCTACCGGACAACAGTCAAATCAATTTTTTTACTTGTTACTCTCTCAAAATGAACATTTGTACACATTTGTTTTAGAATAGGATGTAAACGTCTTCTTCTTATTTTCGATGACTTTAGGCAAATAGGCATATATTCCGCTGTTCATTAAAATAGTAGTGCTGGGAGTTTGTACATCAAAAAATTAAAAGTTAAGGAAATTAACAAAAACAAAAAAAAAACGATGCCATTAGTTAGTGTTATTAACTAATCGAATATTTTGATGAAGGAAATTTATGGAAATTCCAATACTTTTATTTTTAGTGGGTAGGGGAAAGCATTGCTCAGTCGAGAAAAGAGACCTAATAGTTAATCAAAGAAATAAAGGAAAGAAATTGGAAACTTAGTTGGATATACTGCTACTATGGTATTTAACGCCATTAACTATAAGCAGAAGCCTGAAAATCGCGGTGGTAAGCGAAGGACGACAGTTTAAGAGGATAGACGAATTGTGCGATACTGCAAGATGAAGCCTACAGCGACCTCAAATATGATAAAAAATGTGACAGTTCGTCGTCGACTTATTCAAAATAATTTAAATGCAAGAAGTCCAAGAAAGGTTCCCCTTTTAACCCGAAAGCACGTGGCCGCAAGGATTGAGTTTGCCAAAGTTCGTTCACTTTTCAGCGGGCTATAACAGTAACATAAACAATATGTTACTGTGGACTGACGAGAGAAAGATAGTTTTATTTGGTGGAACAGGGTCCCGGCAGTATGTTCGTCGTCCACCAAACACAGAATACCAGCCAAAATACGCAAATAAGACGGTTAAGCATGGTGGGCTGAGTATTATGGTATGGGCTTGCTTTTCTTATGGAGGCGTTGGTCCGATCCATATGATTAGTGGTATCATGGGCAAAACGGTATACGTCGAAATATTGAAAAACACAATGTTGCCATATGCCAGTTGGGAAAGGCCATTAAAATTGATGTTTCAACAGGACAATGATCCGAAGCACACTAGCAAACTTGCTAAAGACTGGTATTCCAATGAAAAGATCGATGTAATGCGATGGCCAGCTCAGTCGCCGGATTGGAAATTTGTTGGGAGACGTGAAGAGAATTGTGGGAAAAGCAAATCTTTCGAGCAGAACTTAGCTGTGGCAAGTGGTGCAAGAAGCATGGGCTCAAATACTTTTGAAGCGTTGTCGGGATCTTATTGATTCCATGCCATGTCGGTGCAAGGCTGTAATAAGCAATAAGGGGTTCACAATCAAAATTTTTCAATCTTTGTATTAAATACTACTATTTTCATGAACAGCCCAATTTTTGGCCATTTTGTTTTAATTAGCCCAAGTAGGAGAAAGAAGAAGAGTTTTTGACTAAAAAAAAAAACTTTTGATATTCTCTAAAATATATACACATTCCTATTTGATTAGCTATTTATGGAAATTTTGTATTTATCATTTGATTTAACCGGGTAATAATAAAGTTTCAACTGCACTACTATTTTCGTGAGCACAGCTGTATATTATAATAATAGTGAAAAATATCTCGTAAATTATTAAATTTAAATGCTTGTTTGTTTATAATTAAATGTTTTTCGGAAAAAACGTACAATCTAATTGATAAATTAACTATAAAAACTGATATCAGTTTAATTAACTAGACTTACATATATCGTATTATAAAACCAATAATTGGTTTTCTAATAAAAAAAAACAGAAGTTTTGACTGCACCTATTAGTTCGATCTATCAAAAACAACAACCAAGCTTATACACAACTAACAAAATAGTGTCATTTAAAACTCACGCACACACACACACACAGACGGACACACACACACAACACACACAGACGAACACACACACACATACAGACGGACACACACACACACACAGACGGACACACACACAGACGGACACACACACAGACGGACACACTCAAGTTTGTCACACCTGACGCAATATTTCATTTTATTTTGCTGTGCCTTACGTTTTGTATTGGCTTCTTTCTTTTGTAACATGCGGCGTATACGCAATGTGTCGCTTGCAATATGGGTCAGATGGGCCATGCCCATATTGAAATGAATGAATTTGGCTTATAAATCAAAATAAATTAATTAAACAGCAATTAATAACAATAAGCAATAAAGAAAATTAAAAAAAGTTCTGCGGCGCCAAGCTAAAAACAAAAACAAAAAAAAATAGCAAATACAAAAATTGGAAAATGAGCAAATCAAATGAAAATCATAAAATTGCTGTCGGTACATTTTCAGCGCTTCATTCAATAAACGCAAAATACACAAAAATACAAATACAACAAAAATGTATGAAGTGAAAAAGGCGGAAAATTCAAAAACTGTTAAATATGGCAACAGCTCTGTTTTTTTGCACAAAAATTATGTGTAAGCATTAAAAGAGGAACAAGAAGCGTAAAAACATATAAATAAATGAAAATTCCAAATAATAGGCACACGCAGTTTTTTTTAGGTAAAAGAGAGAGAGATATTGAGCGAGAGAGAAAGAAAAGGGGCTGGAGGCTGTGAGCCAATTTTCACACAAACTTGCTCAAATAAACAGCAAAGAAAGCTAAAGCTAAAACAAACCCCCGCCAAATATAACATACAACATAAAAAATAAAAATTTGATGCAGACAGTCGGGACGGTGGAATACCCTGTACCCTTTTTCTTAAGAAACACTAAATACGGTAAAATGGGAACGGAAGTATCCACTTTTGTATCTCCTTTGACAAGATCGACATGCCTATAAACATTTTCCTATTGGGAAGTTCCAATAGGGAAGTTTTCCTATTGGATAGTTGGTTTTATACCTAAAACTCTAGTATTCTGGGCCCAAGAATTGGGCTGAATTTTGTAACAAATGTCTGTGGCAATTTTCAAATCAATATATTAGGGGGTGTGGCAGTAGTTAAGGTAAAGGAGTGGTTCCATTGAAAAAAGGTGGATGCAGTTTTAACGATTAGGGTCACACGAGTCTCCACATCAAATTAAGATGAAATTAGCATCTTTTCGTATTTCATATGATCTCGATCATTTTTGGAACAAAGATGCACATTAAAACAACGCACATCTCTGAGTAGTTTCGAGTTGATAGACTCAATGGAGCGCTTGTAAACCGCGCAAATCTGTCACGGGGGAAGGGGGATTTCGACTTGATTCGACAAACTTCATCTTACATAGCTCTTATGGTTTTGGAGATCTATCACCTATCACATGGTCCAATCGCTACCCGAGTCAATGATAAGACCCATGGAACTTATAGTCTGCCACGCCTCCTTCTGCCTGTTACCTTCATTGCACAAATCTATAATACCCTTGTACATGTATGTGTACAGGGTATAACAAAAACTCAAAGCAAGGCCCGTTCATTAACTTGTCCTTGACTCTGAAGAGCTGCACGCACATACAGATACAGACAATTACAAAACACGCTCTCCCTCTCTCTCTCACACACACACACACACACACACACACACACACACACACACACACACACACACACACGCCGATGAGAGCAACACAAACCGGCCCCAAAAACATGCGTGCACAACAAAAACAAGCAGAGGCAAAAGCAGCAGCAAGGCGCCAAAGCAGAACATAGAACACAAAACGAAATGCGTAGTTAAAGAGGCAAAAGCATGAAAAACAGCAACAGACTGCGAGAGGGAACGCGAGAGTGGGGTCAGCATGGCAGGCTCCCTTACAGCGTTTGTGCGTGCGGGAGGAAGGGGCGAACGACAGAAAGAGAGAGCGCAGCCCGGCAAAAACACACACAAGAATCGGCGAACAAAAGAAACCAGACATAAATTAGCAGCCAAAAGGGAGGCGCGAAACAACAACAAAAACGAGTGAGCATAAACCATGCGTGCGTGTGGGGCCGGTTTTCTCATTTTCAGCTTCTTTCTTCTATTCTGCCTGCTTTTCGTTGTAAGGTGTTTTGGAACTGAGTCGTCGTCGTCGTCGTCACATAGTAATTAAAGCGGTATTCCATAATACTTATAATACTTTAGTGCTATGTAATAAAAGTCGCGTTAAAGTTAGCCAACTTCACTTTGAATGGAACTGAATGGTTTTGACGCTAAGAGAAAGCCAACTTTTTCAGCCAAGCCTGACGTACCAATTACCATGAACATGAATATATAGCATAAAAGTATATAAATTATATAGTTTATGAAGATGCTAAAGCACAGAAAATCATTAGTTTTTGAAGAATAAACAATAAAAAAGTTTTGCACTTGCAAAGGCAGCAGTGGATTTCCCTACAATTTTTTCGTTTACCACATGTTCGAAAACTCCAACAAAAGCAGGCTACGGACTGGCAGATATCAAATCAATGACTTTAAAAAGCAGTCAGAAACTTAAAAGTGTTGTTTTTGTTAAAAAGCAAGAATGCCGGAGGAGTCGTGAAGATTTCTTGTCTAAATCATCGCAAGTTCGTGTGCATTACGAAGTTTTAATGTCCGTTTTATCTAGAATGTGTTTGTTGAAAGTTGCTACTTTGGACAGAATTTCCTCAAAATGTATGACTAGTTTACGACCCATTGAATAAGAACATTAATCGCTTGAAACAGAAATATTATCTTGAGAAAGAGGAAGCCTTCTGCCTCTTTTTTTTTTTAAACCAAAGTACGTGTTCCTGTCGTGAAATCTTGACTATAAATAAATTAAATTGAGCGTTGATTTTTTAGAAGCATTTATGCGAAAATGTAGAGTTTGTTCCCGACGATTTTTCTATCCGTAGTGAGAGTACACTAGCTACCTTTGGTATCACAAATTGGACCAAGCTCGCACAAAGCAGAGACGCTTGGAGAAGAGCTTTACGTCAGGCCATAACCCGGTAACGTGTTGCTATGGCCAATTAAGTAAGTAAGGTTTTAATGAAATTCAAACTACGATAATTTTTCCGTGTGGTGAGCGGGTTAGAGAATACCACCACAGCAGGTCAAAGCTTGTCGTATGAGGCGACTAACAATGGCACTGGATTCTTTCGAGACCAGTAGAGCCACCCCAGGCCCTAAAAGTGTTGTGCGTAGGGTTTGGGACACACCATGTAAAACCCCAATTCCAGTGAAGGAAATGCATCAGGCCGTAGCCCGGTATATTACGGTCCATTGTGATACCGTAGGATCTAAAGAGCACTCCTTCCATGTTCATACGAAAACAGCATCAGAATGGAGACCATCCGGATGCAGAGATAAGATTTGCTTTCCGTTTAGGCCTAATTATATTCATCTGAAATACTATTCAAAAGGTAAGTGCTTAGATTTTTGAGCCTACGTCTACAAAGAGCAGGACGTAAGCAGAAGTGGATACCAATCAACCAGTGCCCTCTAATGGCAGAGCACCTCTCCCGTTTAAGGGAACAGAGCTCTGCTGTGCGTTTATGGTTGTTTTAAGGACAAATTCTTGATGTGGAGCTTACAAGTCGTCATATGCATTATTGTGCTCTCTCCATCCAGGAGAAGGGAAGCAGTAGTATCCCGTTTGGCACACTTGTGAGCTATGCAGTTACCTTCAATGCCTCGCTGTCCCTGCACCTAGATCAGGCTAATAACGAACCTCGTGTAGAGATATGCGGCAGTTTGTCGTTACCACTATCGAATTATACGATGTGGAACTGAGTGAATTTATAGCCGCTTGACTATCAACATCAATTTGGTTAATCTCTAATCTGACCATAAACTTTTTGAGATGTTAAAAAAAATCCTTGTTAGTAAAGACAAACAAGTAAACCAACTAATTTAGTCTTCCTTGAAACAACATAATTAATTATAGCGTTGAAAACATGCAAGTCCAAAAATGGAGAAAATGTAACGTAAAGGAAATAATTCAAGATAAAAATCTTGAATATCTTATTTGGCCAAACGTAAGTTTCTAGGTTTTTTGGTTCCACTAAGCAATTGCATATGATCTGTTAAACCATTGTATACTCAATTAGGTCGTTGAGCGACCCTTCTTAAAATTTTATGAGTTTGAAATAGCGAAAGAGAAAGTTAATCTCCTTGCTGAGAAAAAACGCACATATGCGGTATACATACAACATAAGAGTATGAAAAATTAAGAAGCTACGCTGCTGACGTCGCGGCAATGACAGTACCTTTACAATTTATGTGCGTTAAACTATGAATTTCAACAATTTGAAACTTGATGATAAAAAGATATGTGACTTTAATGTGCACTGTAACAAGCAGCAGCAGACAATTTTGCCCATAAAGAAAACAGCTAAAATGTTGTCTAAAATTAAACAATTAACAATTTAAATGACAGTCAGCAAAGCGTGCAATGCACTTGACACATATCTAAATCAAATAAATAACTAAAAAAAAAACATAAGAAAAAAAACTTTAAAAAATAAACATTTTTAAAAATTGTAGCTACAATTTCAATGCGCAAAGTTGTTGACTTTGAGTTTAAAGTTGCAGCAACAACGAAATAATAAAAGTAATAATAAAAAAAATAAGAGACAAGCTAATGCCAAACATAGTGCAAAATTCGTTTGATTTGTTGACTTTGAAAACTCAAGCTGGACAGCAAACAACAAACAAACAAACAAACTGTAATACACGCAGAATCAACAAACAAACAAACAAACCAACAAATTGAAATAAGTTTAGCTCGTATTATACTGAGGATAATGGCACAAAACTCGCAATCAATGGAGCCTACAAAACTGTAAATAGGAATCCCAAAACTTTTTATATAGTTGTTGGTTTTATTGCCTGTTTCAAGTGCAAAGACCTTTTGCGTGTCATACGCAGGGAAAAAAAAAACCCATTGAAAGAAAGGTGGCAGGAAAGCAACACGCGACACATAAAACCCAAGAAAAAGAGAATCGTTAAAAGCCAGCCGTTGGTGCCCAAAGCGCGTCAACCAGTTGGCCAGGAGGAGTAAGTCAGTATGTAGTTACATATATACTACACAAGTATATGGTATGGTACTGGTAAGCAGTATGTATGTGGGCGAGCATTTCTCAACATATAATCAAGATAATGTCAAGTGGTGCCCACAAAGTACTTGCAGCACACAAATTACTTGCTTATTTTATATATGTGTCAAACAAAAAGAAATTTCAATATTTATGAATCATGACGCAGAGCAAGACAAAAGTGTATATATATATATATCAAAGTAATGTATATCTTTATGCCTTTTAAGAGGCATGTTAACTTCGTCATGGAATTGGCAACGAACTCAATACAGTAGTTCGTTTTGCTAATTCTAAGCTGCATAACTCATCCGAGATCTAGGGACTCGACGCATTCTAATCGCTATTTTGCTCAACTTTTTGTGTAGTGTTTCGCGACACACACAATTCTGACAACTCCCAAGAGTATTCCTAATTTTTGGAATTTTTTTTTTTACTTATGTTGTTTATATTATCAGCAGTTACACAAAACCGTACGACAAAACGTGAAAAAATACTTCTTGGAAAACATTGTTTATATGGTATATGCATGATGCAAACAATTAAGGATTCTTGCTTTATTCTTGACAATAATAATGCTAATGGGCATTAATGCACCGCGACCTTAAAGATCAATTGTGAGCTTAAAGCTCCTCTGACAGTCCTATCTTAGCAATAAATTTATTTGATTTGTATGGTTCCCCTCGGGCTACTTCATTCATCAAGATTCTGTATCCCACCAGGTGCAACAAACTTCTCCTCGCCAGGGCATCACACCCTGCCAGTATGTGCGGCAAGCATTCCTCCTCAAGTTCACAGAAACTGCTGAGCTGGTGATACACAGCTTGTTCAAGTATACCTTCACACACCTGCCAGAATCCTAACAGAATTCTTCCCTAATTGTGATATTTTCTTGAACCTATGCAAGTTATAGGAGCCAATGAGTAGTTTGGCCTGCTTGAGGCCCGAAGTGTCCTGTCGTCTTGCTCTTTGCTCTTCTTTCCGCAGCTGGCCCAAACATGCTTTTCGCAGCGCCGTTTATGGCGGTTCACCCGCGAGTTCATTTCCGAGAATGTTGGTGTGACCCGGGACCCATCTAAGTGAAAGTTGGTTTCGTCTTCCAAGATGTTCCAATTTGACTCGGTTTTCGCGAACCAACTTGCAGTTTATTCTAGGTCCTGCAACCGCTATTAAGCCGCCCTGACTGTCCGAGAGAATTGCTATTTCCCTATTCTGATAGGTTTGACATACAAACATATAACAAACATGCGATAAACTTAAGGCAACATGATTAAAATAAAATTACACGTACTCTTACTTTTTACTTTTCCGCAAAAAAGTATTGGGATTGGCGAGAAAACTGAAATCTCAAATTTTATGTTTTTCGACGATTTGGACATGTTTATTTGTCCGTGCGTTGTCGTTGTCGTTGTCGATGTAGTGTGTATTTAAAAAACTTTAGTAATTTCGACTTTAGCAAGCTAAATGTTTTTCTATCGTGTTGGGCATGTCTCCAAAGAGTTTCCTATTGAAATTGAGCACTCTAGACGCTATAGTTGGGTCGCCAGAAGAATAATAAGAGTAAATAATTTTCAAAAATTTTTACGGCAGACTGATTAAAGACATTTTACAAATTAAAGAAAATATAAAACTTCAAAAGAATATTTCTAAAAAGTATCTTTATTTATTTCCGTTTAGCACTCTCTCGTTATAAGCCTCTTTATTTCCCATGTCAATGGGTCGAAATGTGGCTCAATTCGTTCTTGGTTCTATTGTTATAAGCAAAAAAGTTGGCAAAACAAAGGACTATGCATATAGTAGTATCAGTAGACCAACTTTTTGGAAGAATTGAAAAACACAAATTCACTAGAACACACATGGAGTTATCTGAAATGAGAAACCAAATTCGTGAAAAGTTACGTTGCACATTGTTAGGCAAATATACCTTTGTCCCTAGTCAGATTCTGTAGGTTGCTGTGCATACCGAACAAACGCAAGTACCACCAGAATATGTATCTACTCGTTTCTTGCCTCTTTCTTTACTAAATTTTTTACACTTTTTCAGCTTTGTCTATTACATTACTAAAAAGCTGTAACAATTCTAGAATATTTCGAATATGTTATTTGAAATGCAACTCCGCTTAGAAAGCTGTAAATGTTGTATCATCTTGTTTTCATCGAAAAAACGAACTAATTTTAGCGCATCATTTTGTTAGGTGTTTTTTTTTGCTTTTTGGGTCTAAAATCAATATTTACCATGTGGCTGGCTCTGTTAGTATATGTTTCTCTTTGTATGACAACAAAGTAGGCGAAGAGAAATGCGTTTATTGCACTTTTCAATCGGCACTGCTGTTGTTATTGTTGCTACCGCCACACAGTGGATCCAACTGACTCTTTTTCGGCGTAAATAATAACTTTTGAGGAAGTAAAGATATTTTCAACATTTAAAATGCATATAACAGAGAATTCCTTAAGCTTCTGCGATATACTGCGATAAATATGCTGTGAAGAGAGGGAGCTTCAAGAAATGTTAGTAAAGTTCGATATTATATACACCAAAAGTCTTATCCTTGCACCTATAAAATGTGCTTATTGCTTAATAAATCATTGAAATTTTGAAAATCTGTTGACAAGATGTTTGCAGTCTATTTTGATCTTAGCGTACACATGTTCGCCAACTAGACAAACTTTTGACGAGGACGATTTGTTAAAAAACAGACACAATTTAGAACATGGAATATATCCATGACATTCAAGGATAAGAAATTTTCAGTATATAATCTCGTACTTTACTACCGTTTTTTGAAGCTCCCTCTCTTCACAGCTTATTTATCGCAGAAGCTTCTATGCATTTTAAATTTTGAAAATATCTACTTCCTCAAAAGCTATGATTTTCGCCGAAAAAGAAGTCAGTTGGATCCACTGTGCGCCGCGTATAAATATTGAGGTTGCCATTTGCTGCACTACAGCACTAAATGGCTCAAATCAGCACAATCAGCGGTGAGTGAAAGAGCGTGAGAATGAAATAGGGGGCAAAATGCAAGGTGAATGCATTGTGTGTGAGTGAGTGAGTGTGTGTGAGTTAGTGTGTGTGAGTGAGTGTGTGTGAGTGAGTGTGTGTGAGTGAGTGTGTTACGCTCAGAGAACAATAGAAATGGTCTTGCAACAATTAGAAACAGAAATTAGTTCACAACTTTAAAGCTTTATCGTGTTTTTGTTGCGTAGAAAAGCTTATTGAGACGCAACATTGTCAGAGAACGTAATTTGTTAATGTTCGGGGTCATTGCACTGATCAGCTCTTTAAGAAGCTGCGCTGCTGACGTCGCAACGACGACGTTACCTTGCTAGGTAACAAACAAACAAAGTACATTAGTAGTTTGAGGTAATATTTAGTTTATGACATTTAATTTATTTTAATGGAAATACCATTAATACGTTCGCAGTGCATAGCGCATTAAGAATAATAGTTTTTTAGTTCCTTTCTAAAAGTTAAAATGAAAAAATACTTTACATTATAAAATTACATTAATATCAGCCCTATGCGACAAAATCCTTACATACAAATGGCACACTAATGGCTCAATGTATGAATTCTGAAATTATTCAACTCAAAACTTTAAACTCTATTCAAATTTGTTTGAAATTTTGAATACACATTGTACTTTTCCAAAGGATTCTGAATAATGCCTAAATAGTGGAAACACAACAACCAACAATTGTATAGTTAAGCGTTTTCTTTTGAACTTCTTTTGCGTCGTAGTGCTCCAATACGATTTGTAACACGTTTTGAACTAAACCTTCGACAAGTCACCAAAACAACAATACCGATATACAGTAAAACCTGCTTAAGTTGGCCACTCATGGTTCAAGAAATTTTGGCCAACTTATGAGGGTGTAAGTTTTTTTATTGATTTGATGTTGTTTCTTTAATTTTTTAACTTTATATTACGGATTATGATTGTTCTGTCTACGTTCATTTACTCCACATAATGCATACATTCCTTTTAAATTCAAATTTGATTGCACTTCAATTTTAATGTAACTAAAGAGAATCTTTGAAATTTCTTCTGATTTTCAACAAATGAATTGTTGCATATGGAAGAATTTCATTCAATTGCAACGAGTGTACTGCAATCAATTTCGTTCTGTTGTAAATTTTTCCAGGATGAGAAAGTTAGGATGACACCTTTCCAGCAATTCGAAACTTAACATTGATCTTAGACTTCTAATTTATATTCGGAATGTAGCGCCTATTTGAAAATATGGTATGTCGATTTGGGGAGTGGCTGCCTAAAGTAATTTCAAGCGTTTTCAGATTTTGCAAAAGAAGGTTCTTCGTTTTATCCCTGGTATTTGAGGAATAAAGCGAAACAATTGGATTTAAATATAGCAGTGGTTCCTGATCAAATAGCGGATGCGGGTGAGGCATTCCAACAGACTGGCGTGTGCCTTTTAGATCATTCACAAATACGGCTAGGAGGTGTTTGCCCAGGCTAAGGACGACGAGGAGTAGTTAACTGCGCTCAATTAAAATTAGAATAATACTGAGCTTATGGTGGAAAATATTTTCCATTGATTTGTATTATTTGTATGATCCTATAATGCAGCCTTGGTATTTTCATACATAACATTGCTGTGTTTTGTTTTAATTTACAGGTTCAATTGCATTGAACAATCGCTTAAATAGTGGCCAACTTACGATATATGCAGTTGCAAGTTATGGGGGTCAAAATTTGAACTTTTGTACTAATATATTTTGGTTTCGCTGAAAAGTGTCCAATTTATGAGGGTGGCCAACTTTGCAGGTTTGACTGTTATTGGCCAAATGGTTCTGCAACTTCAAACTATACAAACAAAATGATCCTTCTGCCAAAAACTTATAAACACCATAATAGTTTCGACCGTGTCCAGTGCAAGCATTGCAACTTTGTTTGTTATGTGACTGACATTGTTGTTGCAGGGCCACGCCCATTCAACAACAAAAACAACGCCCAGAAGTAAATGCAGAAAGAGTGAGAGAGCGATTACTGCCAACATGTCATGTCTTCCTTTCCAAAGTTTGCCAGCAATTGGCATTGTTAAATGTTCTTTGTGTTGGTTTATTATTGTCCCTTTGTTTGTTGTTGGTTGGCATGTTGCAAGCATTTCCGTCATTCCCCCCTGACTCTGTTAAGGTGTCATCGACTGAGCTCAAAGTCTTTTCAAGTGGCGCCCAATGTCTTTAACTTTATTACATAATTTGCTCTACGCTTTGATTGTCATATAAATGTTATGATTGGATTGACGTTTAGCTGTGATGTGCAGCTTCGCTCGATATGGCAGCAGGAGGCTAATCTTGCAGTTGTCAGCAGTTGCCACGCCCGACCTGACCACCAAAACTAGCTCGTTGTCTCGTTGCTTTCTGTTTGGCTAATCATCCAGTCAGCCAGTTGAACGCAATCAACCGTGAAATAGACGACAAGAGCCACCGCACATCGAAAATAATTGAAACCGGAAAATATTTATTTTCATGTAAATTCCTTCCAAAAAGCGAAACCGGTACGAAGCATTCAGACACTCTGTCATATATATATGTATATATATATATACATATATACATATCTAGTATAAAGTTGGGGTAAAAATACAGCATAAAATGTGTACAAAGGTATAACACAACCCTGCTCACTGCTTTTCAGTAGTTTTTGCAGCAGTTGCTTTGTTTGACCCCCTCTCATTTTATAGGGTTAAACTACGTGAAATGCATAAAAACAATTGTTAGGTAGTTCAACTGCAGCCGCAGTCACACACATACACTGTCGCAGTAACCATCACTGTGAAAGAGCAGCAGCAGCGTTTTTATCTATGAAACTCAGCGACCGCCATGAAAATGCTGCTGGTCTTTGTGGTTGGGGTTAGGATTTGGATTGCTTGTTCTTTTTTTTTGTATGGGGGGTTTGAGGGAACTTGAAATGGACATGGCTTTATGCTATTATCTAATGACAGTACAAAATATAAACAATAAGAAAAGTATATTCAGCTCTCTACTGTGTAAGAGGGGGAAACTTAGACAGGCATGAGCTAGAGAAAGAAGGTTTATGCGTGGGCTGAACATTAAAAAAATGTTTTATAGCTTCTTTTTTTTCAACAAGACAAAGTTTTATTTATAGTTTAAACTACACGGACAAAATTAACTAATGAATTGTAATGTATGCATACATGATTTAAATACAAATGATTACATTTCTTTAAGTACTCATAAAACATTGCACCCTAAAGTAAAGCACATTTTTACTTAACTAATTGAAATCACCAACGAATTGAACTTGACTTACTATTATATAATAAGGAGTGAACTTTAATTGACTTTTAATATTAAGTTGTTATGGGCATCTTGGAATTGAACAATTGTCTAGCTATTAAAATCAAGTGACAAGTTGCAATAAAGCAAAGCATTCAGATGACACCTAAGACATTCGAAAGATTAAATGCTTGAGGTTTGCAGAATATAAGTTTCACCTGGACACTTTGCATTTTAGTCAGCAAAAAAGTGATTTGAAGTACAAAAAAAACCAACAACAAAATACATTGTACGCACAAACGTTGTTATTTCGTGTATTCTTTTCTTCGTAATCAGTTGTGTATTAAGTCATCGAATGTCGACGACAAGGCGAAGACTAGTCTTCTATATATAAATAGGCTTAGAAAAAATTCAGTATGGTACCGATTACTTCGCAATAACGAAACGTTATCAGGTGAAACCTATGCAAGTTTCACTTGGACACGTTGCGTTTTAGTCTGCTAAAAAGTGATTTGAAGAATAAAAAAAAAAAAAAAAAATACACTGTACACACAAACGTTGTTATTTCGTATTTTCTATTCTTCTTTTTCCGATCAGCTGTTATGAGTACGTTTATTAAGTCGTCGAATGTCGACGACATGGCGAAAATTAGTATTTATAGAAATTATACATAGACAAAAATATTATTGTAAACTGCGGCATGGTTACTGTTGTTTCCCTACCCTTTTATCGAAATAAATTATGTTCACGCTTTAGAGGGACACCTTAGGGCATTAGCTAGTAAGTATGATTCCTTTGGTACTCTCTTCTTTTCTTAGTATATGCCTAACAGTATGTCTACAAATATCACAAAATGGCTGTCTTCATATAAGGAGGAGGTTTGCAGCTACTTTTCTTGCCAGTCTATCCGCAAGTTTATCCTTGAGATTGTTTGTGAAATCCATATATCTATATGTTCCGGAGCCCAGATAGTTCACGTTGATTTGGTTTTGCCTAAGCATTTTACAGTTCATCGAAATGATTATATAGATGTTTGTCCATTCTAACAAGTATAAGGTAAAACCGCGATTCTATAGCAGAGTAAAAAATTTTAGATTGAGTGCCAGTGGAGAGCACTACAAAAGTACTTTGGGCTTTTCAACCAGTTTCTCATGTGATTAGATTTCGAGTTGAATTGAATTCCCAAAGAAGTTAACCAGAAAGGAAAAATAAGTTTAAAACAGCTTTGTTTAGTAGTTAACAAGTTCTATTCTATTACAAGGTCTATAACTATGTGGGCTGGGTTTCACAACTGTTGAAAGAAAGCACAACATAGAAAAACAGGGTATAACTATCCATTATATATAAACAACTATATATATATATAGGTATAATAGCTTTCTTCAAAGTACGTATGTAATAATGGGAAACGTGAAAAATCAACTAGTAGAGAGTGCCGCTAGATCATGTCGCGAATGCATTAATCTCAGACGAGTTTGTGCAAGGCAAGTCACTCACTTTATTAACTTAGTGAACATAACTATCTATTTAATGCAAGCTGATAGCATATAGTAATCACACATTAAGAATAGAAGAAATCATAAACAAAATAAGATATATGTTTTTTGTTGTTTCGCAGCGTTTTTGATTTTGTGTGTGTGATTGTGAAAACCACATAATGATCTGAAGTAAAGTAGCCAACTAACACAAAGAAAAAGTTATATTTATATTTTATATAATATTATTACACACCGATATTGCAAGAATGTCAGATGACATCGAATTATTGCATATACATAAAAAAAAAGATTTAATCGCGTTGGATACAAAAGATTTTGACGTGTGCTCAAAATGATGACTCATGACGATTGGGGCAAAGAAAACTTGAAGAAGTACAGCTTAGAAAGGCGTCTAAACGTGTATTAGCCCGAAACGCAAGAGCCATGGACTCGAAGCGAATCAAACAAACGTTACGAATTTCTGTTTTCCAGTAGGATAAGTGTTTTTTATAATGATTTTTAGCGAATTTAACAGTTTATTAATACTGGCGGAGAACTAAGCGTTTCTGTAACAGAAAATAGGTCAATCAGAACATAAAAGCTGTAATTCAATATTTGCGTGAAAAAACACAGATTGTGCAAAAAACTAAAATCTCTAATTTTATGTTTTTCAACTATTTAAGCACTCTGACTTTTTGGCGATTCGGCGATGTTTCGTGTTGGGCATGTCTTCAAAGGGTTTCCTATTGAATTTGAGCACTCTAGTCGCTATAGTTGGGTCGCCAGAGGAATAATATGAGCAAATAATTTTCAAAATATTTTGTTTTTTCATTTTTTTGTTGTTTAAATTTCCTCTGGCTTGTTTCGGTTGTTTTGATAAACGTGCGGAAAAGCCTGAGTTGGTTACCAACTGTTTATTTTAACTTGTTCTCTATTTCCGAAATATCAGAATCGTACTGAAATAGTATACCCTTAATAGCTTTAACTTCAGTTTCCGCAAAGGAACCAATACCCATGATGTAACTTAAAATTAAGTGCTCTTTTCTTTTACCATTTCCTGTGTAAGGGCAACATCCTCAGCACTGCGTGCATCCAACATAAAATCGTGCAGTAGTTTCATCATGAGTAGGCTGCCTTTGGATCCCAAATGAAAGACGAGTATATAGATGTATGTATGTAAAAGGCGAGACTCTGGATCGTTTTCAAACGTATCAAGTTGAACAAAAGCACAAAAATACGCGTTTGATTTCTTGACTTATTATAAAACGATTGGTTATTTTTGTAATCCGTCGTTTTGTTGTATATTGATTTTTAATTTCGAACAGTTTGACTTTTCACAAGCTTTAATTATTCCACACTTTTCATGGACAATCAGCTGCGCTTTTCACATGAATCACACACACATACACACACAAAAATGAAAACTTTTTACATAGATACAAGAATTACATATATATGTATATATATATATAGATACAAGCACACGTTAGCGATTCTTTTGCAATATTAGCAACTTTTTTTAGGCATATTTTATATTCTTTTGAGACTTCTCTGCCTTTTTTTGCTTGGCTTCTTGTACGTTTTGTACGCACGCGGACAAGTCCGGCACTGTAAGGTGTGACACCCGCGCCCGCTTTTCTCAACTGTGAAATGATGATCGTGGGGCAGCCGTCGCGTCGACGCAGCAGCAGTTTACGGCACAAACTTTTAAGTGAACTGTTGCGGCTCAACTGAAAATTCTGCTCAGCTTGCGCTCGCCCGCTGTCTAGCGAAAAAGTTGGCAAAGCAGCGAACAAAACGGAAAGAGCATAAATGAGCAGCAAAAGGAAAGAAACAAAAAAAAAACGTGAGCATGAGAATAGCAGCTGTTGTCGACACGAACGAACGCGCGCCACTGCTTGCGACGACAGCGACAATAACATAATCAGCGGCAATTTATGTTGTTAGAAAATCCAACACACACAACGATAACAACAACAACGATAACAACAACAACGATAATAAAACACAACGCTAATGAGCGCAGCCCCAAACCAAGCTGTCCCCCATTTGCTCTCTTAACAAATCAGTGAGCAAAGCTTGGCGTTCTTTGTTGTTGCTACTATCTGTCTGTTTGTCTGTCTCTCTGTCTGTCTATCTGTCTTTCTGTCTGTCTGTCAGTTTATTTGTGCGTGTGTGTGCACGCCGCTAAGCCGCATTTGGCATAGTTTTACGTAATATGAGCAACTACTGAGTGAGTGTCCGTCCGTGAGTGCGAGCTCCAAGACCACTCTCAATGAGCTCTTTGCCTCTCTCCAACACTCCTAAGCCGTGATCATAATTTGCGCGCAAATTGATGGCACAAAATGCCTAAAGCAATGGCGCACAGCTGTTGAAAACAAAACAACTAAAATCATTTGAGTAAACAAAAAACAAAACTAAAACTGCAAAGAAGATTGTAATATCAAATTAATTTGTCAAACAATTTGCCGCAACTATTAAAGTGTCTATTAAATTAATGTAGGTAATTGATCATAATTAGGCACAGAGAAAGAGCGCAAGAGAGCAAAAGAGCGCAAGAGAGCAAAGAGAAAAGAGAGCGCGAGTGCTCACAAACAAGAGAGCGCTTGTTAAGCTGAGCTTATCTCTTTGTGTGTGTGCATTTGTTTGCTAGTTTGGTTCGTGTATCTCACCGCATGACGCATGCAAAGCCAAAGCCAAAGCCGACCCCAACCAACCAACAGCTGCTGCCAGACGCTAACACTCAGCTGGCTCGTAAGCTTTATTTTTTTATACCCTGTACACAAAGTGTAAAAGGGTATTATAGATGTGTGCAATGTATGTAACAGGCCGAAGTAGGCGTGGCAGAATATATGTTCCATGGGCAAAAATGGTCAGGAGTAGGATTGTTAATATTTTTAAAAATATCGTATTTCGATATATCGAAATCGTGAAGTTTACAATATCGATATATTGATAATATCAATTTTGAAAAATCGATATATCGCCCAAAGCAAATATTTACAATTTAATTATTTTATTATTATTTCCAATATTTTTCATTGAGCGACTTTAGAAAGACGGGTTTTTTTTCACCTATTCAATGCAAGTTTGTCGAATTTTATCATACCTCACACCCTTCCCCCGTGACAGATTTTCGCGGTTTTAGCCCACACCATTAAAGCTATCCAATTAAAACTTGGCACAGTTATGCACACTATAAGTAGTGTAAAAATGATTTAGATCGGATAAGAACTTTAGAAGATATAGCTAATAATGTGCCAATTTTAGGCCCCCTCTCCTATGAACTGCAACAGAATTTCACTTTTTACAGAAATGTTAAAGTTAACATTTATGTTAACTAAATGTGGTACGCTAGGCTTATAAACTAAACAATGTTGACCTTTTTCCGCACCATCCTCCCTTCACCGTAGTACCTTTTAACTTTATTACGTCCATATACCCTTCAACGCATCGATACAAAAATTTGCATAAAATTTGATTTTCATGGAAAAATGGGTTCAGGGTATCCCACTGTCGGGCACCGTCCCAACTGTCTCCATAAATTTTTTTTACAGTCTACATAGATAAGCGGTAAAGGTGCAAAAAGGCATAAAAGGAAAGAAACCAAGACAAACACTTTAAAAGAGAGCTAGACTAGAGCGAGAGGGCAAATGAGAGCGAGCACAAACTAAACCAGGTCTAGCCGGCGTTGACGCTGCGCAATGCAAATCAATCAAATGCCGTTGAGTTATTGTTATTGCTGCTGCTGCCGGCTATTGCTGCTGCTCACACACACACAGACACACACACAGACACACACACACACACACGTTGTTGTATTTGTTGCACTGCAGTGCCAATGAACGGAGCATATTTATCTACATATGTATGTACAGTGGGAAGCAAAAGTGATTCCACATTCAACATTTTCATGTTCGAGCGCTCATAAAACCTAAACGACGGCGACCATTCAACATGCTTTCGGAACATACATTTAGTCTTTTTTGCACCTTTTGCACCAAGGAATGGTTGGGAAACCAAAATTTTAAGTCGATGGGGTGGCCAGATCAAAGTCTTGACCTCAATCCGATTGATAACCTGTGGTCAATCGTGAAACGACGGCACGGGCAGTACCAATCAGCCCCATACAACCTAGACGATCTTTGGAGTCGCGTTAAGGTGGAGTGGAATAAAATTCCGAAAGGAATTATTGAGAAATTGGTTGAACCCAAACCGAATAAAAAATGTTATAAACAATAAGAGTCTTTGGGTAAAATATTAATTCAGTATAATGTTTGATTTTTTCATAAAAGGTGCAAAACTGAATACATGCCTTTTGTTTTTGATATTCAACTATTTTACTTCTTATTATATTTTTTATATTTTTTTTTTTTGTCACAAACATATTTGAGAAAAAAAGTTTTTTTCCATTTACTTCATTCGTTTAGGTTTCATGAGCGTTCGAACATGGAAATGTTGAATGTGGAATCACTTTTGCTCCCCACTGTATGTACCAGACACAAACAAAGCCTCGTCATCGTCAAACGCATGCTCATTGCACTATGCGCCAGAATGAATTTTTTTTTTTTTTTTTTAAGCACTTTTATTGAGATAATGATTTGAAATTTGATATAGAATCAAATGGAATTACGAGAAAAAAATATGTACTAATTATTTAATTAACTAGTTATAATCTATGAAAGTTATATGAAATTGATATCATATTCATTTAATATAGATGATGATGAAGCTGCATTTTTTAAAAATGCCCTCTTTCCGTTTTCCCATCAATGCTGTTTCCACTGATTTGTGGACTTGGTCTATTTACCCGATTCTGTCGCCAATCGAATTTTAATATATTGTTTACGCGATGACAATTCAGCATCTTCAATGAACAGTTTTCTAGATTAATTCTTTAGTGTAATCTTGGAACTAACTCCAAAATTGAATCCATGCTTGTAGCTTTATAACTTTCGATCTATAATCAGTTATTTCCAAAATCTGTAGCGTATTCGATACATAGAATGTTTAACGGGTTTATTCACATATTGTTTTGTAGACTTTTGTTCATTGTTGGCGCCTGAGTAGCCAATGCTTATTAATTAATATTAGTTTAAATCGAATAACGTAAATTGAATTGTTTACTTGTTTAAATTTAGATTGTAATGCGTAACTAGCATAAAATAATTCAATGCTATATTACTAATGTAATAACTTGCAAATCAGTCAATGTCTAGTATTGACTGAATTTAGTATTATTATGTTGTAAAATCCATATTATTTTGAAATTAGGCCACTCTGGGCACAATAAAGGAAAATCGGGCTTCTTCCGATTCCGTAAGTCATAGTAACAGATGTGTTACTCAGCCGAGATTTTTATTTCGGCTTGGCCTTAGGATTGGCGGAACTATTCATAATAGACTTGTTACTGACTGATGTTCAAAATTTATAATCCACGATACACAATTACAATTACAAAAAAATAACCCTTTTGCCCACAGTGCAGTCATATAAGGCGAAACATTGATGGCAAATATTCTTCTAATTGCCAACTAAGGCGAGAGCGCAAAAGAAACTTCAAGAACACGCGCAATTTAACTCAAACACAAGCGAGATGCGCTTTGGATGGGGAAGCGGCGTCGGCAAAGAGTCTGAAGCGATTTTCCAATTAGAGGCTAAACGCAAGCAAAGGAAAGCTTTTGCCAGTGTATGTGTGTGTATGTGTAAACATGCTAAAAGCAACGACTATTATTTAGTATGTGTTTTAAACGGAGCATAGTTTTAGCAGGTATGTTTATATGAACACATGCAGCCACAAGCGCAGCAGTACATCCAATTTAGTAGTAGATAAGTGCACCAAAAGGGTAGTTAATATTTACAATGTTGCCTTCCTGTTACTGGCTACCAATTAAAATGGGAAGTAAAGTAGCATAACAAGTTAAGCCAAAGCTTTTGTTATCTCAAATGGTAGCAAATTTTGCAGTAAAGATATTTAGGGGGAGTACTAAATTGTATGAAAAATGCTACTAAAATCGTTACAATGTGTTGTAAAAAATTGGGCTTTTTTAAACTTAAATATCTACAAAAAGTATAGGTATAACAAAGTATGATTAATTGATAATATAAGCGGCTGTAAGACATTATGTCTAATGACAAAAACGCGCTCTTATTGTGTACCAAAATTCAAAACTATGACTATTTACACGTTTTAAAATGAAAACTTATTTTATGAGCGCACAAAAGACAAAGGGATTTATTTTCAAAATGCTTTATATACAACGACTCGAGCCGCGATAATTGGGAGAATTTCTGTAGTCGGCTTTTGTATTGACTTATTTGTAATTATATAATAATGACTGTGATAATTTTTCATACGCATTTTTGCACCTTTCAACAGCAACCATACATATCGAGTCGCTTCTTGTGTCTGTCATTTACACAATAACCGTAAATGTATTGAAATCTGCTTGCAAGAACCGGCTGACAGACGCCATAAATGTCTGCAATGTGGTGCTCACATATTCCGATTTTAGGCTGCTGACAAACGGCAGACCCAAGGCATATATATTCCAAGGTATGTATGTGCCTTCTGCCGGCTCAAGGCACTAAATTTTTCGAGTGTTTGACAAAGAGAGAAAGAGAGGCGCAAATAATATTCGTGAGCAAAACATATCGCAAGGACGTTTACAAGAGAATGAAAAATAGTGCTTTAAAAATTAGCTAGTGTCGGCAGATGGCTCATACCTTGTAATAGATATGCCTTGGGCAGACCTACACAGCTCATTTATTTCGGAAAATGTCGGCGTGCAGACTGTCGGTCGGTCCACACAAGCTGTCGACACATTCTAGCGATTTTTGTGTTTCGGTATGTCGATATGAGCCGACCGAGATGGACCGTAGCATTGTTGGCACTTATATATATTTTGTTCTCAAATTTCTAAAAGCTTACTTATATAGCATTCCATAAGCATGCTTTTTTTTGCCAAGTACTTTTCAATTTATTGCAATATGCAACCTAGTGCAATATGCAACCTAGTGTAATCATTCCGAAGGATCTGAATTGGATTCCTTTCATAAGCCGTCTTAAAGGCTTCAATTGTGGTCGCCAGTGATTGATTTATAACATTTGAGTTCATCATAACCAACTACACCTCTCATATGCCACCACAGATATTCTGCTTTACCGTCGATGTTTTTCCCATATGTGGTGGCACATATGTCACCACAAGTTTCTTGGACCTTAAATGCGGTTCAGGGGCAGTTTTCATCCATTTCATTTTTACGAGAAAAAAAAATTTGTTATCAGACGTGAAAAGAGACATTTCCAGCTTTTACAATGCAAATGTCAGTATAGAAAACACAAGCACTTTGTTCGTACAGATTTTCTTTGGTATCGTTTTCACTTAATATTAGGGGGCTTACTTTTGGGCGAATTGCTTATTTGCCTTTTTAAATATATTTCTGCTAGACTCAAATAGGATATTTCTTTAGTGCAATTAACAAAAGATATTACATATTTTAAAAATCTATAGAATTATAGCCCATATCGGAAAAACGAACTAATAGTTAATATTAATTTTTATTATTTTCAGTGCATTTCGTAAATCATAAATTCCGCAAACTTTCTATATTTATATTGAAATCGATCTAGCATGTACATAAAATGTCAACAGTAGATATCGCTTATATGCAATAGCGAAAATGCAGCTGTTATTGCATTTAAGCGATTAGTTCATATAAGCGATAAACGGATATATGCAAAAGATTTAAAATAAGCAAAATTTAATATCGTTTATAAGAAATTGCAAAATGCAGCAGTTTTTTTTTAACCGAGAACTTCATCATTCGTTAAAATGACTACGCACATACACGTAAAATCTGTTGATTAGATGATTTGAGTCTATTTTAAAGTTAGGGTACACACTACTGCAAGATGGATAAACTTTTTACGAGGACGATTGATTGAAAAATAAGCACAATATATAACATGGAATTTCTCCATGCTATGCAAGGATAGGAAATTTGCAGTATATAATATCGAACTTTACTACCGTTTTTTGAAGCTCCCTTTATTCTCAGCATATTTATCGCAGTGTAGTAGTAAGCTTAATGAATTCTATGTTACATGCATTTTAAAATTTTGAAAATATCTTTACGCCCTCAAAACTTGTTATTTTTGCGAAAAAAAAAAGTCTGTTGGATCCACTGTGTGCCCTATGACGTTAGTGTACAGAAAAAAAGGAAAACGTTCCAGGGTTAAACGACTATTTTTGTAGGAAAATTGCAAACAAAATGCTTTAAAAAAGCAATAATTTCATATAAGCGATACGTCATATAAGCGATATTTGCTGTAATGAATAACGAAACTAACATGCCTGCACATTATGGTCGAAATCGTAGCGCACAACGCAAAAGAACACAAAGACAATTACAACAAACCAGAGCAGAAGAAGCAAAAGCCAAAACAACACAAAGTAATAAGAAAGGAAACAGCAGCAGCAGCAGCAGCAAAAGAAGAAGAGCAATATAAAGAAACAAATGCGCCACATGCAACGAAGCAAAAGTAGCAAAAAATAATAAAGCAAACAAGAGAAAAGAACATCGCATAAGGTATGGCAGGGGGGTCGGGGCGGGGGGATAAGGGGGGCAAGTAAGCCCCGCCACAGTTAAGCACAAATCAATGACCTACGACATCGGCGGCAACAAGAACGAGAACGAGAAGAACAACGCGCTAAAAATGGCGTAGCAAGAGAGCAAGAGAGCGCGCAAGCTGCAACATTTGTTGTTGTAAAAAGTGAAGTAACGAAACAACAACAACAACAACTACAAACCAGAGCCAAACACAAAGTCCTGCACAACAAAGATTGCACAATTCACAGCGACAGAAAAAAAAATTTCATGCAGAAAGTCGGAAGGGTGCCCGACAGTGGAATACCCTGTACCCTTTCTTTTCCCATAAGCACTAAATCCAGCATACGATAAAATAGGAACGAAAGTATTTTCTTTTATGTCCCTTTTTACGAGTTTAATATTACTGTAAACATTCTCCTATTGGGAAGTTCCAATTGACAAGTTTTCTTATTGGGAAGTTGGGGCAAAAATTACTTTTATGCCCATAACTCCAGTATTCTTGGGTCAATGTCATTGAATTTCGTAAAATAAGATCAAAAATACATTTATAAATGTCTGTGACAATTTTCAAATCAATATATTGGGCAGTGTGGCTGTAATTAAGGTAAATCGATTGCGGGGGAGGGAGTGGTTCTATGGAAAAATGGTGTATACAGTTTTAACGATTCAGGTCACACGAGTCTCCACACCAAATTTTGTAACTCTAGCTCACATGTATCCATATCTACATGTAGTGGAAATTTGCATATTTTTGACCATAACTTTTGATGTATTTATACGATTTCGATAATTTTTTAAACGCACGCACACTTCTGTCGTGTTTTGAGACGATATATTGAGCGGCTGTAAACTGCAAAAATATGTCACAGGGGAAGGGGGCAAGATATCGACGTGATTCGACAAACTCTGATATCTTGACGTTCATACGGAAGGACGGACAGACGGACATGCCCATATCGACTCGACTGTTGCTCCTGACCATTTTTGCCAATGGAACTTATGGTGTGCCACGCCTCCTTCTGCCTGTTACACACATTGCACAAATCTACTGTACTCTTTGTGTACAGGGTATAAAGAAGTTAGGCAAAAACGTAGTAGAAAATGCTGCAAATATGTTTTGTAGTAAGTTTTGCACTTTGAGTAGTCAAAGTGGCGTCGCTTCACTGATAAAAACAAAAAAAAAAAAAAAGGTACAGAAAAGAAAAACCTAATCGATTTCGTTTTGGTGTTTGTGAAATGGAAATTCGCACTTGAAGACAAAATGAAGCTGCTATAAACAGGAGTGAAATTCTTTAATTAAAATTATAGTATTCCATAAACATGACTTAACCATTTGTCACATAACGGAGCATTAGCTCATTAAGTGGCCAAGAAAAGCGGCTACCAAGTATTAAATTATTTTTCTTCAGCAAACTAAACAAGCATTAATGCAGCAAATGGTAGCGCTTAGTTTGTGCTACGTTTTCCAGGTAGAGCCAAGCCAGCAACCTGTGGCAAGTGCAACTGCAACTAAGATTTGGTCAACTGGCGCGACGACTATGATGGCTATGATGATGCCAGCGTTCTCAAGTTTCCAACAAAAGTCAAACAGCAATATAACAACAACAAAAACAACTGATGTGTGGTGTGGCATGTACGGCAATGTACGCTTATATGGCAAAAGATTGCAACCGGAATGAGTCTTAAGCGGAACACTCAAGCAAAATGCTAGAATCAGCGAAAAGGCAAAAGCAAATCAAATAAACGTGTCTAAAACAACAGCTGCTCCGAACTGGCCTCTGTCTACCTGTGCTTGGACGGACTCACTCACTCACTCACTCACTCACTCACTCACTCACTCACTAGCCGATGTCGTAAACAGCAAAAAGAAATAATGCAGACTGACTTAAGACACGACTGACAGTCAGTCAGTCAACTAGCTACAAGTTACGCGTTTTACAAGAAAAAGAATCTTTTGATTGATATAAATAGAAGAGGATTATGTGCAGCGGAAAGGCTTAGTACAAAAAAATCAGCTTAAATGCAAACCGTCTAAATGCCAAACAAGGCAGAGAAAAATGCATATTCTTTAATGAATTCCAAATAATCGGTTTTTTTAATGGGTTCGAATATATAAAATATAATGTACTATTTTAAAAATAAATCTGTGTAAAAAAGCAAGCACTTCAATGGCGATGAAGAAAAAAGTGTAAGCTTTTTTACAGAATAGTCCACAAGCTAGAGATCTTACGAATGAATTTCATTAGAATTTTAAAGATCTCCCGTCTCTATCTCAATCACGAGAGTATGTTGACTCATAGATGCCTATATATATGATGTAAATACTCGTCTCTCTATCACTCTTCGCTTCAAACAGTGACCGACACGTACCTGTCTATGAGAGGAGAAATACTCCGTACTTTTGTGAAAAGCTAATATATTTGTAAAGTACAGACTCATGTTTTTACTCAATTGTATTCCTATAATAGGATAGTTCCGTATTTTCTGGGTACGTTAGTAGGGGTACTTTGTATAGCTTTAAATAAACTTCTGTGTAACATAGAGGTAGGTAAGTTTCGCCAAACTCTCTGTTTTTAATCCAAAAATTATCTCATCCTATCGACCGATAAAGTTTTCAAACTACTATAAATGAAACTTTACGTAAAATCGTTTCGAGATTGTCGACACAACTTAGATTAGATTAGATTTGTGTTCATCAGAGAAAGTTGAACCATCCCTAGCAAGCAGACAGCCTTGCCCATTGTACCGTGCCCGACAGAGGAAGAAACAGGAGAAAGAGTACTAAAACAGAGAAGGCTGGCATAGAGGCTCTCTATTGACACAATCTTCCCGAAGTCGTGAAGATTGCGAAAGGCGATATTATACACCTAGCTCATGTTGAGTGTATCACTTGCCAAAATGCGGATCCGTGTGCTTGCAAAGGTCGAACAGTAACACAGAAAGTGCTCCACGCAGTCGGCTTCTTCAAGACAGGCCACGCAAGTTGGGTCGTCAACAAGGCCCATATTGACCACGTGTTGGCCGAATGTATTGTGACCCGTGATTAATCCAAACAGGGCTCGCAGATCTTTCCTCTTCTGACGAAGTACACATCTGGAGCCCTTTAGATTGGGTTATTTCACGAAGTGTTTTGTTACGCGGCATCCAGTGATGGATTTCCAGCGTTTCTTACAGATTGTGTCTTTGTTGACCGCTATGCATCCCCCCAACTCAGCTGCGCTAAGGGGAATGATTGGCTCAGGCCCTATGGTGTCCTAGTAGACTGACTTTGTTATGACGTCAAATCATGTTCAGTCTGGTGCTACAATCGGTGACCATGATCGACGTTGTGCGAGGATTCTCCAGAGACCTGAACGCAGCCTGACTGTCACTTAGATCCCCCCAGTCACCCCAGTCAGCTTTCTTTCATAGAACCAACTCGCGGAATTTAGAATTGCGTAGATTTCCGTTTGGAAAACTGACGGCAAACTACCTTGCGCGCATGAGTAGCTTGAGTTTTTATCAAGATACCCACCAGCACCGTCTGTGTAGAAGACATGAGTGTTTCCTCTTAGTAAGGACTCTCTTGGCTGAAACACCTTTGAACCAGTTAGACACAAACGGTGCTCATTAGAAGTTCGGAAAATGACAAGTGACAAGAAAGTGCACCTTATTGAAAAAAACACATTCGAAAGAATGTCAGGAACTGAACCAAATGATTCATGCATACGAAAAAGAAAAACAAACACACACACTCTAAGCTTGTTTTAAATTCGCATGACAACTCGAGTTTATTTCATCGAGCACCAACAAAAAGCTATTCAAAGTTTTCTAAAGCTGTTAAAGCATTATGAAGATAATCTAATATCCAAACATTTTATTCATATATTATTTTGCAATGAAAATTTTATAAATTGTACTTTGTAAAACTTTTTTGCTTTGCTGTGAGAAATTGAATATCCAGATAGAAATAAATAAAGAAAAATATTATGCCTTCAAGAAAAAAGTTAACAGTGCGATTGAAAAAGTTGTGCCATGAGAAAATAAAGAAGAAAAACTTTATAATTTACACAAAACATAAATCAAATAGCAATAAGACTGAAGGCAACAAAAAACCAGCCAACGCCAAGTTAGGTCATAAAATTATAAAGAATACGTAAAACCATCAAAAAAATGATTGACTAACTAAAACAATTGAACAAGTTTTGTTTCAAATGCTTACTTTTAGTTGCTTTTGCAGCTTTTGAAGGCAACGTTTTAACGGTCTTAGCGCAGCTTTTGTGCAGCTTAACGGTACAGCTAATCCAATTAAAATATGCACAGAGAGTTAAGACTTTTTTAACTAAGTACTAACGTTCTACACTGCAATGAATCACAAGTTGACGCTTTGTATAACATTTAACCCTATTGCTATGTTTCAAATTTCACCACACTTTTAGTGATTTCAATTAAATGAAACAAATTGATGGTTTCTTTCATGATAAAATACATACATATAGTTTTTTTTTTTAGTGTTAATCTATTATATAAGAAGGCTATGCAAAATTTTTGAACCCCTTTTTCACCAACTATATGGAAACAAATATGGCTGAAACTTATCTCATTGTGTAGGGAATTTTCATAAGAAGTGCAGAATATAAGTTATAAGTCATATATTTGATGAGACAAACACTTTTGTTGTTGTTGAAGACCCTACTATGCATTTTTTCAATTCCTTTTTCCATCTTAATTCATTTCATTTGACAACAACACGTAATTATAACGGATATTAGGTTTCGATATTCGACATTAAATCCAACTTGACATTCCATTTCAGAGCGAAATAATTAAATGGGACAGATTATATTCTTTGGTGATAGGTTTCTTGTTAGATATTCTGTGAATGTGAATTTAATTATTTGCATTTTTAAATCATTTGTAAACATCACGAAGACATCTGAAGAGCTTGCTCAAACCACGGCGTATTACGAAATTAAGCTTAATAGGAATAAAAGTAAAATGGTTTTGTTCTTAAGCCGTATCTCAATCATCATGGCAAAAAGGCAAGTTCTGGCCGCCTGTGTTGAAATATCGCGACGTTAAGAGAATAAACGATGAAAAAAAAAATAGCCTATCTCCCGGTAACGGATTGTTATAGAAGGTTAAGAAGAAGAAAATGAACCGGTAACACACCGTAAAGCGATCGATCGCTGAGATCGATGAGAAATTAAGTAAGTGTATGTTGTTTACATGCTATGCTTATAAATTTCAAACTCACCAACTTTGCTCCTGAAACCAGATTATCCAAGTTGCCCTATTTAATATATGTTTTAATGTATTTGAAAATACCTATTGGAACAGCTTTTGACTCTTGATAGAGATAGTTTATTAACAATCTCTCTCATAAAATTTTGCGTTAATTGCAACCTGATGTGGGTTCCAGGACATCGGGGTTGCCCGACAAGTTACTACCGCTTACTTTCCCCTCGAAGGAGACGGCACAAGTATACCTTATACCTTATACTTGTAAGCTTCATATTAAGAATCGGCGCTCTTTCAGCGAAGACACAAATATTTAGGTTGATACTTTCTAAATAACATTGGAAAAATAACATTGGTCCGAAATAAGTCTCAAAAAGATTACAGACTTTATAGCTGCATTTGAATGATCACTCCTTTGATTTTGTATCTATTGGTTAACGGGGGAAGAGTGAGCTCGAAATCCTCCGGCAACACAACGGGCCGCAATACGGCCTAAGTGTTGCAGACAAATAGCCTGGCACCCATCGTAACCTAGCATATCCTATCCTACAACCGAATCATCCTAAAGTACATAACAACTTGAGGTTCCAAGTACCTAGTATGCCTAGTAGAGAAACCAGACTTACAAATAACATAGCTCGTCACCAACAACTGAATGTTCTTAATGTTGAATGTTGGTTCATAGCATCAAAACACATTTTATATGGTTGTGGCTCTAGTAATAAAAACGATTTTACTTTTCCCTTTAGAAAGTGTTTTATTCACAGAATTCCAACTAAATATACGCTGTCTTCTAGTCGCCACATCTCGACCACTTTAAATTTAAATTGTTATACTACGGATATTATTAGTTCTAATAAGTAACAATGTCATGTCTAACATCTCATGGAAATTTCCATTTATAGCTAAACAAAATGATGCCATAACCCCCAGAGCAGTCAAAACTACTAGATGAAGACTTGTTAACGTTTTCCTACACTAACAGTATAGTTTTTATCCAGTGTTTTGCTAATCTTTATCATTGCACTGTGAAGTACATTATAAACTACTCCGTTTAGTTCATTTACCTAAACCTTGTCCAATTATTGCAACTCATTCGGAATGATAAGTCCTCAACATTAACATTAACCTTCAGGTATTTGCATATTAATCATCAATCATATTTCCCTTATTACATGCTAGATATTGATAAATGGCAAAATCAATAAAGTGAAAGAAAAAGTGACATTTGTGACACAAAGCTTTCGTCATATATTGATTAGACGACACCGCAAAGCAATTACTATATCGTGCTTATCAAGCCGAGGGCTAAAGTAACCAAACTCTAATCAGCGCCTAACTGTGGCACACTGGCACCCAAGCTGTGCAGCTAAACATCAATCAACTCAAAGTTTGATTAAGTTAAAAGCTAAAACCGAAATATATGTTTCTACTACTTACCGCTGCATTCCGATTGGCCGCAGCAGCGGCAGCAGCAGCCGAGTTATTCATATATTGATTCTGTGGCGGCATCATTGCGGCATTCATGGCTACAGCTCCATGTGGCTGTCCGCCCATATAGACGAAATCCTGTGGGCCCGGGCCCAGCTGACCACTGCCTGGTGGTCCCATTTGCTTAGGCATACCGCCATTCATGCCTGGATGCATACCACCATGATGATCGTACATGCTGCCGCCGGCAGATTGTGGATATGGCGGCATATGGCCAAGTACCGCTGCAGCAGCTGCAGGATTGTTCATGGCATGGCTCATTAGATTCGAGTTATATTGATGTTGTTGCTGTGATTGCATTTGGCCAGGATGATGCTGTGGTCCACCATTGCCGGAGCCACCAACGCCCAGTCCGCCCAGGCCGTTGCCATTGCCAAGACCGTTGCCGCCACCGCCCATAAGATGATGAGGCGGACCTTGCTGATTTTGTTGTTGCTGTTGATGCTGTGGCTGTTGTTGTTGTTGTTGCTGTTGAGCAGCAACGGCAGCGGCCTGTGATAGCATTTGATTATGTTTGACCACTGCGGCCACCATGCTGGCTGCTGCGGCTGCAGCTACCGAATTGTTCATAGAAGGATGATGCATGCCACCATTGGTGCCACTGCCGGCACCACCGCCCATGCTGCCCAAACCGCTGCCACTGCCGCCACCCATGCCTATGGTGCCTATGGCGCCAGGTCCTCCATTGCTACCATTGCCGGGCGGTGCGCCTGGTGCAGCATTGACAGGATTCATGGGTGGATTGTATTTCCATTTATCCGGATTCTGTAAGAAATAAAAAAAAGGCAATGAGTTATATGTGAGCCAGTGCATAGGTATGCGTCTTAGACTAATCAAAACAAAGTCTCTGTTACGGTCTGCATCTTATTTGGCAGGCGCCCAATAGCTTTTCTGCGTAACTTTTCCTATACGTATGCTTAGTTTATGCAATTTATAACCTTGGTTGCTGCCAAGCCTTGAATCGTCAGAAGAAAAAAACAAACAAGACAAAACTTAAAGGCCAAAGGATGTTTGGAGCATATTACTGATAGAGGCCGGGAGGTTGTCCTAACTTTTTGGTAAATAAACGAATCGGAGTGCTTTTAGTTAATTAATATTGTTTACGAGCTAAATATGCAGCACTTCCAAAGGTCAAAAATTTTACATAAGAACCGCGAAAGCACAAAATGATCGATAGTTTTATTTGCTTTGGTCACCATATATCTATTTTTTATATTGAATGCGGCTGCAATATTTTACCAGATAACTAAGTTTTGTCCTTAAAGCAATTCTGCATCACAAATACTATTTCGATTTTCTTCGTTATCAGCAAACATGTTCGAGTTTTCTGCATAATAAAAACAGATGTAGCTGAACTTCTTGAAAGTTTTCAAATTAAAAGAAGTTTTTGACAATATATTTTTATTTTTCTAGCTAATTCGCTAACTTTCTTCTCATGGAAAACAGTTTGCGGCATTATAAGTTTTATCCATTTTATCGTTTACAAAGATCCATAAAAGCTGAGAGGACGGAAAAATACATTCTCTTTCTTTTGATGCTATCGTATATATATCATATCGTTATTAAGAGTTACGCGAAATTGAACCAAAGTAGTTAATTTATCATTCCCTACTATTTTCAGCACTTATATCGCGATTTGGCATGCCGTGTAATGAATAAGCTTCAAATGGCGCTGGCATATGCGCAAGCTAGATGGCGTCACATTATGCCAAGTCTGGATACCACTCCATATCATCAGGACTTTTCTGTAACGAACGAACGCATGGGGAATCGAAATGGTTTGCTATTCTGTATTTTAAATCCAAACAAACTTACTCGTCTTGAAAAGTAATGGCTTTTAGTACTTGGAACTAAAAGTACATAGCAAATTAATGCTTTATAAGCATGACAAACAGTCAGCGAAATATTTTTTGCAATAATCTTTAAAATATTACAAAGATAATATAGTATTTATTGGTATAGTCTGTATTTCATCTAAATTGCTAAAAACAATTTTTAAAATTTTAACTTTGAGTTTGAAATAATACCGACCATTTTGAGTAGCATTTTATCGAAATGAAAACTATTCGAACTCGCTTGAAATCGAGAACACCGCGACTAGTTTTGCTGTGAATTCAGACCGAATCGTAAACAAGAACAGACTTGATTAAATTGTTACTCTGAACTATTTAAGAAATGAGTGAGTGATTCACATTTTATACTGGCGGTGGTCACATTTGCCGATAATTTGTAAAACAGCAGATGAGTAACTATGTAGACTAATTTAAAACTGAACTGACTTTAATTTGGGCTGCGATTTAAAGAACTACAAAAATTTTTCTTATTAGTAGATAGATAGATTATTTATTATTATTATTTATTATATAGATTTTTTCAATAACCAAGTTCGATGTTTCACCTCTGCGGGCATTTTTACATTGTCCTCTAATGTATGCATACACTACAAAAGATATACATATATATCTAATGATATTCTAACAAAGTCTAAATGTAAAAAGGTTGGATAATCCTGACCCATTGCCCCGCATACATCAATAAAATACCTATGCGTATAAACGCGTAATCGTAATATGAATAAATTTTGGAATAAATAGTTTGGTATCATAACTTCAAGAAGATTTTCAAGAACAAATCAACGTTTTCTCATAAACAAGTTAAAAGTTGAATAACTTTTGAGGGGCACTATTTTCTTAATAAACAGTTTGACTTCCTAACGATATCTATTTTAAAAAACTAATTTTGTTGAGTTTAGTCTCAAATTGATGTTGAAAAGTATCCTTTATAACAGGGACTCAAACCGAAACATATTACGGATACGGTTACGATTACAGTAGTAATTTTTTCTGATCAGGTAAAGGATTTTATTGCGGTTTTCTTTTTCAAAATATAACAGTCTCGATGGGATACACCGATATTTGTTTCGGTTTACCGGTTATACCGGTTCCTTAACAAAAGCCAAAGAGCATGAAAGTAATAGACTGAAATCCTGGAGCGTAAAAAAATTTAACATTTTTGCTGAAAAGCGACCATTTTCAAGACAGTGGTACGTGTGATGCTGGTTGAGTTGCTGTCTGCTAGACCGACTCGCTCGTAGCTGAAATTGAGCAAGAGAAAGAGCAAAAACTAGGCACATGTATGCACCATCTGGGAATGGTCGCTTTTCAACGGCCAAGGATTCCACTCTATTACAATGCCAAAAGAGTACTAAAAAAAATTTGTGTGCAGACAGTCGGGATGGGGCCCATCAATGGAATACCCTGTACCCTTTTTCTTTATAAACACTAAATACGGTAAAATGAGAACGGAAGTATCTTATTTTATGTCTTTCTTATCAAGTTCGACATGATTGTAATTATTTTCCTATTCGGCAGTTCCAATTGACAAGTTTTCCTATTGTGAAATTGGTTATTATGGAGCAAAAATTACTTTTATGCTCAAAGCTCCAGTGTTCTTGGCCCAATGTCATTGAATTTTGAAACATATATCAAAAACACTTTTATAAATATTTGTGGCAATTTTCAAATCAATTGGTTGCGGGGTACGGCAGTAATTAAGGGGG
The DNA here is from genome assembly GCA_035041775.1 of Chymomyza caudatula. Lineage (NCBI taxonomy): Eukaryota > Metazoa > Arthropoda > Insecta > Diptera > Drosophilidae > Chymomyza > Chymomyza caudatula. The sequence goes on along the minus strand of JAWNKW010000033.1, from coordinate 23,757 downwards.
AAAGGGGGCTTCTATTGAAAAAGGTGAATACGGTTTTAATGATTTGCCTCACACGAGTCTAGCGTATACATATCTAAATGTAGTGGAAATTTGAAGCAGTTTATAGGCGAAGGGGGTTTAAATCAGCATATTTTTGACTATGACATGATTCGACAAACTTAAAAAAAAAAAAAGCGCATAATTTGGTCAAATTTTTGTACCTGTCAGATAGCCCCACTGTGCGATGTAAATGATAATGCTTCATAGAATAACGGAATGTAAAGCACATAATAAAAAAATATGTAAGCTTGCAAAGAAAAACCCGTTGCCGTACCGTTATTAATATAACGGTTTCAATTCGGTTATTCCGGTTACGGTACGCATACGCTTTCAAAATGCAATCGGTTGATTTGGATAACGGTTACGGTTTAAAACCCTGCTTTATAAGTATGTTGTCAAGGATTTGGTCTCCTTGGCACCAACGTCACTGTGAAGAACGATGTCAGCATGAAGATCAAGCGAAGAATCAGTCTGATGAAAATGCCCTTGGAATATTGAAGCGGAAATGACAAAGACTATGAAGAACGATGAACTCTATAAGCTCTATTGACATAGAAAAGCGAGTTAACATTCGGCGGCTCCGATGACAAGGTAATGTTGTATGTATGGATGAAGAAGCTACTGCGAGAATGGATCAGGTACAAATCGTACTAAAACACTATGAGGCGCAAATAACATATCGAAAGCTCAACTAAGTTGTTGACAATATGCATCCCAATCTTGAGTACTGCAGGCGTGGTCAATGCACAGCTGTTACCATTATAATTAAGGCATTTCTGTGGCCAAACAATGCATGGAGTCGTTCAGACAAATTTAAAATTTGGCATGGAGCCAACTAAAAATATAAACTGCACATTACTGCAGCTACAGTAGACAAGATGCAGCTAAAATTATTTATATACAAAATATGTACATATCTTAGTTTAGTGTTTATGGAAATGAAAAATCATAATATGTATTTCCCAATTAGCGAATACTAGTTCACAAAGTCACTATTAACAAGTTTATTAGAGAGAAGTTGATTGAATAAAAACCAATGCCAATTAGGTTTCTAAATTACTTAAAATAAAACTCAATAAAATCTTTTCGAAGTATAGGTAGATCGACATTTCTTTAAGATATTTGGATTTGGAAACAAGTATGAGAGCGACAATTACGAAACTTCGTTGTCAAATCGACAGATCCAAATCGGTAAGTGTTGGCTAAAATGTCTTTATGAACTTGGTTTAACGTTCAAGTTCCAAAATATGTTACATGTGTAGAAAACCAGTGCGGATTTTAAATGTATATTTAAGATCTTGGTATAATTTACGTTTTCCAATATTAGCAGTGGTCATATAAGCTAAAAAGTAGTTACATTGTTCTGGAAGTTGTAGAGCTAATATTGAGTGAGATTCAGATTGATCGTAAACGGTTTCAATTTAAAATTCAGAAAAAAAGTAACAAAAACTCTTACATTCAATATATGATGACAGTTTTAACTATCTTTATAGTGTAGTAATTCCTTTTAATCGGCAATATGTTGAATAAGAAGGTAAATAGAAAAGGCTTCCAGCTGGAAAAGCAATAAATGCAAACTTAGCAACAGAAAAAAAACACATGATTGCATCGTTTCTTTGTTCTGTTGGCAAATTCGTGACTCTTTTATTTGATTCAGCTATTTCTTGCTTACAGATGTTTCTATAGCCTGTACACTAGGGTGGGACGAAAAGAAAAAGTTTAAAAAAAAAAACGCCTCTCATTTGAAACCGCATGTCCAGAGTATTTCAAAACATTTTCAACTTGCCTGATTTTCAATTTACTTTAAGAGTCAATTCGGATCTTACAAATGAGATACAGTAAATAATGAACCAATTTTCGACCATTTCAATCTACTATCCGACATCACAGCGTCTGTAGCACCTTTTTTTTTTGTTATATAAAGTAATTCTTTGCTACAGATGTCAGCGTCAGAAATAAGTCTAAATGTTAGAATCATAGCATATGCATAGTATTGTTTGTATATTTCTTAATGTACTTACATCAATGCCGTGCTCATCGCCGCAGGCCCAACGCGTTTGCTGCTGCTTTTGGGCGAATTGTGCTGCATATTCGGCTGCAGCTGCATCATGCAATGCAGATCCAACGGATGCCACACCACCAGCTCCTGGAGACGGACGCTGTTGGAATACATAGCCAACGGCTGCAGCAGCGGCTGCTGCACTGGCTGCATCCACATCCTGGGCAGTGGCACGGGAGCCTACAAGTCCGTCTGTGCCGACACCAACACCGACACCACCACGCCCATTGCGATCGTCGTTGCCTCCCAAAAACTTCATGTGTTGCAGCTGTTGTTGCTGCTGCTGGAGATGTTGGAAGTAGGGCGATGGTGGTGGCAATGGTGGCCCGTAATGCTGTTGTAGCTGATGCTGCTGCTGCTGTTGCTGATGGTTGGCAAACTGATGTTGATGCTGCGGCGGCGACGGCGTAGTTGGAGATACCGTCGATATGGAAATCGTGGGCGCAGTTAACAGCTCAATTTTGGCGGCTTTTGCTGCTCAGCTGACACTTGGTGCGTATTGCAAAAACGGAAACTTCAAAACCAATAGCGTAATGGTTTCGAAGACGAGATTGACTTGTAAATCGAGCGATCTATACTTGACAATAAATAGTTTACGACATGCAGGCGACGACGAACATACGCTTCCTTTACGATTTAAAATGCTAACGCGCTTTACGTTTACGTTATACGCACAGTGAGACAAAGTGCAATGGTACTCGAAACACACTGCTTAAATTGGTTGTTTTTGTTTACACAATTTTATTTGTATTTTTTGGTTATTTGAAAGTTCTTGTTGATTTTTATACACATACATGCAAATTGTACAGTTGAATTTAAAAAAATACTTCACACGTGATATAATAGCATTAAAATTTTTACAGCATACATTGAGATTTGTTATCAATTAGCTTTTCATTTTCCAACCCCTTTTGGGTTTTTTTTTTTTACAAAAATTTACACTAGTTAACACAAAATATTAATTATATACTTTACACAATGCTCAATAAAAGAATTGCTTTATTGCATAATTACGTATGAGAATTTGTTGGAAATGAATTTCTTCTATTTGATTTGTTACAGATCGATTGAAATTTTGAAGATTATTTTGTTGTTGTTGTTGTTGGTTGGTTGGTTGTTTTAATTTTATAATTAGGATGAATTTTAATTTACACGACTTTATAATGATGAAAATATACACAAACTGCAAAGAGACAAAAGTAGAGACATATTATTAAAATGCGAGCATTATAAAATTTAAATAATTATTAACTTAACCGGTACTTTTCCTTATAATACAGTGGAGTCGCGATAGAATAAACACTCGGTTATGTGAACACTCGTAAGAGTGAAAAAATTCTTTTTTACATTGACTACTCTAAAGAGTCTAAAAACCTAGTTTTTAACCAAAAACTGACCAAAATCTGAGCATTCTTTAAAAAACTTTAAGCGTAATGCATTACCTTTTTCATTTATTGAATTTTATGTTATGCTTTTCAATTAAAATTAATTTTACTAAATTAGTTAAATGCGATAAAATATGACCCAGAAGGCTGATTTATGTTAAAATTAGAAATTTATTGTTTTTTAAATAAATAAAAGGATATCCCGACTAGATTTGTGCATAATGTTATTTAAACACATCATAAAATGCTCGAATCGATGGAGTAAACAAATTTGATATTGTGAACACCCTTGGTTTTAATTAGTTCGCTGTATCGCGACTGCACTGTATTGTCAACCCCAAGAGGAGAGGCTCAAAAATATTTGAACAGCTCAATGCTAAAGAAGTGCCTACAATTTCGACTCAATAACATTGTAAGACAACCACTGTGCCAATAAAGTTTGCGGTGGTCATGGTACAAACGATAGCTGCAGACCAAACAAAAATAACAAAACGCCAGACACACACACATACACACACACACATGAATAGATAGTTAGAGATCAAGTTAGGAGGAGCAGCATTTATGGAAATGGCGCAAAAAGTTTATAACTTTTAAATGATTCGAGCTACTGCTCTGCTGCTCCTCTGCTGCTGCTCTGCTGCTGCGGCGCTTCGCGTTCTGAGAACAATAACAAAGCAGAAAGTAAATAAGAAGCAGCAGAAGGGGCAGAGAGTAGAACAGGCAACAACAAGCTGTGAATCATACGCAAAAAATAAAGAGAAGAAAAATGTAGGCAGAGGAAAACATAGAAATTAACATACATACATACATATATAAATAAACACAATAACAACAAGAACGTTGACGATGACGACAAGCAGAGTGGTAGCCGGCCGCCGGCGTTAAAACCGACCGAACCAAGTGCCATGCGTCGTCCGACGTAAAGACTACAACAATATAGAAGCAATGGCGAAAACGAAGAAGAGAAGACGACGAACACAACGCCGAAGCAACTTTTGAGGTTAAGTTACAAAATATGTAAGTCGTCTGTGTAGGCTTCTTATAATTTTGTTGTTGCTGTTCACGCTCAACAACCCCAACGCCAACTCCCGCCCACAAGCCGAGCGCCGCCTAACCGGGCAAAGGCATATAACAAGTGCAGCGTGCGAAACCATAGCGTAGCGGGAGCCTCAACAATCACTCTCTCTCACACACACACACATTCGCTCACATGAAAACAAACATGAAGATAAACGCCAAAAGAGACATGTGAAAAACAAAAGCGCTATGTGGACAGACACGAACAAAAATATGCACAACAAATTCAAAAAGGAGGCGTGGCATTGCTAAACGTCTAAAAGTAAATTAAATTAATATAATTAAAAATTTAGGCTAAACGACTACAAAACCACTCATTGTTGTTGTGCAGCCACAGCAGCCGCCGTATTCTTATTGGTAAAATTCTTGTATACAAATGCACAAAGACGCGTAGCGAGCGGAGAGCGTCGCACTTATATAAAAAAGGCTTGAGCTTAAAAAGACAGCAACCCAGTGAGAAAAAATATCCGAGCGCTCGGTTGAATACCTCATGAAAGCAGCGCTGGTGTACGTTGTGATAAGAATTATGGAATGCAATTCTTATAACATGGCACTGCTTAAAGAACGCAAAGATAATACAAAAATCAGGGTTTTGCTTGCTTGCTCTGCAATTTTGGTTTTTTTTTCCACTTGACGGCAGGCCAGGACAATGAACCAAAACATAGAATAGGAGTGTACAACCTAGGCTTATATAGAATTGCCCCTAAAGGAGCATACATAGTTGCTGTGGCACAGCTAAGCTTATACATAAGTTAGGCTCAATAATTTTTTAAGTACATTTATGATCCTCCGCAAAACAAAATACATAAAAATAATCTAGTACAAATTTAATAAAAGTAAAGTAACACAAAAGTTAAGAAAAATTAAAAAAAAATAAACAGTTGGTAACCAACTCAGGCTTTTCCGCCGCACGTTTATCAAAACAACCGAAATTAGCTAGGAGAAATTTAAACAAAAAAAAAAACAATTTTGAAAATTGAAAACATATCCAACAAAAATCGCTAAATCGCCGGAAAAGGTGTCAGAGTGCTAACCGTCGAAAAACAGAAAACAGTTGGTAACCAACTCAGGCTTTTCTGCACGGACAATATTAAACAACAATAAAATGAAAAACAAAAAATTTTGAAAATTATTTACTCCTAATATTCCTCTGGCAACCCATCTCTAGCCACTAGAGTGCTGAGTGTAAGTGAAAAACATTTACCTTGCTAAAGCCGAAATTACTATAGTTATTTGAATAACTCACTACATCGACAACGACTACAACGCACGAACACAAAAACATCTCCAAATCGCCGGAAAAGTTGTCCGAGTGCTTAAATCGTCGATAAACATAAAATTCGAGATTTTTTTTAAATGGTGAAAAAAAATATGTGTGAAAAGTAAGAGGAGCTTTGTAGACTTGCTATCTGCGATTCCCGGACTGAAGTGAGGTAAACTGAAGCGCTTCGGTACCGTTCAAATGTATTGCATATTTTGTGCATTCAAAACCAAAAGGGCCTTTGTTACGCTTCTTAAAGCGCCGAAATTTCCCACTGGGTAGCAAGTTGACGAGCGAAACATGCAGCGGCAGCCGATGCGGCGAAATTGCAAGAAGCAGGCAACAGCAACTAGGAAGAAAAGGCATGGGGCGGATAATGAGACAGCGAAAGAAAAAGAAGAAGAAAAAAACACACCAGGAACAGCAGCAAACAAATAAAATGCGTACAAAACAGAATGCTGGGCAAGCCTCTGCCGCGGCCTGCGCATGCATATGTGTGTGTGTGTGTGTGTGTGTGTGTGTGTGTGTGTGTGTGTGTGTGTGTGTGTGTGTGTGTGTGTGTGTGTGTGTGTGTGTGTGCGGGTTTTGTCATGCAGCCAATCGGAAATACATATACAATTTAAAACATTTTAATATTTCACTAAATTTATGCACAAAAGACACAACAAATAGTAGAAGTAGCAGCGCAGGGTTCAGCGTCGGTGTCGCCGCGCACATTAAAAAATATATGCCAACATTTAATTGATTTTTACCTTTTTTGCGCGCTGTTTTTGGCAAAGCGACAGTCACTTTTATGTAGCGACGCACGCGTCAAACGACAGCAAATAATTATACGTTTTGTATATACTTCGACATTTATTTAACTTAAAATTCTTTTTGCTACTATTTATACATGTTTTTAAAATATACAACAGCAGAAGCGCATGTGCCTCTCTGTGTGTATGTTGTGTGGCTGCCGCTGCTCGTCTGGATATATACATACATGCATATATAGATATAAGTACGAAATTTTTGCAGCAGCAATGACTGCGGCGGCAATGACAGAGCCAAAAAGGAATCGGCAATGACAATGTTAAAAAAGGAGCAGAAAAATTTTCACTTACACATGCACTTAAAAACTTTGTTTTAGCACGACAGTTGTTGTTGTTGTTGGCTTAATTATTTAGTTTTGCGATTTGCGTTTAATTAGTTATTTAAATTACAATTATTTACACAGGATGAAGAAGAACACAGCTAAGAATTCTTCGCCGTCGTCGCGAGAACGAACGCCACACACGAAATGCCTGCTGACTGCCGCATGAGTGGCGAATACGGCTGCGGCCGCCAGAGTTGTCGCGGCGAACAGCCGATTGTGCAGAGAGAGAGCGAAAGAGAGAGAGAGAGAGAGAGGGAAGGAAAACAGAATCGTGAGAGCGCTTTATTTAAATTTGAGCTGCGCCCGCTCGATAATAGTTATTGCTTTTGAATGCGCTTCAACAAACATTTAGCAAATTATTTAATTAATTACAAATATTCAAAGAAAGTTGAACACCGCTATGAAGATAATGCAGAGAGTAAGAACAATTTAGCAACAGCAACAACAACAACCACCACCAGCTGCTAAACAAGTGCAGAGCTAGAGCGCCAGTGTTGCGCTATGCTAAAAAAGCGCAAAAATACAAAATGCGAAATTTATCAATGAAAATAGCTATAAATTGGTATCAATTTATTAATTTATTATTTAAATCATACAATTAAAGTGCTTTAAGGTATAGCTCCTGCTGCCATAACTTAAGTAACATGAATTTGCAGCAAACATTGTTAAAGCTGCTTGGTTATATGGCAACACTGGCAGACATGCGCGCACAACAGCGTCGCGTTATATACACAAACAAACACACTCACACTGATGCTATATATATATATATATATATTCAATACTTTTTAATTACATTTGCTATGCCTTTGCCAATTTAATTGTTAATTTACAGAATTTATTGCTGCATTCAAATTTTTATCACTTCATTTTAGCGCGTGCCCAATTGTGTTGTACAGGCAGCGTAACAAACAAACACACACACACACACACACACACACACAGCTATCTAGTTGTTGTTGCCTGTGTATTTGTTTTGTTTTTGTTTGCGGCTTTTTTATCAACTCTGAGCTGCGTTTTAGTTGCTTCTTTTTATTCCTTGGGAATATACATACACACACACTATACAAAAACAAATTGCATTTTATTTTGAACGCTTTGCAATGCTAATTTGTTATGCACGCAACATTTTTTTTCGCATGCGGGCTAAAGCCGACGACAACAACAACAACAAAATTGACAAAAACTGACATTTGTTTATAGATATTTGTTACTTTGCGCCCGTTGCATACTTAGTGCGTTTTTTTCATTTCGTTTATCACATTGCTCCTTTGTCTTCCTTTAAACTTTTTCTACCAAATGCACCGCCAGGGTGCGCTAGCGTGCTGCAAATTTTTTTAAGTAACTATGCAAAAGGAGGCAGAAGCCGCACACCGAAAAAGCTAAAATTTAGCACTTAACGCTGACAACAAAAGTTATTGTGTAAACACAAATAAAAATGTTTATAGCATAAACATATTTTAACAATAAACAAAAATAACACACCTTAGCTTATTCGACAAATTTACATATTACAAACACGCTGTTCTATATCTGCTTCTTTACACACACGATTCTTTTCACATTTCAGACTGGGTTGTTGATATGATAACGATACTAATATCTATCGATTGTGGCGACATGATTCCCGATACTTTCATGCGATGTTTTCATAGCTGATTTCGTTTATATCGATATGTAGTTGGTGATTTCAGCATCATTTTTAAATTAAAAGAAATTATGTTTAGCTGCATAAACAGCTGTACAGATAAAATAAAAAGAAACGAGTAAATTTTATCATTGACTTAAAATGCAGTTTTTAATTCTAAGCTGTAGAAAATTCTTTTAAGGTTTATTTTACTGCTATGAATAGGGAATACCATTAAAATTAATTTGTATATGTCAATTAAACTTATTATTATTTATTAAGCAGGAATTCGATTGAAGCAATAATTAAAAATTTAATAATAATATTGACCAAAAATATATGCATGTAGTTTTATTGTGGGAAAATCTGTCCTGAATGAGAATACCATTAAAATTAATTTGTATATGTCAATTAAACTTATTATTATTTATTAAGCAGGAATTCGATTGAAGCAATAATTAAAAATTTAATAATAATATTGACCAAAAATATATGCATGTATTTTTATTGTGGGAAAATCAGTCCTGAAAATATCAGGAAATTTTTGTATATCAATTAGTTGCGAATCGTTGCTAATTACAATTAGCTTAATAATATAACTTCTGTATTAAAAAATGATCTGACAAAGATTAGCAGTATCATTTGGGGAAACAGCAATAAATTGCCGGTTAATAATTATACAGCAATAAACATATCACCCAGAAGTGGTTTATTGTTTACACTTCTGTATAACAAATTGTAAATGTTTTTAAAAAAGTTAATTGAAAATGTTCGTTAACAGTGTGCTGCCTTTAACGCTGTTTATCGATATTTAAACAAGGCGCGCATTCAAATAATGAAATAATTAAATAAAAATTTGGCTAGAATTACGTAAATGCTCAAAAATTATATGTTTTTGATATGTACAAGACACAGTGGGTTGTATTTTGTAAATTTTTTATTTTACATGTGATTCAAATGCATTTTGGAAAGTTTTTTTTGTACACATTGCCAATAATTTTGTTGTTGCTTTAACTAAAACTAAGTTTTTTTTGCTGTGATCGTTATATAGTAAAATGAATTTTAAGCAGATATTTGGTCAGACAGCATTTGATACGATCGAAACATACCGTACGAATACTGCGCCTGGACTGTACCCAAACATGTGTTGTGGTAAAGCAAGCCCCTACTTATACAGAGCTTTTTAAATTGATTTCGATTAGTGTGTGCATTAAAAGATAAATCAATTTTAGTTTTTAATTTAATGCTTAGTTTTTCTACTAAAAATGTGGGTCTTAGAATATGTATTTTGTGATGTTTAGGCAAATGGGCCATCTACAGCCTCGGAAGCCGACACATCATCAACTGATTGAACCGAATCCGATGGATCGTTTTCAACGTCATCGCTCTTGTCCTTCTTCTTGTCCATGTTAAGGGCATCGTGCTCTGCAGTATCGTCACCCAGCCAGTTGTTGGACTTGCGACCAAGCGACTTACCCACGGCTGCTTCCTTGCTGCCTGATGACCGGCCGCCCTTCTTAGACGATGTCATAGCAGTTTCACCATTTGATCCAGTGGTATGCTCATCAGTTAGACCGGCGGATGCATACTCATCATCGTCATCATCCACCTGCATAACAATGGAGCTATTGGCCTTTGGGCGGCCACGTGGTTTGCCTGCAGTCTTTGACGGTCGTCCTCGTTTCTTGGGAGTAGCTACTGCCGGACCATCGTCGTTAGAGTCACCACTGTCATCGTCTTTAAGGTCCTTGTTCGACGTCGATTCCTCATCCTCATCGTCGTCATCAAGCACGATCGGTTTATTGAGCTTGGGACGACCGCGCGGCTTGCCAGAGGGAAGATACGCTGGTTTACTGGTGCCAGTTGGGGGCCGACCGCGTTTCTTGGGCACTGCAGTCACATCGCCATTTGATGCGCGTTTAGTGCCACTATCTTTTTTGGGCCGCCCAGGACCACGTCCAGTGCGTACTATATTCAAGTTAATCGCGCCAGTGGCTGGGCGACCTACGGGACGACGCTCGTCCTCGTCATTGTCAGAATCTGTCAAAAGCCCGTAAAATTAGTTTCCGTTTTCATAAGCGCTACTGTTATACAAAATTACCTTCTTCGTCGTCACTGGGCTGATGCTTCTTTGGGCGTCCCAGCTTGCGACGCTTTGCAGCGGGCACCGACTTAACCGGCTTTTCATCAGTTGATGAATCGGCATCGCTAGCGTTGCCACCGCTTTCCGATTCTGGTTTGGCCACAGTTGCCTTCGGTGGGCGTCCGCGTCCCTTGCCGGTGGCAACCACCAGCAACTTCGTTGACTTCAGATTGCTGCCTCCGTTTGTATCGGGCTCCGCATCGCTGGGCGGACTGCCCGAAGTGCTTCTAGCAGCCTTGGGTCGGCCTCCGCCCTTGCCTTTTGATGGGCGTCCGCGTTTCTTAGGAATTAAGAGCATAGCATCGTTTGCAGTTTCAGAAACTACAGCTGCGGCTTTGGCTCCACTTGCCTTTGGTGGTCGACCGCGTTTTTTAATCATTACATCCATTTTTTCCACAAATTATTTTCTGTGACTTAAGATAAACTTATTTTTTTCTTTTTTAACGCGCGCTTCCTTTGTATAGGCGTCTGTTTATTATACACAATTTTCTGCGTATCAGCCGCTTCTTACAAGTTTTTTTTCTTTTCACCACAAATTGGCGCTGCAAAATTAAGTAAGCGTAAGAAAAATAATTATAAAATAAGTGAGTAAAATGGACTATTAACTAATTAAATTTTCACGTTTGATGAGCTAAGTTAGTTTGCCGCAAAATTTTTCACATAAATTGATTACTTCTTACAGTTTGCACGCTTGGTTTCTATAACCCCACAGAAACAGAAATGCAAATCGGCTTCGGCGTCGATTGTTTCTTTTCGTTGTTGTTTTTTTTTTTGCTTCTTATCTTCGCCGTTGTTGCGGCGATTGCCTTTGCTTATCGAATGGGAATCGTATTCGCGCTTCAATTATGAAAAATTAATTATTATTTAAAACGATATGTTTTCTTGAAATTACAGTTTATAAATCGTAGCTATCTTCAGCGGCAAATGCTATTACAATGCAAACTTTTCTAATTTTTTTCGCAGTAAGCAGACAGCTCCATTTTAAGTGACATACTAATATATCGAAAATTTATCGATGAAAACTTTTTTGTCGGCGATTGTAAATTGGCGCGAGTAACATTTAAATTAATAATTAAACTATTAACAAATATCTATTCATTTTTAATTATTTGAGCTATTGATCGTTTTAAAAAAGGCTTGTTGTAGGTGACAATGAAATTTATAAATCCATACATAGTATCCATAAAATTTTGTGCAAATTTTTTTTTTCAGGCAAGGCGACGCCCTCTCTTGCGAGCTCTTCAACTTTTAATGGAGTGTTGTGGGAAAGGTCGGAGTGCATCGGAACGGGACCATTGTGTACCATAAAACTGTCCACTTGCTTGCCTACGCATATAATATTGACACACATGTGTACCTACATTTGTATTTGGTCGTAGCAAGCGGGATATTATCATACAGGTTTTTTTTTTCTCAAGTTATTTTCGCCTACCTTGGCACCGCCGTCACAACGAAGAACGATGCCAGTTTGGAGATCAAGCGGAAAATCACTCTTGTCAATCTTGGTCTCAGTAGGCAAAAGTGTATTAGAGGCCAAACAAAAGTAACACTACAAGCTGTGAAAAGTTTGTATGACGTCCAATTAGACCCCATAGCTGGCCGAAATGCTGCCTAATTTTCATCACATTTATTTAATAGTGACTAGAGAGCTCCGTGCCCCAGGTTAGAGCATATTAATATTCCCGTTTCCCATCTATTTATTCTTCTCCAACATCTTCCTCTTTACGTCTAACGCCGCCCCTAGGTACGTGGTTTGCCTGCAGTCTTTGACGGTTGTCCTCGTTTCTTGGGTGCAGCTACTGCCAGGCCATCGTCGTTAGAGTCACCACTGTCATCGTCTTAAAGGTCCTTGTTCGAAGTCGATTCCTCATCCTCATCGTCGTCATCAAGCACGATCGGTTTATTGAGCTTGGGACGACCGCGCGGCTTGCCAGAGGGAAGATACGCTGGTTTACTGGTGCCAGTTGGGGGCCGGCCGCGTTTCTTGGGCACTTCAGTCACATCGCCATTTGCTGCGCGTTTAGTGCCACTATCTTTTTTGGAAAGCCCAGGTCCGCGTCCAGAGCGCAAATTATACCCGCGAGTGGCTGGGCGACCTACGGAATGACGCTCGTCCTCGTCATTGTCAGAAACTGTTAAGAGGTTGAAAAATTAGTTGGTGTTTTCATAAGCGCTATTGTTATACGCAATTACCTTCTTCGTCGTCACGGGACTGATAATTCCGTGGGCTAGCGTTGCCACCGCTTTCCGATTTCTGGTTGGTAGCAGCCACCAGCAACTTCGTTGAGCTCAAATTGCAGCTTCCGTTTGTATCGGACTCCGCATTGCTGGGCGGACTGCCCGAAGAGCTTCTAGCAACCTTTGGACTGCCTGCTGCCTTGCCTTTTAATGGGCCTCCTCGTTTCTTGGGCACAGCAGTCACATCGTCATTTGATGCGCGTTTAGTGCCACTATCTTTTTTGGGACGCCCAGGTCCATGTCCAGTGCGTACCATATTCAAGTTAATCGCACCAGTGGCTTGGCGACCTACGGGACGATGCTCGTCCTCGTCATTGTCAGAATCTGTTAAGACCCTGAAAAATTAGTTTCCGTTTTCATAAGCGCTATTGTTATACGCTATTACCTTCTCCGTCGTCACTGGGTACCAACTTTACCGGGTTTTCATTAGTCGGTGGGCATCCGATTAAATGCAAAGCATCGTTTGCAGTTTCAGAAACTACAGCTGCGGCGTTGGCTCCACCTGCCTTTGGTGGGCGACCGCTGTTTTTAATCATTTCGTTCATTTTTTTCCACAAATTATTTTCTGTGACTTAAGATAAATTTTTTTTTTTTTCACGGGCGCTTCCTTTGTATAAGCGTCTGTTTAATATACACAATTTTCTGCGTATCAGCCGCTTCTTACAAATTTTTTTTTCTTTTCACCACAAATTGGCGCTGCAAAATTAAGTAAGCGTAAGAAAAATAATTATCTATACTTCTACACTAATAATATAAATTTGAAAGCAACTCTGTCTGTCTGCGTCTAGAACTATACAAAATTGACATAAAATCTCAGGCTTCCTTTGGTAGAATGTTCACAGTGTGTGGAAACGTCTATTAATAGGAAAGGAAAGGGTAACCGGAAGGGGATCAGGAAGAGGATGAAGATGAAAAGAAAAAGGAATAATATGAAGGTAACGACAAAGAGAAAGAGGAGAAGGAGCTGGAAGAGAAAGAAAAAGTGGAAAAGGAACATGAAGAGGAAGAATAAGAGGAAAAAAAAGTAGAAAAGGAACATGAATAGAAAGAAGTAGAAGACGAAAAGGAAGAAGAGGGCGAAAAAGGTGTGGAGTACGAAGAATAAGAAGAGAAAGAGAAATGGGAACGGGAAAAGGAATATGCTATGCCTCGTGAGGAGCACGGTGGTTGGTGAGTGATGCGAGCGGGAATAAATTATTATTTAAAACGATACGTTTTCTGAAATTACACTTCATAAACGGTATCTCTCCTCAGCGGCAAATCCTATTACAATGAAAACTTTTTCTAATTTTTTTTCGCAGTAAGACGGCTTTATTTCAAGTGACCAGTGTGCAAGCTCGGGAAAATAGCCCTTTAAAATTTGGAAATCCCCCCAAATAAATACCTTTTGTAAATATATTCTTTCGGTACCATAATAAATAAAAAGGGCCTCAAAAAAACACAAATAAATAGACAGTTTGCTCTTTCTTTCTCAATTTTGTCCACGATTTGGTGAAATCTTAAAATCAATGGATAAAATTTGCATCTATCGGTAAGAATATAGTACAATGTAGCGGATGACTGGGGGGATGATATCAAATGGCCCTTGCATGCAACTTCCACAGCTCTCAACATTAAATTGCTCTGAAATATTTTTTCTTTGGGTTTACATTTTACTTATTTACCCTTATTATTCTATATTTTGAATTTTTAGTTTGTTGTCAAGGTAAGTAACAGTTGCCAGTTGTTTTGTGATAATGTCCATTGGTCTCAGCCGATTTTGAAACATAGGCGGTGAAGGTATCCCCAAAACTCATAGTTTTTATTTTGAAGCTCTCACGAGTCAACCGATTTGGCTTGGGATTGAATTTTCGACACACACAATATTATATATAAGTGGCTTTCAAGCGAAAAGGGTTAAAGATTAGAACTGAAAACTGGGAGAATCATTCGCAAATGGTATTGAAAAAAAACTGAATGCTGCAAAAGGCTAAAACACAACACGATAAGGTTTGATCGAGAAACGATCTTAAAAGAAGTAGTACAATAGTCGTCACTTTGAATGGCTAATTTAATCGGATCAGATTTATGTTGGATGAGAAGCTTCAAGTAGCTCTGCGTCCCATTCTGCCAAAAATGAAGGTGCATTTAGAAAAATCAAGAAATTCTTCGTGGTGACCAACAGCATACTTTTCGGGTAAAATCGTTTACCTTAATGTTATGTAGATGATGTGATATAAAGAATTACTTGGACTTGGTTTATTCAAAAAATTATTGTGAACATATCTGAAACGCTTATGATATGCGGAAACTATATCATATCAAATAATTATAACCAATTAGGGCAAAATTGGTGCTCTTTAGTCACTTGAATTTAAATCTTTTTTAAGTGTATTCTTATGCTTTTTACTTATTATGACTTTTCATCGGCATAAACCACATTTATTAAGTAATTTTATTAATGGTAGTACTCCCTTGGTACGTATCTCTGTGGTTACTGATTTAGGTGTTATATTAGATCCAAAACTTTGCTTTAACTCCCATGTATCCACTATTGTTAACAAGAAATCTTCTTGCCTATTTCAAACGATGGTCTAGGGAACTTAAAGACCCTTACACTACAAAAACTCTCTATACTTCCCTTGTTCGCACAGTGCTTGAGTATTGCTTCTGCATTTGGTGACCCCAGTACATACACCATCAATCTCGAACTGAATCTGTGCAGAAACAATTTCTGCTCTTTGCTTTACGCAACTGAAATTGGGATCCCAATATCCGTTTTCCTTTTTACGTAGACTTCACCTTATTGATGTTCCGTTTCTATTACATCGCAGGACTGCTTTTATTGCAACTTTCCTGCATAAGCTAATTAATTTAGCCAACTAAGGTTCAATGTTCCAAATCGCCGAACAAGGAATTTTTTACACTTATATTTAAATAGGTGCACAAGTAACTACGCCTCAAATGAGCCGTTACGATTTATATGTTCTAATTTTAATGATCTTAGTAGTATCCTCTCAATGGATCTTTCTCCTTCTTGCCTAATTAAAACGGTTTTACACATCTTAGAACTTGTAATAATCTCTGACCACTCTGGCTGTGGGTAGTGGCAAATAAAACTCCCCCAACGGGTTGGTGGCAATCTTGCTGTTTTGATTTATTATACCTGTTACACTTTGTGCACAGTACAGTATACAGGATTATACCCTGTACATAAAGTGTAAGAGGTGTTATAGATTTGTGCAATGTATGTAACAGGCAGAAGGAGTCGTGGCAGACCATAAGTTCCATGGGCAAAAATTATCAGGAGCAATAGTCGAGTCGATATAGACATGTCCGTCTGTCCGTGCTGGGCCAGCTTTCTCCGACACTTTAAGAGTTGGAGCAAAAAAATGTTACCAAAAGATGCGCATTTTCTCAAGGCTGAGGGAATTTGTCGAATGAAGTCGGTATCTTACCCCCTTCCCCCGTGACAGATAGAATTTACCTTGATTACTAATATATTGATTTGAAAATTGTCACAGACATCTATAAATGTATTTTTGATCTATGTTACAAAATTCAACGACATTAGACAATAATACTGGTGTTACGAGTCTAAAAGTGATTTTTGTCCTCATAATAGCCAACTACCCAATAGGAAAACTTGTCAATTGGAACTTCCCAATAGGAAAATATTACAGGCATATCGATCATATGAAAAGAGATATAAAAGTGGATACTTCCGTTCCCATTCCACTCTCGGGTACCGTTTGAACTGTCTGTATCAAATTTTTATTGGTTAATCTTGCTTTTTTGTGTTGCTTGTTGGCAAAACTTGATCCTGTCCAGGATAATGGAACAATCTTTCATCTCAATTAAATTATAAAGT
Organism: Chymomyza caudatula; assembly: GCA_035041775.1. Classification (NCBI taxonomy): domain Eukaryota; kingdom Metazoa; phylum Arthropoda; class Insecta; order Diptera; family Drosophilidae; genus Chymomyza; species Chymomyza caudatula. The sequence goes on along the minus strand of JAWNKW010000033.1, from coordinate 6,940 downwards.
AATCAGGTATTGATATGTGCGCGATATATAAACTTAGTCTGACGTTTTGAAGGCATGCTAAAAACTTTGTTTTTATAATTGAATGCACAATGTTACACTGTGTCTGCTGTGTTCAAAATATTTAAATCGGATAAAAACTTCAAAAGATGTGGGTCACAATATGGCAAAATTAGAGACCTCCTCCATCAAACTTAAAAAAAATTGACTTATAGTCATGCCAATTTCTTTTGGACAGGATGTTCAGTACAGTATCACATCGATACAATTATATTTATGTTCATGGTATATTTATGTTCATGTAAATATACTCTTTCTTTTAACTGTTATGTTTTACATTTAAATAAATAATAAATTTATTGTAACATTTATTGTGTGGTCTGCTCATTGGTTAGTGCCACTATCATGCTGCCAAGGTCCACGTAAAGTGCGCACTATCTTCAATTTCATCACGACACTGGCTGAGCGTACTATGAGACGAGGCTCTACCTCGTCGTTGTCAGAATCTGTTAAGAGGCTGTAAAATTAGTTGCCGTTTTCATAAGCGCTACTGTTATACGCAATTACCTTCTTCGTCGTCACTGGGCTGATGCTTCTTTGGGCGTCCCAGCTTGCGAAGCTTTGCAGCGGGCACCGACTTAACCGGCTTTTCATCAGTTGATGAATCGGCATCGCTAGCGTTTCCACCGCTTTCCGATTCTGGTTTGGCCACAGTTGCCTTCGGTGGGCGTCCGCGTCCCTTGCCGGTAGCAACCAACAGCCAGGGTTGGCCTGCTGCCTTGCCTTTTGATGGGCGTCCGCGAGTCACATAGCCATTTGATGCGCGTTTAGTGGCACTATCTTTTTTGGGACGTCCAGGTCCACGTCTAGTGCCTAAATAATACGCGCCGGTGGCTGGGCGACCTATGGGACGACGCTCGTCCTCGTCATTGTCAGAATCTGTCAAGAGCCGGTAAAATTAGTTGCCGTTTTAATAAGCGCAATTGTTATACGCATTTACCTTCTTCGTCGTCACGGGGTACGGGGCTTATCGGCTTTTCATCAGTCGATGAATCGGTGTCGCTAGCGTTGCCACCGCTTTCCGATTCTGGTTTGGCCACAGTTGCCTTCGGTGGGCGTCCGCGTCCCTTGCCGGTAGCAACCAACAGCCAGGGTTGGCCTGCTGCCTTGCCTTTTGATGGGCGTCCGCGAGTCACATAGCCATTTGATGCGCGTTTAGTGGCACTATCTTTTTTGGGACGTCCAGGTCCACGTCTAGTGCCTAAATAATACGCGCCGGTGGCTGGGCGACCTATGGGACGAAGCTCGTCCTCGTCATTGTCAGAATCTGTCAAGAGCCGGTAAAATTAGTTGCCGTTTTACTAAGCGCAATTGTTATACGCAATTACCTTCTTCGTCGTCACTGGGCTGATAATTCTTATGGCGTCCCAGCTTGCGACGCTTTGAAGCGGGCACCGACTTAACCAGCTTTTCGTCAGTCGATGAATCGGCATCGCTAGCGTTGCCACCGCTTTCCGATTCTGGTTTGGCCATAGTTGCCTTGCTTTTAGCAGCCTTGGGTCGGCCTGCTGCCTTGCCTTTTGATGGACGTCCGCGAGTCACATCGCCATTTGATGCGCGTTTAGTGCCACTATATTTTTTGGGACGTCCAGGTCCACGTCTAGTGCCTAAATAATACGCGCCGGTGGCTGGGCGACCTATGGGACGACGCTCTACCTCGTCATTGTCAGAATCTGTTAACAGCTTGTAAAATTAGTTGCCGTTTTAATAAGCGCAATTGTTATACGCAATTACCTTCTTCGTCGTCACTGGGCTGATAATTCTTATGGCGTCCCAGCTTGCGACGCTTTGAAGTGGGCACCGACTTAACGAGCTTTTCATCAGTCGATGAATCGGCATCGCTAGCGTTGCCACCGCTTTCCAATCCTGGTTTGGCCATAGTTGCCTTGCTTTTAGCAGCCTTGGGTCGGCCTGCTGCCTTGCCTTTTGATGGACGTCCGCGAGTCACATCGCCATTTGATGCGCGTTTAGTGCCACTATCTTTTTTGGGACGTCCAGGTCCACGTCTAGTGCCTAAATAATACGCGCCGGTGGCTGGGCGACCTATGGGACGACGCTCTACCTCGTCATTGTCAGAATCTGTTAACAGCTTGTAAAATTAGTTGCCGTTTTAATAAGCGCAATTGTTATACGCAATTACCTTCTTCGTCGTCACTGGGCTGATAATTCTTATGGCGTCCCAGCTTGCGACGCTTTGAAGCGGGCACCGACTTAACGAGCTTTTCATCAGTCGATGAATCGGCATCGCTAGCGTTGCCACTGCTTTCCAATTCTGGTTTGGCCATAATTGCCTTGCTTTTAGCAGCCTTGGGTCGGCCTGCTGCCTTGCCTTTTGATGGACGTCCGCGAGTCACATCGCCATTTGATGCGCGTTTAGTGCCACTATCTTTTTTGGGACGTCCAGGTCCACGTCTAGTGCCTAAATAATACGCGCCGGTGGCTGGGCGACCTATGGGACGACGCTCTACCTCGTCATTGTCAGAATCTGTTAACAGCTTGTAAAATTAGTTGCCGTTTTAATAAGCGCAATTGTTATACGCAATTACCTTCTTCGTCGTCACTGGGCTGATAATTCTTATGGCGTCCCAGCTTGCGACGCTTTGAAGCGGGCACCGACTTAACGAGCTTTTCATCAGTCGATGAATCGGCATCGCTAGCGTTGCCACCGCTTTCCAATTCTGGTTTGGCCATAGTTACCTTCGGTGGGCGTCCGCGTCCCTTGCCGGTAGCAAACATTAGCAACTTCGTTGAGTTCAAGTTGCTGCCTCCGTTTGTATCGGACTCCGCGACATTTGATGCGCGTTTAGTGGCACTATCTTTTTTGGGACGCCCAGGTCCACGTCTAGTGTGCAAATTATACGCGCCAGTGGCTGGGCGACCTATGGGACGACGCTCTACCTCGTCATTGTCAGAATCTGTTAAGAGCCTGGAAAATTAGTTGCCGTTTTCATAAGCGCTATTGTTATACGCAAATACCTTCTTCGTGGTCACGAGGCTCCAACTTTATCGGCTTTTCATCAGTTGATGAATCGGCATAGCTAGCGTTGCCACCGCTTTCCGATTCTGGTTTGGCCACAGTTGCCTTCAGTGGGCGTCCGCGTCCCTTGCCGGTGGCAAGCACCAGCAGCTTCGTTGACTTCAGAGTGCTGCCTCCGTTTGTATCGGGCTCCGCATCGCTGGGCGGACTGCCCGAAATGCTTCTAGCAGCCTTGGGTCGGCCTGCGCCCTTGCCTTTTGATGGGCGTCCGCGTTTCTTGGGCACAGCAGTCACATCGTCATTTGATGCGCGTTTAGTGCCACTATCTTTTTTGGGACGCCCAGGTCCATGACCAGTGCGTACCATATTCAAGTTAATCGCACCAGTGGCTTGGCGACCTACGGGACGATGCTCGTCCTCGTCATTGTCAGAATCTGTTAAGACCCTGAAAAATTAGTTTCCGTTTTCATAAGCGCTATTGTTATACGCTATTACCTTCTCCGTCGTCACTGGGTACCAACTTTACCGGGTTTTCATTAGTCGGTGGGCATCCGATTAAGAGCAAAGCATCGTTTGCAGTTTCAGAAACTACAGCTGCGGCGTTGGCTCCACCTGCCTTTGGTGGGCAACCGCGTTTTTTAATCATTTCGTCCATATTTACCCACAAATTATTTTCTGTGACTTAAGATAAACTTTTTTTTCTTTTTTAACGTGCGCTTCCTTTGTATAGGCGTCTGTTTAATATACACAATTTTCTGCGTATCAGCCGCTAACAAGTTTTTTTTTCACCACAAATTGGCGCTGCAAAATTAAGTAAGCGTAAGAAAAATAATTATTATAAAATAATTGACTAACATTGACTATTAACTAATTTAATTTTCACTTTTGATGAGCCAACTTAGTTTGCCGCAAAATTTTTTACAAACGTTGATAACTTATCGAATTGGCCGTATTCGCCGCTTCAATTATTAATAAAAAATGTATTAATTTTTAAAACGATACGTGTCCTGAATTTACACTTCATACATCGTATCTATTCTCAGCGGCAAATGCTATTACAATGAAAACGTTTTCTAATTTTTTGTCGCAGTAAGCAGACAGCTTCATTTCAAGTGATCAGTGTGACCGGCGCCTAAAAAATTTTTCTTGTTCTTAACTGGCCATTACAACCCGTTATTGGGTTACGGCCTGATGTAAATACATTATATCATTCGAAAAAATACACTTTGCAAATATTCGTAAGCAAAACAATTGTTCTTGTTATTTAAATTATTTTGTTAAATTTCATGCTCTTTGGTAAATATGTTCTATCGATACCACCCAAAAAGTATCGATTCCAATAGAATGGAAACCTTGACAGTTACATTTGTCAACCGTTACTTTCCCATGCGGCCAAATCTGATGTATACAGGCTCTGCTTTGCGTGTCATTCGTATTTGTACTTTGTCGCTCATTCGTTCGCTCTGCATGCGACAGCAGCAGTTTTTTGGTTCGTGTTGTTATTGTTTGTGTCTTGCTTTGACTTGTGCACAGGATCGTTGGGCATGAATTTGCAAGGGTGAAATAACGAAAGGTATGTTTGCTCCCAGTGTGTGCCTCTTTAAATTGTTGCCAATTTAGTCTACTTCTGATAGTTTTGGCATGGTGAAATAAAGATATTTATTCCACCATGTGTGTGTGTGGGTAGCAAGCAAAATATACCTGCTGCTGCCTGCCATAACTACCCTTCAGTTCTAGCAGGCAGGGCTGAATTTTTCAGGCCTGAATCAGGCCTTCAAATGACGCCAGCGGGTCAGAAATTATGAAAACGAAATTGAACTCGCTTCTTTTCAGAGCAATATTCAGGCCTGAATCACGGTTTCCAATGAAGGCAGCTAATAACAAGGAAAGGAAATAAAAACAATGACAATAAACAAAATGTGAGCGACACTCGCCCAGTTTTTGCCTCTCTTATATATAGTTATATGGATACATATACATGTGTGTGCAAGTGTGATTGTGCATATGATTTTTGCCAGTCTTGGACAGGAAATTTTTGCTTTCTGACAAGAAAAAAAAAATGTTAACAGTTGGTAACCAACTCACAACCGAAATTAACTGAAAGAAATTTAAATAACAAAAAAATGGGAAAATTTTTTTTGAAAATTATTTACTTTTATTATTCCTCTGAGGACCCAACTATAGCGACTTGAGTGATCAAATTCAATAGGAAACCCTTTGAGGACATGAAAATATTTAGCTTGCTAAAGCCGAAATTACTAGTTATTTGAATAACACACTACATCGACGACAACGACAGAGTGCTTAAATCGGGTTACGGCCTGATGTAAATACATTCTTTCATTGGAATTGTGGTTTTACGTGGTGGGTCCCAAACCCTACGCACAACCCTTTTAAGGCCTACTGGTCTCGAAAGAACCCAGTGTTATTGTTAGTCGCCTCATACGACAAGCTTTGACCTGCTGTGGTGGTATTCTCTAACCCGCTCACCACACGTGGAGAGAGGGTAGGGTATTATAGATTTGTGCAATGTATGTAACAAGCAAAAGAAGGCGTGGCACACCATAAGTTCCAAGGGTAAAAAGGCTTATCATTGACTCGGGTAGCGATTGGACCATGTCTGTCCGTGTGTCTGTATGAGGGGATAGATCTCCGAGACTCTAAGAGCTACACAAAATTTTACCAAAAGATTCGCGTAATCTAATGTAAGATGAAGTTTGTCGAATCAAGTCGATATCTTGATTGAAAATTGATTTGAAAATTGCCACAGACATACATGTATTTTTGATATGTGTTACAAAATTCAACGACATTGGCCCAAGACTTGGAGTTATGGGTATAAAAGTAATTTTTCCCCCATAATAGTCAACTACCCAATAGGAAAACTTGACATCATGTTTACAGGCATATCGATCTTATGCAAGGAGATATAAAAGTGAATACTTCCGTCCCCATTTTACCGTATTGAGTGTTTATAAAGAAAAAGGGTACAGGGTATTCCACTGTCAGGACAGTCCCGACTGTGTGCATCAAATTTTTTTGCTTGTGGAAAGTTGGCAGCACTTCATTGGGATATTGGGTCAATTTTATTGTTAAATTATAAAGTATTCAGTCATTGATATGTGCGCGAAGTATAAACTTAGTCTGACATTTTAAAGTTGATGAAAATCAAGTCCGAAGATACAGTTACATACTTACATAAAGATGAAGCTAATACAAGCATGCTAAAAACTTTGTTTTTCATAATTAAATGCCATTTTTATACCCTGTACACAAAGTGTTTATAGAATTGTGCAATGTATGTAACAACCAGAAGGAGGCGTGGCAGACCATATGTTCCATGGGCAAAAATGATCAGAAGCAATTGTCAAGTCGGTATAGCCATGTCCGGTCTGTCTGTTCGTCCGTCCTTCCGTATAAACTTCAAGGTATCGGACACCATAAGAGAGAAATAATAAATTTACCAAACGATGCTCATTTTTGTCCCACAGATGAAGTTCTGTGTCAATATCTCACCACCTCCACCGTGAGATTTACATACATCATAAAAGCTACCCGATTGAATCCTGACACAGTTATCCACAATGTTACGGTGTATGTGCGGATAAGAACTTCAATTTAAGAGAAATTTAGATACCTCCATCAAAATGCAAAAAAAAATTGACTTCTTTGTGCTTTGCACTGGATATTCAGTGCAGTATTACATCGATTCAATTAGGAAAATTCTATCTATGTACATGTAAGTATACTAATACTCTTTCTTTAAACTGCTATGACAGGGGCATCCTTTCCCAGGTTGCAAAAAAAACTTTATTTTTACGTTCAAATAAATAATAAATTTATTGTAAAATTGTTTGATATCTTATAACTAAATAGGAATAGGAAGCTAAGTTTCCACATATTTAT